>OW051495.1:5000000-5625000 GCA_932521035.1 Oscheius dolichura
TAAAAACCTTTACTAAACCAACATCAATCTCACCCATAAGCGCTGAAAGCTGAAGTATTCTGGGGTAACGGCGGCTGTGTTGTATTATAATAAGGACGCATGAGAGGTACAGGGGAATTGGAATTTAGTCCTGGTGTCGGAGTGACATTAGCAAATCCAGGAGGTGGTGCATAACTTGATGGGCGCGATTGTAACGGACGCGAAGCTACAGAAGCACCGGCAAAGTTCTAAAAAGCTTAGTTGGCAACAATAGCGGAAAAACCTGTCCGTAGTCTCCGTTGCTGCCATAATGGGTAGTACTGTAGCTATTGAGAAGGTTGTTAAGATTTTCAAATTCTTGATTAGCACTCTGATAGGCTTGAACATAACTCTTATGTGCTGATGACTGTTGCTGCGCGGAATTCATAGGATTCTCAGAATAAGAGTTGGAATAGTAATTATTGGAAGGCTGGTTTCCGGTATTCTGCTGATTCAATAACTGTGCAGCTAGCTGTTGATAAAGAGATTCACGCGTAGACGGAGCTGTTGAAGTAGTCGGGGTGGCGAGAGGAAGTGTGCGCTAAAATATAGTAACTCAATTATTGTTTTCTTTTTCTTGGCATATTGTTTATATTCTTATGATCTTCTTGTAAACTAGTTTAGAAAAGTGCCACAACCATAAGTTTAATATTATTTTCTTCAAAACATACAAGTATTTCCTCCAGACTATCGTTTAAAATGCCTATTAGACTTACGGTAGTTGTTGTTGGTCTCGAATACAAGGGGTTCGACTGTGTCATAGTGGCTGTGCTGGTACCAATCCAATCGTATGATGTTGTGGTAGTAGAAACTTTATTGTTCAAGACGTTTGAAGTTGCTGCTGAGTTGAAATCATTAGATGAGAGACTGCTGCCCCATTCCTAAAATATCATTGTCAAACCAAGTCGGTTAAACATAGAATTTTTTTCGCCATATTATTTCTAATACAGTAGGCGTCTTTCAATACTAATTTTAGAAAAAAAACCCAAAAACTCACTGAAGAGACAAGGTTTAAATTTCCTAGCATGTTACCAAGCCCATTTCCAAGAAGTAGTTGGCTTCCCCAGGCGGGTTCATTAGCACTATCTTTACCGTCTCCTTTCCATATATCTGCTATCTCAGGTTTTTCTAAGAAAGAGAGACGCCCTAAATCTTTCCCAGCTGACATTTTTGAAATTGTAGGCTCTTCATTAAGAATCTTGGCGCCAGGAGCTAAAAGAGGTGTGGGGTTCTTTGAAGAAAACAAACCTCGAGCAAAGCCATGCCCTATAGGAAGCAATCTTTCTTCTGCTAAAACGCAACATTCGGATAAATCGGTATCCCTATCGCATGTCTGCGCAATACTTGTTGCTTCACTAGAAGCATTAATACCTAAAATAAAATATGTATCAAACTCTACAATTCTTACTTGGCGCAGTATGCGGCCTATAACCAGGAGCTTTTCGCAAATCTTCTTCAGTATTATAGGGCGGGAGAGGAGAAACTGTTGCAACGGGAGCCAACGTTGGTGAACTGATCGGTGAAGACCGATGATACGTATCAGGAAGGGGCTGTTGAATATCATCACCCATACGAATTTTTGGCGAAACGCGATTATTTAGCTCAGAAAGACTAGTATTTGTAGATTCCTTTGATTGTGCTAAAACATTGTTCATTCATAAAGAAAACGGTTAGCTCAAAACCTTTTTGCATGGCAGCTCGAGCAGCCATTCTCTGCTGCCACACATTTGTAGTCACAGGAGTTGTTCCTGGATTAGATTTCACACTGGTAGAGCTTGCCATTATTTTATCGGGCAAATAAGCTACTTTGCCGCTTTCCGAAGATGATGAAGCTACTGAAATGTTTCCTCGGAGAACCTAAAACATAGTATTTATTCAAATATTAAAATTTTTAAAAACCTGACGAATAATATCGTTTACAGCAATGTCATTGTCTGCAATAAGTCCATTGATCATGCAGGTAGCATTCCTGAAATTTTGAAACATACACTGCCAAAATACTAAACATATTTTTGAAATGTATTTTTAAGAACTGCAAATCGCGAATAATGGAAAATATCTGATAACATCAAGTTTTTAGATCCTAAAACATAAGACGTCATGTATATGCCTAAAGCAAAAGCAGTCGATGAGAGCACTGCGTCTCCCAAAAGGTCCACCCCGATAGCGATTCCCCTTCTGAGCAAGCCCTAACAAGCGTAGCCGTTTGACCATCGATCCAACCTCTAAACACCCTAGAACCGCAGCCCCCAGTTGGTAGCCAATTACGAAAACCAAATTATAGGTAAATTAAAATATGATGAATACGTTTTTCCTTAGGTATAAAAAATTCACACTGACCTGACTGTTTCAGTGGTCCCTCTTATGCAAATTTGTCTTTCGGGCTGATCGCGTTTTGTGTTCTGCTTTTCTACTTCAATTGAAGCTCCAGTGGCTTCTCGGATTGCATTAATATTAGTTCCTCCTCTACCAATCACTCGTGCAATAACTGTGTTGCAAACAGTAAGCGTGTTTGAGCGACGGCGAGACTGTAAAAAAATGATTGTAAAACATTTTAACTAAAATATATGTTTACTGATATGTTTACTAAACACAATAGACGTAGGCTTCTATGGTTATTAAAACCTACCAATTCGACATCTTTCCAGCCTCCATAAGCACCGCTTTCGTCGGAAAAAAAATCTTGAACCTTTGATTGATGAAGAGCTGCTGACTTTTTCTGAGCCTAGAAAGAGTAAATCACATTGTGAAAAGATGGAAAACCATTTTCTTTTTTGTTGGGTTTGCTTTCACCCATTCTTCCGTTGGGGAACCTTTGGGAGGAGCTATAATTGGTGAAGCTGGTGATACAATTAGGGACTTCGGAACGGTTGTGACCGTTAAGGCGGTGGGGGCTAGGACGACGGGAGCTGAATTCAATGTAGTCAAACCCCTCAACGGCATACCTTTGACTAGTTCTTGTCTTGTCCTACGGGCCTGTTTCTTCTGTTTAATGCTAACATTTTGTTGGGGCGTATTCTCAAGTTGCGTTTCAATAACATGAGGGACACGGAGCTCGACTGGAGCAACAGAATTTTCCTCACGTGACACGTTGTTGACTTCGCTTTCATCATCAGATTCGTCCTGAAAAAGAATCGCATATATGTAACAACTGAAATATCTATGTAAACAGGCGCAGTGGTTAAGTATGGAAATATCACACCTCTTACAAAAAAAGACCTTTTCGTAGAGAGAAAATTATATTTCTGCTATACTGCATCGATATTTTATTTACCTCGGACTTGCGATACCCTTCAGTTAACGGGCTTTTTACTTTTGATCCTTTCTGCTTTTGCTTTTTTTCCTCACGTTTCTTGGCTTTTTTCTGTTTTTTATTTTTAGCACGTTCTTCCTAAAATAAAAAGTATTGCGACCTGAATCTCTTCAAAATACTACCTCCTCTGCAAGAAGAGCTAAAAGATCTTCAGCAGCTTTATTTGCTTGTTCTGCTTGCGCCGTTTTAGCCTTTTTGATTATATTCATACTCTCTTCACAGTTCTTCATTAAATCTTGAATATCTTTGGTTGACTTCTGCAATAAGGTGATTGACCACTTTACAAAAAGATAGACTTACCCCGCCATCGCCTACAGTTAATGTAGCCATATATCTTTCCATTTCCTGATCACTTGGATACTGCTTCACATGATTTACCAGATATGATACTATCTAAACCGTTAGATACATTTTGTGTTACGCGAAAGCTAACCCGTACAAATCCTTTTCGAAAGGCAATCATCAATGGAGACACTTTTCTATTATCTTGTGCATCAACATCAGCATTATGTCGAATGAGGACTTGTACAGTATCTAAATGACCGCCGTGGCAAGCTAACCATAGAGCGGTGCAACCCTTAAAATGTTTTGTTAGAAGTTTATATAATTTCTTAAACTCTGAAAACAAAACTAACCTTTTTGTTTCTGGCATCTAATAAAGCACCATGTTTTAATAGCATCTCCACAAATTTGTCATGGCCTTTATCAGCTGCAATTGTCAAGGCAGTATCGCGGCTAGATGGTACAGGTGTAGTATTTGGATCAGCGTAATTTTCCAGTAATAATTCACCAACTTCGACATATCCTCCATTTGCTGCTTCCATAAGTGGCGTCAAACCCGTCTAATAATCATTTACATAATGAAGACAACCGAAACATACCTTAGCTCTATGTTCAACATTTGCGTTATATTGCAAAAGTAAACGAACAACGTCTGTCCTTCCTTGAAAACAGGCAAGGGTTAAAGCTGTATTTCTGCAAATTTTTAATGAAAATCTAATAAACAAATTGGCTACCTGTTTGTTTCAATTTGTGCATTAATATCGGATCCTTTTTCCAACAAAACCCGTGTAGCGTCCTTATGGCCATTCATAGCAGCTAGCATTAAAGGAGATATGCCCAGCTAACAATAGATAAGCTATTATGATAAAGTGATTACCTTGCTTCCTGTCCTTGAATTTATTTCAGCACCTGCGTTCAGTAGCATATTGACTATATCAACGTAGCCTCCCGATGCAGCCAACGAAAGAGGCGTATAATCACTGACATTTCGATGTTCCTTGTTAGCTCCTTTGGCCAACAGAAGCTCCACGACTTCTTTTCTGCCTCCTGAGCATGCCAGAGATAAAGCTGTATCTTTTGTTCGTTCTGATTGAGCCTCAATATTTGCTCCTGCTGTTAGCAATGCCTCCACGACATTCACATGACCACCAGTCGATGCAAGAATAAGCGGTGTAAAGCCCTAAATTAGCCAATAAACATACCAACCGTTAATCTAACTTTTTTATCTCTGTGCTCTATATTAGCTCCGCGTGAAACTAAAACTGAGACCATCTCTTTGTGGCCATTTGAACAAGCCAGACTCAATGGTGTGTCGTTATTCGATTCGGTAGCTTTGTCAACGTTGAAAGGTCCGCCATTTTTAGCCGGTAAATTTTGTCTGAAATATATTAGCATCATCTTTAACGTATGTTATAGTATAGTATAGAAAAGCGAAAATATTCGTACTTCGAATTCTCCGAATCATCGCCTTCACTATGAGTTCTTCTGTGCACAGTATGACTAGAAGGTTGTGTCGCCATGCTAGAAGTGGGAAAAGCAACTGGAGGCAAATTAGCAGTTGTAGTGGCTCCAGCAACAATTCCACCAGGAAGCGTAGTGACAGTTGGACGCAGTACCTTTAAAGTTTCATTGAGAGCTGCTGTTTGTTGTTCTAACACAGCCTAAATAATAGTGTTTGCTTATTGAATGAACGGATACGTACACTTAAATCATTATTAGTTGTAGGTTTAGTAAGATCGGGGCATAACTTTCGGCATTCCTCGGTAAATTCTGGAGTGAAGACTTGTGTTTGAGTGTAGGTGTTGTAACCTTCCCAATTGTTGAATATTTCCATAAACTTTTTCTTTGTAGCTCTACGATGTTCAGGAGAGAGCGTTGCTGTAATTTGTGATATGATATCCTCTCCTAAAAGAGCATGCTGGTTTTGCACAACAGTTTTAAAAACGAACCATCTTGATTTGGGTTCGTTTTGAAGAACGCCATTATTTCGGCCATTTGTTCCATAGTCATTGCCTAAACACATGCTCAGTTAAAAAAATTTGATGGTATTACATTCAGCTGTGAGGCGGCCTGCGCAGACTGTGAAAGGGAAGCATTCGCACTTGGCCCAACAGAAGCAGTTTGCTGTGGGGCAGATGTTCCAGGAGGATTTGGCTGCAATGTATTTTTGAATATAGTTGATTGCAACAAAATACCGGATGTTGTTTGCTACCAGCGGGTAAAGGAAGTCCTGCGAAATTCTTCTTACCCAATTCATATATACTTGCCAAAAATTTTGCACTTGTGGCAGCAATCCCTGTTGTTTTTTCTGGATTCTTCACACCGTTCGCTATTTCAATACCTGAAAATACAATGAACAACAAATTTCTGTAAACATACCATCGCGGTGCACTTGACTAACTTGCTGGCGAGCACGATGCATAGCAAATTCCATGTGACTGAAAGTTATATATGTAGAATGGCTTTTAATGAAAATACAACATGGAATCATAAGGTTTAAGAAAGTACTTTTTAAACAAAATCCGGCGGAAAATAAATAAAATGGTAACATACTCGGGTCGGATCCAATTATCGTCGCTTTGTGCGAGTTGCTGCATCATTTTTTGTAAATTCTCTAGGTGGCCCACGATTTGACCGCCGGTCAGGTCAGACGGAAGGGTGGTATTAACAAAGGCGGTCTACAAATTTATAAAAATACTAAAGGAGAGCATTCAAAAAAAATACCTGATCTCCTATTCTAGAATTATAAATTCCTGCTAGCCACGCATAGTATTCTCGACCAAATTCTGGATTTGAATAGAAATCCGCAATTTTTGATCCATCCATGTTTTGACTAGCTATTATTGCCGCAGGAAACGAATGGGAATACACAGGAGGTCCGTTAACAGACGGGTCAGGTGGAGCCACTAAGGCTTTTGCAGGAATCTTTTTTCTTCTCAATGCAACAACCTAAATTTTGGTATTCGTCAAACCATATTATATTCTCACTTTTTGCTGGCTCGGATTATTTGAAACATTACTGGTGGCCTGAGCAGGTTTAGGTACATTTGGCAGGTGTGCTGGGGTCACATTAGCAGTAACACCATTGTGATCAAGTATAAGCTCAACAATTTCCACATAACCATTCCGTGCAGCTTCTAATACACATGAAATTCCATCTTTAAGCTCGATATTAGGATCTGCGCCGTGATGCAAAAGCATTTTAACAATATCCTTATGGCCAGATGCACAGGCCAAAAGGAGAGCGGTGGCGTCTTGATGAGATGATTGGATATTAACCTTAAATAAAATTTAGTCGAAGTTTACAAAAAAAATCTCATGCTAGAAAAATTTTTAAAAAAAACGACTCACATCAACATTATGATTAACGAGATATTGTACAATCAGAGCGTTACCATTTTTTGCTGCTTTCATAAGAGGTGTTCGTCCATCGATTTCGGTGTTCTATAGTTATATTGATTACAAAATAAAGTAACACACCAAATCCGCTCCTGCGTTATACAGGATTTCAATCACATCAAGATGCCCATTCTCCGCACTCAATCCAACAGCGGTGGCAGCATGAGACATAAAGTTAGGGCACGCTCCTGGTTGTTTCGACGCTTTGACGATATACATAACCGTTTGAGCATGACCTTCTTGAGCGGCTTCCATGAGGGGTGTATTTCCTCCTAATTCTAAATCGCCTCCATGTTTTACAAGCTCTTCCAGCACATCGCTGAAAAATGATATATGAAGCTATAAGGATAGCAGGAAAATGTACCGTATCTTTCTCAAAATATGTACTTTTTAAAGAGCTGATAAAATGGTCATGATATGGTATATAGGAATAAATAGCTATAAAACGTACGTATATCCTCCACATGCTGCTACAGTTAGTGCCGTTTCTCCCGTTTCTTCTGTTTGTGCGTTGACATTTGCTCCATGCTCCAATAATACTTTTACTACGTTCTAAAACGGTGTAAACAGTTGTAGTCTTATAAATGAAAAAAGGTTGGGTTTTTCTACGCAACTAACGCTCATTGAGAAATATATACGTTAAAGCTGGCGATAAACATACCCCATGCCCTTCCCGCGCTGCCTCCATCAGGGGAGTATAGCTTTCATCGTTTGGCTCTTCGATATACGCCCCAGCATCCAGCAGCATCTTCGCCTGAAAACATACGTAGCATACCTATATATGAAATCCTTACTAAAACATCATGTCCGCCACAACAAGCTAATGTGAGCGGGCTTTCAAAGGATTCACTTGCCATATTTGGAGGAGCTCCAGCATCAAGAAGAACTCTTGCTACCTGCAATACGAAGATTTTTTGGTTTTTTTGAAATCTACCTCGTAATGGCCGTCCATACTAGCTTCCATCAAGGCGGTATGCATTTCTTCTTCTTGGTAGTTTACATCGGGAAACACATCGCACAGTTCTAGAAGAAAAGTTACAACGTCAACGTGGCCTTTATAAGAAGCCAAGGTAAGCGGCGATTCCTGGAAATTTTCAACTTTGAAAAAAAAATTACTTACTTTAAATTCGCTGTGCATATTGACAAAATTAGGTCTGGCTCCAGCGTCCACTAACATTTTGACAACATCAACATTTCCCGAGCTTGCTGCTTCCATTAATGCGTCATGACCGTTGTCATTCTGTAGTGTGACATCAGCAATACCAGTACTAAGCAGCAATCGCACACACTAAATAAACAAATTGATATATTTAAATAATTCTCCTACCTCAGCCTGTCCTGCAGCGGCAGCGTAAATTAATGCAGTGTTATTTGCCTGCGATACAGCATTTACATCTGCTTTCAATTCGAGAAGCTTCTTCACGACGGTATGGGAACCAGCAGCAGCAGATTCCATAAGGGGAGTAACGTCAATCTCGGACGAGAATACTGTGGAATCACGAAGATGAAGAATTTCAGTGACTAGTTCCACAAACTTAAATTATTAAATAAAGTATTGGCAACAAACATACCCCGGCAGCGCAAGAAAGTATTAGGAGGCCATCTTCACAGGAAGCAAATGAGTTTTCGGAAACATTCGGCTGATTTTCATAGATTTCGTGGCGGTCAACGTCTGATTGCGCAGTATTGGACTCTTGCGAAGCTGCCATCACACACTCAACTGCACGAGTAGGAGGCCGTCTAAAAAAATGTGAATGAAACAATTTCGTTGGAATTTAATTTAAAAAATAATTGATTGGAAGAGATAGAAAAATTAATAGATAAATACCTAAGAGCTGCTCCAGCAAATAAGCCAAGGGTATTGGCAACGAGTTGTGGTGTAGCCTCCGGTGCATTTCCTACAGGTGCTATATCAGCATCCCCAACTTCAATCATAGTCTCATAGGCTTGATCGATTCTTTCCATCATAGACATATTCTCGGTCTGTAATTAATAATATTTAAATGTATGGAAAGGGCACCCTACGTCAGAATCTACGGAGGGAAAGCGTCCACTTTTCCGGGAATCTTGTTCCAAGACAGGTGCATCGCGGAAAGCCCGAGAGGTAGACCAAGATGTTTCCGAAGAATTCGAGGAGCTACTTTCACTAGGGCTTGTTCCGGTTGCAATTACATATTGCAAGAGGTGATGGTAAGCCTTAAGAAAGGTACTGGCAGCTAATTTTAAATAAAATACCTTGACCCCGGCATCGAAGACAAGTTGGAAAAGAAGAGCTTGATGCTCTTTATCGGCGGAAATAACTTCTTGGGGAAGTAGGTGAATAAAAAAGCCTAACTCCGGGACAAGCAGGTTTTCGGATGGATCATGCGTGCGACATGCAGAGGCACAACTTGGACGAGGATTGGAAGACGCCTTAATAAACTAAATTAAGAGATAATATAAATATAATCTTAAATACAACTGTATTAATAACCACCTGATTTTAAAAATGGGTAACTCACATTCAGAAGCGGAGAACGTCCTCTAGCTCGAAATCCTGGTTTAGGCGAATCTCCAGAGTTTGGGACAGGAACAACACCCAAGCGCTCAGCTAACTGAAACAAATATCCATTGTTTTATAATTGAAACAATGTGCACCTCAAAAAAAATTTAAAAAAACTAACCTCGGCATTCATCGACATAATATCTACAGTTTCATCTTCAGCCATTCTTGCAATTTTGAGCGAGGGAATCTAAATTAAAAATTTACTTCTACTTTAAAAACAATGATGTAAAATAAAATAGTGCATGACACAGAAAAAGAAATGTCAGTGTTGTATATTCCGATAAACTGATGTGCATAAGGAACATATGCAAACCACCCGTCATTGGGATAGAAGTCTTAGTGTAAAAGAATGTAGTTTTCTGAGCTAACGAGAAATTGAATAATTTGGTAGTTATCCATAAAATATAGAACGAAAGAAAAATTGCTGTCAAGTCCTCCAAAACGAAACCATCTCCATGTATGCATACTTTGCATATATAAGCTTATATGCAACTCTATTCAATACTTTGGAAATTGTTACAGTGCATAGATAAACATTTACAGAATTATAGAAAAAGTAAGGTTACGAAAAGGGTCGGTCTACAGAATAAAAAGTGCGCCTTCACGTGTTTGCGTCAATCGATTTCTTTGACGTCTTTACCTCTGAGTTTGTCGGAATAATGTACAACATAATAACATAATATATAACCAATGTGTAAAAGTTATATTCCATAATAAACGAGAAAATAAGATGGGTCATTCAAATGACAGAGAGTGCAATTTTCGAAATAAATGAAAGGCGGGTATATCCGACGTTTACATATAGTCTGTTTCAAATGGAAAAACTTCGAAATTCGCTGGTTAAAGGTTTAATCGATCTAGATCGGGCATTTTCCCGTCTAGATGGTCCAACCTAACAGTTTTGCACGCATTTTTCTGCGCATTTCACACATGCTTTCATTGTTTTTATCATTGCTTTTACTTATTTGCACTATACTCTATCCAAAAAACACAACAACTATCGAGTTCTATGTAAAATCAAAATATCGAAAATTTTGGGAAAAATGAATGAAAAATTTGAAGGGGGTCCTGGCACGCGAAAAACTTTTCCATTTGAAACAGACTATATTGGTTTTCAACCAACGCTGTTTTCGTACAGTTTAGAGGAGCTGCATGGATGGAGGGTCAGAACTTCAGGTTTAGCACTTGTTCATTTCTACAAGAGCTACAGAAAGTAACTGATAACTCCCAAATGGATGAGTTCAAAGCATTATATATATATATATATTCGTTTGTTGGAAAAAGATAAATCTCAACAAAAAGTGTTATTTGCGTTTACAAGGAGGGTATAAAAAGGGAACAATATTGGGAAATGGAGAAGAATCTACAAAAGGAGAACAATACCACAAATAACGGCTGTTTTCGACGCACTTCTTCGAGCTTCTTCCGAATTACCCCAGCCTCGATGTCCTAGCCGTGACTTTTTAAGGGGCAAAACGGCGTTTTTGCTTTCTTATTCATGCTGACGTAGACTAGGAAGCCGCGCCGGTCGGTGTGGGGTCCGTGTGCGCTTCTTGCCCGCTTTTGGAGAGGTTCTGAGCGCGTAGTGTGCTTCCGAGACGTGTAATTAGACTAAATAGACGTAAAACTAAAAAGCAAAAGTGTTTGACCGCGACGGGAGTCGAACCCGCGACCTTTTGAGCGCGCGGCCTGCAGAAGCGCATTGCGCCATTGGACAGGCGCAGATAAAAACGACCATAACTCGCGAAATTTAGCATTATAAATTTTCATACTTTACAGGCTTACATAACTTATCGAGCTCTATCGAATGACCCCACTCCCATAGCTGGAGCTCAAAAAAAAAGTATAGCAGAAAAAGGGCAGTTTATCGCCTTGTAACTCGTTTTTCTCCTCACTGTAACACTCTCAGCACCTGAAACTTGGCTGCCCGGATCGCCAGACGATGCTCTTTCGAATGAGCCTACTCTCGAAGGCTAATTCGAAAAAACGTTGTTCCAATTTTGAAACTTGGAGGCTCCGCTCCTCCTCACTACTCCCCAAGCTTAGCTCTACACAGCGTATGGGGTCTCCGGGACCCAAAAAAAGTTCCGTTACATAGGAGCTTTTTATATAAAAAGCAGATATATAGGCTCCTGCTATATCCCGTATCGTAAATATATATATAAACACTTTTGCTTTTTAGTTTTACGTCTATTTAGTCTAATTACACGTCTCGGAAGCACACTACGCGCTCAGAACCTCTCTAAAAGCGGGCAAGAACCGCACACGGACCCCACACCGACCGGCGCGTCCGATGGCGCGCAGCTTCCTAGTCTACTGTATTTTATAGATAAACTTGCATTTTTTTTCTGAAATACTCGAAATTTGAAAATGATACTGACAATTCCATATAATTTGAGCAATAAATATTTGCTCTATTTTCATTGAAAAGGATATTTATGTTCCACGGGTTATATTCCCTCTAACCCCGGGATTTTCCGGGCGAATAATGGAAACCGGCCAATGCGACACAGGTCACTCTTATCAGGAGTCAATTACATGGTAGAGATAAGAAAGCTATACTTTGACGATGCGCTTCTCTGCCAGGCAACTGGTTCAGAAATTTGACGCCGTCGTTGTCGGCGGGGGCCACAACGGGCTCACTGCGGTTGGTTGGCTTTTTCATATTCTAACGGGGAAGTGTGTTCCAGGCAGCCTACTTGGGCAAGGCAGGCAAACGAGTGCTCGTAGTGGAGAGGAGGCACGTGCTGGGAGGAGCTGCCGTCACAGAGGAGATCATCCCGGGTTAACCTGGCTCTCCCCCTCACCTAATTGTTTCCAGGCTTCAAATTCTCCCGAGCTTCCTATCTGCTCAGTCTCATCCGTCCCGCGGTTATCGAAGAACTCAAATTAAAAGTAACAGTTTTCCTACAATCTGACCGATCCTTCAGGAACATGGCCTCAAGTACTACATCCGGGATCCCTACTCCTTTACCCCCGTTCGCGGCACTGACCGAGCCCTCCTCCTGGGATCAAATATGCAGAAAAATCAGCAGGAAATAGCCAAATTTTCGGAGAAAGACGCCAAGGTGTGAGAGTTTTTTAATCAGAAAATAACACGGAAAAGATGTTTCCGCTCTACGAAAAAAGTATGGAGACGCTGGTGGTGCCGCTACAGAAACTGATGGACCAGCACGCCCTGGACATCCACTCGGGAGCCAGATGGGACCTGCTCAAGCAGGCGACACAGCTTTTCAGGACACTGAAACCAATTGGATTGAAGAATTCTTTGAACTTCTACGAGCTGATGACGGCTCCCATTTCTAAGGGAGGCTACCCGGTTAAATAGAATGGGACCGGTTCAGGTGATGAACAAGTGGTTCGAGAGCGACGTCCTCAAGGCAACCCTGGGCACGGACGCCGTCATCGGCAGTCCGCTGGGGTGGGTTGGCCGTCCTCCCGTTATAGTCAGACCATGTTTAGGCCCTTCGACGCCGGTGCCGGGTAGTCCCCTTTCCAGGAGTAACTCTTTATCTATTCAGCTATGTCCTACTGCACCACGTAATGGGAGGACTAGACGGGGTCGGCGGAAGCTGGGGGTATGTCATGGGAGGCATGGGGGCGGTGGGTATACATCCTCCCTCCGAAAGAGGGCAAACTCTTCTAGGTGTCGCAGGCCATCGCCAGCTCCGCCCGGAGCCACGGGGTCGAGATGCGGACGGACTGTCCGGTGAAGAGCATCCTAGTGGAGGACGGCGTGGCCCGGGGAGTGGCCTTGGAGGATGGATCCGAGATACACGCCGACGTCGTCCTCTCCAACGCTACCCCAGAGGTCACCTTCCGCCAGCTGCTGGATGAGGTCAGCCTTTTCTTTGCTAGCTGCTGACCCTTCATAGACACACCTGCCGCCGGAATTCCTCCACGAAGTAAAACACATTGATTATACCTCACCGGTGACAAAAATCAACGGTTTGTTATCCCGGGAAGAAATTACAGAGATTTCAGTGGCTGTCAAGGAGCTGCCGCAGTTCGTCTGTCGGCCGTCGAAGGGGCAGGCCCCTTGGCACCAGACCACCATCCACATGAACAGCGAATCGATGGAACTGGTTAACGATGGGGTCATGGACTATCGGAGAGGTCGGGAGGATCATTTGCCGAGTTGTCTGTTCAGGGGAATGGAGTCGCAAGCCGTTGATCGAGATGACCATACCGTCAGCCGTCGATCGGGGCATAGTGCCCGATGACCCCAATGCCCACGTCGTCCTCCTCTTCACCCAGTACACTCCTTACAGTCTGAAATGGGACGAGCAGATGAAGGACAACTACGCCAAACACGGTACCGCTGCCCTCCCCTATGCCATCCTTTGATTACAGTCTTCGCCGAAATCGACGCCTACGCTCCGAACTTCTCGAAGAGCGTCATAGGCTACGAGGTGCTCACTCCCCGCGACTTGGAAGCCACCTTCGGGCTAACTGGCGGAGTATGCTCCTTCCCCTCTCTTTAATGCCAGTTTAGAACATCTTCCACGGAGCAATCTCCCTCGACCAGCTGTATTTCGCTCGTCCGACGGCCTCCTGCGTCGGCCCCAGGACTCCTATCCGAAATCTGTACCTCTGTGGATCTGGGGCACACCCGGGGGGCGGGGTCACAGGGGCCCCTGGGCGGCTGGCTGCCTTGTCTGTCCTCAAAAAATAAATAGTATCGTATTTTATTACATGTCGAAGAGCTCTTTGAGGAGGGGGTCCAGCTGGCGCTGGTCGAACCCGTAGTAAACGCGGACCATACTCTGGTTGAGCTGTCTCAGCTCGCTCAGGTTCATCTGGAGACGGGCGAACAAGCCGGGGGCCTCGATCTCGCCGAACTCCACGGCCAGCAATCTGAAACCTCAGTCTTTCACCAACTGCGCGAGGCGCCACCTCCGTAGCAGGTTCAGGTAGTTGCTCTGGGTCTGTTGGACGATCTCCGAACAAAGGAGGCCGGGACAGTCGGGCTGGAAGATGAGGACAGCCATCAGCACCAGGATCACGGTCTCCTTCTTGCGCACCCGGTCGTCGATGCTCTCCAAGAAGCGCTTGTGTTCCTCGTAGTGCTGGGGGTGCTCGGCCACCGACTGGAGCACCTCCAGCTTGACCTCCATCTGGCCGAAACCCTGCGCCTGCGAGTGCAGCCACATGTTCTTATGCGCGTCGAAGGCCATGACACCGCGGAGGATGAGCAGCTCGGAGGAGGACGCCTGAAAGGGGAGAGGAGGCCGGCAGGGGTCCTACTTTCATCAGGGTCTTCCTGTCCTCTATGGGCAGACTCTTGAAGGCCGACAAGTCGCGCGCCATACAGACGATCCGCTTGAGGGCGTGCTCCGTGATTTTAACCACGTCCAGAATGGAGAGCTGGTTACAGTCGCCGAGGGGGATGTCCAGAGGGCTGTTCAGGGGTTGGGCCACACGGATCAGTTCCTAGGGAGGGCATTTCAGTTGAAGGGCGGACTGACCTGGAGGATCTCGGCCTCTTCCGACGTGAGCATAAGGAAATTCCTGGATATTTGGATGAACCGGGCATACTCGTCGGTGGTGGAGGAGGGGGCTTCACAGGAGAGGGGGCCTCTGGGAAGGGATTGTCTGTGTATGGAAAAGAACGGACTGTGGCAGGGGAGAGAAGGCCGAGGCGCCGGAGGAGCCGAGAGGGGCAGACGCCACGGAGAAGGGCACAGGGGCCACGGAGAACAGCGCCGAGGCATCTGCTGATAATGGTCCCTGAACAGAGTGATTCATGGAAAGAGAAGAGGATACGGTAGCCAGTCCCAGGAGAGGAAGCTGGGTGGTGACGGTCGGCCGGAGTAGCTGATTCACAGGCGGCACGAGCTTGGTGCCCCGGGGGTAGAACCCGCAGGTACAGGTGCATTCGCAGCTGACTGGTCCCCCCTTGGCCTTCCTCATCAGCTCCTTCAGATACGCTTTCGGCACACTGATCTCTTCCTCCGAGTTACTATCAGTCTGTAACCACCCGGTCTATCTTGTTCTACACTGATCGGCCGTACCTCCGTCTCCTTTTTTAGTCTCTTCTTCTGCACTCCTGCTTTGTTTTTCTGCTCGACAAGCCATTCTCGGCTCATTCCCACAGCAAAACACTTCTTCAGTCTACAGGCTTGACAATATTTCCTCGAGGCCGGCGTTATTTTGCAGGAGTTGGAAAAGGGGCATTTGATTTCCTTCAATTATTTTTATATGAATAAAAAGCAGTTATACGTTTTCTTTTGCGGCATTCCTACGAAAAAATGCTTTACAAGATTCACTATAATATTATGTTCATTAGAATAAAGATGCCACTTACCATGTGAGCACTCCGAAGTTATAGCCGTTCGGCTTGTCTCCGCCTTGTCCACAGACCTAGATCATTATACAGTCAGAAAATTCAAAGGGAAGTTACCTTGCACGCTCTACTGGATTCTTGTACAGTTTTTTGTGGGGTTTTATGATCACCGTCTTCGGACACACTAGCGGGGGATAAACCGCTCATCATGATAACTGACAAGGAGAAAAATGATGCTTATCAGGGCTTCCCAGGCTATATCAGTAACATATAGTTAGTGGCGGTGATCGCATAATAAAAGCATCATGCATCAATCGATGGAGCCTTATCGGGGAGAAGGAGAGTTACACATAGAGCACTTTTGGTCAGATGGAGGAATATTCGTGTTTTCAAAAGCAGATATATAATTTATAGTTTATTTGAAATCAACCACAGTCTACGTCAGAGATAATCAGTAAATACTTCTAAATGTAATTGTATGCAACATCTGCTTCCGATTCAACAAAGGATAATTCAAGTTTTACAGGTTGTTTGAGAAGAATAGAAAGAAATTCTTCTGCAAATCCCATCATCCAGTATGTTCGACGAATATCCATCCTTCGGCCATATTGAAGAAATCCTGCTACTATTAGCATATTACCTCGCCTTTTAATTACAATCTGAAAATAATAACTTCATGCCTATTGTTCGTTTTAATTTACTTACCTCGTTACCGCTAACTACTAGATTTTCAGGGAAAAATCCACGGATAAATCTTCGAACTATTTCATCTTGTACAAGTACCACCGGCTGTGATTGGCGAAAACCTAAACTAGCAAACGCCAAATAGAACAAACGGAACTCAATTTGGATTTTTCGCGAAAAATTTAACTAGCCTTCGAGGTTCTGTGAATGCCATGTTAGCCAAGATTTTTTAACTCCTATATGATGCGGTCTTTGAGCCATTTCGTATGTAAGAAGCTGGGAGCGATTAACTGTCGCCTATAATCAACTATTTATACAAAGTTGCAAAAAATTGATTACTCTGAACTTTCCAGCTCTATTTTTCGAGGCAACAGAAGAAGTGGAGATGGATCGGCTGAAGGAGCATGCTGGACTTCGTGAAAATAATGACATTTAACTGAAATGGAATGTAATGCATTTGTCATCATAAGACATAGGTTCTCCTACAAAAAAAATAATTCTAAAAGAGTTTCGAAGAGTAAATAGCTGTCGGATGTTCACTACTGCACATTGTAATTGTTTTTCAGCAGTCCAGTATCATAATCAAGCTGGCAAGCCCGTCTTTGACAACATTTCTCTGCCATGTCAGTTTTACATGTTGGTTTATAGATGTATGAGAACTCGAACAATAAGTATCAGATTACTTGGAATGTAAAAGGAATGAAACAACTTGGAAAACTTTTCAGAAAATCAAGCATTTGCTCCACTGCTAAAACTGGCCCAATCGCACCCTGTTCTTTTCCGCCCCGAGGAGGTCACGACCCTATAGTAAGCAGGAGAATATGAGTGGGGGTAGCGAAATAAATATATTTATTAATCAACAATGAAAATGTTATAGATAGCCCGTGGATGTCTTAGTTTCTCCTCAGTCTCTGGCACTCTTCTGCGTATTCCTCGACCCGATCGCATGTTAATTCCGAGTAATAATTCTCGACAAAATCACAATGCTTCCTAGCGAAATTCCTCAGGTCAAAGAATCCAAATTGACGGGCGAACGATCGGATATTGGCACAATGTTGGGCAGTCAGTTCGAAGGCGGCTGGAGTCGTCGTCGGGAGGGCGACGGTTGTCTGGAAGAGTGGCTGTCTCCCGCGGCTCCCTTCCGACTGACCCTTCTCCTTTTGTATTTTTTCAAGTTCTTCTTCTTCTCCGTGTTCCTCCTCTTCTTTTTCCTCCTAAGCTTCTCTGTCGCCGTTTCCTCTTCCGGAATCGTTGTCGGCCTCTCCGTCGTTGTTGTGAATTTAGACTTTGGCCGGATCGTTTGTCTGAAATCTGTTCATGGTGGCCTCCCTTTCCTGGCTACTTTTTCCAGAGGCGACTCCTCCTCCTTGGTGGCCTTGTCGTGACCTCAATGCTCTGTTCCTCCTCTTGTTCGGAGTCGAATCTCCGCGACGGCAGCTGTTCCAACTCGGCCGACATCCTCTCGTCCGTGTCCCCCACCATCTCCTCCTAAATATTCTTTGTTTCCTCCCAAAATTCCCAAATGGCTACATGTCTTCCAATCTTCAGGGTCTTGCTCGCGTGAACTCTTCTCCGTCTGTTTATCTTCGGCTGTTCGATGTCCGCCATCGTCTCCTCGAAGAGGGGAGATGGCCTCGTGGCAGTCGGTGGCTCGGTGGCCACCTCGTCGTCCATCGGAGCCACCTTCACCCTCTTCTTCGTCGGATGGGACTTCTTCCTCTGGCTTGCCCTTTCTTCTTTAAATGCCCTTCTCTGACTGCCATCGTGTCCAACGGTACGCACTCGAAGAGCCGTCTGCCAATAAAATTAACCGGGAAGATGGTCACCCTACCTGGCTGACGACGGATTTCCCGACCGGGGGCAAGACTTCCGACTCTTCCGAATGGACGACGGACTGGTCTTCCGAACTACTGCTCGCCTAGAAACCCGTGCCCAGTTCTGCCGCTCCCTACCTCTTGGCTGGGCGAATTCAGATCCTCGTTGTGGGCCATCCTCGACTGTACTTCCAGAGGTTCCTTCACTGTCTCCACGTTTCTCATGACGGGATGGACTAAAACGGGAGGATGCTGAAACACGGGGTTATTCTAGCCCAACACATCTCGGTGACCTGGTCTTGCTGCTCTTCTGCCGCTGGGAGCACCTGTTGCATTTGTCTAAGGGGTGAAGTAGGAAGAGGAGCAGGCACGGGAGCAGGGACAGGAACTGGTTGGGGGGCTTGGATGATACGCGGGGGAAGGGCAATCTGGACGAGGATCAGGGGGGACAGGAAAGGAATACCTGGTTTTGAAAGGGGTTGATGGCCGGAGGGAATGTCTGTGCCTCGAACCGCTGGTTGGACTGTTGTATCCGCTTTGGGAGACTGGGGACGAGGGGGGTGGCCACCATGAAGGGGGAAGGCGTCGGGGAGAGAGGAGCCGCCGGGGGGTAGACGGGCACAAAGTGTCTGAAGGGGGTTCTTGAGAGGGGTGGAGGAGGGAGACTCACACTTGGCCATCGGAGGACACCTCCTTCCTGTAGAGAGGGTCCTGCTGGGAAGCCTTCGGATCAGCCTGGCCGAAGAGGGAAGGAGCAGCCGGCAGCCGGAGCAGGTCCTTGAGGTTGACGAGTCCGTCGTCTTCGGGCCGCTTCTTCTTCCTCTTTTTGACCTCTTCCCATGACCCCGAGTCCTCCTCCGCCGACGTCTTTTTCTCCCTAAACACCCTCTGTCCACGGCCCCAAAGGCACCCCACCTAGCCACAATCCACGGGCCATAGGTGCTGGTCTGGGGCTCCTCGAGATAGCCGGCGCCGACGGCCAGGTTGGTCATGATGTCGGCGGGCAGCTTGAAGAGGCTCATGAGGTCGTCGGGCTTGGCCGTGGAGGAGGCGTTGGCCTGGATGGCGGCCTCGGGCAGTCTCGACATGGCTTCTATTGTCCCCTGAGTATATCAAAATGAAGTCGCGCTACATTTGAACCTGTTCCCAAATTGCGTGCTTTGTTTCGTTTCCAGGGATGACCCCGGGTGGTGGACAACCGGTCTCTCGCAAAGAAAACAGCCCCAGGAACAGTCTGTGGTTTTTCCTCGAGATGGACGCCCGGGGATAAGGTATAAATGGAGTGCGGCAACAGGACACCGATCCTCATTTAAGCGTAAGCTCGGCTCTTTTTTGTCCCGTCTCCTTTTTTGTCCTGTCCCGTCTCTGGACCAGGCAGGAGATTGGCCAGCGCCCCCAAACGGAACTACTTGACCGGCACGGGCAAAAAGACAATGGGAACTTGCCTTCACGATAGACCTCAAATCCAAAAAATGTTCCTGCTCCTGGCACCGCACCAGTACTACCAGCGGTAGTACCCACACAAGGGCACGCGGCATCCTCTGAAGTTCTTTATCATGAGGGGGGCAACTTTAGGAGACAGGTAGAGACAGGGAAGAGGAATAGGGGGCATACCCCTTGGGAACTACTATAAGAGAATTGGTGGTCATTTCTCCAAAGGCCAACAAAGGTTATTTATAGTGCTACTTTTCTGTATTGGGAAGGTCCTCCCCCCTGCAAATCTACAGAGGAGTACAAGGGGGAGGATAAAAGGGACAGGGGAGGAGGCGAGGGAGAGGGCCCGGTAGAAGAGGAGTGGATTGATTGGGGGAGAATGATCCGATTCGAAGTCGATAAAACAGCCAAGGGAGATTCGGTCCGGAAGGGGCGCGAAATAGGAGAGAGAGGTAATTGTGCCCGTTCTGTATCGCTTGGAAGATCTCGAGGCTTCCTGGAAAACCTGATCGTATTAGCGCCCGGGGGCAGGGCAACGATAATTTTAGGTATTAACACTTGGACTTGGTCAACAGACAGGGCATTCCCAGGGTACTTATCGAGTCATCGAAGCCTCTCCCGGGAGGAGGAGACCGTGCCAAAAACACTTCCTTGTGGAATATCTTCAAAACACGGAGATAAGTTCCTTCTGAGGACAGGCGACCAGGCGCCTTCACACCACAATTGCAACGGTTCATTAAAGTCGAACGGGCCGCTTTTCGGGTCACGCTAATAGGCAAGGGGCGACCACCCCGTTTGAAACAGTAACAAACAGACAAACAGTTCATTTCTCTCTCGGATCACGGTAGTATCGTCGGAAACTGTTGAGGACGGAGTCGGGCACGGAGGGGTCCACTTGTCTGAAGACGGGATGATGGCTGAGGGGGGAGGGGGCACCTGAAGGCGGAGAGCAGTCGCTGCCGGAAGAGGTGAGCCTCGTGGGCCGAGTGCAACTGGGTCTGGGGCAGCTCCTCCGATGGCCCTGAAGTGTTTTCGTGTATTTTCTGTTTGTTTTTGGAAGTTATTGAAATAACATTCGTCTACGATGCCGCCGATTCCTTCTCGCGCCGTCGTAAGTCTGGCTCACCCTCGATTGTCCAGGAGACGACGCATGGCACCAGGACGAGGAGGAGGACGAGAAGTAAAGCTTGTTGCCCGAGACGGAACATCAGCCTGGCAATTGGAAGATTAGGCAGTTGGGGGGGGGGGGGGGGGGGGGGGGGGGGGGGTGAATTGAATCGGAGCAGGTAGGGCTTCGATTAGAAACACCTCGCCCCATTGAAAAGCAGCCGAGTGGGGGACGAGTATTCTGAGAGGTCAATGGGTGCAGTTGATGGATGACGAATCCCGGTGACGTGACCACCATTTCCAGGTCTACGACAGGAAGCTCACGGCCCTCGGACAGCACTCCCGGCTGCTGAATGTCTCCCCGGTGGGTTCTCTACCGTACTCTCTTTGACTTTCGAATATCCGGGGCATCGATCGGCCAGGCCAAACAGACAAAGAGATGACCTGCGAGGGTTCGAGGGTTTTGCAAACAGTCGAAAACTTGGTTGTTCAGGGAATGTGCGCCGCGCTCATCCAAACCAAGACCCTGCAGGCCATCTTCCAGGAGTCAGAGGAGGTCAGTCGCCCCCGTCCCCCTGCCCCATCCTGGCTCTGCACATGATAGCCCGACCCCCTGCACCCGTAAAGTCTCGGCAGTAGGCTCATCTTTATTCAAAACAGTTACAAAACTGTGACACCTGTATGCATTTGTCTTGCCGAGACTTTACGGGTGCAGGGGATCGAACTATCGAGTACCCACTCCCAACCCAGGTCATCCGCCACCTGACGGAGGAGGAGATCGAGGAGTTCAAGGAGGCCTTCGTCCTCTTCGATAAAGATGGCAACGGCACGATAAACACCAAGGAACTGGGCACGGCCATGAGGGCCCTCGGACAGAACCCCACCGAGCAGGTACGTGGGCAGTTTAAAGGGGCAAGGGGCAGTTAAGCAAATACTGGAGATCATCAACGACGTCGACATCGACGGGAATGGACAGGTGGAGTTCCCCGAGTTCTGTGTGATGATGAAGAGGTGAGGGAGTTTAAGTGGGACACGGCATAACGCACGAGGGGACAATTGCCTCTTTCCCTGATGAAGTTCGGACGTCAGCCTCGAAAATTATTAGTAATTTCAGGCTAATGAAGGAGACAGACGCAGAAATGATCAGGTGGGGTGGCTCGGGTCGGCAACCAGCGATTCAGAGAGGCATTCCGGATATTCGACAGAGACAGTAATGGGTGAGGATAGAATCTAACACAAACATATCGCAAGGTCAGCTATATCACGGCTCAGGAGTTCCGCCATTTCATGATTCACATGGGGATGCAGTTCTCGGAGGAGGAGGTAGACGAAATGGTCAAGGATATCGACGTAGATGGGGACGGAGAGATTAACTATGAGGAGGTAGTTTGTCCTGTTTCCTCCTGCTCCAAGGAAATCTTTCCAGTTCGTTAAGATGTTCACGTCCAGCAATGTCTGAGAAAATTTGTCAAAATGTTTACCAGTAGCAGTGTCCAGAACGAATAACAGAGTTACATCGGTACTCAAAATGTCAGAGATTAATTTTAGGCGAAACCGCGTAGCGGATTCGGTTCTTTTAGACATGTCTTCACTCGTTCGACAATAAATCGTTATTTGTTCTTCTATTAATGTAGTAGATTTTTTTATTTATTCTCAGTCCATTTTATCGTTATTCTAAAGAAAACAAACATTGGGAATGCATTGTAAGCATTTTCGCATAAAAATCCATGTTCGCGAAAGGCTTCAGGGAAATTCAGGAAAAAGGTGATTTCGGCCTAAAACAGCTTGACATTCCATTTCCAACTGTTTTCTGGTAAATGGAAGGTTTGTTTTATCGTAGATCATGTAACTCCACAATTTTCAGGTGGAAAAGGACTTGGGAAGGGAGGCGCTAAACGTCATCGTAAAGTTCTCCGCGACAACATCCAAAAAGGTATTTTTTGTCCTTATTTTTTGTGATTTTGCTAGAAGTTCTCCAGCGCCGTCTTATGTTTTTCTTTCAGGCATTACCAAACCTGCTATCAGAAGATTGGCAAGACATGGCGGAGTGAAGCGCATCAGCGGTCTCATTTATGAAGAAACCCGCGGTCTCCTCAAGATCCCTCTACGGCTTCGGCGGCTAAATCTACTACATTAATATATTATAATTGCGTTTTTTTTCGCAAAATGTTCAAAATGCTAATAAATAATAGGAGACTAATTATTTTTCTGATCGAAACTGAACTCTTTCTGAAAGAAACCTTCATTTAGAGAAGGCTTTGCCAAATGTTGCTTCCCTAGGAGATCGGAAGAGGTTTGATTGTAAAACAAATGACCGATTTAGATGATGACTGCATTGATTTATTAAATGATTTATTACTAACAATGAATATAAATAAGAAATGAGATGAACCTATAAGCTAATAATAATATCATGCTATTGGATAAAGGTTTGGTCTATACTTTCTATATCATAGCAGTTACATCAACATTCACTCATGATTAGAGTAAATACAAAAATTCTTTAGGCTTAAACTTTTGATAAGTTCCAAAAAACAATAGAGCTCCTCCTCCTATCTGGGTGACGAGATACCGTAATATGATTATTTCCATTTTGGTATTGCCATCGAGATATTCTATTATTCCAGATCTTTGACGAATGTCTGCCGAGGCGGCGCCTATTAAAGGTTCAGCTGCGCTTGAAAGAAAGATGAGGGAACTAGGTGTATATTTCTTGCAGGTGGTCGAGCTCTTATGTGCTTATGTATAGGCTACGGTGAATCTCCATCATACTCGGGACAGGCCGAGTTAGTCTGTTTTCAGGTATCCCTCCTGGAGAGGTCGACTGGGGTATTGAGGCGTGGGGCGGCAAGCAGATATCTTCTGGGGTTATCCCTAAAAATGAGGTGGGGCAAGGTAGTGCCGAGCACAGCGTACTTCGGGGAGATATTGACAAAATATTCCTGTCGATACGGGTCGAAGCATCAGAAGCGATGATTTGTTTATAGCAATTATTCTAAGTAATGACGTCGCCTTCAAATGTTTTTGAAATTTATCGATTCAAAAATGATTAAGGCCTTTATCAATGTTCATATTGTAATCATACGTAAGTTGTCTTCACGCCCCTTTTTAGTTATTCATTTGTAGTTTGGTTCGAGGCGATAATCTCTCACGACATATTCGAGACGGTGTCTGCTGGAGACATTTGATGTCTGAGCGACCGGAAGATGGAATCGACGAAGAGGGACCGGATGGTGAAATCGACGATGGGCACATGGGATCGGTCGAAAAGGTGGATGTCGCTACTCAATGAGATATCCCCGGCAAGCCGGTCTCCGCTTATAAGCGATCCTCAACTCTTTGAACAATTACGTCTTACTCTTAATACATACTTCTGTTGTTCTTTTTGTTGTGATAGCTCTTGTGTCTTTAACATTCTGAAAGAACGTCGCAGATACACGATGTCTCGGGTCACTTGAGTCGAAGGGATCCGCCGGGACACATAGGCACCTGAATAGCTCTTTGGCTGGGGTGGCAGGAGATCGAAGGAGCTGATGGAACTGGCTCCACTACCACCTCTGGAGCTAGTCGACATACCGGCGTTGAACAAATTTTTGGTTTTCTCTTCCTACCGCTACGGTGCGCCCGGGAATCTCTATAGCTGCCGAGGTTTTACGGGTGCATAATTTGAGCAACATTATAAAGACTAAATTTCCATGTGCTTTCTTTCTTTTTTTTTTCTTTTTTCTCTTTCTTCTCTTTTTTCTTTGTAATGGATATGTGACCGCAGACGAGATGAAACACTTCATGGTAGGTGCACGGCTTAGATGAACAATAGGGGTCCCATGAAAAAATGGGGGTCCAATATAGGGATCCAATGATTTGGTCGGCGCGGTCTACCTAGAGTTTCTCTTCTCAAATCGAATGTTCCCGGACATGTTACATATGATTCGAAAGCAAAAAGAAAAAACTCGTGAATTCAACGGTATACAGGGAAAAAAGGGAATCTCGAGGATCTTGTGTTTATTTGTCTTTCTTCGCCGTTGAGTGGTTTCTCTAGGATTATTTGCTGAAGGGCTGAATAAAACTCTTGCTTTGTCTATCTGGGTTACCGTTGAATTCACGAGTAGTTAGACGAGAACATAAACCATTCACTCTTCGTCATGTCCTTCTTCCAGAGTTTCATGAATCCCCTGCTCATCGCGGCACTCTCCATACAGTCCATATTCGCTATAAGTGCAGTTATCCTCAATTCCCTCCTTCTATTCGTCATCAAGCGTTACACCACGAGGAATATCGGCTTCTACAAGTATATTCTAATGAGCTTTGCCCTTTTCGAGATTGTCTTTGCAATCGCTGTTCTTCTTGGAGAACCGGTAAGTTGCGTAGAGCGGGCATGGTACGTCAGAAATCCGCTGACCTTTTGTGATAGAACAGCAGACATCAGTCTGGGTTGAGTAACTAATTTCAAAGATTCCTACCTCATTAATCCCCTAAGCCTAAGTTTTGTCGAAATTTGGTCAACCTTAATCCCCTAAGCCTAAGTTTTGACGAAATTTGGTCAACCTTAATCCCCTTAATCCCTTAAGCCTAAGTTTTGTCGAAATTTGGTCAACCTTAATCCCCTTAATCCCCTAAGCCTAAGTTTTGTCGAAATTTGGTCAACCTTAATCCCTTAAGCCTAAGTTTTGTCGAAATTTGGACAACCTTAATCCCTTAAGCCTAAGTTTTGTCGAAATTTGGTCAACCTTAATCCCTTAAGCCTAAGTTTTGTCGAAATTTGGTCAACCTTAATCCCTTAAGCCTAAGTTTTGTCGAAATTTGGTCAACCTTAATCCCTTAAGCCTAAGTTTTGTCGAAATTTGGTCAACCTTAATCCCTTAAGCCTAAGTTTTGTCGAAATTTGGTCAACCTTAATCCCTTAAGCCTAAGTTTTGTCGAAATTTGGTCAACCTTAATCCCTTAAGCCTAAGTTTTGTCGAAATTTGGTCAACCTTAATCCCTTAAGCCTAAGTTTTGTCGAAATTTGGTCAACCTTAATCCCTTAAGCCTAAGTTTTGTCGAAATTTGGTCAACCAAGCTTTCGAATCATATGTAACATGCCTGGAAACATTCGATTTGAGAAGAGAAACTCTGGGTAGACCGCGTCAACCAGGCCATTGGACCCCTATTTCTCCCTTGGACTCGTGTTGGTCATCTGAGCCTGGCTGGCTACCTACAGTATCCATTACAGATCCACATGGGAATGCAGTGGAGTGAGGAGGAGGTCGACGAGATGATGAGGGACATCGACTGCGACGCTACGCTCCGGCTATTTAGATCCTAAACTGAATTATAGGAAATGGGCAAATCGACTACGAAGAGTTTGTTCGCACCTTCCAATGAAAACTGTTACTTCCGAGTGATCGATGAATCCAACCCGGTTGCCTGTAACTACTGTATATGTTTATGAACCTGTTCTATAATTTTCTCAGTAGTGCCCCTCCTTACTGAAATCCGTCGCCGTACTATTATTCTCGTATATTTCACTACTTCTTGAAGTTACCCTTTTTTCCACTAGAAACTTGGTTATGGTTACTCGGAGTTACAATTAGTTTTGGGGAAGTCAACACGCGATATTGGCAGAAGGAATTGATCCGGATACATATTATGGTGGTCGATAAGACGGTAATATAGGAGGTAATAAGAGGAATCTGATTAATTTCTGATTTTCTCTAGGTATTTGCGGATTCATGGTAAGGCTTCATGCAGAAAGGATACTTTGATGGTAGATTATCACTTCTTATTTTTACTCGTTTTGTTATGTTGCATGTGTGCCGTCTGTTCCTCCGGGGCTGTGATCAACTGGCAGCTCATGTTGTAAAGGAGACGCGTCAGCTTCCAGGCAGAATGCTGTCCTTCCTGGCTTGATCGTCGGTTCTTTCCAGCACTTTGAGAAAATGCCCCTTTCTATCCCACCTTTTATATATCATACTCCTATGTTTCAGAATGTCAGAAGAAAAGTTAGAAGTTAAAGAAAGTGATATGGAAGAATCGGAACAAGTCACCGTTATGAATGTTGTTCGTGAATCACAACGCCTTTACAATGTAGACAAAGTAGGTCATTTTGCAAAAATAAGCATATCCTTTACACCTTTCCCATTAAATTTAAAAAAAATGAAAAACAATCTTGTGGGTGTTAAGCTTACTCTGTTCTCGTTCTTAGGACGTCGCTGCGTTTATTAAAGAAGAACTAGATAAGCAGTTGGGTGCTACATGGCATGTGATTTGTGGCAAGTGTTTCGGCTCCCGAGTCTCCTATGAGATGGGTCATTTCCTTCTCTTAAAAACTACAAAAGTAACGATCGATCCCGCTTCCTGTACAAGTAAATTTAGATCAATGTGATGATCTACAAGTGTGGCTATTAACTTTCGTCTTCCTAGAGCTTGCTTAAAAGTGATATAAACGAATGTACAATATTGTTTACTCAGAAGAAAACAGACAAGAAGATTAGCAAGATATATTTAAGAACACCGAATCTTTCTAAAACTGGAAAAATACACGGAAAACTTAGATGGGCTCATATTCTATGCCGAGGCCAAACTTGTGAGCGTCATTAGTAGCCAGATTGAATTGGGTAGAAAGAGTAAGCTTCAAGTCAGAGGATAGGCTGTGAGTTCCAGCGAATGCGATCTAAAATGTACTTTAATAACAATAACGATCCAAATAAGTGAAAAAAAAGTAGAGACTCACCACACTCTTGTTGTCAACCTTGGCTCGCAGAGTCAGATCGTTGCTTGGAGAATACTTGCTTGCAAGAGCATAATCTGCACCATTACCTCCGACTTTCCATCCCAGCTGTGCTCCAATCTCCACATTACGAGAGACCTTATTGTAAAGAGAAGCACCGAAATCGGAGGAGTTAACGACAAAGGAATGGAGGGTATATTGAGGTGTGGTATGTCCGAAAGCAAGTGCCGTATTAGTCACCTGAACTAATGAGGTATCGCTTTAACATTATTAAAAAAAACCTTATTGGTACTGGTATCATAGGAAGCAGAACCTCCAAAAAGCCATCCTTCACGAGAGAAAACTCCAGCAGCGTTAAGAACAGGCGTCGTTGTCAGAGAAACATCGGTGGTAATCTAAATGTTATATTGGGCGCATAACAAAGATAACTAACCCTAGCTGTAGGTAGAGCCCAATCAGCCTTCAGCTTTCCTGATCGTTTTCCGGCATGTGGAGCGTACACCGAATCAAGGGTGAGCTTCAGTCCGCGTCCGAATTGCTCGTTGACTTCGATAACAGTACCAAGCTGATTTTCAGTATTCCATTTTTCAGTGAGAGTCACGCCTAAATATATAATTATAAAATACTAAAGACAAGCCGAGGTACAATTGAATATCAAGAAAGCTTACCATATTGGGGAATCTTGTATTTGACATCAAGGTTTCCACCGAGTTTTCCAGATCCGAGATTATGAGCAGCAGCTGTTTTAAATTCAACTTCTTTAGCGTCTCCAGCTTTAGTTGTGGAGTCGACTTTGATAAATCCAAAGTCTGCAAAATATCTTATCCTTAGTTTGTTATGTAAACAAACTGTATCCCTTGCTAAAGAGGTCCTTTGCGGACTTTCCCAGGTCAGCGAACGTAGGGGGAGACATCTAAAAAGTAATATGCATAAAACGTAAACAGATAAAGGAAGAAGATTCTAATTTCACGCAGTGTTCAGAAGTCTTATGAAATTTAGCAGAGACAACAACTATCGATGACCCACGTGCTTGCATCAGGGAGGATAGCGCCCGTTCAAATTGATTTCTGCAAACCTGGACCAATCCACCTTGGAATGGATTTTGGAATGGGCTGAGGCGCCAATTTCAAATCTTTATTTATTCAAAATTTATTTCGGAGGTGTTGTTGGGAAAAGTACCAAATTTTTGAAGAGTACTGAAATGAATTAGACAAACAGAGGATGAGGATCCTTAGACGGATTGGACGGAACTGTTCTGGTGTTAAACTGATAACAAACGAAAACCGTATAAAAAAGCCAACTACCGAGTATGGGAAAGCAGCATACCCAACAACGCTGTATGTAGTAAATATTTTTTATTGAAAGGATATGTACAAAGGAATAGAAAAAGACCAACTGATAGAGATCTGAATCGAGATTTTAAAGCACACACAAATTCAATAGAGGCAAGTCTTCTTCATAATGGCAAAAAACGCCGCTTCGGTGACCTTGTTTGTGCCGTTACCGGAAGCCTCATGAATCATTTCTTCGAGCTCATTGATAGCTGTGTCTTCGCCTAGATCCTTGGCTACCTACAAAGAAATGATAAAATGGTAAAATTTTTCGCGCAATACTTGTCGTAGATCCTTCAGGCTTATCCATCCCTTGCCTTCTTTATCAAAGAGGCGAAAAGCACCTCGCATTTCCTCTAAAGATTTATCCTCCTGAGCTGTCTGGCCACGGACTACTTCAAGAAATTCATCCACATCAATGCTATCGGCTATAATTTTCTGATACATT
Organism: Oscheius dolichura; assembly: GCA_932521035.1. Classification (NCBI taxonomy): domain Eukaryota; kingdom Metazoa; phylum Nematoda; class Chromadorea; order Rhabditida; family Rhabditidae; genus Oscheius; species Oscheius dolichura. The sequence continues at coordinate 5,029,371 of OW051495.1, forward strand.
CATTATATTATGTGCATCAACCAGTTGCTTCTTCTCCTCTAAGTTTCTTCAGTTCGTCTATCTTTCTCACCATACCTTCGATTTCGGAATTGCGGGGATCTAAACCTAAGCCACGCATCACGAGCTGAAATTGATAGATTTTGTCAGTCTTATTAAATTATACCCGAATCTCGGAAACTTTGATTTGGGGAGGAATCTTGTTCGAACACGTCGTGAAAGCTGCTTCTACTTCTTCACGTGAAATGTTGAATTCGGACATCTAAAAGAACTAATCTTTTTTTAAGTCGTCTATATTAAGACAGCATTTGTTGGAATACAACCAGAACATGAAGCAAAATCTTGCAAATCATAACTCTTTTATAAACATGGGTTATAACATAAATATAAGGCAGCTAGTGGGAGAAACCCCGCACAATATAATAGAAAACCGTACTAGTGTCTAAAGAAGAGAAGAAAGGAAATAAACGAGCTTGTTTAACCCGATGTCCGTCGAGGAACTCGTAGTATCCATGAAAATACTGGCATTCGTCTTTTATAAATAGATTATGAGCGTCTGACGTAGCGTTTACATGAGGAAAACCAAAGGATTACCTAGTTCTTTCCTAAAGCTATCCAAAGTTTCAACGTCTCGAAGTGTCGAGGCAATTATAGCAAATGAATTTTCCTTTTCAAGTAACTCATATATAGTATTACATAAACATGGAAAAACTGTCTGATCATACACAACATCTATAAATTACCCTTAGCATAAACGTAAACACTGAAAATGTTCAAATGTAAACGGCTACCTGAAGCTAAAACAATATCAACGTTATTGAAACCATCCTTTGGCGAAAGCGCCCAATCCAGGTAAACAACTTGGATGTTTGTACCATTTTTAGGAAAATCATTCGCATCTGCATTCTTTTGTAGTTGATCAAGAACTTTGGCATCAAAATCTAAGACAGCATTTGTTGGAATACAACCAGAACATGAATCAAAACCTGTTAGTATAACATTGCAATTAGAATATTCCGATGCCAGTGAGATGCCTGCCAAACCTAAACTAGTTACGTGGCCATATTTAGATCGATTACCACAGCCAGCTCCCAATTCCACTATAGTTTTATCATTTAAATCGAAAAAGCTGAATAGCATGCTTGCCAAGTCACACGATGCCTGAAAACTCGAGATAGTGTAAGTCCAAGCACACGGAAAACCAAACCTGCCAAACAGATAATCCTGTTGTGCCGTAGCAAAGCTGTTTGTTTAATTCCCGTATTTTGCACAGCAGATATCCATCAGGATCACAATAAATACGGTATGAGTACTCAAATTCGTCGACAAGACTGTTGGCCATTGAATCATAGAGAAGGTCATGGTTTTCAGAAGATACCTAGAAGACATTTAGAAATACTCTAAAAAACTAACGTATTTCAACAGCTGTTTAAATAACTGCCGTCTGTAACTACTTTTAAGCGGATACTCCAGCAGTACAGTGTTATTTAGAACATTCTCGGCAATGTATGGGAAATCTTGGTGGATACCAACTTGTTCTATTAAGGAATTATCTAATTTTGTTCCCGAAAAATAGTATTTTGCAAATTTTTTAGATATCTATAAAAAAACATTAATGGTATATTGGTTTTTACTTGGGAAAGTGTTGGAGATATCATCAGCCGCTCATTCTTTCTTAATCCGTTTGAGCTTATTATATGTTTGTCGCGAGGCGTTGACATCTAAGTAAGCCAAAATAATTATCATAATTGTTCCTACTATATGCTGTTTGAGGGGGAAGATACTCGGGGCGATCATAGGGAATACCGTAATGCTCGGCTTGAACAATCCTCTTATTTGCGTAGTGTATTAAGTTGTAGATTTCTTCACGATTCACGAGCTAAAGAAAGATCTTGAAAATATTTTTGTACTTGCTTCTCTGTTGGCTCGAAACTTCTCCCTTATTTCGTGTAAAATATCTTCACGTTCTACAGCTGTTCTAGATGGGTCTTTTGCATGCCAGTTCCTAGCTAAATAAATCCCGTTAGTAAGAGTCAAACACTTACCCAATTTAAAGAGACGTTTGTATAAATTTATGACGGCAATCTTTGTTTCCGCTGCCATACACTACCAATAAACAACTGTAGTCGAGTTACAACGTCGAATCTAAATTACTTAATTATAGGTAGCATCTTTGAAATTAGATGTCTCATATTAGCTTTCAAAGAGAATGAATATGGATAATCCAGAATGGACGACTAACAGAAACATTGTAGAAGCTTTATTTTCTCTTTGATAGTGTAGATTTAATAGTTCGCCGAAGAAATTGTTTATTTGTATTTAAACTTTTAGGGCGTAGCCTGCAATCCGGTCAACAGCAAACTGATATTTATCTAACAAAACATACCATCCTTGGGGTCCCATAAGCTGTGCACGTTCTTTAGCCAGTTTTGCTTCTAGAATAAGTTGTTTCTTTGCCTAAAGGTTTTTAGTTTTGCAAACATACTCAAACCAAACCTTCTCTTGTAGTTCTATATTTGTAATGTTTTGTCCGTCATTAGATTGACCAGCAGCTCCTTCAAAATTTGGCTTCTGGTTACTCTTTGATTCATTTGACGATATATATTCAGCTTTCCGTATTTTGTTCAATAAATTCTGCTCTTTAACTTTTTTTGCTGAGCTACTCTTTGTTGACATAACTCTAAACTTTTACAATTTTTCCTAGGTACAATAAGCAGTATTCGGAGGATGTAAAACACCATATACCTTTGTTTACAAAATGACTTTGCTAGGTTTTATTTATTCATATTATAGTAAAACAATCTATCCTATATAGTACAAAATCGTAAAACAATGATCAATACAAAAGTAAAAAATGGCAAGACAAATGAATTAATACGATATCTTCAACTTTTGTGTTAAGTTATACAAACCCTTGAAATTAAGTGAATTACTGTGATATCGAAAAACAATAACCGTTAGTGACTATGCATTGAGCGAAGAACTGAGCACACGATTAGAAAGGACTAGAGAATGAAAAAGCAGTATGTATAGCCATTTCTTGCGAAATGGTGCATTCTTCAAATTATTTACAGAAAAAAATCTGAAACTTGCCAAAATATCAAACATGAGAAAGGCTAGGAAGAACTTTCAAAAGTTTCCTCCACAACGCCCGAATCGAGACTATTAAATGAGAGTCGCCGTGTAGGTGGGTGGTTATCCATTTCCGGAAGCCCGCTATCTCGTTGATTATCGGTGCGAAGCTTGTCCAACTCTAATTCCAATCGAACTTCATCCATTTGCTCGGATTCTTTTATAGATTCTACAACGTCTGCCACAAATCGCCGTCTGAAAAAGAACCTTTTTGTTTGGGCAAACAACAGGGAATTTTTGAATAAAATTAAATAAAGTAATAAGCTGAAACATAAATCCCACCTATCATCTATGTTTCTAGCATTGAAATGTATTTGTTCTTTTTGAGGTGTTGTAACTGTTAGCCCGTATTCATAAAAAGTGGTCTGAATGATATTACAACGAAACTAACGGTCTTACCGAAAAATCATTAACACGAGCGCCGAGCAGCGAGGAATGACTCTTCAAGGTGTAAATAGTATTTGCAACGCCGCTGCTCTTCCGCTCACTGCTTTTTGCAATAACTAGCATGTCATTAAACAAGAAAACATCTCTTTCATGGCGATTTTTTGCTTGTTTCTTTAGTGGATCATTAATTTGTTGTAATCGACAGTAGCATACTAGGCGACGTTGCATCTCCGTCAATAACTGCAATAGAAAAAAAAAATAAAATTAAAAATGATTAGACTAACTGGTTTATCTTTTCCTACAATTGCGTTATCAACCCGTCTGACCTGAGCTACATGGTCATCTCCCGGAAGAAACTCGTCTAACTTGACACGGTCATATATGCCTTCCAACAGTTGTCTGATAAAGTATTATTTTTAAAAAAACGTTTTTGCTTCTCACCTATTAAAATCATAACCTTCTTTTTCTGATGAAATTTTATCCTGGCCTCGAAGATTTCTTATAAAATCGTCTTTTTTCATTCGAGCAAAGTTCTAAAAATATATTCAAAGTAAAAAAGAATGTCTACTTTGAGGTTCGGCGAATGCAGATCTGTATTCAGCATAATAATTGCGAATGCGAGAAGATGAACAGAATCTACACCTCCTCGAAAAGCAGATGCCCGCTTAGGATTACACTTACAATAATGTATGGAAAAGGCCTATAGTTTTTTAAATATTACATTATAAAATGGAAATAACACCTACCTGTAATACTCGATCAATTTTTTCTGTTTCTTTCGGCAAAATAAAGTATTGAAAAGCTTTTCTTAGCGCAATATCTACTTCCAGACCTCTTAATTCGACTAATGCCATAAAGTATCTAAAATACAAATGTATTGTGTTTAGACAAAGAAATACTTCAATACACAGCTGTGGAAGGTAGAATGTAACGTGCCAATATACTCCCCTATCATTTGTTTGCTCAAACCTCTTCTACCGAAAAGGATTTTGGCCACTGAATCAGGAGAGTCATTGGTGAATCCCCAACTTGTAAGAAGAAATACACCTCTTTCTGGTTTCCTGAAAGCGCTTACATTACAACAGTAAATTACAAACAAAAATAGCACTCGATAAAAGCCTACTTGTTGAAAAAATTAAGTGCTATTCTGTACTGCCGCTTGCGTTCTTGCTCAGTCAATGGGGGACGAACCACTTTCGCAGGAGGAGATCTGAATAGTTCCATGAAGAATATAAACAATCTTGTATTGCAACCAAAAATTAAAATGTTCAAAACGTACTCTCTAACTAAGTGGCGCTCCAGACGAGGAAGACTATTTGAGTGGGTAGAGCTTTGTGCAGCTAAAGATGTTCGCGGAACCCAGACAACAGGTGACTGGTGACTAATATCTGGGCAAAACCTTCTTTGAAGAAGTCTAGGCGACATTAGACTATCTGAAAATAATAATGAAAAAAATAATAATACAAAATGGAAATGTGTACCATATCTTTTTTGCTGATTTTGAAACCCAAAACAAGGATGAATGACATTTAGGAAATCCTATATAAATGCTTAAGGCCATGTGCGCGAGCGGAATATCACTTGAAGGCATTTGAACAATTAATGACAGCCAAGAGGCCAGCATTATGAATTGCTGAAGTGACTACGAGTATATAATTCCAGCTACTTTAGTCAAGTATCTATTCAGCATGCTTCCTTTTGCTTACCTAATTCGAAAATAGTGTAAATTGCAATCTAAAACTCAGCGCAGTTATTTAATAAATAAGATTATTTGTAATACCTATTATGCTCCGATTTAAGGGATTTGGAGACGGTGATGGTGGTGCTCGGTCCTTGCGAATTTCTTGGTTTTGAAATGTTTGAGCTTTCAGCTGCGCCGAGAGACTTGTTGCCGGATACCTAGAAATAAGCTCGACGTTATTGACAAACAAATTCCACATTCAAAATGAACTTTCTTATTTACAAACGCATGCGTACATTTTTTACTGAAATTGGGGGCTAAGAGGCACAACGTAATGAAGTAAACAGAGATGAAAGGCTTGCGCGTTCCCTAAACAGCTGTCAAATTTCGACGTGTGTCAACGGAATCAGTATGCACACAGATGGCCACAGACCATAAGCTTATTTTGCGATAGGCAATTATTTGTGTGTGACAAAGATTTCAAATGCTAATTTTATAATGAAAAAAACATAGAAAAGTTGTTTAGGTTAGTCTGTGAAACGGCACAATACCTGTATGATGAAGGCATATTTACAGAACAATTATGAGCATTGTTGTTAGGAAGTGGTATCCTGCAAAAATGGTAAGCATTCATTGTAGAATATGTTATTTGAAAAAAAAAATCCTACCTTGTTATGTTGTTTATTTTCGTTTTCTGTTTCCAACAATTTCGCAACTTGTACTCTCTGTATGCTCTTTGAATTATAGCAGCTGCTTGATGAGCCTTTTCTCGTCCTCCGTATTTTTTTTCAATTACCTGCAAAGGGTTTTTTGAAATCAAAGATTGGTTAAGCAATGGGTCGGCAACTGCCTATGTTGCTTTTGAAATACGCAGGATTATTTTATTTTTGAAATGAACGTTGCCAAATGCGAAACTGGAAAGTGGATAAACTCTGGTTTATAAGAACTGGAAATGCCTTATACGATCGCCAACCCGAACTGCGCATGGTCGCGTAACCCATAGAATACGACAAGAAGGTCTTTTTACAGAACTAACCTCTATTTTTCGCCTGAGAAGGTCATCAGAAATTTCATACCCACTATTGCCGAAAACACGGCTGGCACTTGTAACCCCACGCCATTCAGCTAATGATGTTCGTCCTGATATTGCCGTCATACTGAATGCCAGTCTCTAAAAAAAGGCTATTTGATTACCAAACATAAGCCAATAAATCTATTAGTAAAACATTATTAAAAAATCCTTTACAAAACATTTTCTTATTTTTTTGACTAGAATTTCATACAAAATATATATCCTTATAACAGTATTTTGAATACTAAATGTTATATAAAGAAACTTGATAGATAGCACAAAAACTGCCGTATTATAACAAGGGTATACATTTCGATCAACATCAGGAGCGCGATTACTACTTTGCATCCAGGCGCCTAGGCCATTTTTGCTACTGTTTTGACATTATTTGTAAAGGAGAGAAATAGCCTCAAATCTTCGCACAAAATGTTTCAGTATGGTATACAGTCAACAAAACATTTCTCTATATATGATGGTGACGTTTCGGTGGCGCTGTTTAAACGGCTTTGCCCCGTCTGACACCTAATCGCCCAATGTATTCATTCATATTTTTCAAAAATGACACACCATAATAGATCAAAATAAAATCATTATTACTTTTGCTTGGCAGAGTTGCAAAAACTATTAACGATGAGGACAAAATATTTGAAAATCGAAAATTATACAGCAATTTGAATTTATAGTAATTTGTTAGAGAATACTACTTATTGCTGTGAATCAGCTTTTGTCCTCTCATTTACAACAATGAGCATATGATATGAAAAGCTTGGGAAAGGAAACACGAAATACTTCAGTTTGGAATTTATACTTTAGAAAACGAAAAGAATCAAAATTGTTGTAGATTGCATAGATAAGAGGTAAAGCAAAATTATAAAACAAACCTGTGCAAATTACGAAAATTTATAAGTAGAGGTGCAACGAGTAGTAGTACATGTCCCGTAGAAGTCGAAAATTCTATAAAAATCGACTTCAAAGGCTCGCAAACTGTAGCCTTAAAATGAGTTTCATTGATATCAAAGGAAAAGCAAGGAAGACAAGAAATTTGCAATGAACATATGGTACAACGAGACATGCCCGGCTGTGATCAATACTCTCATATGATATGTCGCGGCAGAGAGACCAATTGACCCCTCCGACCGATAGAAAGGGGTCTTCACGCACATTAGATTGCCGAGAAAAAATAGCGCCTTTATTTCCCTACACATTAGCAGAAATATACACAATAGCAGATGTCTTTGTCTTTCTTTAGTCTTCTATATGCAACGCGAAAATTTAGAAGTGCTGTCAGAATAAGAGTACAAAAGGAAACAAAATCCCTATAAGCAATCGGTACCAGGCGAGACAAATCGGTACCAGGCGAGACAAATCTGAAACAGGCGAGACAAATCTGAAATGAAATGCCGCTCAAAAGAATAAATTCGATGTTTAGTTTTAGAGGGAGACAAAGGAACCGAAAAAGGCAACCAACAAATCTTATGGCTCCAATTTTACAGGTGAAGAAATCTCGATGGTTCATGGAAGCAGTAGTCCTATCTCTTCTCAGGCAAGGTTTATTACATTTGACAACGTTTTATCTCTTTAGTTTTGAAAGGAAATTCTTGGGAAAGTAGAAAGATCAGCATTTTATGCTCACAGATGCTGTAAGTTCGTTGAGATTCAGGAAAGACCCGTTCTGGTCGTCGAAGAAAGCTCTTCTTTGGCAGATTACACAAAATGTGTTCTGGCGGGCAATAAAGGCATCGGCGGAGGAAGCGAGCCTTCCTTCCATGACTCTTTCCGGAGAGGCGGCGATTTCCGACCGGTCCCGCCATCCGTCTATAAATATTTTATTTATTGAATCCAGAAAGGAACGTACGCTGTCCCAGTCTCCATGTTCAGAGCTTTCGGCCTTTTCCTCCACGAGAGGCCGGCCACTTCTTCGAAGAAATATCAACCATAACGCCTCGGTCAACTGAAATCCCCTTTCTTTAGAGACCTAATTTTGTATAACCTTAGCACAAGTGAGGTTTCCCGCGTGGGAGGCGACCATCTGCAGGATGAAGACCCCGTCCGGTCGGAGGAATCTGAAATCTTGTGGTGGGATGTCAAAGAAGTAGGCGAGGGAATCTGCTCGCGCCATAAATTTAACGCCTTGGGCCACGAAGTGCTCGTATTTCACGCGGGGCAGGTGTTCTCCGAATAGTATCCTCCCTCGTACCTGTCGGTAAAACGCTCGATCTGCTCGGATTCCATGCTGAGGTGTTTGGAGACGAAGGCCCGCCGGCAGTGGACCGAGCCGAGGGCGCATATCCAAAAGAAGAGATTGAGGAAGGTGATGAGGGACAGCAGCTGGACGGGGGTTGTAGTGGGCGGAGGACGGGACTGACCGAGAACCAGAGCCAGAGGAAGATGAAGATCTTCTCGGTGAGCATGTTGATGACCAGGACACACTGCACCGTGTGCCGGTGGACGTTGCCCAGGACGCGGATCTCGAAGTCGCAGAGCGTGACTCGCGGGAACTTGCCGGAATCCCGCCATTCGCGGCCCTGAAGGGGAGGAGGACGGTAGGGGGCGGAGAGCTCACTTGGCATGCAACACACGGCACTCACAAGGAACACAACGGACGGACAGGCACTGACCATCAGGAGGTCGTAGACGACGTGGGCCCCGAAGAAGGGGTAGTCGCTCGTATCGAGGAAGGCGTTCAGCACCAGGAACTGGACGACGACGTTGCACAGGTGGAGGACCTTGATGAAGACGTAGACCGTCGACACGTAAGCCCCGTAGAACTTGCCTGAAGCTGATTACTCGTCCCCCGGCCACATTTCCGTCATCGACCATCACCCCGCAATTGCCGGGCAATTTCTTTTTTGCTAGCCGCCAGGTAATCATTTGACTGCGATTTGAGCCAGGTGCCAACCCACCGAGGCGGACGACCGCAAAAAGGTAGATGCTCTTCTTCCGCGCCCCGTGGTCGCGCTGGTACGCGATGGCGTCGTCGATGTGTCGCGCCAGGACGTCGATCGTCTTGTTTCGGACCAGCGGATCCACGTTGTGGTCCTCGCAGGCCATCTGCAGGGCCAGACTCGCGTTCAGACCGCTCTGCCCGGCCAACATCCTCCAGACGGACGACGGCACATGGAACATCAGGGCCTGAAGGGACGGGTTGCTGTTTGGGAGCGGAGGGCATCTACGGCGATGGCCAGCATGAAAGGCACCCACTGGTAATAACCGATCTGCTTCCTCTCGCGGTCGTCCAGCCGGTGCGGGATGAGGTCCTGTAATGTTTTATGGAAGAGGAGCAGCGGCACCTGTCCGGTGTCAACTTGGCCAACCGGGGGCTGACAGGTGACAGGGACAAGTGTTTTTGGACGGCACCCGGAAGACCCGGATTATCATGGCCTACCCTATGCTCAAGAAATTCATTTCGAAACGGCTTCGGCATTGCCATTTTTTCGCATTTTAAAGGAACAATCAGGGACGTAGGCTGGTTACTGTAACAGAGGAAAATTAAAGGAATTCCCAGGAGCCTAGGATTAACTTTTTAGCGTCCTTTTTCTGTTAAACCATTGGCGGGACTACCCATTTTCATATGCCGAAAAACGTATTTTTCGGCGATGGGTGAACGTTTTTGGTGTCAATCTGACGAGAATAAATTGCTTGTAAAGGCGTACTATGGCGGATTCCGCCAACAAGCCTCAGGCAGCTCCAATTTCGAAAATGGGTAATGCCGCCAATGGCTTAACAGAAAAAAGACGCTAAAAAGTATAGCTAATCCTAGGTCCCTAGGAGTTCCTTTAAAGGGGGTGAAATCGACCTTTTCAGAAAAAACGGAAAACACCATCAGAATCAGCGTAAAAAACTGAATCGAATGAGCTATGTTTCAGCCAATTTCCCCTTTTCAGTGAAAAGTATTTCGACAAAACAGAATGAAGTGAGCGCAGTCGTTGCGGGACTACTGCAAAATACTACTTTCATAAATAACAGTCGAACTTGAGAAAACGGTGTTCCACGCAGATTTGTAACCTAGTGAGTTGCCAATGCACCATGAAGCACTCTATAGTTCTAGGCGCGGTGAAAATAGATAAAGGGATCCTCTTAGGAGAACTCACATTGAAGGGCAGGAAGTAGGTGCCGATACACCAGCCTGAAAATATTGTATTGCTTCATATGCTACCGTATCCATAGAATAATTTTCTGCATATTCCTCCATAGGACGGGTGAACTGTGCCGGTACGAAGCATTCCACGGGATGGCCCACTGAAAATGTGTATGAACAAGCTCATCTCGTGTAGTGCGCGATCATGGAGCAGTTGTGAATTGTGTAACAAGAAGGGGATTATCTGCGAAATCGGCTGGCCCAAGTGTAACGAATGGGCATAATTTGAAAACACATAAAGACAGACTATAAATTGCACGTGGCCAGGAGATGGCAGTAATTGACGGCCCGGAGGAGGCTACGAACCGTACTGCTTGGCGGAGACGATGACCGCGAACATGAGCACCGCGGTGGACGTGTAGAGGTAGTGGAGCCGGTCCACGAAGTCGTCGTCGACTCTGAGGGCCGATGGCCGGGGAGGACGGAGGACTCACCTGGGTTCGAGGAACCGAAGGGCGCTGGCTAGGAAGTGCATACCCAACCGGAGGCCGACCATATCTCGGGTCACTTGAGTCGAAGGGATCCGCCGGGACACATAGGCACCTGAAGAGCTCTTTGGCTGGGGTGGCAGGAGGTCGAAGGAGCTGATGGAACTGGCTCCCCCACCTCCTCCTTCGGCCTCTAGCAGCCAGGAGTGGCAGAGGCAGACAGGCCAGGGCAGCTGGCGGGAGTGGCCGGGCAGGGACGCATAGGGCCAAACACAAATTCGGAGGCGATGAACAACGACGACCTCGACTGGGGCAAGCAGGGCACCGCCGCCGTCAGAATCAAAAGGTTCGTCCATTTTCGGGTCTCCCCCGTTGAAATCTACCTTCTCCGACCAAAACCCCGCGAAATCTACCGCCCTATGCCTTATTTTCTGTCGTTTCCCCTCTTTTTCCACCGATAATCTGTCCCTTTCTTTATTTTCCGTATTATCTACCAATCCCTGTTGTTATCCCCTGTATTCCCAATCGCTTATCCACAGTTCCAGAGCTTCTCGGGCGTTTTTCTGTCCGTCCGCTGACTTTTTCCTGTCCCTTTTCACCACGTGAGACCCTACAGCTCTTTCCTTTGTGTTTCCCTTTTCCTTTCGCTTCCGTTCGTGTTTTTGTTAGTTTTGTTAGTTTTGTTATCGGCCGGCCCGAGCCAGCCCCAAATTCGATGACTAATAGTGATTCCGTCTGTTTTCCAGCGGAAAGGCCTCGAACCCGAGTCACCTGCGACTGGAGCAGGGCAAGTTCCTGCTCTACTACTCGTCCGGCTGCTTCAATATCCTCCCGAACAGTGCCAAGAAAGGTAACACAATTTCCGTCGATTCTAATTGGCTATTTCCCTTCTTTTTTGTGTTCGGTGATAAAACCGGTCGACCCTGACTTTAGACCGCTTCAGCTGTCTTTCTAGGCATCGGGTAAAAGTCGGGTGAGTAATGACTTCTGTCGAGTCAAACTGCGAAATTCGACCCACTTCCTCCTCCTCCTCAAATAAAAGTCGTCACCATCAGAAATGTCGCCCTTTCAGTGGACATAGTCGATCTCCTCGAAGTCCGCCCCGGCTACGGCACCGACAACCTCCAGAAGGCCGCCCGGGAATACTCATTCCAGACACAGCACCCCGTTGGTTTAGCCGCCCTCTTCCCACCTGACCCCTTTAGGAGGCCCACTGCTTCTCCGTCATCTTCATCCACGCCAAGTTCCTCCACAAGTGTGTCGACTTCTGTGTGGATAGCAAGGAGGTAGAGCCCCGTGTGGCAAGAGGATGAGAGATCTTCAGATTCGGGATAGATGGGTGGCCGTGTTGGGGCACCTCCTCTCCCATGCCAAGGAACAACGGGTACAGTTCAACGAGACCGAGTGGCTCAGGCAGAAGTTCCACCAGGCCGACGCCAACAAGAATGGTCAGTTCACAGGGAACACGGCCAACTGCCCCTTCCAGGTAGCCTCTCCTTCGACGAGGTGTGGAATCTGCTGAAAAAAATGAACCTGCAGTTGAGCGAGAAGTACGCCAAGGCAATATTTAGGGTGGGATCACCGGGGCACCCAGGATTCAAGGCGATTCAGGAATCCGAGATTGAGAGCAGCCGGGATGGGGTGCTCAACGAACAGGAGTTCTTGAATTTCTTCGAGCGGCTGACGGAGAGGCCGGAGCTGAGACACGTCCTCCGGCTGGCTAGCACTGACGGCGTCGAGACGATCACGGCTAACGAACTTCACAGGTTCCTGTCGGAGGAGCAGGGGGTAAGCGAGGCGACTACCCACTTATACGGGATACTGTGCAGTTCAACGACATGGACCTGAAGAAGGCCGAGTCGATTTTGGAGACATTCGAGCAGACGGTGGAGACGACGGAGAAACAGAAGGAACTCCTCATGGGGGTCATTGGCTTGCGCCGGCTACTCCAGTCCCGCTGGGGCAACATCCTCAAGATAGGACACGACGGCGTATTCCAGGTGCCCCTGTTCCCTCCGAGCCCGAAATAGCAGTTTCAGGACATGGACCAGTCCCTGACCCACTACTACTGCAACTCGTCCCATAACACCTATCTCACGGGGCTACAGCTCAGAGGGGTGGCCACCGTAGAGGGATACATCGCGGCGCTGAGGAAGGGGGCCCGACTGTTGGAGTGTGGGTTGAGGGGCTCCAAAGAAAAGCATCGGTTGCAGTGGATTGTTTTGACGGGGACCACGGCGAACCTGTTATCACACACAAGAACACCCTCATCCAGCCGATCACCCTCCGGAACACCCTGCAATCCATCAAGGTACGACTGGAGGTGGCCGGGCCAGCACGGATTGCAGAGGTGTGCCTTCGAGACGAGCCCCTACCCCGTGATCCTGACCCTGGAGAACCACATGAGCATTCTCCAGCAGAAGGTGATGGTCGAACTGTTGGACGAGATCCTGGGGGACATGCTGTACAAGCCGACGAGGGAGAGCGGCAAGCACCTGCTGCCCAGTCCGAACCAGCTGAAGAGGAAGATCGTCATCCGGGGGTAAGCGAGGCGACGGCCCACTTATATGGGATACTGTATAGCAAAAAGATATTCACTTCGGACGAGGTCGACGACTACGAGGAGCATGACTCGCCCATCCTCGAGAAGGTGCCCTACCCGCCCCGCCCCTTACCTCACGGTTCAGCCCCCGGTACACCACAACATCCCCCTGGAGCCGTCGCTGTCGGCCGTCATTGCCCTTCCCTCCGTCAAAATTGGAACTAACATTTACGACGACTTACAGAAACGTCAGTGGGTCCCTGTCTCCTTGTAAAGGTGTTTCAGACCCAACGGATGGCTCGCCCTCCCTCTCCGAGAACAAGGTCCACGCCTACTACGAGGCCGCCTTTCCCCTTTTTTCCTATACGGCTCTGCGTCTTGTGAAAAGCTACCCAAAGGTGGGCGATGGTCTCTGTTGAGCACAGAACAAACTCAGGGACTGCGACAGGACTCATCGAACATGCACCCGATTATCTCGTGGCTCTGCGGGATACAGAGCGTCGCCATGAACATGCAAACTGCCGGAGAGGTATTGGCCCCTCCCCCCGAGAGGCCCCGCCTAATTTCAGGAATTGGACTTGAACACGGGTCTGTTCCGGATCAACGGCAATTGCGGCTACGTGCTGAAGCCCCAGATTTTGCTGGAAGGTAAGGATCCGAGAAGCATCCTCCGGCCAAAGATCACCCTCGGGGTGGGCATCATCAGTGCCCAGTATCTGCCGAAGAGCGAGCCGGGCAAGGACATCATCGATCCGTACGTGGTCATCCAGATATTCGGAGTGCCCAAGGACGAGCAGAAGCTGAAGACGAGGACCATCAAAGACAACGGTAGGGCAGAGTGGCCACCCCCCGAGCCGTTCTCTTCCAGGCTTCAACCCCACCTGGAACGAGAACTTCAGTTTCCAGCTGCACTGTCCCGAGGTGGCCATGCTCCGGTTCTGTATAAAAGACTTCGACTCGACGTCGTCCAACGACTTCGTCGGAGAGTTCTCGGTGCCCGTGACCAGCATCCGGCCGGGTATGTGTTCCCCCAGAAGTGATCATTCATATTGTTTAGGATATTCTCAGGTCCGACTCAATACCGGCTACCAGCACATAATGGATGCCTCTGCTTCGCTTTTCGTCAGAGTATCCATCGACCCTGCCTAAACAGACCTTTTATTCACATTATATACAATAGAGCTTCTAAACGGGTGTCTTTCTTTTTCTCTATTTACGGAGGAAGTCGGCTATCCAACGCTTAAAGAAGATGCTTTGGGAAGGCGGTTTAGGAACTCACTACGGGATCGGCCGGACGACGGACAGCCACCCCAGCGAGGGCGTCGTAGAGTGACGGCAGGACCCTCTGCTTGAGATAGTCCTCTGCTTGTTTTAGGAACTCTTCCTCGTTCACATCTGAACAGGTTAAAATGGGGGATAGGGGGACCCACGATTGGGGAAGAAGTAGGACAGGTCCCTGAAGGCGGCCACGGTGTCTTTGGCCGCGTAGATTGATGGATGATGGCTGGGTTTTCTTAGACTGATCGTCATTGCCAGAAATACCTGTTGGAATTGACAGAGAGGACAACGGAGGGCAGGTGGAAGAAGAGGTTCTGTCTCTGGACGAGGACGGCCAGGGAAACCCCGTCTGCCGCTCGGTCGGCCCTGAGATGGTCATCCACACTAAATGAACAATCTCAAGTTACCAATCCCACCCTCCTTCTTTCTCGCAGAGTGACAACCAGGACAACACGAAATCGAGGGAGAGGTGGATGGACCGTTTCTGGAAGAAATTGCCCGGCTTAAAAAGGGAAAGACCTCGACGATGGATATGCCTGCCTGGAGAAGAGCCTTGAACACCTTCTGCTGTTCCATGAAGTAGTCGGGGAAGATGAGGAGGACGGCCTGGTTGACGAGAAGCGGGTCCTCGGGGGTGGGCGAGCCCATGCGGCGATACATTTCATCTGATACGGATGACTGGCTCGTCCGGAAGGCCACCGGCTGACGGCGGCGGCATTTACCCGAAATAGACAGAACCACGATGGACAGATACCCAAGCATTTCGGCAGAATTTACTTTCGAAAAAGAGAATTTCATTCAGTTTACGCGAGTTCATATTAATGTCACAGAGCTCTGACATTATTTTGCAGGAGGAGGGGAGAATACCGGGTCCTGCCGCGAAAGGCGGCTAGACATCAGCAGACCTGCGGAAAAAGTCAGCCGATAGTTGGTTGAAATCGTGATTTTCGCATGTCAATGACCGGACGATTCTAGTTTGACTTGGCACTTTCCAACTTTTCTTCTCTTCAGCTCACCCCCCGAATTCAGAATAGTTGCCATGTAAGAGATGGGGCAACTTGTCACTTCGCCCAAGAAACACGAGAAAGCGAAAGAGCACGTCTCGAGGGTGAGTGCGGCCGACAGCGACACAGTCCCCCGGTTGCAGGACCCCGTCTCGGTGGTCAACAACACGGAGGCCCTCCTTCGCAAATACCGCAAGCTGCTCCGGGAGAAGGGCTTCGTCCCCGACTTTCTCCTCGTCAAGGAGTCCCCCAGGTCCGTTTCCGTCTCGCCTCAATCAATGCCATTTTCAGTTCCAAATTCATCGACGAAGACGGCGACGAGGCGGACGAATTTTACACGGAGGAAAAAGTAGACGGAAATCTACGAAAATTGACCAGAATTCACACGAATTTAAAGCCAAAGGTAGCCTCTCCTTACATTTTTCTCTTTCAATTACTGTCTCAGGGCAAAGAGCCGCACTCGATCCCCCGCCTCCCCGCCGATCTACCCGTTGTCCTTCTCGAGCTTCCCCGATCTCAGTTCTAGATATTCTGTTCATAGCCAATAAATTTATCCTTTTCATTTTTACATTATTCACCGTCACAGGTAGTCCCTCTTGGCGGCTATGACCAGCACATCGCCCCTGGGTCTCTCCAAGATGTTCGTGTCGAACACGTAGCTCCCTCGAAGAAGTTGCTCCACCGCCAGGGCACTTCCCATGGACCGGTCAAATCTGAAACAGATGAGGGAAGTCTCCCCACGTACCCACTTTTTGGCAGTCACGTCGGCCCGCGTGTCCACACAGTAGAGGGCCCTCTGGCGAGCGTTGAGCCTTTCCTCGATACGACTGAAATCAGGGAGGATGATCGGCCCGGGCCGCCTACTTGGGGTCGGTCTCGTCCATTATGTCGAAGGCATCGTTTACGCGAGATCTCTTCGAAGGGCCGTCGGATGAACAGAAGCGGGGATTGCTGAAGAATGACACCTGGAGGAGAGGCCTTACCTTTTTCTACAGAAAAGTACGTTTAAGATTAGGAGGATGAGGAGGAGGAGAAGGACAGAGACAAGCAGAAGAACACCGACGACGGCGGTCACGTGGGCATCCCACTGACCGAAGACATTGAGCATGGGCAATCTGAGAAATTAGCGGGCAGGGGACGGGGGCAGATATGGGGACTAGACCTCGAGGGAACACACTTGGAGATGACAGCCACAATTTATTCGATCAGTATCTACAATTAAGAACAGCCGGTCTACTTGGCCCCGTCATGGCGCATCCTCAACTCGTGGGCCAACTTGGCCGCCTCAGCCGCGGCGAGGCTCATCTTCCGACCCTCGACACTGAGGGTTCGAGTGTGCCTCTCCTGCGGCGGAGTCATGCTGTACTGGGCCAGGAGACGCTGGTAGACGATGGCATCCCGGATGGCCGGGTCGGAGACCTAAATAGAACGAGTAAATGAGAAAAGGGGGAGTTGGCCGGGTCGCGCGGTGTAACGAAAAGGACAGCTGCCGTATTTGGTGCATAGGGGCGGGCTTACCGATCCTAGTGTCGTGTATAGCATCGAGAGACGGCCTTTCTTGACCGCCTGGCCGTTGACCAGCTGGATAACGGCCGAGGCTACGTCCCGGACGAAGAGTTCCAGCACACCCTCCTCACAGAAGGCACGGGTGACCACAAAACGGGCCGCCTTGGGCCGGACGAGCGGGTCCACCTCCCAGCCCTGGAACTCGTTTGTCTGGGTCTTAATCACGGGTAAACCTTCTTGTTCATGTTGTCTATGACGTCGTAGATGTCTACTTTCTCGTGGCCGAAGGCGACCAGACACGTCGGGTCGGCCGGCCCCCTGAGGCAGACGCCGTCGATGCTGAGCAACAGATCCGCCAGGCGGCGCGTCGTCTCCACTATCTTCTGGCACTCGTTCAGGTAGCGGTCCCTGCCCTTAAAACCGGTGAATGGTTGACTGCCCTCTCTAGACTCACAGTGTGAAGTAGAGTGGCCCAGGCCGAGGCCAGGCTGGCCCCGTCTCTCGTGGCCGTTATCGTACTACTCCAATACATCCCCTCCGGTACCCCACTCTGGATAAAACTCTGTCTCCTCAGATAGGACGAGTCTCGGTAGAGTAGGACAGAACACGAGCTGGGACTCCGACCGTTCTATAAAAAAAAGTAGATTTAGCGAAAATGATGGTTACTCCACGGAGGTCGATGGAGATGGAGATCACTCTAAACAGTGTGTGTCATTGCCGGGACGAGGGGGACACCTACCCGGGCAGACGGAAATCGAAGGAGGGCAGACGGAAGTCGCAGTGCTCCATGAAGGGCAGGATGAATCCTCCCAGGCGACAGTCTATGTGCAGGGGGATCTTGTGGCTGTGGGCAATCTGAGTCTCCTATGGGCAGGCGGCCGCCGGACTAACCTCCGCGATGGGCTCGATCGGGTCGATGGATCCCGTGATGTAATTCGGGGCGGATATTACAATCTGAATACGTTGAATTGGACCAGAAAGGGATAGGAAGGCACCCCGCAAGTATCGCCGTTACAGTATTTCCTGATAGTCTCAGGCTCAAATTCGCCATTTTCATCGACAGGAATACGTAGAACCCTCATACCGAAAAGATTGGCGGCATGATCTAGGATGGGGTGAGCCGTTTCAGGGGCTGATCACCGGGTCAGTAAGACATTTCAATTACAAACCAATGATGGTCGGATGAAGGGCTCCTTTCTCAAGGGCAGCATTGCGGTAACCTGGGTGAGTCGGGTGATTTTGACGCGGACAAGCCTACCGATGCACACAAGAAGAAGTGTCTCGGCGTACTCCATCGCCACGACGCCACATCCATCCGAACTCGCGTGAAACATCGAGCAACAGATACGGATTATCTGAAGAGCCAATTATAAATATCTTGTGTGTATATTTACCTCCGTTTCCATTTTACGCACGCCAGGAAAGACGTTAGCCTTAGTAGGGTCAGAACCAGCAAAAAGTTCGTGAATCTGCCGAGACACGCATTCAGTTAAATCAATGGATATATAACTCACTCTGCAGTGCATTTCTGACTCAGATTCACTCATCAGTTCGTGATCTAATTTGGTTTGTTTAAAGGTTGTCATTTGAATGTATTGCTCGGCTTCCATGAGAATCTCTTCGACTTTAGAACCATGTTCAGGAAGAAACTTGTAAAAATCCCTGAGCTAATCAAACACATCCAGCCATCGAAAACCAAATGGTACAAACCTTGTCGTTTTGGTGGACCTCCTCTTCCATATCATATTTCACCCTTTCCAATTCTGTGTTGATTTTTCTTTTGACCCAAGGTAAGGTGCGAAACGCAGTGCAAAGACTGTCTCTAAGCTTAACACCTATAAGCGTCCTAGCCTTGCTTACTTTAAAAGTGTGATTGCAGATCCTTGAATCGATTGATACAGCCATGCTATTAGGTAACAAATTGAAATAGTGTAACATATAGTCGAAAATGTGAACCTTTACCATTATTGGGCTACCCACCTGCCAAGCTTCTTGCCGATGGAAAAAGTCGTTGATGAATACTCTCAGTGATTCTACGCTCTCCACAAATATTACAGCATAATCATCCATGCCAAGTGAACTGTATACCAATTTCGGCTGTTTAGATATGCGACTACTGGGAAAGAAAAATAAGAAATCTAATAAAATAGCAGATATTTTCTATAGTACATTTTTTGAGGACAAAACGGATGTTTTCGAAGTAGATGAGCTAAACATGTAAACAAGAGAGATGCAAACAAGCGTGGGAGCGCTGCGTAAACATGTGACCGTTTGCGGAAAAAAACCCTTTATATTTATATTCATATTATAAACATACAATTAGCAAGTGTCAAATAGTTTAGTAATCTTTTGACGTAATGAAAAGAGCAAAACGAGTTACTTGTAGGGATGCAGAGAAAGTCGACGTCTGGAAAAAAAAAACACCCAGGATTCATGTAATTTTTCATTGTTTTTTTATTTGGAATAATGTACAAATTTTCCAATTATTAATACACTGGGTTTTACGAGGACGTTGCACTTCTTGACCGCATAGATCTAAAGAGAACTAAATATTGAAAAATAGTGTCAAGAGTGCTGTAAGCTTCTGGCTGAGTTTTATTAATTATATCAGGTTTCTGGGTCTAAAAAACTAGTTTGCAAATAAAGATGGAACTGACGTATTTTGGAAAATGGATCGACATAAATTCCGTTAGCATTGGCAGTGCTTGTACTGCTAGCATACACGGTTCATAATCAACTTCGACGATGACTCCTTTTACAGTCGTTACTTGTGATGCTGTACCTACACGTACAACAAAATCACGGAAACGAAACTCTTGTCCTGCACACTAAAAGCAAGCGTTATTAAGCTATCGAACCTGCCTCGAATTTAGCTTGCGTGTCGGGCGTGAGACCTGCAGACATTTTAGTAAGAATTAAATCGAATCCTCTATCACAAGTAGCTTTAGGGCTTGCTTTTAAATTTTCTGCAGGAGCTGTCTAAAAATGTTAATCGAAAACAGCCAACTTACATATAGCAAATGATGTCTGAGGAAACTGGGAATGATGAAGAACATAACACACACCTCCACCGACCTAAAGGGACTATTGTGATTTACAAAACCCTATAAAGGGGGTCCAAAAGAAACCTACCGTTTGTGCAGGATTATAAGGAAGACAATCAACACTGTAGGAGCCAACAATATCCGCGCCACTTAATTCCATCAAACTTTCTACTTCCGCAGCTGATCCTTTGTATTCGAAAACCCAAGCAACACCCATTCTAAAACTATCTGAGCATATCAACAAAGAGACAAAGAAGAGAATAAGCAATGAACAGAAAAAGATTGAGAACCCTTCAGTCGGAAGGGAGATGTTTCAAAGCTCCTAAATTTTGCGCGCGAAAGACGATATTTGAACAGACGAACAGACGCCTCATTCTTCATTTCCTTTTTCACTATCACTCTTTTTCGTGTTTATATATCACTCATCCAATCTAAACCAGTCAATTATACCTAGTTTTGTTATCAAGAAAATCATGTTATGTGTATATTTTTAGGTGTATGAATTATTTTCCACAAAAATCAACAGAAATGGATTCTCCTGATTTACCATGCGATCCTTCCTCAAAAAAAACTAAATTCTATCGAAGGTTGGTTATAAGTTTTAAATGAATTCCTTATATTATTATTCAGGCGGAGCGTTGCAGATGAATCCATAATGACACAAGAATACATTCAGGAAAATATAGAAACGCTAACTCATCTTTGGGATGAAGTGCACATGAGCGAAGACAACAGGTAAGTTACGGTTTTATCACACTATCTTATACACTTAAAACGTTTTAGAGTGACACGTTTACATACAGCTTACGAGCACATTCGTACTCTTGTTGATGATATGGTTGCGGCAGAAACAAAAATGGTTGAATCAGTAAAAGATGGTATCAAAGCAGGTGAAGAGAAAATTAGAAATCTACGAAAGGAATTAAACATGGATTTATGGGAATGCCGTTATCCATATCCTTCTATTGCTCGAGTTAGTACGATCGTGAATATAATAATAGAAATTCAGCTGCGTGAGGTTGAAAGAGAAGAGAAAGCATTACAAGAGCATTACGAAGCATGCTTGGCTCAGCAAAATAAAGTTTTGGAAAAACTGGATAATTTGTGTCATCGACTGGGAAAGAACTCCTTAGAATACTTCCCAGAAACGAAAAAGGTACGTTTTCTTTATGCTTATGCGTAACATACACTACAGCTTCTTTCTCAAGAGGAATTGCAAAATTTTCAAACTGTAGTAGCTGATTTTGAGGCCGAACTAAATGAGCGTCTTAAAACTGCTCTTGATTACCAAACTGATCTTCGTATGTGGTGCAGAAACCTTGGTAAGGTACAATTGTTAAAATATAAACTTAATAATGTAGAAAAGATTTGAAGGCAGATATTTTACAGTGATTTAGGACGAGCCTACGGCGAACATGACGAAAATGTATTGAAAGCTTTTCTGAATGGAAATATTAATGACGATAACTTTCGACTAACCACAACTATTATGGATACTATAGAGCGATTTTGGCATGAGGTATGGTATTAACAAAGTTAAGTTTATTTTTTTAGCTTTCCGGAATGCACGAATCGTGGCTGCAAGATATGGATATTGAATGGACAACCCGTTATGAGGAGCTCAAAGATCTATGGGATAATTGCCATATTAGCGAACAAGAGCGTATTTATCCGTTAAGATTTGACCCCGGTAGGAACTCGGTCTAAATTTTAATAGATGATCTCAGCTCGTCATTCTCAAGAAGACATCGACGCTATGAGCGATGAAATACAAAAGCTGAGAATTATTTACGCAGAAAGACAACCTATCTACAAGCTTCTCGGAGAGTAAGTATTTATTGGCATTTAAATGAGGATAGTACGCAAGAATGCGCCTACCGGGACTCCGCACATTATTTTATTTATTTATTTTATGAAATCTTCTTATTTAACTTCAGTTGGAAAGAAGCATGGAAGCAAAAACTGGATATGGAAGAAAAGAAGAAAGACATCCATTACTATCAATCTCGAGAGCGTGGACACAATTTAATGCGTGATGCGCAGGTTTGGTGTTTTAGAAATTTTAAACAAAATATAGCATGAACGCCAAATAAACGAGGTTAAACTTCCTATGCTTAAAAAGTCACTGGCATCTGCGTACAATGAATATAAATCGAGCCATCCGGATGATCGAATTTTGTAAGTCTTAAAAGTTATTCTATTAAACTGGTAGTTTGCTATATATCAAGTTATTGAATACTCTCTAAGTGGGAAGTTTTCAATTATAACTTTCATATCTTTTTTCCAGACTTTTACATAAATTGAATTTCAGGATCGAAGGATATGGACCATTAGAATTCGTTGAATGGATAGAAACAGAGCACAAACTAAGTAAAGAAAGAGAAAGAACAGTTAAGGTGAGAAGATCATGAATACCTCTTATAGAAAGTTATAGCAAGCACAAAAGAAGGGTCAGCATGACTTATTGAGAACACCACAGACTAATCTCAAGGCAAAAATAGGAATAAGAACGCCAGCTACGTCGTCCATGATACCGTCCAAACAGCCAAGGCTTACGGCCGAGCCCCAGTTTAGCATTATCACACCAACGAGGGCACAAGAGGTATGTAGATGTATATAAGGTGAATTTCGTATATTTTTAGCACGGACCAAAAACATCGTCTCCGAAGGAAATAGGCACTGCACCATCAACGCCTAAAAGGTTGCAGTCTCCATTGAAAAGAAGAAATATTCTATAATGAGCTGACTAAAAGTATTGTCGTTCCTTCAGTTTAAGCTTTTTGCTGAATTTGTAATATACTCGTTAATGAATTCTTGGCAATAATGGTATACTATATGATTAGCAAGTAATGTTGCCTGATACATGGTGGGTAGATTGCATCGATTGGATTATGGCATATTTTAGATGATGCGAGCACGTCAAATTGGTCGCATCGCAGCAAGAAGTTTCTGTACAGAAGAGAAGCCTTTTTCAATGGAAAAGCTGAAAGGAAATGACGCAGGTAGCGGCCCGATGAGATTTTTACTTTTCTCTTATTGCAGGTATCGCCTTATTTAAAATGAATATCGCAAAGACAAAGAACGCCATTAGTCAAGCATTTCTTCAAGGGGTTGGTTCCACGCTTTTTATCTCACCTTTCATCACACAAAGTTTTAGCTCCGGGAAAGCATTAACTGCGCTAAGTTTGATAATGAAATCCGTGTTGTTATTTTAAAAAGTGATGTTCCTGGAACATTCTGCACCGGTGCTGATTTGAAAGAAAGAAAAACAATGCCTGTGGAAGAAGTTCCAAGATTTGTAGATGCACTGAGAAATATCTTTACCGAGGTAATTAGCTTGAACATGCTAAAACGTCATTAGATCGAGCGACTTCCCCAGCCAGTTATAGCGGCGATTGACGGCTTTGCTTTAGGTGGTGGTTTAGAAATGGCCTTAGCGTGTGACATCAGAATTGGAAGTCAGGTTTTTTCAAGTACTTTAAAGCATAATTTTTCAGCACCTCATTCAAAATTAGGTCTAACTGAGACAAAGCTCGCAATCATTCCGGCAGCTGGTGGAACTCAGCGTTTGGTGCGAGCCGTAGGTCCAACTATTGCCAAGGAACTGATTTTTACTGCTCGAGTAATTACTGGCGACGAGGCCGAAAAGATGGGAATAGTTAATTATTGTGTCAAAAATTCCTACGAAAAGGCACTAGAAGTAGCTCGTCAAATAAAAATAAATGTTTTAAAACTAACATTATTACATATACCTCATTTTTAGGGTCCTATTGCAATTAAAATGGCTAAAATTGCGATAAACACTGGCTCCCAAATGGATCTATCAAATGGGCTGACTGTAGAACAGCAATGCTATGCACAGGTTAAATTGGTTTATCTTTTAATAAATTTACGTAAAGATTCTACCCACTAGGGATCGACTTGAAGGCCTAACAGCGTTTGCAGAGAAGAGAGCTCCTGTTTATAAAGGCGAATAGATTACAAATTGTCGTCATAGCGGATATAAAGTTGTATAGTCTTCTTTAATTTTGCAAATCTTTCGAGTTAACGCTCTTTTTTTATCATCTGAGTCAACCAAAGATATATATATATATTTTAGAACATGAGAGTCTTAGCACGTGGCCGTTGGGACATCTTCTGTTCAGTTGTTTTGCAACGAGGCCCTGTGGTAGTGCCAGTCATGACTGAAATTGAAAAAAGGTATTATGAGTATGATTAAAATTTTGTTATGTTTTTAGATATCAACGGTCTCAGCTTTTAGAAGAGCGGGAAAAATCACTTCTATGCGATTTTGAGCTGAAAACTAAGAAAGACGAAAAACTGTTGAAAAGGCGAGCGCAGTTAGAGCAAGAAGGAAAGGAGCTGTCTGAATTAGATGGTGAACTGGGCATTACTAATGCTATGATGATTGATGAATGGTCGAACAAATCTAGAAATCTTAAAGAAAGGTATTTAGTACTATATCATTTCCTATTTTTTTAGATATGAATTTGATGTGAAAGGAACGAAGAGTTCGAACGATCATAGGATTTGGAGAGAACTTGATAAAAAATTATTTCTTATAGTTAAGCAAAAATTTGATAAAGGAACACGCAGTAGCCCATGGATATTACCACAGGAGATGAATAAGGAGGGGGAATCTTTGAAAGAGGTAATTTTCTATCAGCTACTACGCAGGAGTGCTTTAGACATCTTATCGCTGTGTTTCCAATATATTAGGTGACAAGGCTAAAGTTACCCTAGCAGGGAATGCTCCTTTCGCCGTTTTTACACATAGGTAATTCATAGATATCGTATATTCAGATTTACTGTTTTTAAGCAGAAGCTGATACCAGTAATTTCAAATTTTGCAGATATCCAAAGCCAATTCGTGATAAAACTACCGCTGATGGTGCTAAAATATTTTTTTATAATGCACAACTTTCACCGGCATGGAATGAAACGGTAGTAAATGGCAACGTAAGTGGTTGAATTTTAATTGTTGGTTTTAAAAAATATTTATATACATAATAATAATTTTAGATTGAAGCTTATAAATGGGTGACTGGCGACGAATTTTGGAAAACTGTTCCTGGAAAAGATTATAAAATGGCATTAAGAACGGCCTTCATTGAATAGAATACATTTAACGCCATTGACAGTATGTAAAAGTTTATAAATGATTTAGTCTTCGCTTTCCTCATCACTCGAGACGATTTTCTTCTTCTTCTCTTGTTTACTACGGCGGAATTCCTAAAGGCAGCTACAGTTATTACTATGAGGATAAAACCTCGTCAGAATCGGAAGTATCCTCCTTACTCTTTTCGATACGTCTAGCATCATCTTCACTCTCATCGGAACTTGCGCCAATGAGTGGTGCTTCTTTTCTGACTCTCCCTCTCTTTGGTGATTCATCCTCTGAATCTTACATATGCATATAATTATGGTGAATACCCGAATAATCTCCCCTGTCTTCAAGAAATCCACTCGACATTCTCCCTCTGTCACGGTCTTTCCTTCTGATATTTAGATCTCTTTCTCGTCTATAAGCAGCACGCAGAGATTCTTCTTCGCGGCGAATAACGTCCTAAATTTCTAATTGTTTGCAAAAAAAACCATCTAAATATAATTTAATAAGATTACCTTTTTAGTGTCATCTGGATTCTCTCCAATTTCTTGAATAAATCTTACTTGGCCTGATTTTTTTGTTCGGTCGGCCATATTCATAGTAACCTGAAAATATTCTTCTATGTGAACTTAGTTCGTATCCAAATATTTCAGCAAATAGCTTACTAACTTTTTTATGAGTTTTACTGTCTGTAGTACTAGGACGAAATTTAATCCGTTTGTCAAAAACATCAAGTCCAGTTAACCCATGAGGAAGGCGATGATAAAGATGTGAAGGGGCCAGCAGCCGTGTGTCCTGGCATTCAAACACTTCTCCGCCTATCATCAAAGACATTCTTAAAAATGCTAAAAATATATATGTAAAGAAAAATATCTCACGTGCCATCACTCCATTTCACAATTTTTGCATTACTTTCACATTTCGCCTCCTCTGTTTTGCTTCTACGCCAACGAATCGTGTTTTCGATCTACACTTGTTTGTCAAGAGTTTACATATCCATAAGATACTTTAAGTTTTAATCTGTTCCTTCCTTCTTCATCCATGTGATCATTCTCATCGTAAATATCTTCATATTTGTCGTCTACGAACTGATTAGTTTCCATTGATAGAAAGTTAGGTAGCTGCAAAGAAATTTTTAGCGGCTGCTTCTAATCGGCCCCCATTTCTTTCTAAAATATGGAAAGCGCATTGAATTTTTAGAATTTTTCGCCTCATATCCAAAAATTCCATTCGTTCGCCTCATATCCAAAAATTCCATTCGTTCGCCTCATATCCAAAAATTCGGTTCGTTCCATTGCTTATAAAATAAAAAACGTTCCCTTTCTACAATATTCAAAAAAAAATTTTTTTTAAACACACTCTAGAGTGATACAGGTACCGATCTCGTCTGAATGACATGTAAGGTACTTCAGCCTAAAAGTAGAATTTAGAGAAAACAACAACTTTTAAAAACCGTATAAAGCTTGACAGTTCTCTTGGGTTCAGGAGCTTTTGCTTGTATTTCTGAGCTCTGCATAGCGCCTTCCTCATCACCTAAAAATGCAAATAAAATGGGTTAGAACTTTTTAGCCTTTTAGATGCCTAATAAAAAACTTACTGTCATGTGGTTCAAAAACTCCAGATTCCTGGAGGCTTCTATCTCTATTGGCATCACCTTCGGCATTGTCAGAATCAGAACTAACTTCGTCGCCGAACACTTCACCCTGGCGGCTCGATTGAGGACCGGACTATTTAGTTTCCATTGCTTATAAAATAAATAAATAACCTTTTCGTCACTTGAACTATCAACTAAGCGACGTTTCAATTGATCATGTGGAGGAGAAGCATGGGATCGCTCACTACCGCTGTCATCTATACGCAAATATATACATATTTTTAAAAAGCAGGAGAAAAATGGAAGCATGTACATTTAAGTCCATTTAGTATACAATATTCTAAATTACGTACCAGCTTTCGATATCTCATCTCTAGGAATGGAAGCACTAGAACGATGGGAAGGAATAGAGGAAGATGTACTTTGTGCCCTGAGATTATTCCAGTTTTTAAAACCTTATTTCGTTACCGTGACTCGTTTTTATTTAGTTCACCTAAATTGTCGTCAGTATCCGAGGAAGCCATCTAAAGAAATGGGATTCCATTATAATCGTTTAGCAAGGGAGCGCATTATTAGGTCTGGGGCGCCTTTGAAAAGTATTCGTCGGAACTAACCCAGAAAGCAGTATAAATGATACAGAAAACTTTATTTACGTATAAATCGTGGGATAAAAATGTAGTCGAAGAAAGTATCATGTTAATTTTGCTATTTAGATCATTGGCATCCGTTGAGAGCCCTGATTGGATTGCCTATCCTGAACCGTTCTTAATAAATAGAGTACTTGAAAATCGATACCCTTGTGCTGCTAATTGATCCCGGCCGAGAGCTAGACGTAGTCATTAAACGTTCTACCATTAATTTTCCGTATTTCAAACGATTATACAGTTGCTGATTCACTCCGTATCTTTCAAGATGGCTAAGTTTGTAAACGTGAAAGTGCTTATGTTCGTCTATGAATGTAACGGCTTGCATAAGTGGACAGAAAATCAACTTAGTATGATCCTGGAAAAAAATAGACTATAAAAAGGAAGAAATTACATCAAAATAGTTAATTTGCAAAGTCCCATTGGTTAAATGAAGAACAATAGCAGATCGCGTACGAAACCAATTTCGAAGAACGGGAAGTCTGGCAAGATCATCGCCTTCCTTTAAAAATATATATATATATATATGCATATACGAGGATATATCATTTTAGCAATTAAAATAAAACTTACTCTGATAGCGACATCACCACCGGCTTTAATTAGATGTTCGTTCATGTAAGAGCGGAAATATTTGAGAAGTGTGACTTTTTTAGTTAATTCTGCTGGATGAGCTTCGAGCGAGTAATAGTGCTCTTTTTCTGATTTTTCAATATATGTAAGCTCATTTCCGGCTTCATCGAGCACTAGTTTTGTACTATCATTAAACAATACGCCAACCTAAACTCCGACCACATTCAACTACAACATGTGAACATACCGAGTTATCACAAAGTTGGTATCCAATACCGTATTTGTCAGAATAGTCGACCCATTTGCTGATCCAAAACACCGGAGTGCATTCAGGAGCTTCGTCGTCATCACGAGTCAGTGGAGTCTAGAATTCATTAGAGTAGAGGGTTTAAAAAAGATACGTACATGAACAACACGAGAACCGCATACATTCATGAGTTGACCATGAAGTTCCGAGAGATGCGCATCCGTGATTTTTGGGATAACAGCTTAAATATGAATATATACATATATATATGGATTTGTAATATACGATCTCTAATATTTTCGTTATTCTCTGGAACATCACCGAGGTAGCGGTGTTGTGCTACAAGGTCTTGGCGTACAAGCTGACGAGGAGTTAGAACTTGACGTGATTCATCATTGTCCATTCGAACACGGTTTTGTGAGTCTACAGTCTGTAGAATAATCATAAACTAATTCGGAATGAGTTCGTACTCTCATTTCATCTCTTGTGAACTTAGGCGCCATTGTAAGGCATGATACAGGAAGACGCTTAGGAAGATATCCAGATAAGAAAAATTGATGTTGTAAACACTAAACGGATCAGTGAACAAATCTGTTATATGTACCTGTTTAATAGTCGGCCGTTTCTGTGGATCTGCTGCTAGAAGTATTGTTATCAAGTCGCTTGAATTCTGCGTAGCATTTTGGGGAATCATATATTGATTCATTTTGATTCGATTATAAGTATCCTAATCGCAAATAATCCAGCAAAAATATTCAATACCTTAAGGGATTTTGTTTCAAATGGTGGGCGTCCAAAGAGCAGCGTATAAAGAATACATCCAACAGCCCAAACATCGACTTCGAAAGAGTGTCCCTTTTTGTCGAGGACTTCGGCTATAACGGAAAGTCTCTATATACCATTCAATGCTTACGGGCGATGTAGTTTGGCGTTCCGCAAAGGGTTTTTTTCTTTTCGCCGGGTGTATCAACAGTTGTAGCTAGTCCAAAGTCTCCAATTTTTACTTGCATGTCTTCATTAAGGAATAAATTTCCTAGTTTTAAATCGCGATGTATGATTTTTTTATCATGAAGATAGTCTATCGCGCTGCATACCTAATTCCACATGTGAGAAAAATTTATATTAAGACTTACGTGAATAGTGAAATAGCGAGCTTCCGGTTCAGTAACAGCTTTTCTTCGTTTATGCAACTCCATTAAAGATCTGCGTGCACATAGCTCTAATGTAATATAGACATTATCAGTATCTTCGAAACATGTAAATAGTTTAACTACATGTGGGTGGCTCAAGCTTTGATGAATCTGTACTTCTTGTGTCATCTGTAATAGATGATATTGGAAAACTATATAAATATACCTTTTCCCGTTGATAAGGTTTCTGCAAAAGCGTTTTACTGACTATTTTTCCAGCATAAACTTCATTGGTCTTTGTATCAGTCAGTTCATAACATCGCGCGAAGCCACCTTTACCGAGAAATCTGCCTCTGGTGTAGACCACACCTCTCTTCCTATCATAAACTTGCTCTGGGACATCTTTCAAAGGCTCCTTCCTCTTGTCCATCTGAAAATGTTTCACATTGCTACATGCTTAATGAGAAAATGGTTGAAGAAACAGAGACGTCGGTATTTTAAAAAAATACAATACTTGTGAAGAAGGTCTACTTGAAAAGAAGCGTTTCCCGCACAGGCAACTGAGCACGTTTACATCAGCTAATTCGGTCGAAAGTAGCTGCCAAACACTGGACAAAGTATAAATATCATTTCACGAACGATTAGTGCAATTCATATTGGTTACACACAGAAGATGCCATAATATTTGTATGACTTATGACGGTTGTGGAAGAGGGGACGAATACTATGCACACGAATGAAATTCATACATTCTTATCGCAGTTGCAGAAACCAACAAAGAAAAATAGTAACTATTACAGGCGAAATCAACAAAAAGCAACACAACAGAACTGGGCCTTTGATTTAGGGGAGAAGCACGCAATCGCGAGTGAAAGCGCGCAAAATCAAGGAGTCGAACTGATGTTCAATTTTACAATTTTTCTTCGGTTCAATTTTTCTTCAATTCACTGTGTTGTCGGATTACATCTCATGAGCAACGAATGTACTTAGACTATAATTCGGTATATACAAAGGAAATGAAACAGTACAGTAAACCTCATTGTCGCGGAAAGCGATGTCTACAAAATGGCCCTCTAAATGGCCGAGCTTTCCTGGAGATAACGAACTATAGTATGCTTTATCGGGAAATCGAATAATGATTTTCGAGCAAAATCGGTCTATATCTCTGGAGTCGCATAAAAGTATGGATCCTATATCTCCCGGAAAGAGGAACAAACTGCACTATAAAAAAATGCTCATTATGAATAACCAGACATTTGGACTGTATCCATAAATGACTCAAGAACTCTTGATTCAGCTCATTTTCAAACACGGAATTATGTCCATTCCGTACTGGCCGGCGCCTTCCTTTGAATACTGAATCATTGCTAAGCTCCTGCATAAACGAGAATATAAGCGCCCTTCGGTTGCCGTATCACCTGTAAATATGTTTCCTTCTCTGGCCATCCTCATCCTTTTGCCCTCCTTGATTCGTGCCGATGCCAATTTTTGTTATGTGGTAGGTTGGAAAGATAGACAGAATGCCGGTTATAGTGTGCCTC
Source organism: Oscheius dolichura (assembly GCA_932521035.1). Classification (NCBI taxonomy): domain Eukaryota; kingdom Metazoa; phylum Nematoda; class Chromadorea; order Rhabditida; family Rhabditidae; genus Oscheius; species Oscheius dolichura. The sequence continues at coordinate 5,060,416 of OW051495.1, forward strand.
TGATGAGCTACGATCACGATGGTCGTTGACCGGCCTTCCGAGACTTGCGGACCAGTACTTTGGAAGTTCCTGTGGAGGAAGCACCCTGTCCAATTTGGTGAGTGTGCCACAAAGATCTGGGAAGGGGGTCTTTCAGAAGAAAGAAAGCTGTGCCGGTCCCTGCTTCACTCTTCTCTTCGACGATCCGGACATCAGCCTGGAGGCGAGCTCCTCTTCCACGGCGAGCACCTTCTTCGTTCGGGGATGCCACAGCACACTGATGCAGGTGAGGCGGCCGGGGAAGGCGACGGTCCGGTCAGGTGAACACGAACAGGAGCGCGACGGGAGGAGCCAACTACTGCGAAATGGACTCCTCCTTCCCGATGGCCGACTCCCGCGGCACCCTCAAACACACCAACATGCTCATGGAATTCTGCTCTACCAACGAGTGCAACGTGCGCAAGACGTACGCGGAGCCGCCCTGCACCCAGCAGAACGTCGACCGTGAGTCTACCATAACCCGGAGACACCAGATTCAGTGCTGAACAACCAGCAAATCCAGTGCTACGAATGCACCCCGAAGCAGGGCAGCAACTGCAAGGAGAGCCGCTGCGCCAAGAAGTACTGTATGAAGCAGACAGTCAAGCTGGGAGGTCGGACAGTCGGGGGAGGACGGCGGAGACTTTTTGTTTAGGGGCATACCAGACGACGAAGGCCTGCTCGAATGTGAACGTGGTCGGGATCGACAACTACTGCATGAAGAACGACGTGGTCTCGACGCCCGGCGGTGTGGCCGTCAAGAACAGCTACACCCAGTGCTACTGCAAGAGCAAGCAGTTCTGCAACGGAGCCGGCCCTGTCCCCCTGCTGGTCCCCCTCGTCCTCGGTATCTTCATTCTCTTCTAAATAAATCTCGTATGTACACACAAGGCAGAGTCAACAATGACCACAGCTCTTGGGGCAGCGTATTCGTGGCTCGTCTCCGTAGGCCTCGTTCTCACAGAATCCATTCGAGGCGAACGTCGGACACCGTTCATCCTGAATTCTTGATTTCTCCCGTATTTCAGTACCTACCAGATCAGAGCAGGGCGCCCGGTGGGCACACCGTCCACACGTTCTCGGGCACATCCTGTCCATGATCGGCCGGTACTCCTCCACCCGGCACTGGGCAGCCAGCTTCTCGCAGTCGGTCATCTGTAGCCGTAGTTCCCTGTCCCCTTTTCACCTACCGGGTGGTCCTTGCACTCTCCCTCGGCCATCCGGCTGTTCCCACACTTGCCCAGTCGGTTCAGTTTCTCGATGTCTGCCCTGCTCAGCCGCATGTTGTCCTCCAGCGAGATGCCCGTCTTGAGGGGGACCATGGTGGCCAGCCGGCGGCCGCCCTCGATCTTCCCGAAGGCGAAGCCGTCGTAGTGCATAACTGTTCCTTTTCGAGTAGGCGGGAGCGCACAACCTACTGGATTTGTAGTCGTAGAGGTCGGGGTAGTCCACCTCGTAAGGAAGGATCTTCTCGAAGTTGACCATCTGCCCCGGCTGCACATTCCGGTACTCGACCCGAATCCACTGGTCCCTATCCGGCCGCTGGTGTTCGTGCTCGAAGCCCAGTGCGTGCATGACCTGTTCCCGGTTGGATACTGTAGGGGGTAGAGGCCCACCTCGTGCCAAATGATGTAGTCGGCCAGGCAGTCGACGGCCAGGGACATGAGCTGCTTGCCGCCTATCTTGCCTACGTAGCTGTAGCAGCCGTCGAGGGGCACGATCGACAGGAAGTCCCTCTCCCGGGTCCGCTCGACAAACCGGAAACACGAGAACTCCTCGAGGGACCGCAGCGACCTTCTCAGAATGCTCAGTCTGAAGGAGACTCTCTTCCCTCCGGAGAGACACTCACTGGGAGGCCGTGTACTGGGGGCTGAGGCTGTAGGGAACGACGTTGTTGGCCCAACGGTTGACGGAATTCTCCTTACGATAAACATGTCTTACGGGATTGACGGAGCCGTCGTAGCGGGCCAGCTGGCGGGGAGTGAGGACTGAAACGGGGGGTCGGCCGGTGGGGGTCCTCTCACCCATGTCCCCGTAGCGGGCCGCGCTACTGTTGAGGTTGATCTCCCACGAGGAGGGACGGGGCAGGACGAGCGGGAGGAAGAAGAGGATGAGATACATGTTGGAAGGATGCCATTTTGGAGGCTTTTATAGACAACGGGAGACCAGCTGACCACACAAATGGCCACTGGCGGGAACAACGGAAAATGGAACAAAACAGCGCCTGTCCAATTGGCTTTTTTACATCTTCCGACTAGAAGAGCCCAGTATTTATAAGGGGCGTCTTGACCGGCCAGCGGCCGGCCGACGCCCCCGTTTTGTGTTGGCGGAGGCTCCGCGCTGAGGTCTACTCTTGTTCCGTTGGTTTTGGTCGAGATCCCCGGCTTTGCCAAATCCCAGACCATTCTGACCGCCGGCTGACCAAACCCGGCATGGAAAAAGAGCTTAACTTTGGTAAAGTGCTGTCGATTCGTCACTGTTACGCGCCAGAGCTTAGCAAAAAATAAACCGCCTATACGCCAAGACGCGCCATCGAATGACACTACTCTCATCGCGATAGCTCAAAAACAGTGGCTTAAAAAAATGAAATTTAAAAGCTCGCTTCCTCCTCACTCCCTCATTTTCAAAAAATTCTAAAAGTGCAGTTCGGCGCAGGAAAAATTATCGGTTCGAATGAGCCTACTCTCAATTCTTCAGCCCAAAAAAAGTTCGGTTACATAACGCATATTTTTATAAGAATCTGTCTGGCTGGCAGAATATCGTTTCCCTCCATTTTCTACTGATTCCCAACCGGATACGTTCCTTTGCGGTAAATGCCCCCTTCGTATTTCACCAATAGTTAAGAGAGAACAATAGGAGTCGAAGAGGAGGGTAGGCTTTACTAATAAATATTTTAACGGCGGGTTCCGTCCTCGAAGAAGATGCCGCCATCGATAGCACAGTATTTGGGACAGATTCCGCGCTCTCCGGGAGTTCCGGGAGGACCGACGGGTCCGGGCTGTCCGGGGTTGCCGTCGCTGCCCGGCTTTCCGTCCTGTCCTGGGGATCCCTTGGGTCCTGGGGCACCTGTAACCATAAAGATTAGATCACCCCACATGTAAAATGCTTACCAGGCATTCCGTCGGTTCCAGGAAGTCCGGGGGTTCCGGGAGGTCCTTGTGGTCCGGCCTCTCCATCGGGACCAGGCTCTCCGGCGGTGACCGGCTCGCACTCGGCGTTCTACAAATGAGAGTTAGCCAGTGGAAGGACGAGTCTCTACCTCTCCGGGTTCTCCGACGGGTCCGGGTGCTCCAGCCTTGCCAGGTGATCCGGGTTGTCCCTTGGGTCCGCCCTCTCCGGGGTGGCCATCCTACAAAAGTCGTATTCATTGGTTTCCCCCAAGGGCACTACCTCTCCCGGCTCTCCGATCTCTCCGGGTTCTCCGTTGTCACCAGGGGCTCCGGGGGATCCGGGAGGTCCGGGTGGTCCTTGAGGACAGGGCTTGCAGGGGGGAGGGGTGACGACATCGCAAGGCTTTCCTGGGGGGCGGCCGGGGTTTCCGGGCATGCCAGGCGCACCGGGCTTTCCTGGTCGTCCAGGCTTTCCGGGGGCACCAGGGGCTCCGGCGGGGCCTGGACGGCAGCAGCCCTCGCAGCCAGTTTCGAACTGGGGGTTGCCGGAGGGGGCGTTGATGGAGTTGGGGCTGTCGTTGACGTCAGCCTCGCCGTAGCCGGTCTGACGGGCCACACGGGTGCGGTTCGAGTTGAGGTGGTTCTGCTTCAGGCGGGCGACGTCGGCCCAGACGTCCTTGGTCGATCCCTAATCAGATGGTCTTCCCGCTGGGACACCGGACTCACCCTGCAGAGAACGGCATCATTGTGGAGCTGGAGGCGGACGGCGTGGACGTAGTTGTAGACGATGGGCAGGGTCACGCAGACGGAGAGGAGGGCGATAACCGAGAAAAGAACAGCAGCGTAACCGACGAAGCGGTAAGCACGGATCTTCGTGTCGATGTCCATTGCGCACCCCGCTGCCTCGCCGCCGAAACTTTTATACTCACTCGGAGACCCGCCCCGACAAAGAATCCGCGGATCGGACTGAATCGAACTGTCTCGGAGGCTGCGGATGCGTGGAACACACGGTCAGGAGAAAAGCTTTTTAACGGGTTTCGGGGGATTGTTGTCCGGGGGCCCTTTGATCATCGCAAAACCTAGGAAAGGGGTCGAAGGGGGCTCTACAAAGTCTGTAAAATCGCGTCATTGTTGGTGGCTGCCATGGCTCTGCTGGTTGCTTACCAAATACTGCTGATGCTATTGGCTCTTACCTTACTGGCAGGCTGCAATAACTCGAGAACTCGAAGCAATATGGCTAATGGAATGGAGGCACGTTACTCTGATTTGTTGATCGAAAGATGTTTAGCCGACGTCTCGCCCTACATCGTCTTTGACAGAAACGCCCAATACTGAAGGAGAAGTCGGCGCACCTACTATACCGCCCGCTTCAAACGATACTTTGAAGAAATCGGTGATCTACGCGGGCCAAATTTAGTAGCACCAAGACCATAATTTATTGCAATAATAAATAAAACAATTTAACCGGAGTTTATCATATGAAACCTTTGCCCAAGTTGCACAGAGAAAGAAAGTCGAAAGAAACGGACTATGCATGGTGAAAGTAAAGCAACAGTATAGATAACGGAAACAATGAGAAACAAAAACAGGTACCCGAAAAAAAACCGCTAACAAATAGGTAGAAGACTACTTTAGGGTGTATTGAGGGCATCGAATGTCTTCTTCTGCGCGTCCCATTGTTTCTCAAGTTTTTTCTTCTGTCCTTTAGAAATCTGAAGAAATGTTTTAGCAAAAAATATTTCTAAAGAAATACTTCTTTTCCATCTAAAGTATGTGTTGGAACACCACGTTCGTCCCAGTTACTATAAAGTTTTAAATGCTCTTCTTGTTTAAACATTTCAACGGGAGGAATACGCTTGGCCGCTTCTTTCTTAGCTGCTTCTGCAGCCTTTCGCTCTTTCTCCTGTAATGTAAAGTTTCAACACTAAAAATTTTGGATGGCATACCGCTTGTTTGGCAGCTTCAACGGCAAGTTTTTGCTCTTTCTCACGTAGCAAAGTAGCCTTATCTTCTAATTTTACACAAGTAGGTCCCAAACGATCTTCTAATCTAACTCCAAGTTCGGGCATAATGTCGTCACGTAATCGGTCACATTGCTGAGATTATGAATAAAATTAAATAAACTCAATCAATCGTACATCTAAAATAGACACAAGTTTATCATTTTTAGCAATTGTTCTAATCGAATCTCGGAAATTGGCTAATGCTTTTAGATAAGGCATTAACATTTCTTCCGATGTTGCTTCACCCTCTGACAGAGATCTGAATTCATAGCATTAGAATGAATAAATGTTTTAAATACTCTTCAAATGGATAACCAATCTCTTGATACCCTGTAATCACACCAAATGTTCGAAGCAGATTTGTAATGTAAACAGCAATATTACGGATTAAAACACAGTTGGGCACGAATCCACTTTTCTCCTAAAACCATCCAAACATTGAAACCATCAGTACCTTTTCAGATGTATAAACGTTTCCTAAACCAACAAGCTCTCGCAATTTTTCTACAACCGCTCTTGTATCCATAGAATCGCAGAGAGCTTTATGAACGTCTTCTTGAATTTCTCCAAATCTATCAAAAAGTTCAATTTCAGCTTTTTCAAATTTGACGAAACCCTAAAAAGCTTGTGTAAATTATACGAGGTACAAAAAGTCATACCGCACTATTCCCAGGGGTATAATGTTCGCGAAGGAAATGCTTAACTCCTTGGAAAAATTCGTTGGTGATTTTTTCAAACTGTACAGCCCTCTCCATGGTCGATGGACTACAAATGACATTTTAGTTAACTTGTATCCATGCATCCAAGCGAACCTATAATCCAAGAGATCAGCCCAATTGTGCATAAGGAACAGGAGACGAAGCTGACGGGCAGTGTACTCTTTCAGAGCTTGACGAATAGTAATGAAATTTTTGAGAGATTTGCTCATTTTCATTCCTTGAATACGTAAAGTTCCGCAATGCAGGAAATAATTGACCCAATGGGATTCGTCGTAGTGAGCTTCAACCTGTAGCAATACATATATGACAGAGAAGACAGCACATCGTTGGGAAATACGGAACAGAACAATATACCTGAGCGATTTCATTATCATGATGAGGGAATTTCAAGTCAAATCCACCAGCATGAATATCTAATTTCGGCCCGCAAATGGCAGACGCCATCGCTGAACATTCGATGTGCCATCCGGGACGACCTAGAACAAATGAAAGTGTCACAAAGAAATTACCTTTTCCCCAAGGGCTGGGCCAAAAAGGTTCTCCAGCTTTTGAAGATTTCCATAGAGCAAAGTCGTTAGGATTGCGTTTTTGCTACAAATGTTCAAACAAGGTAAATATAATTGGAGTACTCTTAGTTTTTCGACTGTAATACTCAATTCTCCTTCGCCTTCCCGCATATTCTTCTCTAGCTGTTCACTATCACCGTACGCTTCAGGAACCAATTTTGCATAAAAATGTTTCGGATTTGCCTCAAAGGCTTTAGTATCAAAGTAAACCTAAAAACCCTAATCGTATAAAAAATAAAAAGGTTAACTTACATCACCATCTACCGTAGAATAGCCATAACCGTTTCGAATAATATTTTCGACATATTCAACAATTTCAGGAACATATTCGGAAACACGTGTAAGAACATCGGGCGGGAGAACATTTAACCGAGCCATATCCGCAAAAAATTCGTTTTCATATCTAAGAAAATCAAATTTGGAAAGGAAAAAGTGTGAAATCAATAAAGAAAGCATACGTTTTTGCGAGGTTGGCAAATACAGAGTGTTCGGTTATGTCGTTTCCATAATGTGCATCTAACCATTCAGAAATGAGATCCCTCGAATCATTTAGTACGGCAGCCTGAGAAAGAAAAGTTATTATGAACATATTTTAGGTACTTTAGCAACGTCGATAGCAACCTGATCTCCACGGCAGAGGGCACTTTTCAGGTCGGTAGCCGATTGCTCAACTTTAGCAATCATCTTATCGAGCATTACTCTTTTATTAGGGTCTGTTTCACCTTGCCATTTAGGCTGAAAATAAATTTGAAAACAATAATAATTAACGTACTTTAAAATGTTCTAGTGCATCTAGAACATCACTGCACACTTTTCTTACATCAGGCGCATCGTTATCAAGGTACTTTGTAAGAAGGTGTCTCTGTCGTGCTCTGCAATAAAAATGAAAATAGGAAACAAAAAAGCAAGATGATAGCCAAAAAGATGTGCTGGAAAATAAAATAAGCTCACCTTTTAATGATTTTGTCGTCAATATCTGTTATGTTCATCACAAACTGGACGTTGTAGCCAAAATAATCAGTCATGATCCTCCGCATAATATCTTGAGAAAGATAAGTACGAGCATGCCCCATATGCGAGGAATCATACACAGTTGGACCACACAGGTACCACTTTACCTAAAAAGAATGGCGGTGCAATTACGTTACAAAAAAGCTTTATACTTACTTTGCGACCTTCATTTGGAACAAACAGTTCTTTTTGACGTGTTAAACTATTCTGTATATATAACTGTGGGGGAGGGCGAGCATTTGTCGGTTGTATCCATTCCTTTTGTGATCTTTTGACTAAATATAGGGTTGTAAAGATTATAAAAACATTAAAACTCAAACCTGCATTTGTAGTTGTGGACATAATTCTTTTCGGGCCACAAGTATTTAAAGAAATGGACCAACGAAATAGAACTTGGATAGACCAAATTGTGGCTAACTGAAACATGAACATTATTTTAGCACGTAAGTAAAAGAACCAGTAAGAAAAGAAATATGAAAGAAGCGTAATGTTCCCTGTGGATAGAAAGTGATGCAATACTTAGAAATGAGGAAAATGCAGTCATGTGGGTAGACCTAGACCTAGATCCAACGAATGGATGATATTGGAATAAAAAGTAGAAGGAAAATATGCAATGACTATAAGATTTAGAGATCGTGTTCACTTCAGACATGTATACACTTTTATAGAGCTCGGTTCAAATCGGTCGATAGAGTGAAGCATTGACTACGGGAAAAGCAAACAGACAAGAAGAAAGGGGCAGACTAAATGCACTGTCAATCAACAAATAAATTGAATTATTCATACGAAAGTGTTCTATATATCTCAAGCATTCTTGATATATCTACGTCAAATAAAAGCAAAATAAGAGCTATATGCATATAAACTACAGCAAGTATGATTATGCAAAAAGTATCAAGTCTTTTTTTTCTAGATCATTTCCTGTAGATATCATTCACTCAATACAGGTAAACGAGAAATCAATGGTAGACGGTCAATGAGAGATAATGCAGCCATCTCAAATGAAATTAGAGCGTCCAATCGTCAAAAAGAGTAACACTACGCTAGTATTTCAACTACCATGTCATTGTCCGCAGAAACTACTGCTGTCTATCCAAAAAGAAAAAAATGAGTTGGAATGGAAGCTCCTATGGTATCGTAAGCTGGCTTGAGAAGGAGCAAGATTACTTACTCGTTCCTTGCAGTTTTCCCTCTATTCGAGACGAGTATTAGGCAATAATAAAGCATTTATTTATCCTTTTCTTGTTCCATATGACTTTGTATAGATGTAACTTGTGAACTGGAAGGCCCATTACAGAAGAATACAATCCGTTTCCAACCTTGGGTTCTTCCACTATAAACCCGAGGTTGAGGTTGGTTCAACAAGGTCATTGCAAAAAGCCCGCCATGAATCGAGATTTTCCCGGAGGAAGGAGGCGAACAAAAGTTGAAAAACTCGGAAATGCTGAAATACTCAGAACCGTTACAGATATCGGACAAGAGTTGCTATATTTTGCTCCTTTAGTAAAACCAGTTCAACTCTTGTGATGGCCTCATCCCTCACCTTGGCCCAGAGGCATAGACTCCGCTGTAGCCGGGATCCGGGCACTTCAGCTTTTGTCCGCCTCCTTCGTCTATCTCCACTTGGGGAAGTGGGCATAACAGACGGAGCATCTCATTCGAGTCCCTCACCACCTGCTCCACGACCGGGGCCTACTCAACATGGACCAAGACCAGCTTCGTAGAGATGAGAGAACTCTTCTGATCGAGGCTCTTTCTTCTCTGCCGACTGTTTTGGTTGGACAAGAAGATAGAAATGTTGCTTGTAAACAGAAAACCACCCACAGTAAGACTGGGCTGCTCATTATGCCTGATGGATGGCGAGAGGATTAGATTTTCTTCACCGGGAACACAAATATTCATCGTCTATGTACAAACAAGGATAGAGAGATGGGAAATACGGGATCAGGAAAGGGTGAAATTGTCGGCGGAAGGTGCGGGCGAGGTGGGAGGCGGCACGGTAGTTGTCCTCGTGGGTAGATTACAAAGGTCATTACTGCAACAGCAAACAGTCACATTTATGTCTGTGTGATGAAGACAGCCCGTCTAAAGAAGGATAGAGAGAGAAAGAGGGCCGGCTACCTCGCAGACGGAGAGCAGTTTGTCGTCGGTACTGGGGGTCTGGCAGGAGGCCGTCACGTCGCTCCAGTCGTCGCTGTAGGACTCAAAACAATGAATCATCCCCTCATCACAGGTCGTCTCCCGGAAGTTGCTCGTCTCCACGCCGTTGACCGTCCCTTTGGAGCCCTCGTAGCACCGGAGGGGGAGGACCGCCGGGAGGAGGAGGAAGAGCAGGTACATCCTGGAACAGGGAGCGTCGTCTGGGAGGACGGGAGAAAACAATGGTAGCACGAGGGAATAACAGCTCACATCTGATAACACTTGTTGCCTTGAGGCTGAAATATCCCAACCGGGAGGACGGGAGGGCTGGCCGAGGGAATTGGCGGGAGTATTTAAACGAGACGCTATCAATCGTACAGCGGAAATCCATGACCTCACGATAAGGAAAAATATCAGTTTAGTACTCAAAATATCGATTTATTGTCGGGGGAATCAGTAGGTGCCGGAGACCATTCGCAGCTGGATGTCGGCCGACAGCTCCTTCGTCTTCATGTGGGACAGGCCCGACAGGATCTCGGCCCCGTCCGAATACGGCACCAGCGACGTTTGCACCCCCCAGACCATGCCTCCTCCTCCGATTAACTCGTCGGCTAAAAGTGGCATTCGCTGACTGACCATGGTGAGACCTGCCTGAGCTCCAGATGGAATATACCCGGTCGGCGTCCTTATCGGTGAGGCCAGTCAGAAGGCGGGACCGCTGGACGGGACCGACGTGGCGAGAGCAACTCGTCGCCGGTTCTCCTCCACACGTCGGACTCACATAGAATCCGTTCTGAATTGAGTAGATAGGGAGGCGAGGAGACTCACGAAGATGTTACAAGTGGGAAAGGGCTCGCCCGCCCCGGCACACCAGCAGAGGCCCGCATTCGCCGAGGAGATACCGATGAAGACGTCGATCCTCGGAGCCAGCGACGGTCCCAGGTCACAGCTGTCTAAACTGTTCTTCTTCCTGGGACTCTGAAGGGCCACCTCCGACTGGCTCGTCTATCCGGCCACCCTGGATAGCCTTTCTCATGAGGGTCGTGCCCATCGAGTGGGCCACCACACTGACCCGGGGCATGCCCGTATAATCCAGGACCGCCTCGATGAATGCCCTCAGTCGGGCAACATCTCCGCATCCGTGGTACCTAGACGTGTCTTTATCCCCACACCCGCTGCACCCACCTATATATGGCCTGGGGTGCTTCAGTCGTGCCCCAGCTGGTTCCGTAGAGCTCCCTCATCTCGTATCCATCCTTCAGAAAGACCTATACGACTTGTTCCCGTTCCCCCTCAACTGCCCATCCTCACCTCTAGCGAGTTCTCCCATCCCGTGCTGAATTCGTTGGTCCACAAGGCCGAGTCGCTGTTCCCGTGGATGAAGATGACCGGGATCCGTTTGACGGCCTCCTCGGGGTATTCCTTGCCGCCGAAGGAGCCGTTCCTACCGTAGTCGGGCCTCAGGAAGTCGTATCTATCCAAATTCCTCCTGAATTGTAATCGTCATCCGAATACCGCGAATCGTTGTCACAAGGGGGTTGATTGGCCGAGATCACCAATTTATTTTAATTTTATTGCCCCGTTTCAATTTAATCCAATCGACCTTTTGTCGGCCCCTGACGCGCTTCTATCCCCCGGCCAGATATTCTTGTCTTTTTTGAATTTATTCATGGAAAAAGCACAGCTGCACTTTTAAAAAGAAAACTTTGAACGACAAACAACCCGAAAACTCGAACCTGGCGAGATAGGTCTTGAAGTCGTTGGTCAGGGGACCGTAGGATCCCTTGGCCGAGACGGAGGAGCCGACACTCCAGAGGAGGGCAAGCTGGAGGACGAAGACGGCCATCTCTTCGACAGTAAAGGACAAGGGGGAGGGGCCGGAGGTAGAAGTTTCAATCTGATTATCCCCAGGTGGGAGCCAGAGTTCATTATGAGAAGGGAGGACTCCGCCCGGTAACAGAAAGGAAACGGCCGTTTCAATGGAGTCTGTTCTACGAAAACATGGGAAAACGGTAGAAAGGGGAGAACAATTTATTCTAGTCTTTCTGGAGGGTCTTGAGGAAGAGTTTGTTCTTGAGGCACCGCTTGCAGACGGGCTTCAGGTCGTACTCGAGCACCTTGTCACTAAACGTCTGTTCCTCGGGGACGGGGAGAGTCTGACCTGTGGGACAGCTTGGTCTGGCACGTCCAGCATCGGTAGCACCCGGCGCACCATCCTTTTCCGAAGAGCCGCACACTGGTGCCCGTCAGGCCCTTCTGGCACTCGAAGCAGTAGTCGCCGTACCTCTGAAACTTGTTCAACAGAAAAACTATTAAAGGCCGTGTTTTATCCCATTTTCTGTGTATATTTGAGTGTTCTTGGCCTTCTTTATTCGCATATTTTGTTCCCGGGGGAGACCGGAATGTTTCCGTTCCCTGGGGAACAGGGCTGTGCGGATCATCCGAATCCGATCCGAAAAAGTGATCCGATCGATCCGATCCGTATCCGACCACTGAAAATCGATGGATCCGAATCCGGACCGAATTTCGGGCCCCAGATTTTCAGTTGATCCGGAACCGAACCGAATTTCGGATAATTTAAAAAAAATTATCCGAATCCGATCCGACCTGAAAAAGGCTGGATCCGCACAGCCCTGCTGGGGAGGATGTCCGGTTTCTTTGTGAACAAGAAGAGGAGAGTTCAACTTTGTTCCGTATACATTTCGTGCTCCAAAACACGCGGCGACTCCGAGTAAATGAGCCGAGAATATATTAAGGTGTGACATAATACGCAGAACACCGAGGGAGATAATTGCCCTTCCCAGGTGGCTGATTGTTCTAAAAATGCCCTTTTCCCACGTGCTACCGTACTTTTCCGGGTAGATATCCAAGACGATGTTTAATCATCGGTTAGCCTTTCCCCAAAAAAGGCCCTTCCGGTGTTGACAGCCACGTGCCCTGTTGGCTCAGCTTCGCAACATTGGCACTCCTCAGCCGTTGATCCCCACTTTTCGATGCGGCCGCTGCTCCTACTCTTTGCCTGTCTCCCCCTCCTCGTCCTGGCGGCCATACCTGGCAAACTGAAGCTAAACGACTGGACCGCCACCAACTATGGCACCGTGTCTCTTGACCAGATCCAGAAGATTATGCAGGAAGTGAGAAAGAGAAACTACGAGGTGAGTGGCCGTCCTCCGCCCTACCGGTGCCTTTAGAAGTTCGGGCCCACCTACCCCCCTCCGCCCTTCGTGCCCCGTTCCTACACCGGCATCAACTGGCTCAAGAGAGGGTGACCCCGTCCCGACTGATCCAATAAATCTTCCTTGTGTCCCGCTCACCTTCACGAAACACGTCTTACAGAAGGCCTTCTTGTTCTTCTCAAAGTGCTCGTGGCCCAGGAAAGGCTTTCCGCAGTCAAAGCAGAGGAAGTGCTCAACAAGATTGTTTCGGGGCGGTGTCTCTTCCCCTTACCTCGACATGGTAGTGCTTGTCCAAGACGAAAACGCTCCTCTCCTCCTGGGGGTCGATGACCTTCCTGCATCCGGCACAGACCTCGCATTTGACGTCATAGCATCGGGGGCAGTAGAGGTGGCCCCTAAGATCTCGGGCAGTCCGTGAGAGATTAGTCCTGAAGGAGATGTTTCCGGGTCCTAGAGTCTGTTACTTGCAGTCAGTACAGTCGAAGTGACAGGCGTGGAAGAAGTCGTGTCCCCGTCGAAGGAGATCCTCCTGGGCAATGGCCTGCTTGCCTCAAACGGCTTCATTTCACTTTTCCCAATACAACAACTCACACTGACTGCATATATACTGTGGCTCCTTGGGTATCTTGTCCTTGCACTCTTTGCAGATGATCCTGCCGGCATCGTTCCAGACTCCTTCCTCCAGATATGCCTTGCAATTTGAACAGAGAAAACAGTGCGCGTGATAGTTCTTGTTTAGGGCTTTCTTGACGACTCCCACGATAAACTCAGCTGGATGTGGAAATTGTAGGGGAGGGGCGCTACTCACAACAGAGGGCACAAACGGGCGAGTAGAGCACCTCGAAGTCGTGTTTACAGTAGAGACGACCCTCGAAGAAGTAGTAGACCTCGCCCATGAGCGGGCTAAAACACTGGGCACACCTAGGAGTCTCTCCCGGAGGACAAGGGGTCAGCCAAACCTGAAGCAGTCAGCGTGCCAACGGGTGTTCTCGATGGCCATGTGGACTTCGTCATTGTGGAACCCGGACTGGCAACGAGTGCAGATGTCTCTGGTAGGGAAGACGTGGGTAGACAGGGACGAGTTACCCGAAAAGACTGGAGGGGCGACTGAATGAATTCAGAGACGATACGGGAGATCGGAGGGGCGCCGTCATCGATTGTCGATAAGGGATTGCACAGGGGGACGACGAGTCACGGCAGAGTGACCCATCAACACAAACAGTCCCCTCGCGTCTATCTTTGTCCCCTGTTGTCTGCCAGAGAAACAATAAAGTGCTTGTTTATTTGTAGATAATATCAAGAGAGGTACAGTGGTTATGGGGCTAGGATAAATGCTACGGTGTGTGATCACTGAGAAGCAAGTGACTTGTGAGGGAGACGGCGTCATATATCTACAGAAAAAGCAGGTAGATCCACCGGGCGGCCCGCTTCACACGTAGCGGGGGTTCTTCTTGCGGATCCGCGCGGGTGTGCCTGAAAACGGAAATATAATGTTATCATCGACGGCTATTTACCTAAATCTAAGTTTTGAATAAAAGTTTAAGTCGTTCACCAATAGAAAGATTATTATGGTCGATGCTGCGCTCCTCGGTGCGTGGATCCTGCGAGGCGGCACTGGTCGATGCGACCGGGGCACCGGCAGGCAGCCCCCTTCTCGAGGGACTCCGGACCTAGGAAGACACGGACTAATGGCAAACAAAGTGGTGGACTAACCGGCGTCTCCGCTACGGGTCTGCCCCTGCGGGATGTCTCGGCCAGCAGTGGAAGGTCAGGTAGACTGGTCGTGGTCTAAAATATTTATTGTTCATGGTTACAGTAGGCTATAGACCTGGGAAGCATCAAAGGTGGGGATAAAGCCTTGTCGGCGGCCGGACGACGACGTCTCGGGTTTGTTGGGGTTCGAATTACGGTACTTTCTGTACTCCTGCAGGTCCATCCGACGCACTTTCTCACTGGGAGGCGCCTCTTTCGTCTCTTCTTTTATCTCTTCAGCCGGCTCTTTTTCCCCCTTCGGCGGAGTGGGCTCGACCTTCTCCTTTGGTGGCAGTCGTTCCCTTTTTGGTCGGGTCGAGGAAGACGACGGAGCCGACGTCCGCTTGAGCCTGGCTGCCTCCCTGGGCCTCTTGGTCTCCATCTCCTTCAGCAGGTTCGAGTAGTCTGAAAGGACTGTCTTTGAACTGGGGTCACTGACCGGCTGGAAGGCTATAGTCCTCCGCGTTCACAGAAGTAGCCAGCTGCTCGAAGAAGTGTCGGATGTTGACCTCATTCCGGACACCCTTGTTGTCCATCGAGGCGAGGATGTCGGCCGCCTCCTGCTCGGCTCGTTCTGGCGCCTTCTGTACCTTCCGCCTCTTGGCCGGGGTCTGGACAAAGACTATTCAACAAAAGCCCCCGTCTCTTACCTCAACCTCCTTCGACTTGGCAGCCTCTTCCGTTGTCTCCCATCTTCTTAAAAGTCTCTTCTTCATCGGTGGCTGAGCAGTTTCAATAGGCTCCTTGTTGTCTGATATGACAAATATAGAAACATGCCAGTTTGCTACCTGGTGAGGTGGCATCTTTCTCTTCCGGCTCCTCCTCCTTCTTTTCCTTCTGTTCTCCCTTGTCAGTAGCCGGCTCGTGGTCTCCAGGCGGTCTGCCTCGTTTCTTCCCGCCTTTCTGTTTGTTCTCGACCTTTTCGAACAACCTCTCGTACATCCGGACCTTCCGTTCCTCTCGGGACTAAAATCTCTGTCTTTACCTTCCCCCAAGGTGTCCCTACCATTTTATTCCGATCCGTCGGGAGAACATAAATTTGAGGCACCGGGATGGCTTCTTGTTCGGCCTTCTTTGCCGGTTTCTCTTCTTCTTTCGGCTCTTTCATTTCCTTCGCTGGCTTTGCCTTGGCAGCTCGTGGTGCCTAAAATTCTTTTTGTTTTTAAAAGGGGAAGGGCGTACCTTGGGGGGTGGTTCAACTTTGACCTCCTCCTTCTCGGAACCCTTCTTCGAGGACGCGCTCTTAGTCCGCCCGCGTCTGGCCGATACCGCGACGGCGCTTTCCTCCTCGCTTTTTTCTTCTTTTACCTTTGCCACTTCCTGGGTCTAAATAGGACAGAATTTGAAGAGGAAGGAAGTTATGAACATACAGTGACAGTAGATCGTCTGGTTCTGCCTGTCTTCCTAGGCGGAGATGGCGGAGGCGGAGGTGGGGGTGGTGGTGTCGGGGGACGAACAGGGGGATCTGTGAACCCGGGTCCGATAAAGTTAGGATCTTCTAGGAGACAGTTGGCCCCGTCGACGCCACTGCATCGGCACAGTGTCTTGTCCTTTGGACGGAAGCCGGCTTCAAAGGGGAGCGTGATCTCTTCCCTTTCGGCTATGTTCTGACGGGCCACGATGAAGAAGTTGGCCTGTCGCCCGTCGAAGGTGTGTTTGATGGTCGAGTTGGGCCGACAGCATCTGAAAAGAATTGTTTAGAGGGAGATAGGGGGATATTGGCACCTTCTAACAAAGCGGCCGTCCTGGGCGAATTTCCTCGCATCCAGACAGATCTGGTTCTCCTTCTTCTGCTGGATGCTCAAGTTCGAGTTCTTGTCCACGAAGCCGTCGTAGTAGAAAAGGAAGGGGTTGAATGCCTCGGGCCTCTCGACCTCGTTGGGGACAGCCACGTTCCCGAACAGTTCCATGGCTGCCGTGCCCGCTGGGATCCCTCCTTTGGCCATTGCCACCAGACCTAGAAAGGCCTTTTAAAAGAGGACATTCTCGACGTACCGTAAACTTCCTCTTGGGCCACCATCATCTTTGCACAGCTATTGGGAGGAGCCCTGGGACCGGTGAAGTGGTTGGCGGTCCCCGAGAGAGCGATCAGCTGGCGAGCATTCTTGGACATGACCACCCGCGATGGGGACACGTCGCTGGTCCTCTTTCGGGCCCTTTGGTGTCTCTGAATGGATCCTGTATCCCCTTTTAAGGGCGCGCATACCTTGGGTACGTACTCCTCAGGGCTGGCCTCCCTCTGGACGGGCATGGCCCTGCCCTTCTTGTGTCTCTTTCTCTCGTTCTCCACGAGTCCCCTCTGAATTTTTCTCTCAATAAGCCAGCCTCCGAATGACTCACCACGAAGGTGGCAGCCTCCTCGGCTGTGTGTGGCCGAGGGCGGCGCTTGTCCTTGTCGCACCCCTCGCAGAAGTACTTGTTCCTGGCCTCCGTCTTCGTGTTGTAGCCGACACACCACGCATGCTGCCATACACTGCAATACCCGTCTCAACTCGGCCCCCGCCGTCGCCCACCTGCACCCGTCGCACATGACCCATCCCAGCTCGTCGAACTCCTCCTTCGTGCCACAAATGCAGTCGACCTCGTTGGACTCCTCGTCGTGGACCAGCTCCTCGTCGTTGCCTGGAAGGGGATCGTGTCTATTCAAATCTGCCGTACTTGTCGACGGTTCACGGCGTTTCGGTTTCCTTCCACGCTTCTTCGGCTCCGGTGGGACTAGGTTGGTTTGGAAGCTGAGGTTGGACTTGATTCCATTTCGGACCGGAGACACCAAATTGCTTCGGATGGACGGCGCCGCCTCCCGATGGGGGACCGGCTTCAGATGATTGTTGAAGTCGAGCTGAAGTTTACAATGAGAAGACCCGAAAGATAGTCTCACATTGGTTCGAACGGGGGAGGAGCCAGGGACGCGGGTCGGTGAGGAGTTGGGGAGGACGATGCGTCTGGAGCCGGCGAGCGACGAACCACTGCTGCTGCTTATTTGTCTCTGCCGAGCCAGTGACGGCGAGAGGATAATGTTCGGCTTGGGACGGGGGTCCTCCCTCAACACTCGCACCATTCCCTCCGTCTCCTCCGGCCGGTACTGGACAGCCGGCTCAATAAACGTCTCGTTCTGGAGAGCGATGGCCACGTCTCTGATGTGGGGTGGCAGAACTTCTTCTTTGTGGGGGACAGATGGGGCAGGTGCCTCGCCGGGAGGACCTGCCGATGACACGGCGGATGGGTTCAGGGGACCGGCTTTCTAAAGAGGAGAGTGGCCACCGGGGGAACTGCTTACATATACATGGGAGAGTGCCGGTCGCATGATGCGAGGAGATCGGTTGATTGAGATCTGTTTCTGATCCGGGGAACGTAGAGGAGGGGCCAGGCGCACTGCCATCGAACCGGGCACCCCGTCTCCTTGGGGGATACCTTCTCCGATCTGAACGCGACCGTTAGAGGGAGGACAGGCCGCCAACTCACAATCGGTCTCCTTTGGGGACTCCGTGGGAGTTGAGCCGCGGAAAGTGTACTCGACTGGGCGACCATCTCATTCTGGGGTCGAACAGCTGAAAGAGTCTCGTTTTCTGGTCAGGCTCGAGTACAAACTTCGTCCTCTGACGGAATGCTTCGTGCCTCGAGAGGCCAGGATAAGGGGTGCAGTCCCAGCCAGTCGCACGGGTCCTGCTTCTGGTGAAAAGACATTGGTTCGGACTGGCTCGCCGGGACGGCTGAAAATTTGAATGATTGACTCTATCAGCGAAGGAAATGTGGGCAAATTAGACGGTATCCAATAGATGGGAAACGGGAAAGAAACCTTTGAATTGGAGGCAGGTCAGCACGGGGATGGACGGCTGGGAGAAGGACGCGCCCAGACGAAATTATTTTTTGTGGAGAATTGGAACGAGGAGCCAAAGTGGGTACAATTGGACGCTGTGGCGTAACCACTCCCGAATCCAAGGTTTGCATGTCTGGAAGGGGTCGATTGCGACTTGGATAAAAAGAGTTACCTCCACTGAGACTGGGTTGTCTCGGGCGGACAGGTACAATTGCCAATTGGTCAGAGGAGAGATCTTCCAGCCTGAATTGGAATTTCGATATGGCCAGGGTGAAAATATACGTCTCATTGTTCCCAATTTGGTTGGGCAAGGTGTTCTCCAAGTTCCTTATACCCGGAAGGCTTTCTTTTTCGGTTGGGGGTGGCTTTTGATTTGGTTCTTGGATACAGTAGCTGTGATCATGCTTTATATCTCTTAGTTCAAAGTAAAAATTTTGTCTTGCCCACTCCCGGTCCGCCTCTGCAGTTAGAATTAACACCCTCTTCTCTCTGGGCGGTGCGGAACTATTTTCCTCTGTAATAAATTATAGAATGTACCAAAAAGGGGCCGAACCTTTTTTAGATGTCTCTGGTTCTTCCATTCAGTTGTATGTCGGTCAACAATTACCACTGAAATATTTTGTAGGAATAGATTATAATGATGTGGAGAATATAAGAATGGTAATTAGAATGTTTGATTGCGATAGTGAAGCGTTGTTTTCTTTTGCGTCGCTTGTAGGGCGAATTTGGGTTTGATGCAATACCTGAGAGAAAGCGTCTGTTGAAAAGATGTGGGTGAAAACGAATATCCTGCTGTAAAATTTTATTTATTTGTTGACTTTATCTCTTTGGTTCCAAGCTAAGAATGTAATGAGGAAAACGAAAATTTGAAGCTGAGGGACGGAGGGGAAGCAGAGCCGGGCATCTTGCCAAGGCCCGAGCGCGTGTGACGGAGACCCGGTCTCAGCCCGAACTGCACTTGGCACCTGTCCAAATGATGTCATTGGGGGAAATTGTCAAAAGAAAACTATCGGATATATAGAAGTTTTTTGATGAAGTAAAGGAAAGATGTAAAATTTTAATTTGTCCCAATGAAATATCACACATTTTTGATCAGTTATATAACTTTTCTAAAGTTTACATAGTTTATTTTCTACACAAAAACATATGAATGAAAACAAACAAATATCAATAATTTCAAACCCAAGAAAAATCTATATATGTACACACCCATCAATGTGTGTACATATATAGATTTTCTAATCCGTGTGGCTGCATACACTAATCGCGTTTTATCAGTCTTTATATCATTTCAGTAATTTTAATATATTTATATGTGGATCTTTTTGTTTTCATTTCTTATTCTTGTGTTTCCTAATAAACTAGTAAGTATTTCTATTTAGTGATATTTCACCAGCTTCTAGAGACTCTAAGGAGTCTCACTGAGCATTAAAGACATTATTCGTAAGTTGTGGAACGTCAGTAGTAGGATCCAACGAAGACTTCAGTCGAAAATGGTTTGTGAGTCTTTTAATATATTTAAATAACATGAACTTTGAAGGACAATGTCACTCCACAGGCTGAACTGAAGCCGTTAACCGTTATAAAAGAAGGAAAAGCCCAAGTTGGATTTCATGGAGAAGTATTTTACAATCCAGTTCAAGAATTTAATAGAGACCTGACGTTTGTTTTTTAAAGCTTAATGTACTTTAGCTGGGTTTCAGTGTTAGTGTTTTGAGGCAGTTTGTCAAACAACGAATAGAAAGAAATGAAAGTCGTGGGGAACAGCCCGATAGCGAACCGTCAAAGAAAAAGAAAAAGATCCAAGAAAATGAGGTAAAATGTATGAGAGCTTCATAGCTTGTTTTAGATCGGCTCAGTTCGAATTCTTGACGCTCTTAGCGCCTCCGGTTTACGGGCTCTTCGTTTTTCAAAAGAGGCAAGTTAGGAAAAGCTTTTAACCACTCATTTAGGTGCCCAATGTATCTTTTATAATGGCTAATGACTTTTCTGAAAATGCTGTGGAATCTATTAAAGAAAATATAAAGTTGAACGATGTTGAGAGTATAGTAAAAGCACACTTTGGTGATGCAGTGTAAGTTTACTGTATTTAAGTGACCGCTATTTTTTCAAGAATGACTATGATGAATCATAGAAATATTGATAAAAGATTTCATGCTGTCGATTTGGATCCTTACGGATCTGCTTCTGTTTTCTTGGATTCCGCTGTACAGTGCGTAGCTGACAATGGTTTGTATAAATAATGTAATCTAATTGAAGAATAGGAATTCTCATGATAACCTGTACTGACATGGCAGTGCTTTGCGGAAACACCCCTGAAGCCTGTTATAATAAATATGATGCAATTACCGTTAGAGTGAAATGTTGCCATGAAATGGTATGTTTTGATATTATCAACAGAATTGTTCAACCTTAGGCTCTTCGAATACTTTTGCGTTCAGTGGATTCCCACGCCAACAGATACTCTCGTTACATCGAACCGCTTCTTTCCATAGCCGTTGATTTTTACGTCCGTATTTTTGTTCGTATACACACTGGAGCGGCCAAAGCAAAGGACAGCGGGACGTAAATAAAACACATATAGTGTGTACAGAGTTTTAGCAATATTGGAAATGTTTTTGTTTGTTCCGGATGTCATACATTCGAAACTATTCCTCTTCTAAGGAAGGTACCCACACAAAAAGGACAGAAATATTCTACGGCTGTTTTTAAACAAACTATAATGGGTATCACCTTTTGCAAAAAAAAGATTTAAAAAAAATTTTAATACAGGAAGTGATAATAAATGTATTCATTGTAATCATTCCGTACACCAAGCTGGGCCGATCTACACAGGACCTATACATAATAGGCACTTTGTTAACGGAGTTCTAACCAGGTTTGTATATTTTTTAACCTGCTTTAAACACGTTTTTAGCCTTCGAGAAACACCGGAAGAAGAAAGACTGGGTACTCATAACCGTCTTCTTGGTGTTTTGACCACTGCAACGGAGGTATTTGTTTTTTGTTATCTATTCTATGACATTTTCAAGGAGTTGGACACTCCTCTTTACTACGAGTACGATCAGCTATCAAATGTGGTAAAATGCTCAGTCCCAAAGGCAGTAGTGTTCCGGTCAGCAATATTAAATGCAGGATATCAAGTTAGCTTTGTTTTCTAATTATTTTTTTTTAAATTTGAGGTCTCTGGATCCCATTGCAACCCTCGTGCTTTAAAAACTGACGCCCCTGCACAATATTTATGGGATGTTATAAGAACAATGGTTGGTCCGTCCTAAATTCTCTTCAAATCCTCTAGGCGAAATCTACTAATGTGTCAGTTAATAAGCACGACGAACATGCTCCAGGAAGGGAAATACTGAATAAAGAAATAATGTTAGTGTTTTCCTCATATCGAAATATTCTTTTTTTTTCTTTATTTCACATTTACCACAAGAATTCAGAAACGAAATAAACTTCACGCTCCACCCAAAGGCGACCTTGCAGACTAAAACAGAACAAATGGTTCGATTTCAATGCAATAAAGTAAGTAAGCATTTTTTTATTCACCAATGCTGATATTTAGGGGAAAAACTGGGGTCCACGCCAAAAAGCTAAAGGATCAGTAAATTCCGTACAAGCAGGCTTTCAAACGAGTTCACAGACAGCTATGAATAGTTAATTGTTAGTAATAATCTATGTCATTTGTTGATTGATATTCTTCTTGTTAAATTTTATTAAAATTTGTTATGGAAAATTAGGCAGCTGTAACAAGCAAATGCATTACTTCATATACCAATTTTTCTACAATTTTCTTCTTCGCATGTTTCCAAAAATTACAGCAATTGTTTATTCTAAGATTGTTGTAGATATGCAGTTATCGACAGCAAATAATGTCCAAATTTACAATATTAGCGCTGGAAAGAGTTTACCCAAGTGGATCTCCAATGAAGCTAGGCGGAAGCTTGAGAGAAAAAATATTGGTGAATTTTTTTCAACTTCAACTTTTCAGTCAAATATTTTCAGACGTACGACGCCGGATAGAACTAATTCAAGATTTCGATATGCCAGATATAAGTCATACCGTAAATGTTACACCAGATGGTCGATATATATTTGTTTCAGGTTAATAGGCTATTGTTTTCATTCTAGTTAATTCCTTTAGGGGCATATAGGCCTACTCTAAAATGTTATGATTTGCATGATTTATCTCTTAAATTTGAACGGGGTTTAGACGTAGAGGTTATTAAATTGATAAACCTGAGTGATGATTTTTCAAAGGTGGGATTTGCTAGTACTTGCCTAATTTCTTATTAAGTTTATCTTGCTACAACAAGACCGATACTTAGAGATGCATGCTGCGTTTGGGCGATATTTTAAGATGAGAATGCCTCGATTTGGCCGGGACATGGCATTTTCGAAAGAATGCAGTGATCTCTATCTTGTTGGAGCCAGGTAAGAGAGATGTATACAAAGTCATTTGTTCTTTTTAGTTCTGAAATATATCGACTAAATCTTGAGCAGGGAGAATGGTTGTCCCCCTTGCAAAGCAGTTCCTCTGAAATCAACTGCTGCTCATTTGCTGATGAACACCAACTTTTTGTGTGTGGTTCGTTTTTATTGGTTACGTTTTGGTATTACTTTTTAAGGTACTAAGGATGGAAAAATTGAAGCCTATGATCATCGAGACAGAAGTTTAGTCGGGACCTTAGATTCTGCGATTTCTTTGTTGGATGAACATGAGTGGGTGTTATTTGTTGTTCTGACTTATAATTTTAAGAAGTGCCGAAGTTACAGCAATTCGTTTTCGAGATGCACTGACTCTCGGTGTGGGTACAAGCACAGGACATGTATTGTTTATTCTAAAATATAGTATTTATTGTTCCAGATAATGTTATACGATTTGCGATCTCGAAAACCGCTATTGGTAAAAGACCATAATTACGGTTTTCCCATTAAGAAAATAGACTACGTAAAAAGGTTAGCTTTATGACTATACTTTCTACTATAGTGGGTTATTACTTACCGATTTTTAAAAATCTGTAGATATCAGGGTGCATTCGCTTGATATTTATCATTTTTACTAGAAACGTATTTAGCAGAAAATTGCAGAGATGATGATGACTTAGTGATGTCTATGGATTCCCGAGTTGTGAAAATGTGGCATATGCAGGATGGTAAAGCTTACGCAGCTATTGAAACAGAATTTCCACTCACGGATTTTGCAAGATACCCTAATTCAGGCAAGTTGGATTTACATTTACAGTTTCTTTTGACTCTGATTCTTCATTGGCCGAAAGGGTACACTTCAACCTAATTAGTTCATTTTTTTTTATTCGAAAATTTTCAGGTTTAATTTTTCTAAGTAATGAAGCACCTAAAATGCAACAATATTTTGTCCCCTCTCTTGGCCCTGCACCAACGTGGTGCTCTTTCCTGGAAACTCTGACTGAAGAGTTAGAAGAAGCCGATACTACAACAGGTTAGGATGCCTTTGATATCACAAATCCCTTTATAGTTTATGATGATTATAAATTTGTAACATCACAACAACTAGAGTCGTTGGGATTATCTCATCTTGTGGGAACCTCAGTATTGCGCGCTTATATGCACGGGTATTTCATTGATGCCCGTCTTTACAATAAAGCCCATACTTTAACTCAGCCGTTTGCTTATGAAAAATATAAGGAACGAAAAGTAGGTTTTATTTAAGTTTTAATATTAATTAACACCTTTGCAGGTAAAAGACATTCTCGATGAAGAAAGAAATACTAATATCACTTCTGCAAAGGATACCACTTCTCTTCCAAAAGTATCAGTTTCTTTATTTTCTACTAACACAAAGATTAGGTAAATAAAGAAACAGCTCTACGCCTCCAGCAAGCAGCAGAAGCCGAAACTCGCAAAACTAAAGAAAAGAAAAAAGCATCAATTGCTTCATCAATATTAGAAGATCCTCGATTTAAGAAAATGTTTGAAATTCAAGACTTCCAGGTTTTTTTACATGTGCACACAATTATATCATTTCATAGGTTGAAGAAGATGGCATACAATTTAAGAACAGTGCTGCTCGTGTAAACCATGATACAATTAACACAGAAATAAATAAATATGATGATGATGAAGAAATATATGAAGAGGTTAATGGTACTTACTTTTTACTGGCATTTTTACAGAGTGAAGGCAATGTGGACCTTGACGCTGATGAAAATGTTGCTAGTGAACACCATTCCGATATAGAAAGTGATAATTCGGAAAGTGAAATTCGAAAATTGAAGCTAAAGGCGAAAGAGAAAAAGAAGCAGCTAAGTAGAGAACGGAGTGACCAGAAATATAAACTGAGGAAAAAAGCCGAAGAAGAAGAACGGTATGTTATTTTTTGTACAATCAATATTTGTAGCGTGCGCCGTTTGGCTTCTAAACCCAAAAAGTTTGTACTTCATGAATTAGCAAGCGGTGAAACCACCGCAAAATTCTTAGAAGAAGTTGCATCCGAAATTGGCGAAGAGGTTGGTATTTTGCTTCATATGAGGTAAAAATTTTACAGCAAACTGTTATGGGTATCAAGAAAAGGAAGATTAAAAAAACAGGGCAATTGGAACATGTGGAAGAAACTGATTTTGGTGGCAGAAGAATGACGTTCACTTTAGAAAAAAGAGGAAAAGCAGCCAGAGAAGAACGTGAAAAGAAGAAAAAGGTGACGTTTCTATTAGTCTATATAGTTTTATTGTTTAAGGAAGAACATAAAAAAGAAAGGCGAGAAGTTGTTCGACGTACTACAGATCATGTTGCTCGAAATATCAAACGTTTGCCTTCAAATTTAAATCTTGGAACTCGAACAGAAGCAACTAGAAAATAATTTTTATTGTTATTGTTATTGCGTTTATTGTTGTTAAATATTACTGTTAGCGGAAAAACTCACGATTATTGAGACCAACGGTGGCAAAAGAGCAACTACTCGGCTTGAGCATAAGTGAGTCAAAGGCGTTTTGGTCTTCTGTGAACCTTATTCTCGCCCATCTTTTTCTTTCTTTCTTCATCTGCTTTCCTCAATGCTTCCAACTCCTTCTCTTTCTGTCGAAGGAGTTCCTCGGTACTATCCTCTTCGTCTTCTGCTTGGTCAGATGCCTCATCCAAACTTTCACCTTCCGATTCAGAGTGTTCTTCCGCCAAATGTTTGTCTTTCTCTTTTTCGTATGCTGCCGAGATGTCCTGAATCCAATATCAATTATGACTTCCTCTCTCACTGAACAAACTGAAACCGGAGACCTGAACAAACCTTAAATTGTTGGAGGGCCCTCTCAAGGTCCCCGATGTACTCTCCCTGTTTTTCACCCGGCTCCTTCTCCTCTTCCTCCACCTTCTCGTCGACATCCTCCCGCTCCTCGCCTTCCCGCTGTGCCTGCTGCACTATCTCCAGCTGCTCCAGTATTTTGCTCATCGCCTCTTCCGTCTGTCGCAGCCGTTCCTGGAGTGTCTGTAGCTTCTTCTTGCCTGAAATGTTTTCTTTCCGTCGGTTTTCCCCTAATTCACCTAGCTTCCCGCGAAACTTCTCGTTGTGCTCCTCCTCCTCCTCCTCGCTGCTTTCCATCTCGTATCGGGATGCCCTCGATCGTTTTTTCTTCGGCTAAAAGAGGTTTTCTAAAATTCCCCGGACTAACTTTGAAGAGGGTGTAAAGGAGAAAAATTATGAAGCCGACCATGTAGATGGGCACCATCCAGGTGAACATGCCTCGTCCACTGCCGCCACCCTGTGCCTCTGCCTAAATTTCGGACTCTTCTTGACGGGAACAGTTTTAGGACCTGGGCAGCCGACATTCGCATGGCGGGATGGTCATGAGGACGTCCGTGGGGACCCCGAGCCCCCCCACCGCCGGGCATCCCCGGATGGACGGGGGGCCGGTTGGGCTGTGGGGTGGCCGGGGCCTGTTTGGAACCGAAGAAGCCCATTAACATGGGGTGGAAGACGGTCGGGTAGATGGTGGCGAAGCAGACGACGATCACTGCCACCTAAAACTGCCCCAGTCAAGAAGAGTCTGAAATTTAGGCACCACTGCGCCCATCTTCCACCCGGAAATGCCACTCTCCTCGTCCTCCGACAACCGTCTCTTTCGACGACGTCTGTCTCTGTCCGACATTGCTGAAGATATTATGCGCTTTTTACAGAAATCAAATTAAAAGAATATAGTAATCAAAATGGCACAGATCAAGGAAGGACAATTCTTTTTAGAGGAAGAAGCCGTACTCGCTAATGATAGAAGGCCAGGATTGCGTTTCTCAGTTTAGCACCACGAGCGTTTCTTAGAACCTTCTTGGGAAGGTGCTAAATTTTGGTGCTGGGATAAATTTAGCACCGCATTTCCTGTGGCCGATCGGTCGTTCTCGACTTGTGGCACAATGCGAAAGCGCCCGTTTGATATCAGCAAGACGAAGGTTCGGTTCCGGTGAAGCAATGTTTTATGATTCGCTGAGGACTTGCCGAACCAGCGGACATGTTTCTTCGGCGTCTAATTATTATTTTTTTATTTTTTCGGGAAGATAAAAACATAAATCATGGATTTTATCGTCCCGTATGGTTCTAATTTCCATATCGGCGCGTCAAAAAAAGAATAATTGAGGAAAAAGCACGAAAACAGAAGAAAAAAGGCTCGGCGATAAATTTATCCCCATTTAAAAATCAGGGATTTAGCCCCATTATTTATCCCCGGGTGATACATCTGAGAACACAGCTCGCCGCCCAGAACAAATTTTGGACATTATGTATTTTACGTAATTTTTTTTCAATAGTAAAATTGCTGATCTTGCGACCACACTTTGAGAAGATTGGCTAAGCCATTTCTGCTGAAATTTAACCAGAAAGTAATACACGTTAGGCTGAACGAAGCTGAGCTTTGGCAGTAAGATGTGACGATGATAAACACCAATATCATGCAAAACAAATTATAAACAGTTGCCGTTCAGTCATATTACATCGGTGACTACTCAAAAAACTCAGCTTCATTCTGCTTGGCGTGTATTATTTTCTGGTCACATTTCAGAAAAAACGGTTTAGCCAAACTCCTCAAAGTGTGGTCGCAAGGTCGACATCGAAAAATGCTGAACAACTTTTGAAATTTTCGTTTGGCGGGTAGTTCTTTCTTCTTTTCAGATACTTTTCTCAAAATCCTGACATAGGATCGGCATCATTTTTACTGCAAACGACTGAGCTCAAATAGAGGAACATTTTAATACCAAGAATAGTGAGAAACTCCCCAGAAAACCTTTTAGGAAGTCTAAAAGTGGATTTTCTGAATAAAATCAGCGCATTATTCATTGCTCCTCTATTTTAGGGCATTTGACTCTTTTCTCCTTTGACCTATAGTAATTCGGGGTCGGTAAAGGTAAATAAACCATCAAAAATACATAAAAATGTATAATAACAAAGTTAGTATTGGGGCGTGCAGACATGCAGACCTTTAAACTGTCCAAGGCGGCGAGCTGAGAGAAACGAAATTCGGTGGTAAATTAGCACCGTGGATAAAATTTATCCCCCGATGGTGCTATTTTGTCGCCGGTGCTAAATGACTGAGAAACGCAGTCCAGGCGGTCAGCTGGGCGCCGGCAAGGGATAAAGTGGGCGAGGCTCATCGATCGAGCCCAGCCGTGTGTCGCTACTTCTGCCCCCCAGCTCGAGCTAGATGCTTTCAGGGAATCAACTCGAGGCTCTCTAACTAACAGTTCATTTAAAATTGAAACCAGCAGCAGCAGCATAAAGGTTAGACAGGCTTATATGTTTTTCTCGGATTGCACTCTTTCTTACACCTAAGTAAATCAGCTGTTCGAGCCTGGAGACTGCCTAAATATGAGTCGTTTACAGTCCATTTGATTTCTTATATAACGAGGTGAACAACAGAAGAATAAAAGCTGTGAGAGGCATCCACTCCATAGTATATATATGTCATTTTATTATCATAAACAAGTCTATAACAACAATGTATAGCAGTTATTTCTCCATTGAACTACACTTTGGCATCTCTTTTATATATCCGTTGTAGACACAACACGTTGTACGCATGGAGATTTTTCCCCGTACGTCATTTTGACGCTGTATTTACCATTCAAGTAATCTTCATCACGTGCTTGGTTTCCTTTCTGCAGCAAAAAATACTAGTCCTGCCTTTTGCAAGAGCGATCTAATTTTCCCGACACTCTGTACTCTATACACATATAGAGTCCGCTTGGTAGAAAAAAAATAGCAGAGTTGTTCTTTGAAATCATGTTTCTTCAAATCATACAATTTTAGTTTTTTGCACTGGTTTTACATTCCATCATGTCATATTACGCGAGCAATCCATTTTCTATAGCTTTAGCCATGCATGATTTTATCCAGTTGTTCCATCGTAATGAGGCGAACCCTATTTCATTTGCCCTAAACGACGGCCTAAGTGGCGCATGCTTTCCTTTTAGTTGTTATTCAATTTACTCATTAGGAACGTTACCCTTGTGTTGCAGTATGGCTGAGGAGACGGTCGTGCGGAAGCGTAAGCCTGATTTTTCGGATAATGGAGACGATGCTCCTAGAGCTACAAGCGATGAGAGCGACATGGATATACTACAAGATGAGGGAAGGTTAGTATTTTGCTTAGATGATGTAGAGAACCCTAGACGTTAGAAGTTATTTTTTTTTAAACTAACTTTCAGTGATACGCAACAAGTTGAAAATAAAAAGCCAGAGTAAGTCGGAACATTTGTAGTTTAAGTTGTCCTTGTACTGTACTGTTGTGTTGGGACCGGGTAGTCTGTCTTTTAACATATTAATAGTTACAATAAACATGGTATTCCTTTATTATTTTCAGAATTGAACGACTTACAAAGATAATTCCGCAAGATAAAGGAAGCCTAGGTCAATATGTGGATTCGTTCCTTGATCCTCTTCCACCACGGTTTGCAGTGTTGTTTTAAACTTTAGTGCTTCGTTCAGATGGCGTAATTGGGTCGTTCGAGGTGTTGGAAGTGTTTTGATGGTTTCAACCTTTTCGCTTTTAGTTCACATTGGACCGACCTGCCTAATGCTTTTAGTATTTTTGAAATTAGTTTCTACCTACCATTAATTTAGGTGTTCGCGATACAATTCAAATGCTTTCAAGAAATCATAAGTATTGGATTAGCTGTTTACAGATTATATGATCTCCCTTGGTTTAGAGCACTCTCTTGGTTAGTAGTTTTTATTAACTTCAGTAACATCATTTAGGTATTTCCTGGTAACCAGCAATTATTTTTTATTTGGTGAAAGTCTTATTGACTACTGGGCCATACTCCTGAGGAAAGATGTAGGATTCTTAAATGCCCATTATGTTTCCCACTTGTTTTAGAATTTCTTGCACTTTCTAGTAGCCTACCACCGACTCATCGGTTTTTGTTTATACTGTGCTGGATTTGTTTGGTTTGTATTGTCACTTCGGAAAGGCTATTATATGCGACAATTTTCTTTAGTGAGCAAATTCGTTTTTTTTCGTCTAATTTTTGCAGTTTGCCTGGACCCACATCACTCTCTTACTAATAGTAACCCAATCTTTTTTCATCATCCAAAACATATTTCAAGGAATAATATGGTAGGTTGTATTTTTCATATACATTACATATTCAAAGGTTCCTTGCCCCGGTTGCTATGATTATTTGCTGTGACATTATGTCGTACGTGTTTGGATTTTTCTTTGGTAAAACACCATTAATCAAACTGTCACCTAAGAAAACTTGGGAAGGATTTATTGGAGGCGCATTTAGTACAGTTTTATTCGGAATTATTGTAAGATTGCATAAGTTTAAAGAATTATTAACACCACAGATGTCTTATATTATATATCAAAAACCATTCTTTGTTTGCCCAGTGGAAGATTACTACATTGATAATACTAACTGCACAATTCCTCTGTCATTTGTTACTCGAGATTATGCTCTGCCGGCCCCACTTTCTCTCATGGCAAAAATTCTATGGTAGGCTTTTTTATTGTTATTGCTTTAAAAATTCTTCTTCAGGAAATCTCCCAATATCAGAACTTTTCCTTTTGTCGGCCACTCTATTGTGATGGCTCTATTTGCAAGTATATTGGGACCCTTCGGTGGATTTTTTGCCAGTGGATTTAAACGGGCTTTCAAAATTAAAGTAGGCTGTATTTTTTGTGCCATTAAAATTTATTGTTTCGCATCATAAATAGAAATTTACACAGACTTTTTTTTTAAGGATTTTGGTGATGTTATTCCTGGGCATGGCGGATTGATGGACCGTTTTGATTGTCAGTTACTGATGGGAACGTTTGTTAATGTTTATATTCACACATTTATCCGGTAACTTTCCAATTCTCGTTGTTTTTGGAATTCCTTTTTTCCAAATTACCTTATACATTCAGGGTTCCTAATCCTTCAAAAGTAGTAACGCAAATTTTATGGATGACAGCTGACGATCAACTTACAGTGTATAACACTCTTCGAGATGAGCTTATTAAATCCGGGCTCCTCTGAAGTACTTCATTTGACAACTTTACCTAAGCTTTTTGTTGCTTTAAAATCGATTTTTGCTATTGAAAGATTATTTTCTATGTATGTTTTTAAATAGTTTGCAGGCTAACTGAAACTTCTTGCAGATGTACATATTATAGAAAAATAAATAAAGAGTATATGAAAATGTATTCTCGTAATTATGCGTTTCTTCGCTGTAGCTTTTGTACAGGGAGCCGAGCACACTTATATATAATAATAGTAGTATCAATGGAAACACTACAAGATCAAATAAGCAATTACGAAGAACAAGTATTTTTAAGAAGCCTTTTGTACAACGATAAGTATTTAGATAAGCTTAGTACAAGCGCAAATAGCAGAGGGTGATTCAGAAGAGTTACAACAAACATTAAGCGATTTGAACGAACTTGTCGCTCTTCTCAAAGACGAGGTTAGTTTAAAATAGTTACATGATTTCCTTTTTTTTGTTTAGATAAGTACCGAGACAGTGACCACCAGATCATCTAATAGCCAAAATGATGAATATAATTGCCGTAAGTATTACAATTGACCAGCATATGGTGTACAGAGCTGGATGATCTTATTGGCGAGCGGGTACTAGTGGAGCATCCCATGTTTTCGAAGTTTATAAGATATCATTCCGCTATTGTTTTAGACATTGAACGGAGTCGAGATAATCAAGACATTGTAGTACTTACCATTCTTTTCTCATAAATAAAATCAACGTTTAGGCTCGTGTTCTTTTTAGTGCTCCTCTTGAACAATCTATGAAACCATGCCCATACTTCCTAAAAGGCACTTGTCGTTTTGAAGGCGACTGTAAATTTAGTCACGGAGAAGCAGTACCTCTTGAACAACTACAAGAGTATATTTTACCAGATTTTCTGTAAGTCTTAACATTGCAAAAACGTCTCAATTAGGCAGTTAAAAGAAGGTTCATTGGTATTAGTTCCGTGCGATTCTGGACTTTATGATGTGGCACGAGTAGCAGTTATAGATAAAGATGAATCAGCAGTAAAACTGTTAAAGTCTGGTAAAGAAATATCTGTTTTGAATTCCGCTATGATTCCACTGAATGAAAGTGCTAATGATGATAAAAAGGGTTTGTTTTTAATGGGAAAATAGAAATTAAAATATTTCAGATGAAGAAACCTATCGACAACCTAATACATCGTGGTGCGAATTAAAGGGGCCGACTATGGGGGACGTTTCAATAGGTGACTTAGGACAGTGGAACAGCAGCGGTTTTGGTTTTAAAATGCTTCAGAAAATGGGCTACAAACTAGGACAGGTAATGTTTTTTTCATTACCAGATCGCTCTTAGGGGCTTGGAAAATATAATGATGGGATAGTACATTCTGTGCAAGCGAAAACGTATAAAAAAGGTTTGTTTTTGAGCAGCTTCGATAGGGCGTTTTAGGAAAGGGATTTGGCTCTGACCAAGCAATACCAGCCTCAAAATTGTCAAGGAGACAGAAGAAAATGGTTACCCCTGCTAATTTTATTGGAAAACAAGAAACTGAAATATTTGACTTTATTAACAAAAAATTAGTGTATTTGCCGCAAGAAGAAAGACCTGAAATGGATTCACGTAAATTAAAGGATTCATCAGAAAGGTATACTTTACATAAGCATCTGTCACAAATATCATTCACTATTTTACATTTCTGTATATTGCACTTTGCAGTTTATTGGGAACGAAAAGCCTGGCGATCGAACTTGAAATTAAAAAGATGAGGAGTAACGAGAAGAAGTTGGAAGAGGTAAGTTCTTCGTTTCTGGCAATATATTCTTGGAATTAAAATAGCGGGAGATGTTTTTGTATTATCATGCTATTTCTTAACTTTGTTTGCTTCAGGGAATCCGTCGCAATAAGAAAGATCCAGATGCTGCAAAAAAATTGGAGATGCGCTTGAAAGCTCTTCAGAAAGATATTCAAAGATTGGAACGGCAATATTCACACGTAACAAGTGAGCAAACTGAGCGCAGGCAGAAAAAGCGTGATATTTTCTGATCATGTATGAATTTTCAATCAAGTAGCATTTATTCATAATAATAGCTGTCATACAGAAGCGTCAAATATTAATCACGAGGCAGATGAGAGTAGGTAACGATATGACGATGAACGGCTGCCTCCACAGAGGGCTAGACCTATGGTTTGGACGTTATGGATGAAAAAACATAACCATGCTTGTTACTAGGAAAAACTTACCTTTCCAGTCTGCCCATGGTGAAATGTATGCGATTCAGTCCCACCATGACCGTACCCTCTAGGGCCAAACAGAGCACCATAGCAACGATTGCAGTAGGGCTTTCCATCCCTCTGAAAAAGAGAGGTGAAATTATTCCGTAGCACATACTTCACTATGACTGCCAGCGGCCAGCGTGCGCTTGCATGCTTCATTTTCGCAACGAAGGCAAGGACGATGCCAGTCTTTTCCAATGGACGTTACACGCTCAGCTGAAAAAATATCAAAGCAGTATAGGGTAACAGAAACACTAAATGGAAAAAAAATTGTTTACCAAAGTACACTGCTTTTTCACAACGTGGGCAGTTGGGCATGTTATATAGGGTTTCTGAAAAAAAAAAGATTCAGCATAATAGGAGACGTTGCTTCACTGTAGAATGAAAAATTGTAAATAAATGACGGAGGAGAGTGCAATCAATCCGCCGACCTCATGTTTTCGTCTAGAATAATGCACCCAATTTTGAGGCACTATTTGCGCTACTGCCAGGGGCTTGCCCAGTGACAGCCATGATTGGCATGAAGTGAAGACAAATAAATGGTAAGAAAGGACTACTCCATCAGCAAGTATAGAAAATAAACATTCAATGCAACTATAGAAGCTTTAGTTATGCCAGCCCATAAAAGGGTTACCACAGTAAGAGGATTGCTGCGCTTATTCAAATGAGATAGCCAATACAGACACATAAACTCCAACTAGTTTTGGTTTTAGTTTTTTTCAAAAGCGTTTTTTGTGGAAAATTTGCGGAGTAAATAAAAAATAATGATAGTTTAGAAGTCATAGAAGTCAGAATGGCAACGTGAGCAGATTACGGAAAACGAGTTCTGGTGGAAAGTTACTGGCAGCAGTTTGGAAAGCCTACCGGTTCCAAGGGTTTGCGAGGTGAACTGACCCCGTCTAGAACTTGGGGGTGGGTTCAGAGAATCTACAGAAGTTAGTTCTCGACTCGGTACACGATAGTCTGATGCCGCACACGTAAAGTCTCGGCAGGCCAAACTGTAAAGGCGTCAGTTTTGTAAACGTTTTAAATAAAAATAAGCCCGCTGCCGAGACTTTACGGGTGCAGGTGATCGGACTACTGAACTGAAAATACAGGGGCATCCTGCTTTTTATATTTCTAAACATCAAGGAACTGCAAAAACACCAACTCTAATCAAAACCACTGGACGATCTATGGCGATCAAGTGTAAGTTTGTTGGGCCTATTAGATGAAGACTTATATTCTCGAGTTAGAAAATAAGATTTATTTT
Source organism: Oscheius dolichura (assembly GCA_932521035.1). Classification (NCBI taxonomy): domain Eukaryota; kingdom Metazoa; phylum Nematoda; class Chromadorea; order Rhabditida; family Rhabditidae; genus Oscheius; species Oscheius dolichura. The sequence continues at coordinate 5,094,698 of OW051495.1, forward strand.
CTAAATAATAAACCCGATCATTGACAAAAAAAACTATACTCATCATCGCGATGTCATAGAGTGGAGGGATGACCCGTGAAGCACAAGGTGTGATACGTTGTCATTGTTGACCCGGAGTAGAGCCTGAAACGTTTTCGTGTTTTTACCATTTCAACGATGATGTTCAAAAATGCGAGTCAGTTGAACCCTATTTACACATTCCAACGAAGTATAGAAATAATAAAAAGGAGACGAACCCTATAAGGATCCTCCTGATCTGGGGATGCTACCATCGAGGTGGTCTTCGGTGGGACTGGAAGCGCTTGCCTAAATTCGTATAAAAAGCCACACCCAGTGAACATGCCAACAATCTTTCTGACATCACTACGCCAACAATAAGATTTCAAGTTTGAGGTTTATGACGTGATGCGAAAGACGGTTGATGTGATAATAAAAAAAACCCACTGGTGCTGTGGTTTGCCGCCCAGGAATCTCTCAGAAATGGATCTCTTCAAACTGCGGAAGGGCTTTGGAAACATTCCTGAAATCTCCGGGGTGAGGAAGGGCTGCTACAACTGAAAGAGAAAGCAAATACAGCGACTTTTTGGAGTCTTCGGTGCAGATAACATTGCCAAACTACAGGACATTCTCGAGATAAAGAAGCAAAGATTGGCAGGAGGTGAAAGGGGACAAAGTAGGAGTGGTCAAAGACGGACAGTCGTAATCAAATTAGCAGGGGAAGGGGGAAACCGTGCTGCTAACGGGTGAGTCAGAGGCTGTTTGTTCGGGGAAGAAGCAGAAAAGTTGGCGAGAAACGCCTGATCGGTCAGGGCGGACAGACGGGGAAAGAACTCGCGATAGGGCATTATTCGACGATTTCACGGGGAGGAGCAACGGGGTGAATCTCCTTGGAGAGAAGGCGGACGGTGGAAGTCGACGATAACGATCGGGGAATGCCGGGAATGGGCCGGGGGATATTCTCTGGAAAACTGGAAGGGGGCAGGCTGGAGGGTTTTGGCAGATGATGCCGGGTAAGTGGCGTGGAGATCCCCGCTCTGTTGACAAGAGGGGGCACCGGCAGTAGGGAGGGAATAGAAGTGGGGCCATGGATACCTGCCGGCCGACGGACAGGCGCACCCGTCCTCCGCCGTCCGTTTCTCATGCACCGGGAGCCTCTTTCATGACGCACGCCCCTTCGGATAGTCTCAGAAAGTTGCCCTATCTGATTATTTCAAAGTACGGTAGCGCGACTGCGTACAGCAGCCGCCGACCCACTCCAATCTCCCGCTGCCCCCTCCACATTATTAGTAATCTACCGTATCCTCTCCCTTTCCACACCTCGTCCCATATTTGCCTCGTCTTTTTTCTTCCCGAAAAGCCATTTCTCTCTCATTTCCAGACATGCAACAATGTATTTCCTATATCACGTGACCGTATTCTCTGGATTGTTGCTAGTCACCGGCCAAGAAGAAGGAGGCCTCGCCATCCCAGAGGAGGCCGTGGGCCGTCCGGCCTTGCCCAAGATCCAGTAAGTATTCCATCCATTTCTTTCTCTGAATATGAGTGTCCGTTTATTTCAAAAGGGGCTCCTCCTTATCAGCCAAATGTTTGTCTCGTCATTGTCCAATCAATTCCTCCGATGCCATCCGGGTGGTCCGTGTCGGATAACCTTCACCGCGACCAGATGCGCGCCATTCCGGCGCCAGCGGGTAATTTAAAAAGTTTCAGGCCTCAACCGGACTGGGATAATGTTTGTTTTTGTTCTTACGGGGAGCCGATCTGTGAGCCGGGTCAGACGTGTCGCAAGGAAACCATGGCCGCCTGTTTCCACGCCATGAAAGAGGTCGGCTCCGGCCGGGCACGGTCAGCCTCCCGTTTAGGTATATAACAAGACGAGCCGCCAGATGGAGACACACCACGACTTCGGCTGCGCCACCCTCGAGGCTGGCAGCCATGGCTCCTATTTTACCGTAAGTGGTAATAAGACAGCCGCCAGTCCATCCAGTGCAAATCGTACCTGACGCCCCAAGTGCCCCCGAAGAGCATCGCCTGCTGCTACGAGGGCCACCTCTGCAACATGAACATCACCCCGCCGCCCTATGTGAATGCCAAGGAGTGGGAAGAACGTGGGTGGCTGGCCTAGAGAGAGCAAAGGGATATTTCAGGGAATTGGGAGCCGATGGGAGGCGGTTCTTGGTGGCCGGTCGTTCTCATCCTGGTCTTCTTCATCGCCGGGTCTCTCGGATTGTACGTAGGATACCACAAATGCAGACAGAGTAGGAAGGAGACATCACACAACTGGGAGCCATTTCCAGATAGATCCACCGAGAAGGCCACGGTTTCATCGGAATCGGAGGACCTGCTCGACTTTGACTCGGGGTAAGTTCTAATCTTTGACTTAGAGGAAGTGCTACTTTAGAAGCGGGTCGGGCTCGAAGGCCCTCAACCAGCGGACAGTGGCACAGAACCTCGAAATCCTGGAGACGATCGGACGCGGCCGATACGGGGACGTGCGGAAGGCACTGTACAAGGGCAGTCTGGTGGCCGTGAAGACATTCTATACTACGGATGAGGAGAGCTGGAAGAACGAGCGGGACATCTACCAGACGACCATGCTCAACCACAAGAACATCCTCCGTAGGGTCTATTTGGTACGGGAGGACGGGGAGCCTTTCAGAGTACGTGGCCGCCGACATCTGCAGCGATGACTCCATCACCCACATGCTACTCATCGCGGACTTCCACGAGCTCGGCTCCCTCTGCGACTACCTCCGGAGGGACAGCGCCCTCACCGTCCAGGAGGTCTGCCCGCTGTCCTCTGCCTTCAATCCCCCCTTCTCATTAGGCACTCGATCTGGCGCACTCAACCATCTGTGGAATCGAGCACCTACACAGTTCGCTCCAGGGAACGGGCAGTCTCCGGAAGCCCGAAATAGCCCACAGGGACATCAAGTCGAAGAACATCATAGTCAAGAGGGAGGGCGTCTGCTGCATAGCCGACTTCGGGCTGGCCGTCAGATTGTGAGTCCTCTCTGTCCCTCCGTGACGTTGTTTTCAGTGACGGGGGCCGGCTGATCCCCGAGCGAGTGAATGTCCAGGTGGGCACGAAGCGCTACATGGCTCCCGAAGTGCTCTCGCGCTCCCTGCAGCCGGGCGACTTCCTCCAGTTCAAAATGTCCGACATGTACAGCTACGCCCTCGTCGTCTGGGAGATCCTGAGACGGGTCGAGTGGCAGGACACGGTGTTCCTGATGGAGGCCACCCAGGAGAGATCTGCTACCGACAGCGGCTATAACGAGAGCTCCGAGAAGGCCGTCTCTCCACGCATACAGCACATGCAGAAACCCAGCTTAAACTTGGTGAACAGACCCTGAAATTAGCGGACGCGGTGTGTTTTCAGAGCACCAAGGCCAAGCCATATGTGCCGCCATTTGAGGGGATGGTAGACAACGACCCGGCCCTGGAGGAGATGAAGCGGGTGGTCTGCGACGAGAACAGAAGGCCACCCATAGAGAAGGCCTGGAGAGAAGCTGATGTGACCCTTGCATTCCTTGTTTCAAACAGAGACGGTTCAGAGTCCCCTCCAACGTCTCACCCAGCTGATGGAGGAATGCTGGAGCATGTCGCCCTCCTGTCGCCACACCGCCCTCAAGATTAAAATGGAGCTGACCAAGATAATCGCCAGTCAACGGGAGGCCCAGCCCCGCCCGGAGCCGCCTCCCTTGGTGACCTGTGTCGACGAGAGGATGCCCGAGGAGGCGCCCCTCCCGCCCCCGCCTAACACCCCCTCCTCCCAGTATCCCCAGTCACTGCCCAAATTTGGCTCCCAGAATGCCGTCAGTTCAGACAGCGGAATGAAGGAGTCCAGCTCCCAAAACGAGCGGGTGGTCCTCGTAGAGGGCCCGTAGCCATATCCAGTGTACTCCCAGTCATTTGTCGAATCTCAGCCATCCTTTCCCGTAACCTCCTTCTTCGAAATAAACAATAATAATGATTGCCCAAACTTGTAAGTATCCGGGTCTGTGTTGTGTCGAGCCTTGCGCTTGAAGACCGGCCTCAGCGGAACCGGTAGCCGAATTAACTAAAGACGCTCCAAACTGTTTTCTGGATAATAGCCGAGGGAAGAACGAATTGGCTGGGGACGGGAAATCGGCCATGGGTGACCAAAATAGAAGAGGTGTTCGAACCCGTCACATCATTCCATTGGTCATCGGCACTCGGGAGACTGTAGACACACTCGAGGGAAATGTTTATTGGAGATGGTTCAAGGCTGCGTCTTCTATCGTCGAGTACCGTCCTCGAAGAAGACGCCTCCGTCAATTGCGCAATATTTTGGACAGATTCCGCGTTCTCCGGGCTGGCCAGGCGGGCCAGCGGGGCCAGGAGCACCTGTAATTTTGTAGTGTTAGATTTCTGGCAGAGACGCATACCGGGATTGCCATCCTGTCCAGGTTGCCCGTCGGGGCCGGGAGGTCCTTTCGGTCCGGGCTGGCCTGAAATTTTCGGGATGTAAACAACTACTGTCAGGGCAAAATTACCAGGTATTCCATCTGCTCCGGAATTTCCGGGGGGTCCTGGAGGTCCCTGTGGACCCGGCTCGCCTGCCGGCCCTGGCTCTCCGGGTACAAGCGGCTCACTCTGAAAATTAAAATGTATATGGTGAACAATTTCAGAAACTAGCCTGCGCTGGGATACCGGGCTCTCCAGGAGATCCAGGAGCTCCTGGGTTGCCGGGTGGTCCGGGAGGCCCTTTGGGTCCGGGCTCGCCTGAAATTGTAATTAGATGGTGTTGAAAGGGACAACCAACCTGGTGGGCTGTCCTGGCCGGGCTGGCCGGGCTGACCTGGCGGTCCGGGATCACCGGGGGCACCTAGAAAATGGAAGGGTCACAAGTTTTTCTCGAGGGATTTACCAGGGGATCCGGGAGGTCCGGGTGGTCCCTGAGGACAGGGCTTGCAGGGGGGAGGAGTTATCGGCTCGCCTGTAAATGTATAATTACCCCCCATATTTGCCCATCCTCACATGGCTGTTGTGGTGGTCTGCCAGGGTTACCTGGTAGTCCCGGAGCCCCGGGCTTACCGGGACGGCCGGGTTTGCCAGGAGTACCAGCTGGGCCTGGGGGTCCTAGATTGGGGTTATTGTCGGCTCATACAGCCAACAAACCTGGGAGACAACACGAGTCGCAGGAGCCCTGAGACGCTGCTCCTACGACGCCGGCGTCGGCGTATCCGGCCTGACGGGCCGTGCGGTTGGCCGTGGGGATGCTCTTGAGGGTGTGCACCTCTGACCAGATATCCTTGGCTGCTCCCTATTTCCTCTTTATAGCGGAAATTCAGTGCTCAAACCTTGCAGTAGGAGATCTCGTTGTGCATGCTTCTCTTCACATGGTGGACATAGTTGTAGACCATCGGGAGGGTGATGCAGACGCTGAGGACGGCTACCACGGAGAAGGTGACGGCCGAGTAGGCTACGAAGCGGTATGCTTTGATACGTGTCTCCAGCTCCATCGGGACAGAGGCAGGAGGGCACCCGGTTGCGAGGAGACCCCAATTTATAGGCGGCCACGGCGGCTACCGGTTGAGGGCTGCTGCTTTTTGAGAAAAACCCGAAACTCTCGTTCGTACTGTCCTCCGTTTTGTTGTCGCGGTCATCTTGGCTCGTCCCTTTCCTCCTAGTATCCCTAGTCTCATCCTCTCGGGCTACATCCCCCCTCCAGAATCAGTGGAAGTGTCTTCCTGTCTCCCGTCCTCCGGTCGACTATAGTCTCCCAACTGGCTACGCGAAAATGAGGGTAGCAAACTACCGTGCAATTTGAATGTGAAACTGGTTGTGTGCCGGCCAAGAGGCCAGCCAAGGACGAGCTGTTTCACCCTCACTTGAGGCGGACGGGGGTCGCAATTGTTCGGGACATACACCCTCATCCCTCTACCGATATCTGTGGGGGATATTCGCATCTGACATGAATGTATCAAAGAGAGAATAGCTGTGCTCATCTCGGAAATGTTCCCTAATGAAGTCGTCGTCTCTTTGTCCTCCTAGAGGCATAATCGCGCCGGGATGGAAAGCGACAGCTGGGACGCGTCGCGGGTCGCGTTGCGGCGGACTTCGATTTTGTTTGGCGTTGAGTGATTGAAAGTGAGTTATTCTTTTTTATCTTTGAGTAGTCTTCCGGGGTTCTCGTAGTGCTTGTGACAAATCTCCTTATCTCTAGGGCACTCTAGCATCTTTCTACTCCTAGGCGAAGAATCTCTTTAGGTTATCTCGTGGGTAGCCCTAAGGTCTTTTCGTGTGCGTAACTAGCAACCAAAGTAGGCTAGGTCATCTCCACTAAGAAGTATCATGGCTGAGGATAACGACTATGTAAGCGAGGCTTTTTCTTAGGCAAATTACGTCTTCTCCCGCCTGCCCTGTCCCCCGACCAACCGAAATTTAGAAGAATGCCTCCGACTCCGCCGAGCCCGAGAACTTCCGCAAGATCTTCGTCGGCGGCCTCACGGCCAACACCACCGACGACACCATGCGAGAGTTCTACTCGCAGTTCGGCGAGCTGACCGACATCATCGTCATGCGCGACCCCAACACCAAGAGATCCCGAGGATTCGGATTCGTCACATTTGCGGCCAAGTCCATGGTGAGCTATTCTTTCTTTTCTGGCCCAATCTACACAGCGTGCCACCTTTTTGGGGGATCATAGTAATCATTGATTTCAGGTGGACGCGGCCATGTCCGCCCGGCCCCACATCATCGACGGGAAGACGGTCGACCCGAAGAGAGCCGTGCCCAAGGACGACAAGAACCGCAGCGAATCGAACGTGTCCACCAAGAGGCTCTACGTGAGCGGCGTCCGCGAAGACCACACAGAGCAGATGTTCACCGAGTACTTCAGCAAATACGGAACCGTCGTCAAGGTGCGTGCTCCTCGGCCGGGCGTCATCTCCGTTTCAGGCAGAGATTATCCTTGATAAGGTGACAAACAAACCGCGAGGATTCGGCTTTGTGACGTTCGACGACTACGACGCCGTGGACCAATGCGTGCTCCAGAGGAGCCACATGATTAACAGCTCCCGCTGCGATGTCAAAAAGGGCCTGAGCAAGGACGAGATGGCCAAGGTAGCAGAGACAGAAAGTCTTTAGAGATATACTCCCCTTTTAGGCACAGACACAGCGGGACAGGGGCGACAGAGTAGGCAGATCTCGCGGTGAACAGCGTGGAAGCTTCGGCTCATCTTCCGGAGGAGGTGGAGGAGGAGGCAGCGGTGGTGGCTGGGGTGCGCCTCCCCGAGGAAGTGGAGGAGGGGGATATGGCGGCGGCGGTGGACCAGGATATAGCCAAGGTAATGAAAACTCCAAAATTTGCAACAGTCGTAGAAGGTGTATTCCACATTGTTTATTACTTCCGCGTGTGACAGAACTGGAGTAACAAAAAACTGAAGAAACCCATTATTTTTAGGCTATAATCAGCCGCAGGGAGGCTACAGTGGAGGAGGCGGAGGAGGAGGAGGATACGGAGGATATGGTGGAAATTATGGCGGCGCATATGGAGGAGAACCACAAGGATGGCAAGGACAGCAAGGGGGATGGAACCAGCAAGGCGGCGGATGGGGGCAAGGTGGGCAGCCGCAGCAATCCTGGGGACAACCGCAAGGTGGAGGAGCACAAGGCGGATGGGGCCAGTCTGGAGCACAACAGTGGGCTAATGCCCAAGGTGGTGGACGCTACTAATTTATATTATCCGATCAATGTAATTAGCAGTCAAATATTATGATTCTCATAATTCTATGTCGTGTTACCAAACGATCTTCGCACTGGTTATTTATTTTTTTTTGTTATGAATATTCGAAAATTCATATGTTTTCCTTGTTTGTCGTTCACCTCTTCTGAACTACTTGATTTAGCCAAAGCCGTAATAAAGTAGTCGTTAGAAATATATAGCTAAATAATGGCAGATCGGATGTTTGGACTTATAGCAGCTGGTCGGCAGGTGTGATCGTCTTTTTTCTCAAAAAATGTCTCATTTTTCTAGCCAGACGTTTTCAAACAAGTAGGTGAAGCTGAATTTCTCTGTGAACTGCAAGCAGCTGAATCGGTCAATCATTTAGTGGTCTTTATGACAGGAGTGGAAGCATTTCCAGATGGACTAGGGGCATCAGGTTTACAGCCCAATTTTACCACATAATGTTTACAGTTTATGTATGCTGGCAAATGAGCGGTGAAACCAGCAGTTGGAATTATTTGGGAGCAATTTCTAACGGAAAACCCAGTGCAATATTTAAAATATCGCAGGTATACGTTTATTAGATTTTTGCTTACCTGATACAGATTGTGCGTGCTGGAGGAAAGAGCTCGACACTCTTTGGTGGAAATGCTTACACATCAGGAACCCATGGAACAGCTCAAGTAGGAATAAAAGTTGAGCCATTGAACATAATTGAAAGCCTAGAAGCGGAGTCATCTTCAAAAGCTACAAATCAGGTAGTTTTTATAAAATTTTATTGTTTTATAACAATTTTTAGTCAACCTTAGCCGAATTTGCCGATAAACTTGTACAGAATCTTGTAAACTACTCTCAGTCGTACACCGTACGTCTACCTAAACCTGATGGCTCCGGTATATCTAACAATAAATGCTAAACATTATGGTTTATTTCAGGTTTTGCTGATTACATTCCAATTAATGCTCTTCAAGAATGGGTCAATATTTTTTCACGGCGCTTCAAACAAAATCCATATTTTTGGAAGACTCTGGGAAACGCGTAATTTGATTATAATATTATGTTTATAAGTGAAGTGTACTGATATAAATTTTGCATCTTTATAAGTCTTGTTTTGGCGATTTAGTAAATTCTGTGACCTATCGACTTGTGATCATCTGCTTCAGATAGGACTTATTAGATGTATTCACTTATACATGAGACAGACGATTCTACCACAGTAAACTTTAGTGCTTATGGAAAGTTTGTTCCGGGAACAACTCGAGGTTAGGAATCTACTTATACTTTCATATTTTTTTAAAAAATTTTTAGGAAACCAATTAATAACTATTGGTGGTAAGTATATGCGGATTTTTCGAACAAATCCCTATGCTATGGTACCTTTGGATGAGGATTCGGAAGAATGGGAACAGAAAACCAAATTGGAATGTATGTTCAGTTTTCGGCTTTTGTCTAGCCCTGTTTCCGTAGCTCAAGCAAATATACCTAGTAAGCTCTAAGTGTTATCATTCAAGATGATTCAGTGTACCCTGATGCCGAATGTCTTTTATTAGCTTTTGAAGAAGCCAAATTGTCGATTGTGGCCGTTGATAGCAGGACAAGGAGCCTTAAAACAATATCTCTACACTCATATGATGATGAATATCTTCGTGGTGGCAACACTAAAAACTTCCCTTCTCCCCTGATTAGGGTTAGGATTTTGCTGATAATTGACCAGCGTTTCAGGTTGATCCACTCAGTCGTTGTGCTGCTATGCTGGTCTATGGAAAACATCTAGCAGTACTTCCATTTACAGAAAATCAACAACAAATAAAAAGTTTTATCGTTTCTCTAAAACAAATAGATGCAAGGTAAGCATTGCTTACTAGTTTTCAAGTTTTTAGATTGGATAATATTGTTGATATGACATTTTTGGAAGGTTATTATGAACCAACAATATTATTTCTATATGAACCACTACAAACCACAGCAGGAAGGTATTTATTTTTCTTTTGCACAATTGTACATTCTGTTAAGAGCTTCCATTCGATACGATACAATGGCTATAATGGGAGTATCGCTAAATACCTTAGATAAACAAACAGCGGTTGTATGGCAAATTGGTAATCTCCCCATGGATGGATACCTGTACGTGTTTTTTGATTGTACATATGTTCTATCGCACTTTTAAGGCTTTGTTCTATTCCCAAACCTATTGGAGGAGCTGTAGTAATAGGACTAAATGATATAATATACATTAATCAGGCAGTTCCACCCTGTGGAATAGTCTTGAATAGCTGTTATGACAATTTCACTAAATTCCCTCTTAAGGTGGGAATTATCTGTCACTCACGATGGGAGACTTTATTATTTTTCAGGATTTAAAGTTTTTGGCGACAACGTTGGAGTCGGCGTGTGCGGAGTATATTTCACATCACAGTACTTCGGGGAAAATATTTCTCGGAACCAATAGTGGAAAACTCATGTTACTTTCTCTTCATACTGATTCTTCAAACACCGTGAAGTCTTTATCACTGATGGAATTGTCAGGTAATTCGTACTAAAATAAGAATTCTTTTTTTACTAGATATTTCGACCCCATACTGCCTCAAACAATGTGCCCCAGGGCATCTTTTCATAGGTTCCAGACTAGGGGACTCTCAGCTTCTGCAATTTAGTGCTTCATTCACAGGTAGACTTGCTGATATTTATAATTTCTCCGGTTTTAGAACAAAACGGACACTCAGAGGAAAAAAGACAAAAAAACGCCGACTATCATATGGATGATGAGGATCTTGAATTATATGGAGATGCGGAGGAGGCCGAAGTTGAATATAATGTTGAGCAAGTTGAAGTAAACTGGACCATCACAGAGCTTGATAAACTCTTAAATATCGCTCCAATAAAATGTCTCACCGCGGGAGCATCTCAAGATCTCAGCCTTTTTCTACACGATAAGCGGAGGATCGATCCTGTTTTTGAAATGGCATGTCTTTAAAAGAGTATTATTTTCGATTTTAGGTTGGTGGTTGTGGGCATGGCAAAGAAGGCGCTTTATGCATATTACAACGAAGTATTCGTCCTGACGTGCTCACCAGCTCCAAGTTAGATGATGCCCGTCAGATGTGGACCGTTGGACAGCATGAAAATGGAAATCACAAGTTCTTAGTAGTGCAACATCATTATAAACATTTTTAGATATCTGATAGTTTCTCGTCAACGTTCAACTCTTATTCTTGAAGTTGGCGAAGATATGATTGAATTAGAAGACCCAATATTTATTACTTGCGAATCTACGGTTGCAGCTGGGGAGTTAGCAGACGGAGCTCTAGTAGTTCAAGTATGACCATATTTTAGTTAGTATATTTAAGTTTAGGTTACTTCAATGAGTTTATGCCTTGTAGCAGATGATAAGAAATTGCAAGAAATACAGTTAAATACAAATTTCCCAGTTGTAGCAGCTTCTATTGTGGATCCGTATGTTGCGTTATTAACACAACATGGAAAGCTTATACTTTTCGAAATTGCAGTGTCACCTGAAGTTCACCTAAAAGTATGTATTTGTGTTGCTATATCACCCTTAAGGAATTGGATTTAAAATCATTAGAGAACAGTGTTGGTCTAACTAGTGCTTCTGTTTATAAGGATCTCAGCGGACTACTCACATACGCCTCGCGAAAAGACGCTTTTGTGGAGTATAACAGACGAATAAATGTAGAGAACATTTGTTAGAGTTAGTTGAACGTTTTAGGGGGATGCTCACAACGAAGAAACGGAGCTTTATAGCGGTGCTGCTGACGATGAAGACGTTCTTTTGTATGGATCATCACAGAAAGAAAGAAGGCGACCTGGAGGTATCATAACATCCGTGTTATTTATAGTTATTTAGTTTTTGAACAAAGTAGAAAACGAAAAAGAGGAGCTGTTGCAATTGCAACCACCGGTGGGGAGGAATCAGACGCAGTAAATCCGAATGAAAGTAAGCTTAAAATGTTCTCCTTTAGTGTTTATCATCATTTAGTGACGCCGATTTATTTTCTGCTTATTGCTCGAGAAACCGGCAAGATCATTATATACTCGCTTCCAGATATGAGAGTAGTTTTCCAGGTAAAATTAAAATGAATACTGTCAACAAAAAATAGGTTAAAAAATTTTGCGCCATGAATGAATTGTACTTCGATACTACAGATGAAGAAGAAAAGGATAAAAAAGAGTTGGAAAAACTCCGGAGACCAAAAGATATTGCGGAACAGCACGAGATTAACGATGCTATCCGACAGGAAGAAAAGATTGTGGAACTTCAAATTGCTGGTTTGATGTATAACAATTTGTGTAATTCTTTGCTTAGGCCTGGGAATTGGGCAAGGCCGCCCTGTAATGTTGGCAATTATTGACGATTTGATTATAGCCTATGAAATTTTTTCTCATCCGAATACTCAACCAGGTTTGACCTACTCTAAGTTGTTGAAGGTTTGGCTCAGAGCATCTCGCTATCGCGCTTAAACGAATGCAACTAACTGTTTGTATCCGCTCTGATAATTATATGGGAGCCGATGGTAGAAGGAAAGAGGTACTTTTTCTTTTGCTTTTATATTATTAGTTGAATATTAAGGTTCAATTTGGGCAAGATACTGATCGCCAAAGGAAAATCATCCACCAATTCGAACGAATTGGCAAAGTGGTGCGTTTATCCTACCCTAATAATGGACAGATGTCTGTGTGTCTGTGTGTCTGTCTGTATGACCTGTCGTCTGTATGGATTGACCGGTCAAATGAGAGAGAAGGAGAAAGTTTCGATCGGCTGACCTTATCCGACTGTCAAAGCTTATTCGACAAGAAAATAACTAGAACAGCGCTTTGGGAAGGGAGAGCCGGCGCTGACGATTGTTTTTCGACCGAGTTGTTAACCCCAGCGCCGTCGAAGACGGCCGGAGGCATACTTGTAACATTATAATTTTAGCTATTGTGAACCTTAAAATGTTTCTCTTTGTTTTCAGCAAAATGGAATCTTTGTAACTGGAACATACCCGTGTATACTTTTATATGGTGCATGGGGCGGATTACAATGCCATCCAGTGACAATTGATGGCCCCATACGTACATTTACACCAATTAACAATGATGTTATTCAAAGCGGGTTTTTATATGTAACCGAAGACAAGAGCGAGTTGCGAATCTCTAAACTACCGGTATGGTTGAATTCATCTCGAGCATGCACCTTTTAGAAAGGAATTAGTTACGATTTGCCGTTACCATGTAAAAAAATTGAAGTTAAATCGAGTATTCACTTTGTCCGTTATATGATGCAGAGTCAAGTATGTTTATTTAGATGGGTTTTTAACCATGTCTAGGTTTATGCGGTGGTTTCGTCCGTGCAGAAGCCGACTAGCAAAATATGGGTTGTTGTAAATGATGACAAACAAGAAGAGACACATCCAAAACCTCAAGATTTTGTTTTACCTACTATCCATCAGTTCACCTTAAACGTTATTGTGCAATGTGTAATTTGCACTTGAATAATTTTAGTTATATTCTTCTGATAACTGGACACCAATACCTGGTACAGCATTTGAGCTACAGGAATTAGAACATGTAACTGCGTGTGAAGAAGTGTCACTTCGGTCAGAAGCAACAATGAGTGGATTGCAAAACTATTTGGCCCTTGGAACGATTAATAATTACGGGGAAGAGGTTATATTTTATAATGAATTTCTTTTACATCTTTTTGTTTATAGCATTTGGTGCGAGGAAGAATTATTCTAGCGGAGATTATTGATGTCGTACCCGATCCAAGTCAACCAAGGTCAAAACACAAATTGAAGGTGGTTATTTGTATAAGATTTATGCCAGTTCCACGGCATTATTTATGCTATACAATGCAGCATTGTGCCATTTTCAGATACTTTACGAATCAGAGCAAAAATCACCTGTTACTTCAATCTGCTCTATTAACGGATTTCTATTGACAGGCATGGGCCAAAAGGTTAATTGTTGGAATCATTAACATATTATTTTCTGTAGATATTTATTTGGGGCTTTAAAGATAATGATTTACAAGGAATTTCATTTTTGGACATGCACTATTATGTTCATTCGCTTGTTGGATTCAGAAATATGGCTCTAGCTTGTGATATGCAGACATCTTTATCTCTCGTTCGATTCCAGGTAGTTTTTGTGTTTTATTTATAAGATATTTATTTTATTATTTCAGGAACAGTTTAAAGCACTTTCAATAGCATCAAGAGATGATCGTTTGGGTATAATATCCCCAATGCAAGCGCAATACCTCGTTGACAATGAGTAAAGATACACTGCAATATAAGGCTAATCTTTTTTTTCAGACATATTGGCTTTGTCATGTCAGATGAAAAGGGAAACGTTTTGATGTTCAATTACAGCCCAGAAATAAAAGAATCTGTAGGAGGAGAAAAGCTAATTTTGCGAGGCGGTATCAATGTTGGAACGAACGTAAACGTCCTGCTAAGAGTAAAAGGTATGGATATTTTGCAGCGTGTATATATATATATATATATATATATTTTTTAAAGGACACACATCTTTATTCGATACAAATGATCCTAAGGCGCTCTCTCATCAGCAGACCACTTTTTGGGCATCTTTAGACGGTTCGTTTGGTTATGTGCGGCCTATTAGCGAGAAATCTTTCCGGTATTTTATTTGTCTTGCTTACAATTGAAATTGAAGGCGTTTATCTTTTCTTCACCAAGTTATGACGTCAGGAGTGCCTCATACAGCAGGATTGAACCCAAAAGTTGGAACTGCTGTTTGAATATTTTCAATATTTAGGGTGCACGATCAATCCATCCTCAAATCCCAGTTATCAATTCTGCAAACCACAAGAATATGGTTGACGGTGATATTGTCTTCGACTTTATGCATCTCTCAACTTCTGAAAAGCAAGACATGGCGCGGAGATTAGGCGCAAGCAGGTTTATTAAGCTTACTCCTTATTGCTTATTCTTTTTTCAGGTACCATATAATGGATGACCTTGTTCAGATACAGCGGCTGGCAATGTTCTATTAATTATTCCAGTATCCAAATCGTTTCAATTGCATCTCATTTTACGGGAAGTTCTTTATAACCTAATCTATGCTAATCTTCAGTTTCCCCATGTGTATCTTATCAAAAATTGTATTAAATGTGATAAAATATGAAATATACTCGTTTACAAATGATAGCAGCCGGAAAATGACCCGAAATCAGTTGAAATATAAAAAGTTATACAAATTAGCGCGAATTCGCAGAAGCGTTCAGTTCGGCCGAACTGTCCATTTCGTTGTTTTGACGGCTTGGCCGGTTTCTTCGTGGTGCAGGCGGCAACGCTGAGCGAGTTGCAAGAGGAGAGGGTGTTTGATACAATGCCACATCTAAATTTGAAATCTAAAATTACAAATATTGCAATCAATGCATACGCTACCTCTGCTGCTGCTTCCTCTCGTCCATGTGATAACGCTATATTCACATGTTCATATGCAGCACCAGGTTGCTGCGCTTTTTGGAAAAAATCGCCTATCTGATGATGTATCTTTGCTATTATATCTTTTGAATGAGAAAATGTCTAAAAATAGTCATAAAACGTTTACGGAGGCGATATACCATTAGTTTTCGTAACATTTCCTGTCCTCTCTCATATTTACCTCCTTTATCGTATAACTCAACAAGCAGCCAAGCGGCCTCTAGAAGAAATGGTGAATCTGCTACAGCTTGTTCAAGCACTCGTATGGCTTCCTATAATATATAGATGCTTCACGCAACAACTAACAGTTTTGGCGGCAGTGTTGCCTACTTTCAGAAGAACATAAGCTTTCAGTATGAAGGCCCTCCGATCTCCCGGAATGCTACTAGTAAATCTGTTTATAATACAACGAGCCTCACGTATACTGCAAAAACTAATAAAAATATAAAATTAGCTGACCAACCTGGATTTCTGAATGTAACAGGTAACTAGAAGCTTATTTAACTCATAGTCTGATGGGTCGTTTTTTATGCCTTCATGTAAATGTTTTAGAGCTTCATCAAACCGCTCTGGAAACACATATAATGGTAAAAAGAAAGATCTGACCAGTGTCAATTAATATATGCGACTTCAATATCAACGATTGCGTACTGGGCTTCGTTCCATAAGGAGTCAACATACATGCCTTCTGAGCTATATGCAACGCTTTTGGAAGATGGGAAGAACCTTAAATATAGCATGTAAATGATTTCCTAAAGCATACCCAAAGTCCGCGTTATATATCCATATGCGACTACAGCTTCAGCACTTTCTGGGGAATTTTGCATTAAATCTTTATAGAGGTTTTCTAAATGTATGTTTTCGTCCTGAAATGCTCCATTTTAGGGAATAAAACAACCACTACAGTCTCATAAAGAAGGAGCGATAAAACATCCATAAACGAAGTTCCATTCGACAGCAAGTCATGGGCTCGAAGTAGGGCGTCTCTGGCACATATGTAACGTCCCATTTGATACAGATGTGATCCTGCCTCTACCAGCATTCTGAAGGAGTTTTTAAAAAAAATTGTAAAGTCTCCCTCGATCACTAAATAACGAAACTCTACCTGAAACTAGCTTCTTTGGCGCTAATTAACAGCTCAGCAGCGGCAGCTTTAGAATTTTGTGCTAGAAGATCCTGTGCTGCTAGATAACTTTTTATAGTCACAATATTACGCAAAGGCTTAGGTATCGGAGCATTTTCAGTAGTAAGTTTGCCTTGCCTTATAAGGAAAGTAGTGCTCATGAGAGCTGATGGACATAATTTAATTATATTTCTGAAAAGAAAACAGTAAAATAATATACACTTCTCACTCAAAAATTTGGAGATAAGCAGCTGCTTTTGTACCATCTCGTGAGATTAAGAGCTTGACGAGCGCTAACTTTACTTTTGACGGGGATTCATTCTCAGGGATAGCTTGTAACACCTCTAAAACGTGGTAAAATATGATTAGTCATGTTAATCAAGCTTTACTAATTGCATCCTCGAATCTTCTAATTTTTACCAGCACTATATGATATCTATATCGAATTTCTACTTCCGAAAATGCCTGTAAAACTAAATATATTACAATAGATGTTCTCAAACTTACGGGTGAGGTTATTCCACGACTTCCTTTCTTATAGCTTTCAACAGCTAACCGGTAGTGCTGAAAAGGGAAATAAATAAAGAAAAGGCTGTAAAGAAACCTTTGCCGAAAGATGAAGTTTTCCTAATTGATTATATGAATCAGCTAAATAAATCCTCAATAATAATTCGTTTTTGGAAGATGTTCTGTAAACAAGAAAGAATTTAGTAAAGAAAATATTGAAATTAGAATAAATCAATAAATGTGCAGAGCCTGTAGAAAAAAAAGATCAAAAATGGAAAGTACAGGAGTAGTACTGATAAATTTGCTGTTCAAAATATAGTTATAACTTACATGCCACGAAATTTTTCTGGTACAAGTTCATCTAAAAATGCTACCTCGTCATATAGCTCCTGGGAGTAAAGTTCTTGAACTGATTCGAAAAATGTCATCTAGAATAATATTATATTATATTGTAAAAAAGTGATATTGAAAGAAAATAATGTCGAACAAGGTAAAACTGCGTTTGAACGCGCACAATCGATATAACTGACCTATAGTCGTCTTGTGCCCAGCTTTGCTACATGGTAAACTTTGCTCAAACCTCTTTATAAAAACAAATTATAGATGAGCCTGGCAAACTTTAGAAATATTGCAAAAAAGATTGTCTGTGTCGGCCGCAATTACTTAGACCACGCAATTGAGCTGGGAAATGCAGTTCCGAAGAAGCCGATGCTATTTGTAAAGGTAATTACAATTTTATGGAGGCAAAAACATACCTAGACTACAAATACCCTTATTGAAGAAGGTGAGAAAATTAAAACGCCTGCCGGATGTGAAAATCTGCACCAGGAAGTGGAACTCGCGGTAATTATTTCAAAAAAAGCAAAGGTATATTTTCGATCACAATTTATATTTTTACCCCAACCAGAATGTAAATAAAGCCGATGCTTGGGAGTATGTGGGAGGCTATGCTGTCGCTTTGGACATGACAGCCCGCGATTTTCAAGTAAGAAAAGAAATATTTTGAAAACGTGTATACTCATAGGATGAAGCCAAAAAATCAGGTGCTCCATGGTTTCTTGCTAAATCATTCGATACTTCCTGCCCTGTATCCAAGTTTATAGAAAAATCCAAGGTATCGGGCTGATGGTTTTATAAGAGAAGAATAATTTCAGATCCCAGATCCACACAACGAAGAGCTCTTCTGTAAAATCAACGGAGTGGACAAGCAACGTTGCCGAACGGGCATGATGATTTTCGATGTGCCAACGCTCATCGAATACGCCACGAAGTTTGTGACCCTCGAAGAAGGAGACCTGCTGCTGACCGGAACCCCCGCCGGCGTCTGTAGAGTCCTCCCGGGCGATGTCATCGAGTTCGGCCTGACAGACAAGGTGTCGGCTAAATTTGTCGTCGAATAGAGAAATAAAGTGCTTTATTATACAGGCACAAGTGGTAAGCACCTCGAATCCCTCGAAATATAGAATTCTCACAAAATCTTCAATAAATGCAAAGCTAAGGCCAAGTTCTGAGCAGGTAAATCTTCAGTGAACACCCATTTGTATAAAGCAAGTAGTGATATCGGGGGGTTATGGCTCGATGGCGAACGGACTGCCGGGGATCTCCTGAAAGTCTGTTTTCTGTTGCTGGCCGGCAGTGCTCACCTGGTCTCCGTATTTGATAATGATGAAGCCCTTGACCCTCTCGTGGATCTTGTAGTTGACTACGTAGTGGCCCTGGCCCTGATGCTTCACGATCACTTCTTCGCAGGGGCCCTTCGTGGTCACCACCCCCACCATCAAGAGATTCGTCCCTGCCAACCCCGTGTCGATTGTGAAGACAGCTGGCCGACCCGGGAAGAACTTGTTGAGGCCGGCTCCCTTGGCCGCGACCTTCGAGGCCTCGCCCTTGTACTCCGGCACAGTGGCCACCGTTCCCTTGCTGGTCTTGGCGTTGGCGTCGATCTTCACGAACGACGTCTCGTTGTACCCGTTTCCGCCGAGTACTTTGCCCCCGATAGGGATCTTGAAGGGCGAGCCGGGGATGTGGATACCTAGACTCTCTCATAGAAGAGGAGCAGACCAGTCCTACCGTTATATTTGACGGCGGCGAAGTAATCTCCAGGGGCCATCGGGGTGAAGCGGACTTTGTAGCCGAGATCCAGTTCGTAGGCGTCGAGAGTCACTTTCGAGGGTCCGTCCACCTGGCAGGTCAGGACTCCCGCGCCGGCGTTGACGGTGCTAATGATGAACTCGGTCTTGTGTCCCGTCTCCCCCCTGATCAGGCCCTCGCCCGAGGCGGTGATCGCCGTCGGGTCACTCAGGTCTTTGTTGCCTACCCTGAGCCGGAAGGGGGAGTCTCTCATCGGTGCCCCGTCCAGTGTCACGTGGATGTAGTGGTTTCCACTCTAAATCCATTCAATATCCTGTAATCCCCAAGGAAATACCTCCTTAGGGATAAACCGGAGGGCGTAGCTCTCTCCCTCCTCGATCGGGACGATGTCAATGGTCTCGAAGTCGTTGCTCGGCCCCATGACCTTGGCTTCCAAGTGACCCTAAAGTAGAGATGGAAGGGATCAACAGGATCGAACCTTAGCCCTGTGGGTGAGAACAGTGAATGTGTAGGCCTTTCCGGTGGGGACGTTGTCGTGGAATTGGGCGAGTTCGAGTTTCCTGGCTTCGCCTGTCGCAGCCGCGATGAACACCTCAAACGGTCTGATGCCCACAACCCGGCATTCCGCCTACCTTGAAGGGGGAGTCCGGGATATGCTGGTCGTTGAATTTGACGGCTACCGTATACTCTCCAGCAACACTCACTTTGTAGTCCACGTGGCAGTTACCATCCTATGTTTCTGGTTACTCATCTGCCCCACGGGACTTACTTTATGGTCCTGGAATTGGACGGCTGCCTTGGCGGGTCCCTCGATGGCCACCGTCAGGTTGCCGGCCCCTGCCTCGCGGGTGTAGATATTGAATGTGTTGACCGTGTTCGTCTCACCCCGGATCACTCCCGTCCCCGAGGCACGGACCTTGTGGGCGCCTCCCTCCCCGAACGAGCCGACGGTGAATGGCAGGGGAGAGCCGTTGACGTGGTTGTCTTTGTGCATTACGGACAGCTGGTGGGTTCCCTCGATGTGGGGTTTAAATCTGAAGAGAAGACATTCCCAAAAAGGGGGAGATGGCTACCGGATGAGATAGAACTGGTCGCCCACGTCCCTCATCTCGACGTCTTCGGTCTTTCCCTTGGGGTCCATGATACGGGAGGTGATATCCATGGGAGAGGTGTTATTCAGCTTGAGGTAGATGTTGCCCTCGTGGTCCGGAAGACATACACTAGCCTATAGGAACATGGTAAAATGAAGAGGAGACGGCCCTACCTGCTCCGCGTGGCGGCTGATCTCCTGGAGGACCCGTCCGGCTCCCTTTCCGGTACAGTTCACAGTCAACGGGCTGTCTAAACTCCCTTTCATTGGGACACCTCCGACCGACCTTTGACATGGTGGTCAGCGAACTTGATGGCTATCACATAGACCCCGGGCTCCGTGGGCCTGTAGATGACCTTGATGAGGCCGGCTTTGACCTCCTTGCATCGAAGTTCCGCCTTGGAGGGGCCTTGTACCGACACGGAGAGCCCTCCGAAGCCTGAAGTCATTTGTCAGCCGGGGAACAGCTGATTGCTTCACCTGCTCGGCTGGTGTCGACCAGGATCTCGTTGTCCTGCATACAAATGGCCCGGGACTTGCCATCCCCGCTCACGTCCACTTTCGATGCGTCTCCTACTTGCTCCCTTCCAACCTGGGCAGCCATTGTCAAAAGTGAACCCGAAGAGTTACCTTGATTTTGAAAGGAGCCTTGGGCAGTAGTTTGCCGTCTCTCTTCACTGTGATCAGATGTTCCCCGGCCTCCCGGGGTGTAAAGGAGACGCCGAGTCGGCCTCCCTCGATCAGACGAACAAAGCAGGGTTCCTCTATTCCAGATGGAGACTTAATAGAGGCGGATATGCCCTTCAGCTCGGTCTGGGTGATGTTCAGGGCCACTTCTGAGGTCGAGCCGACGGAGAGATGAGACCTCTTCTGTAGGGACAGACCGGTATATTCAAGAACTAGACTGTACCTGGCCTTCGCCTGCCACGACTACACTGAACGGCGAGTTACGGACTTCCTTGTTGCCCAGCTTCACATGGACCTTATACTCTCCCGGCACCGGGGGCACCCATGTCACCGCACAGGTTCCATCCTAAAAATCACATTTAAAATGCTAATAGACGGCCTACCTTGTTGTCATGGATTTTGATGGTGCTCTGAGCGGGTCCCTCGATGCTCACGGAGAGCTCCTTGGCGTGGCTTCCCTTGGCGCATACGGTGAAGGCAGCCGGCTCGCCGACAGTGCCCAGTTGTAGGCCAGGACCATAGACAGTAGCATAGCCATCTCCATAGGAGTCGACGAAGAATTTCACCGGGGTTCCCTGTATCTGACCTGTTCAGCAACTGGAGAGTGAATACCTGAACTTGTTTTCCTTCCTGGAAGATGGACAGCTCGTGCTGGCCGGAGGTCTTGGGAGTGTACTTGACGAGGATGGACCCTGAGGTGGATGTGTGGGGGAAAGGTGGGCCGTACCGTCGTGGTTGTCGATGATCTCCGCGGTGTCGGTCATCTTGTTGGAGGGCATGGTGACGACGGCGGTCAGTTGATCGGGATCGAGGGAGGTGTCGGTCTCGAACTGAAGACACCCGTCAAAAGAGTGAGGGGCCCCTTCACACCTTGAATTCGCGGCTGGAGTAGACGGGCTGATAGTTGTTGTTGGTGAGGTGGGGCGAATAGTCGTGCTCGTAGGCCTCTGCTGGTTCGAAGACACGCGGCGCCTCCGGATGACACTGAAAGAAGAGCTCTTTGGGCGGGTCGCGGGTTTAAAGGGGAGACGGCAAGAGGATCTACGTGAAAATATAAAGGTTGGAACGAGCATGCGGGAATCTCCTACCAACAACTGTCACATCTGGCATAAACAACCTCGCCCCGGCTGTTCCAGTACTTTTGAAACGGGAACTGAGGGGCCATCGCCATTCAGGAGGCGAAAATCGATACGAGACTCTTCTACTAAACATGGCAACTGCAAAACCGGCTGCAGCCGGCCGGCCGAAATAATTCTCCGCGTTACATTTTGGGGTTCTTTACACTCCCTCTCGGGTGGGGGGGGGGGGGGGGGTAGTGGAGGAAAAGATAGCTAGGCTCGAACAAGATTCAACCAGGGAGGCAGGGCAAATAAATAATGGCAGAGAGGAACAGGGGGAACATCACATGCGGCCTCCCCCCACTAATATGTTCTGGGGTATGCTCACCTCGTAGGAGAAGCGGTGGAATTCCTTCCCGCCACAAGAGAAGACGATCGTGTTGGGGCCGGACTTTTTCGGAGTTATCTCCACCGTTTCCGACGTGAAGCCTCCTCCGTCGGGACGAGAAACGATCGCTGAAAAAGAGAGCCTGCTCTGAATTGCGAATGCCCTTTACCGATGTCGGCAGCATCCGGATCCAGACTTTTGGCTGTTATTTCCTCTCCTGTTTGCGGTCTTTTGAAAGTGAGAGTAGACGCTGAGTTAAGTGCTGGCAAGGTCTCCGGATCTGAACCACCGCGTCTCTCCCTGTTCAATCGTATCCTTACGATCAGCCTCGATTTTAACCACATTTACTGTCACGTCCACGTTGGAAGCCACTCCATTGACGAACAGATTCACCTTGTAGGGGCCTGACTGGTCAGGGACGAAGACCACTCGGTGGAGACCCTCACTCGGTCCGGGATGCACCTCGCAGTCCCGAGTACGGCCGTCGGGACCCTAATACCAATGAACACGAAGCTCTCAGCCAACTTACAATAACATCAACTCCCAGCAGTTTGGTTTTTCCACAGGCACGAGTATCAACAACAACTGTCGTTTCTTGGCCGGCTGGATGGAGATTGGCTGGATCTGAAGGAGGACTCGTCTAGTCTGGGAGAAGGGGGACCAACCACTATCGGAGGGGAGTATTCTGACGTTTTCGGGGAATGTCGACCGGGCTATCTTCAGGGCAAAGGGACTGCCCTTGATCGGCATGCCGCCGTAGAGGATCTGTACCGGGAGGGACTCCCCCGACTCGCCCCGAGGCACGAATCGAATCTTATGGATCCGCCCGTACTTCTCAGCCGTTGGCTCTTGTTGTCCTAAATTGAATTGAGTCGGCTGTATCGCTTGTGACCCACCCCTGGACACGATACACGACACCGGGAGGTCCTTGGTGTTTTCCGTGTTGACCTCGAATTCTAGCGGCTCTCCGGATGGGATCTCGTGAGAGAGTCCACTCACGTAGACGGACTCCGGATTGAAGGGATGGTCCACCTGGCAGACGAAAGGAGAATCTGAGCCAGTACATTAGAAAAGCAGCAAACAGACAGACTCGGCACATGAGTTTTGTCCTCTCCGTACTTGACTCCGATCTCGTACTTCCCGGGCACCTTTGGGGTGAACTTGGCAGTGCACGTGCCGTCGCCGTTGTCTGAAATGGCACAGGGGCACTCGGCCGGGCCTTCGATCGACACGGACAGCTCTCCTTCGCCTGCGTCCTAAAGTCCTACTTACTCCTTTAACATCACATTGTCTTACAGATGTGTCAATCTCGAATTTGGCCGGGGCGCCGACTCGCAAGTCGCTAAGGGGTTTCCAGTGTGCCGTCACCTTTTTCGGATCGCAGCCGGCCATTACGTGGATCGGTGCTCGAGCCACAAATTCGTTGTCGAAGGTCACCTGTAGTCGAGATGTTTTACCGTGTCCTCCCAAAGCAGACCTCCGCCACCACCGTCCCCGGGTGGGTGGGCACGTAGACAGCCTCGTACACACCCTTGTCTTTCTCCAACACGGGCAAGTCAAAGGTGTCCTCGTTGTCTTTTATCTTTATTCGGGCACCTCCTTCTTTCGGTTTGAGGTGGGCCGCGTTCACAGCTATTTTCACTTTCTGGCCAGGGTAGTACGGCTCTGAATTACTCTTTCTCTTTCTCTCACAAAAGGGTCTCGATGGGATCATAGGAACAGAGGGGGTCTGATATTTATCTATTCGAACTGAAATGTACAAGTGATGCAATGAGGAGAGAGAGGAGACAATCACAACCGTCTCGGGCCGCGTCTGTTCACCGGAGAGATCAGACCACCGGCGTTGTCCGCTGAGAGGAAGAGCCACTTGACAAGGAGGTAAAGGGCGAGTCTGTCTTTTCCATGTCGGGCAGGATTCGGGGCGACGGCAGCAGCGAGGCGCCCACGGCGACTATCTGGAACGGGCTGCCGGGGATGTGCTGCTGGTTGAACATGACCCGCAGCCAGTAGAGGCCGGCCGACTTGGGTGTGTAGCGCATAGTTAGAGTCCCGTCTTGATTGTCAACGCAGTGCACAGGTGTCCGTGTGGGCCCATCAACGAACAGGTCGATGTCTCCGAAACCGGCGGTGGAAGTGTCGATGATCACATAAGTCGAGGTCTGTGCAACGACGGGGCCCAGTCCTGGCCCGGAGACGAGGACTTTGTCCGGCTGGGCGGGCCCGGACCTCGACACTAGATATTCAGCTTCGGCGCAGGTTCTGCTAGTCGAGGGGGGAAAGTCCTGATCCGAGGAGACGGAGTGGAGAGTGTAGGGCGAGCCGATGGATATGTCCTGGTAGGCGACGGACAGACGGTAGTCTCCTATTTCGGAGGGGGTGAATCGGACACGTAGGCCGGTGGGTGTCTCCTCGATGATGGCCTCGACGACTCTTCCGGAGGGGCTGGTGATGACGATGCGGGTGTTCTCCCCGTCCGCCGTAAAGACGTGCATCTCCTTCTCGCAGTGGACTGTGATTATGCCTGAAAGCGCCCTTTTGTAGAGGGGATCATTGTAGATACAAACCACACAACGCAAAGAAATAAGAGAAGTCACCACAGCACAAAAAAATATAGGGTTACCCACAAAAAATACACGGCATTCCATAAAAACATTAAAAAAGGATAAAACACTCCAGTTCACACGAAAAATAGAAACACAGCAGTCAATCGGAAGATGTCAGACTTACTGTTCTCGAGGCCGGACACCGAGATGCCGGAGACGTCTACCCGTGGCTGGACGTTGATCTCGATGGGGGACATTTCCTCCCCGGCGAAGACCACATTCAACTGGAAAAGGCCCCCGTTAGAGGCACTCCCCTCGCCGTACCTGGTAGGCACCCGGCTTCGGAGCCGTGTATTTCACAGTGAACGAGCCGTCCTGGTGGTCGAGCACGTCGATGTCGACATTCTGTCCCTGTCTGTCCAGCAGAGCCACTTCCACAGCTCCTGGACCCGCCTGCTTGGCATCGATGGTAAAATGAGTGGGCTCTTGGGCAACCACGGGCCCGTCCACTCCGGGCCCATACATCCGTAACTTCGAGATATCTACTGGGTCTTTTACATCAACCTGGAAGTAATGTATACTGTAGTAGGCCAGGCGGATTACGGTATACGGGGCACCTGGCAGAGCGACCCCACGGAGACGACAGTCAACTGTGTACGGGCCAGGTCTCATGGGGAGGAAGTCGACCGCGTAGAGACAGGGAGTGACCTCGTTGAGGGAGTGGGCCACACTGTTATGGTCCTTGTCATAGACGGACACGTGGGGAGCATCATTCACTGAAGGAAAGACGTCTGCTCTCTAGCCACCGCCACTTACCATTTGTCCGTTTTGTGTCCAGATTGAAGGCTACCTTCTGCTGGGCTACATGAGGTCCATCCAGGCCGGTCACGCGGGCTGCCGCCGGATGGAACGTGGGTTCGGCCGACTGGACATCGAGGATGAAAGGACTTTCGGGGATGTGCTCGCCTCCCGACAGTACCTTCACTTTGTACACTCCCGGGAGTTTAGGCTGGAATGGCTCGGTTGCCACAAAACGAAAGAAACACGTACCGTATAGGAAACGAGAGCAGCGCCGTTTCCCTTTTCCTGGCAGGTTATTTCAGCCTTTGACGGGCCTTCGATGGAGAAGGCTAAAGAAAGGCTAGCTTGGTATGAAGGATGGAACTTACAGAGAGCACCTGGCTCCCCATTCGAGTCGACCTGGAAGACACTCTCTTTCTCGGCGACTCCCCCTTCCAGGCCCGGGCCAAAGGCTCGTACTTTCGACTTGGAGGGCGGCGTGACGAAAACCTGGAGACATTGTGGTTGAAACAGAGAGAAACAAACATTGTAAGCTTTTTCAACCGGGTGGTTATCATAGAGGACTTGTACTTCGTGGGCACCGAGATCTGTGGGGGCGTAGGAGAACGTCAGGGTATTGTCGGCATGGGAGATGAAACTTTTCGTCGGGACCGAGTTGCCGGTCTCTGAAACGGGGAGGACTAGCTACTGGAAGAGGGGCACTGACCTTTGCTTTTGACTAGGACATTGAAGAGATCAGGATCGGCCGAGAGCAGGGACTCGTGCATCTTGATGTGGACGGGGACCACCTCACCGACCCGGATCCCGCCGTCAGCTATTCCCCGACCCCACACTGTGCAGTCGGCTGAAATCAAAACCAGTGAGAGAAGAGGAATAAGCCTACGGATATTATTCCTGACGCGGAGAGGAAAGGGACTGGAGTCGAGGTGGTTCTTACGGTGGAAGACATTCACCGAGTGCAGTCCAGCAGTCTTCGGAGTGAAGGAACAGGCGTGGACACCGGGATGCACTTCTGAAAGAATAGACCCGTTAACCCAAAGGAACGGCAACTCACCGTTGACAGGGATCCGCGACTCCTTGCCATCGCCGTCGACAACGATCATGTCGACCGGCCCGTTGTACGCGTCTTCCACCCGGAAGTCAACGGGCTCCCCCACAGTGGCGTGGTCTTTGTAGGGGCAAAGCCGGGCGAGAGGGAATGCCTGAAGAGGACATAGACTGGTCAGACTCGCTCTTACCGTGAATCTGTAGAGCTCGTCACGCGGTTCTATCACCCCGTGACTGCTGTTTTCGAGACGAAGGCGAGCCGTGTGAGGGCCGACGTACTCGGGAGTGAAATCGCCGCTGTACACGCCGGGCTCCTTTTCGGAGAGTTTCACGGGCACCACGGCCCCCGATTCGTGGGTAATCACCACCTAAATCGATAGAAAAAAGAATCGGCTCGACTAACCGAGGGATTGAATGCAGGGGAGCAGAGGACGGTGAAGTGGGAGGACTTCTTGATGAGTGGGTGCTCTTCCAAGTCTTGGATTTCTCCATAAACCGAGGGGACGACGACCTCTTGTCCATTCTGGTGGGAAGAGGGAAGAGGCTCGGTCGAGTTCAAAGCTCTACAACAGAGTATGAATTTATACAGAGAGGAATACCTGGCTGTAGGGAACTGCGACAGGTAGGTCATGACGGACATCTCGTCAATCTCCGGGTGGATCAGCTCATCTGGGGCAATCAGCGGCTCCACTCCCAGACGGTCCTTCGCGGCCTGCATAGCCTTCTGGGTGTTGGCCAGGGCATTTTCAGGCAGCCACGTGTCCCAGTTGGGCACTGAGCCGGGGATGATGGTATTCACCTGAACACGACAGGTAAATCGAGAGAAATGACTAACCAGGGCTCCGAGGGCGAGACCATCGTTCCAATCCGAAGTGAAATTACTCAAGGGCATGCCATGGGGCAGCCGGCCTCGAATCCAATTCAACAGCTTCTGCTTGGGGGTCTCTTCCGGCTGGCCGTCTTTGGTGTCCTGTGGGGGGAAAGGGTAGAAAGGGGGAAGGATAAGAAGACTCACGCCAGTCCATCCCATGGAGATGGAATAGTGGAGGATGAGGGTCCATATGAGACCGAGGATGAGCTTTTTGTTCTGGTCAACGATGTGGGTACTGTCTGAATGGGGGGCACCTGTGGCTGACCCTGCCCGGGACACTGACCTATGTTAATAATCTTGATGCCCTCTTTATCCTGGAAGAAACTGAGGGCAAGGGAGACGTTTTCGAGGCGCTGAGATCGGAATGACACCTGAACGGGGTGGCCAAGGACACGAGACACCCGACCTTTTTATTATGACGGCCGACAGATTTGTGGGAAAGAGCCTCGGCCAGAGCTATCAAGCGGAGGCCGTCGGCAAAGTCGGTTTCCTGGGAAGAGAGGATACGAGAGGAGGAGGGGACTGACCAGGTTGATTATCGACTGGCTGGCTTTTTTCAGGTGATTGTTGACCCAGCGAGTGAACGTGTTCTGTTGGATAATCTTCCACTCCGCATCCTCGTGTCGAATGGCCGGAACCACCTGGAAACGCCCTTCTCGTCCCCGGCTACGGACAAACAACAACCTCGACTTCTTGCTCCAAGTCGCGTGGCCTTGCAGATGGTTCAGCCATCGCTAAGAAGGCCCCGAAAACCAAACAATTCTCAGCACCTGAAATACGGCGGGTGGTGGAAAGCCGTGAAAATGGAGAGCCACGCCCTGATATAGACGGAGAATGTCTTTTTATACGGGCAGAATGTTAATGACCAGAGACGGTGGGACAGGCAGGGGTACACAAGGGGGAGAGGACTGCTTCCTGGGCAATAATCAATTCGGAGGCGGTGATTCAACCGGAAAACAACAAAAAGGTTTCTATAAAAGGCAAGAAATCGATGTGGCCAGATAAGAGTCGCCATCTGTTTGCTCAGGTCCAAGAAGAAAAAGGCTTTGAGGGAGGCCCGTAAACATGAAAACGTATGTCGGCCGTGGGAATGCTGCGATACCGAAGTGACCACGGGGGAGCGCTAAGCAAACAGCCAGGGCGCTGACCTGCCCGCCTTTTCTTTTCTCTTTTTCCAAGTCAGCCGGCCAGCTGTCCTCAATATCATGATTAAGCCGATTACAACCCTGCCACAGGGATACAAATGACCCGACTCGGCCGAACAAGACAACGCGCACTACTTCCCCCTGGGCCAGACATATGGCCAGAGTAAAAGTACGGCGGACGGAAGGACAGGCAAATGTCGGACAAAATCTGCTGCTGGCGGCTGTCTTTGGGTCCGATCTAATCGCATAGGTCAGCCAGCCGGACAACAATCGCAACACGGGGTCGTCAACATGCAAATGGGCCGGAAAAAACAGGGGGCCTCAGACTGGTAGCGTGACCAGGGGGCAGGAGGTTCAGAAGGGAGTGAAAGCGGAGAGCCGGTCGACAGCTGACTTCTCGTTTCACAGAGTCACGGACCGGACAGCTGACTTTCTCTTTTTTACACTCTCTCCAATAAGGAAATTCAGCCATTTGTGGCCAAATTCGAGGAGTGGCTCGGATTCGGGTGGCAGGCCTTCAGAAGGTGTCTAGCTCTAAACAAAAAAAGGTGGGGGGGGGGGGGGGGAATCTTATCGGCACGAGGACACGCCGAAACAATCATTTGGGAAAAGATTCTATGACGTCTCGTTGCCGAAAATATATAATACAGGGAATAATGGGGGTGTATGCGTCTATTCATTACAATCCTGTATAGGGTAGAGCTGACTGTATCGACGAGTCAAATAGGCAGGAAGGCCGCAAGTAGGAACTTTCGGATTGATGCAAAATGGTTGTCGAATAAAAAGAGCGAGTAAAGTTTCAATCTTTTACAATTTTTCGGAACAGGCCAGCTGGCGTGCACCTGTTTCTATCAGAAACCTAACAGCGCAGCCTACAAAAAGTGCTCGATAATCCTGATTTTCGGATAAATGCCAGCCTTTTAGGCCGGTGTCTCACGGGTGGCAGACGCGGTCACCGGGGCACTAGTGATAACGGGCTTATCAGCTGGGATGAGCAATAATAAGAGCGTGGGTGGCAAAAGGACACCTGCCGTTTGTTGTGGAAGGCAGGCGACGCGGCGCGCTGAATTCGGTCGTGTGTTGAGTCAGATCCGTTTCTGTTGGCGGAAGGCTTTTGTTTCACATGTACGAATTACGGTAACTTGTTCTGGAAGACGGCACACGTAATATAATAATTTATTTGTTAATTAATAGAACTCTAGGAGGCGCTTCTGTGGGGGGAGATCAGTGGCAGTAAGGGGAGATCACAGATGGCTGAGCAAAGGGGAAAAGTGCGAAATGTGAGGCAGGGCTTGAGCAGGCTCTTGGCAGGACCAATTTGAGAAGAGAGAAAGAAGGAAAGGAGATCAATCGATGGCCGGGTAGCCGATGTCCAGGGCAGCTGGAAACGCCCTGGTATTGTCTCTCTCTGTCTCCCCACCGGGCATGTAGTTGTGGGTGGACGACATGTTCTTTTCCAGAGGAGCATTCAAGACATTCCTGGCCGAGCGGGAGTCAAGCGGCTCGATTGTATACCAACGGGGAACGCCGGAAAGAGCAGACGGATCTGAACCAGAGTTTGCTGGCCGACAATGGGGACACGGCTCACCTGAGAGGGAGATGACCACCCGTCCCAGAGCATTGCTTTCAGAGAACTTGTCGTAGTCCCAGAGGGACAGCTCGAGGCAGTGGGAGTAGAGACTGGTCGAGGGCACCTCGTAGTCGACCTGTTGGTTCCACTCGGGATTCACGGAGCAGGGGACGAAGCGAGTGCGTCTCTTGTGAGAGACCCTGAAACAGAGGAGGTGTCCACACCCAGGGGAAACTCACTTTCTCCCCGGTAGCAGGTAGACCTTCACAAACGGATTGGGCAGTGTTCTGCTGACAGGGTCTCGCAGTTTCAGCCCGCGGGCCGACAGGATCCTGACAATCAGTTTGCACAGACGCTGGTCGTAGAAGACGCCTATCTGGAGGAATCCCAAGTCAGAGTCAGCCTAAACTCCTTTCCAGTCAGTTTTTTTATTCTTCTTACCGTTCGCCTGGTGTTCAACGTTTCAACATTGTCGTAAATTCTCGTGTTTTGTTTCTTGTGCATGGGAACGGGAGGCCGTCTTTCGGGAGACGCAGTCCGGATGTCGAACTCCCCAGTCTGGGTGTACTCTGGCTCGCCTGTCCGCACCACGACCTCGACCTCGCCGCTGCTGGAGTTGACGATCCTCTCGACTTCCTCGAACGTCTTCCCAGTCAGGAAAACCCCGTTCCATTCGAGAACCTGGTCTCCTGAAGACTTCCCCATATAAAATATAATCCGGATACAAACCTGGCCGTATCTCGCCAAGAGTCTGATTGTACTTTCCCTGGTTGACAGCCGAGACGAAGGCACCCAGTGTGCCGTCCTTCATCCTCTTGCCTCCTACCACTCGGACTCCCAGGTCTGAAACTGTTCTCTTCTCTCTACCCGATGCCCCCTCACCATTGTAAATGTTGTGGTCACGGTAGCACCTGGTAAGCAGGAGTCGTTTTGTGTTGTTGCTCCTAGGGGAGACTGTTGGATGGGACGGGGCGAGGTCTCTTGGATTGGCGTGCCCGAGGCTACGGAAGCGGTAAGGAGGTTGGCTAAAAGGCTGTTCTGAAAATTGGTTAATCTTGGCGGAAAGGAGAAGAGGGTCTATTTGACTAATAGCCGGAGAGCGATTTCCGTAATTATCCTAATCTATGGAGTGGGCTAGGTGTGAGAGTCGTGATTGAAATGGCCGGGGTCGCATTGATTTTTTTCCGAATACTCAAAGAGCCACGTGGGGTGTTTCCCTCCCGGAGCAGGATGCACTCAATATTCAGGGCCATTGCAAACAAGAGGCGACGTGTCTTCAAATGGAATGTGCTCTACTTTTATGAATGTACTGCGGCCGGCCCCCGGGGAAAACGAGCAGCGAAGCATCAACGGGGATCCATCTCAGGGCTGATTACTTGGCCTCGGCCCGGCCATTCCCACGACTCACGACATCTCAAGACCACGTTAAACAATCAAATTTATTATGTTATTAGTGCATAAATAAAACTCTGTGAAAAGCAACTGAAAGCTCTCCGGCTATCGGCCATCAATAAGGAATGAAGGGCTTTCCACACCTGCTACTCGTCGTCGGCTGGCGTAGACCCGCGACAGGGCGTCGTCCCGCTCGGTCCGAGGATACACCGGTCGATTCCGTTGGAGGTTGCCATAATCCAGGGAGTAGGCAGGCGGTCGTGATCCGTAGTTCTCCTCGCTTCGACTGTAGACGGCGAAGTCCGCCGGGGTGGCATACGAGTCCGAGAGGGGCGCGTCATAGCGGGTCTGGATGGGTGCCATCGCGGCGGGCAGTGTACCATAGCCGCGGTCATCGTGCAGGTAACCATCGAAACGGGATGTCATGCGAGGAGCAGGGTCGGAGAAGCGGTAGGGATCGGAGAGCGGAGCATCGTAGGGTCTTCGAGGAGGAAGGGTGGTCCGTGCCTCGGCTGCGAGGAGTGTAGGCTGGTACTCCCTTTGAAGATATGTGGCATACTGAGAAAGAAGATCGCGGTGACCGGCGTATGACAAATTGGTCGTGTCCTGAGCATAGGGTCGTCCGTGAGGATAAGAAAGACTGGTGGTGGGGTATCGACGGCCATCCTGGTAGCTGTCCCAGGGGGCAGCCCTCCGAGGATCGTCCAGCTGATCCAAATAGTTCAAACTCTTTCCTCGGTAAGTGGTCGTTGGCTCTCCCATGTTGCTATACGTAGTGTAGGGGGTATACCCCGTGTTGAGATCGAGCAGAGACCGGGTCTGCATTGGCTGGGATGCTTCATAGCTCGGCTGGTAGGAAGGTCTCCCGCCGAAACTCTGCTCGTACTCGATCTGGATCGGTTCCAGCGGAGCCGGCCCCATCATCCTCTCGTAGTTCCTTGGCAGACTGGCATAGTTAGACGGAGTCAGATTGTAGACGTTCTCCCTGACGGTAAAGTCCCGGGGAGCAGCATTCGGTCGCTCCATTCTGGGGAGACTGCCGTAGTGGTATGCGTCGGGAGCGCCTTCGTATATATCAGAGCTCCAGAGTCGTTCTCTCCTCCTCGCCAGCTCGTCCGACAACTCGTGCCGTCTCTGCTCCCTCGAAAGGGAGTCATCATCGTCGTGGAAATGGTAGTGGTGCTTGTGATGGTGTCGTTTCGCTCGGGCACCCAGTTCTTTCAATTTCCTGTCATAATCCTCGAAGTATTTCCTAGTTGCCTCGAGAAGGTCCGTCGTCTGGGCAGTGGCATCATGTCTGGTCAGTCTGGCGATCCTCTCCCGATCCAGGGGTGTCTCCTTGTAGAATGGCAGGGTGGTCGCGTCCGTCTGGGTCTCTGTCGACTGCTTGTAGGTGGACAGACTCCTCAGCTGCTGCGACAAGGAGGTCGACGGCATGCTGTACCCCCTGTTCCGATCCAGCGGTGGTGCATCAATTTGCACCCCGATCGAACTCCTGGCATGAAGAGGTGGCTTCGGTGGCTGAGGATCGTAGACCGGTCTTGTGTCGTCGTCTGATTTCTGGGTAGCCACTGTACATGTCTTCTTGGGGATCACTCGGGCCCCGTCGATGAGTTCCACTGGCAAGAGACACGGGATGACGTTGGGAGTGTCGTCCTCCCTGCCCTCTGGCAACAGTCCTGTAACCAGCATCCGGTGGACCACGTACTGTCTCTGGTTGGCCTCGATTTCACAGGCCTCCAGGGTCTCTTTCCTCCTGGTCAACGCCTCCTTCAGCTCCTTCTTCAAGAGGACCCTGGCCAGAGTGTTAGGCACCTTTCCACCGGTCGATCTTCTTCCAATAATTGAAGAGACCGGCTGGCGAAGAGCCACTCGTGGTCGGGGATGGAACGAGGCTCCCGGGATGATCGCAGGATCTCTAGCCCGTGAGGTAGAGGCAGTCGAAGTGAAGGACAGGGCAGACGAGGGGCGCTCTACTGGGGCGAAACCGTTGGTCTGGGTTCCTGTAGAAGACCCGAACAACGCGAAGGGTTCGGCGGTGGTAGTGGAAGGAGCCGAGCTGCTGAGGAAGGACTGGGCCGGCGGAACACGAGCCGTCATGCGCTGAGACTCGGACGACGGCGGAACGACGTACGCTCCTGGAGGAGGGGCTGGGTAGGTGGTCGTCGTCGAGAAGGCCGGCTGTGATGGAATGGATGGCAGCTTTCGTCGTCCCATGTCCTGCGCTGTGGCCGGACCATCATCCTGCAAAGTCATTGGCTCACATAGGAAAGGGACTAGCTCCTACGGGATCAACTGCTCACTACGGGCACAAAAGATCTGGAGATTAGTCTAGCTCTGCCCCCGAGGAAATGAGACTGCTTTTCGAGGAAATGAAGAGTTGCCACTGGCAAAGGGATTGGTGCGCGCGAAAGTCGATACTCACAGAGCGAGGGCCCGACGATAACGAAACACTCGGCCATAATCGCTTTCCGCCGAGTGCTCCTGAATCGAGCTCTTGGGCGGTCGGACGGAAAAAGGAAAACCGTGTAACAAAAAGCCAAGGAAGGAGGCGGCTTTGGTTTACTTGAGAAGGATGGCCGGGCAGGACTTCCCCCCGGGTTGTTGGCAGACAAAAAGGGGCTTCTCTACGTTTTGTTTGGCTTATATCAAAAAGAAGCAGTTGACCCGTGGTGTCAATTCATCGCAAATAATAAAAAGAAACAGAAAATTAAAAAAACGGACCGTGTTTTTCTCCCCTTATCTCAGTTGGTCCGGCGGCCCTGGGGCGACGACGACTGCTGTAGGCGGAGTCGCGAATCAATCGCGCCGCCCCCAGGCACTCGGACATTTAGGAGACAAAACAAAAAAGGTCCGTACCGCGCGAGACGCAAACCGACGTACCTCGAGGACATCTCTCCACGGCATGACCTGGGCCTTCTCTTTGGGGAACGAATCGACGGCCGGTGGGGCTTCCCCCTCCCCGGTCGGCAGCATCATTCCCGGAGATCGCCTTAATCCGCTGCCCAAGGTGCCCGTCTGTGGTTCTGACTCCTGTTGCTCGCGGACGAGAGTGGCCGACAGCGGAATGAGAAAGGATGGGGACGGGGAGCAGGAGGTGCATTCCTCAGGGGCGAGGCCGAGGGATCCGCTTGTCGGTGTCTGGAAGGTTGTCCCGGAATAGCAGAGGAGATTGGGCTTGGTCTTATCCGATGTGTAGACGGCACACGAATCCAACTGAAATTTATTGAATCTCGAAAGGGCGCGTGTACTCTACTTTGGGATGAATATTTCATTTGGAGCTTTTATTTAACGAGACTAAACGCGCTCTAAATGGGACACAAACGTAAAGGAAACGGGCCTCTTGGCTTCCTTTTGTTCAACTTACGAGGTCGTGGATGTCCGAGAGGGTCTTGTCGATCTTCGAATTCAGCTCAGCGTCCTTCTTCTGTTGCTCTGCTAGGGCCGTGGAGGGAGTGGTCGGAGAGGTGTAAAGAGGGGCGGAAGATGTCGGAAGAACAAACGGAGCGGTGGAAAAGAGGTAGGACGACGTGTAGAGACTCTGCTGGCTTGCCTTCGACTCAGTCGTGGTCATCTCTGAAGTCACCGTACTCGAGAATACCCCAAAACAACCTGGAATCGGAGACACGACTGGCGCCATGGTTAAAGACGCGCTGTTACCGGATGAGAGCTGAATAATCTGATCTGCCACGGATCTGGCAGCAATTCTTCTTTTTTCCTTTGCTATAAATGGTGTGTAATGTGGCCGGGGCCGAGGACACAAACCATGCAGCTTGCTGTCCGTGTTGAACACAGTACCCCGTGGCTCGTTCTCGTCTTCAGGGATGGTGTAGACGGGCCGGTGGGGGCCGCCGATGTGGGGGTGAGCCTGGTAGATCGTGTGGATCTCCTCCATATCCACGGACTAAACTCAATTTGTCTTCCATTTCGTTCGGGTTTTACCACGTCTTCCTCTTCCGGCGAACTGAGGAACGGGTTCCTGCGATTCAGGTGAGCGGTCACATCCAGCGGTTGTGTGCTCGAATGGCTGGATATGGCCAAGTCCGGCTGAGATATATGCGTAACAGAAGAACTGCTCTCTCACCTTCTTCGATTCCAGGGCTGTCTTGGCCCACTGCACGTCGAACTCGTCGTTGGCCGACTCCCCAAAGGCCTGTATCTGCTGTAGCACCTGAATTCCATTGGTTGATCTCTTCGATAAGTGATTGCCTCTTTTCCGAATTGCTCCTGTTTCAGTCGTTCTTGTTCAACTTCTTCAAACGAAGGGGACGCCGCAACCGGGGCCACGACGACCCTGTCCGGGTACTCGTCGTCGTCCTCACTTCCGCTGTCCTCCTGAATATCCCCTTCCTCCTTTTCTACCACTATCCTACCTCTTCACTGTCACTCCGTCTGTCCTCGTGTACGGTCAGAATTATCTCAGGAGGGATGATTTTCTCTTCGATTTTTTTCGTTTCTTTCTCTTTCGGAAATTCTCTGGGCTTTGGGGTGGAGTCGAATTCAATCTCTTTAAAGGTCTGTGACCCGGAGAAGACATTATCATAGATTTCATCCATTTCAATAGCGTCTAAGACGAAAGAGTCTCCAATTTAAAATGCCAGCAACCTGTTGGTGATCCAGTTTCATGGTGTCCCTCCTTGGAGTGTTCATCTCCTTCGAAGACCGTCGTCCACATTCGGCCGCGCTGACTCCAATTGGTCTGATTAGCCTCGACAGCATCCACCACCGCCACCTTCCTTTCGTCCTCCGTGACCTCGAATCTAAAAGTAGCATTCAAGAGACAAAGAAGAGAGGGTGGCCTACAAGTTGTCGTCGTGAAGCTCGCTGAACCTCTGGTCGGAATAGGTGAAGTCGTCGTCGGCCACCTCGTCTGCTCGTGATCCGTTCCTGGATGTGGCACCTTCCCGCTGGTCCATCGTGTCGTCGAGAAGACCCGAAGGCTAAAATGGAACGGATCCGGTTGCAGATCAATGCTGCCGCGCAAACTCGCCATGTAAATATTACCTTGTAGGCGTAATCACCGAGTTCCGTGGCATATGAGGTCGAGGCCGTGCCGTAGCCGGACTCCCGGACGGGCGAGTCCGTCGAGCTGATCAGCGAGGGCTGTCTTCGTTCTAAGCTTTGCATTACCTTGGAAACTGGGGATGGCCAAGTCACTTCTAATGAGACTAAACCACAGACAGGCCATTGGATCCCGTGGGAGCTCTCCTTCGGAGAGGGAAACCAACCTATTGAAGGTAGCGGCGGAAGAGATTCCTCTTCTGGAAGTGGGGATAAGTCGGCGTCGATGTTTGTTTCCATTGCAGGACCTTTAACAGAGATTTCAATTGAATCATAAAAAGACTCACCAAGAGGCAACTGAGTTGTACGCGGAATTGCCCACTCGGAAGGGGCAGGTGCTTGATACTCGAAATCCGTGGTGGCGGGCGGTGTTGTCCATTCTGTAGCTTGCGGCTCAGGAACTGGCTCAAACTCCGCGATTGGCTTCAGGATCTCACTGTCCATAGGATATTCTGTTGTCCACGACGGGATGGGCTCCACTCTGAATTGGCAGATGTGGTGGCTCTCCTGGTTTTTTACGTGTCTCGTTTTGCGGCAGATTCGGGTTCGGAGGGTTTCCTCTGCGGCGTCTCGTCCATGGCTATCTCAGCATTGGCAATCACGGCCAGTATTCTATCGCGTTCTTCCTGGGACAGTTCCTCCAATCCAGGTGGGATGGAGGACGTCGGCTGTGGGGACGCCGCGGGAGGAGCTGACGGCACATGTCTTGAATCAGGATTATAGAGAGGACCGAAAAAGTCCTACTGTTCCATCCGGCTGGGTGGATGCGACCCCTGGGCGTCCATGGCCTCTGCTTGAGCTATAACAGCTAATATCCGTTCCTGTTCTTCTTTTGAGAGTTCGTCCAATCCGGACGGCACGGGACTTGGGCTGGGCCTGGCAGGGGACAGTATCACTTGTGCAGGAGCGGAGGGCCTGAAGGAAAAAGATGAACGCTATTGGTCACCCTACCTTGTTTGGGCGAAGACGTCTGGCATTGATCTCGCAGGCTGCTCGAAAGGTCTAAAGGATTGTTTTCCTAGTAATAACAGTACAAACCCCTGTGCCGCCGGATAGGGAGCCGGCTTACTGGCTGTCTCTGTCGGCCTGTAAATAGTCACTATTAATAGGTCTAGTAAGGGCCTACGTCATATGTTGGGCAGGGGCCGGCAGGGGGGACACGGATTCCGCCTCAGCTAGCACGGCCAGTATCTTCTGCTGCTCCTCTATCGGGAGATCTTCAATCCCCGGTGGGAGCAGGGAAACGGGTGGGGGAGCAGTTGTCCTGTAGGAGAGCTGTGCCAGGGGGAGAGGGGGACTTACGAGGAAAGGGCATCCAGACGTGCGCATGCTTCGACGGCCTCCCGTCTTAACCTCTCCTCCTCCGATTCGGCGGCCGCCTGAATAAATTATCCTGCCGAAAATCATTTCTCCTTTTTTGATGGTGGGGCAAACAAGCGGCCACCATCCGCATATGAGGCATTTCCTGTCACACGGTGGGACGAGGCATATGGGGTTTCTGATCCATGACTTCCGATCCCCCACCACCTCCTTCTGTTCCCATTTCGAATAAGCGACAAATGGAATAATATCGGGCGGAGTGTATCTTACATGCTCCCTTATTTCATAGTTCACCGACTTTTTGACTGCTGACCAAAAAAGAAAAGACATTATACCCCCGGGTACTAGGTGAATCAACTGCAACCTCTTTCGAACAAAATAACGTTTTCTTGAAAAGATGAATCTATGGCGTCTAATAGCTCATAAATAGGGGAAAGAGACTGACCGGCTGGGTCCGCGGTGGTTCGGCGGCCGCCTGAAGTTGTTCCCCGGTCTTCTTCGCCTGAAATTAGTTGTAACGAGCTGTTACCAGGGCGACCGAGTCGGCCCGACTCTCTACCCACCTTGTCGAATGCGTCCTGGGCGAATTTACCAAGGCCGGAAAACCCGAAACGGCCGGGTTTGGCCGTCGTGAACATGGACGACAACACCCGGGAATCGATACGGGAGTGGGCCAAGCCTGAATCGATGACTGCACTCAGAACAAAACATTTTAATAGCCGACGATAGCCTGTATCGGACCTTTGGAGCCCCCTTCCGAGGAAGTATATTGGCAGGCGACTGGGAGGAGAACGAGCCGCCCTAATTGACTTCATCGGAATTTTAATTCGTAGGCCAATTGCAATAATTGGAGCCTTTTGGAAGAAAAACGAGGTGCTATTTATGGTTCCGGACATCTCCCCCTAAAAGCCAAAAGGAAACTAACCGGAAATGTCAGCTAAAGGAAGAGGCGAGGTCGAAGTGCCTGAGCCCGTTACATTCAGGCGTTCAGCTATCCAACCGGTGGATTGTTTTGTCGAATAGGGCTCTTCTTCTAGAAACGCGTATTATTGTAAAAAGAGAGGGAACCTGGTGCCCTGTCTAGACTATGGAAACTCCCGCGAGGAGACACTTCCTCCGTCGCTATACCTTCGTCGGCGACGTCCCTGTCCTCTTCTAGATATTACAATTAAAATTTAAAAAAGAATGGGCAAACCTTCGTCGGCGATGGTGTCTCTCACGAAAGAGAGCTGCGTCTCGTACCACCTTCCCAGTCGCTCATCTCGCGGCATCTCCCGCACTTCCTTGATGTCGAAGCTCATCTCCTCGTCGGCCACCTGTGGACTAGACTCATAAGGAGGATGGCCGAAGGAGTCCCCTCCGTAATTGATACCCACGCCGCCCGAGCCGTCCTTAGCAGGCGACGATCGGTCGAGTATGTGCGAGTTCAACTCATCAGCGGGGTCCGGCCCGCTCCCATCGGCCTCTGGGTAAAAGGTGATGTCAGTGTGGCCGTAGTCGGGCGTGGGAAGGTCATAGGTGGGCATCTCCTCGGGCATCCCCTCCTCGTCCCGCTCGCTTATCCTTCGAATCTCCTCCATCTCTCCCGGGGTGAACTCTCCGTTGAATTCTTCCTCGTCCAGATAGCTCTGCGATCCTCCCCGTAGGAGCCTCTTCTCTTCTGTGAACTTCTTTAGGTCCTCCGAAGACAGTTCTGTTCCCTGCTCGGCATAAATCGATGCCCTTTCGGCCAGCTCTTGTACTCGTCTGATGTGTGTCAGTTCTTCCTCAGTCAATTCCGTCTCATATTCTCCAGGTATCGGTAGATCGTGCCCAAGTCCTGGCGAATACTCCGTGTCGTCGAAGACATCTCTCGGGTAGTGGGCATCGTAGCTGGCTCTTCGTTCCATTTTTCTTTGTTGTTCCATGTCATTTATCAGTTCTTTCTCTTTGTGTGTATCCAGCTCGGTCGCCACGTGGGTCTTCAGGGTCGGGAGGAACTCCACACCCAGTGGAGCATGTACCTGGTCGAACTGGACCACGTCATATCCATCGGCTAGCGGTCTCTCCTCCATTTCAGGTGAAATGTGTGGCGGCTGAGGGGCCACGGCCTCGAGTTCGGCTAATTCGGCAACTCGTAGAATATGTTCCATTTCTTCAGCCGTCAATCCTGAGTCGTCTGCCGGCTTCTTCTCGCTTTCCCTTTCGCTCCATGAATAATCCTCATCCATGTTTGCCATCGCCTCGATCCTCCGTATGTGGGCCAGCTCTTCCTCGCTAAGCTCGTACTCCTCCATCTTTGAGGCGGGGACAGTCACCGAAAGAGGGGGCACCCTTGACTCCGCTTCAGCTATTTCTTGCACACGTAGAATGTGTTCCAATTCCTCCGCCGATAACTGTGGCTCCTTCATGATCTCTTCCGTTCCACCCATCTCCAGCTCTGCCATTTCTTGTATCCGTCTGATATGGTCCAGTTCCTCTACAGTCAGTCCACCATCGACTGTATCTATCCCAGTCGTCTTGTCCTTTATCAGTTCGGTCAAGTTGGTATCCATCTCCGCCATCTCTTGTATTCGTCGTATATGTTCTAGCTCTTCCGCCGAAAGATCCGGCACCTCCGCTTGCT
The DNA here is from genome assembly GCA_932521035.1 of Oscheius dolichura. Classification (NCBI taxonomy): domain Eukaryota; kingdom Metazoa; phylum Nematoda; class Chromadorea; order Rhabditida; family Rhabditidae; genus Oscheius; species Oscheius dolichura. The sequence continues at coordinate 5,135,144 of OW051495.1, forward strand.
TTCCACGGTCTTCCCTCTCCACAGAGTCCTTCGCCATCACAGGGTCAATCCTCGTCGCCATCTGTGAATCGGATTCTGCCATTTCTTGTATTCTTCTGATATGTTCCAGTTCTGCAGCTGTCAATTCGTCTCCGTTCAGTTCAATGGTCCCTTCTTCCAGTTCTCCAACATTTCTCAGATGTTCCTCCTTGCGCTCTATAGCATTCACTGTGCCTGGCATCATGGCTGCGTATTCGCTATTCTTGCCTTCCTTCGATCTTTCTATCCTTTGTGTGATTGATTCTTTCTTGACATTGGATATAACAGGTGTCTGTTCTGCACCCCGTGGTGACTTTTCTTTTGCCGGGGAGGGGCTTTCCGCTTTTGCTCTTCCAAAGAAAGACATAAAGAGAGAACCGGCAGTGACTGTATCTTGTTCCTTGGGAGTATCCCGGCTAGAAGAGGGGACGGGCAACTCCCCTTTCGTCTCAAGTGTCTCCACTGTCATGCTTGCGTTCTCGTCAATTTCAGCGTTACTAACTTCCGACAGAGATAAATTTCTTCCGCTTGTCGTTGTGGCGGCATCGCCTTTTCCGCCAATATTCTGAGACGGCCGTGATAGTGCTGAACCTGGTCGCCTCGGGAGGACGTAGGGGCTATTCGCACGGTCCAGAACAGTTTGTATGTGCTCCCGCTCCTCTTCGGAGATGCCGTCCATTTCCGGGAGAATCTGCAGTTGTGATGACGGCCTGAACATTTTCTTTGCTTACGGCCACCACAAGAGAAACAAGCAGAAAGAGGGCACAGTACCTGCGAGAGAGGCTCGGCGACTGGGACTTGGTGCTCCGCTGGAGGACATTCATCACGTGTTCCTTTTCCTCGTCGGTCAATCCCACAAGGGCCGTATCAGGCAGCTTCATGGTGCTTTCGTATGAATTCCGTGACTCCACACCCGACGATCTAAAATCTCATTGCTGCTCGTCTGCCTACCAACGTACCTTCTCAAAAGGTTGAGCACATCCGAGCCATCACTTCTCTTCCGCAACGAGGGCTGCTCCGAAGCCTTTCTCCTGGCATCCGAATAGAACACAGAGAGAGACGATCTCGGCCTCTCCACAGCGCTCTTCTTGCCGAGCAGGAACCGAAACAACCCCCCGGCTGACTGCTCATTATCAGACACTGCAGGCGGCTCCACGGGAGTTTCCCTGAACCCCACAAATACCGACGAAAACGTATCCCACCTCTGGCATTCGGATTCACTATCTTCAGAAACGGATCTGCTCGGGAAATTGTGCTTTCCAAAGTAGCGAGCACGCGGGTTACAAAACGACTGGTAGTAATCGAGGAGCTCTTTTCCAGCAGTCTCAGCGATATCCTCCGTCATCCGGTTGGCCACAAAATTCAGTCGACATAAGAAATCCACATTGCAGAGAAGGTTTTTGCTCTGGGTAAAACTGTGTTGTTCGCATAACTCAAACGCGTTGAGACGGAGATGCAGTTCACCACACTTATCCGAAACACAGCTCAAGCTCAGCGACTGCTTCACATCCAGAGGAAACTGCGGCACCTCAATCCGAATATCGCTAAATGAACGGTAGAGACAATTCGGCGACTTGGTCTCCGCGCTACATGACGAGTCACAGCGGTTCTGGGCAACCTCCTCTAGAATGCTTTTCGCAGATAAAACGGAAGACACGTTCGCAACACTTCTACAAATCGAGTGAGCAACAGAAGCTATCAAAATATCAGATAAGACTTCATCGCAAGTCGGTCCAACAGGTGTTAGGGGCCCCTCTCCCATACGGATCTTCTCCGGCGGAGGCGCTATTTCAGAAATCGTGACGGCGTCACCTTCCTGCTCATCCTCCTCAATCGTGGGTTCCAAAAGCGGGGATTCCCTTCCATAGTCCGGCCTCTGATCCATGGAAGCCTCTCGGTCAAAAGAAGAGCGGCTCTGGTCGGCACCTGATGTGGCACTGGACTGGGCTTCTGGCTCGGCGACGATCTCGGCGACGGTCTCGGCGACAGTCTCGGCGGCGGTCTCGGCGACGGTCTCCCTGGCTACTTCGGGAGTTGGTGGCCGGGCGGGCTTCTCGAACGAACCTTGGGTAGCCAAGTGTGTCACCCAGGCGATGTGATCCAGTTCGGCTCGGGTCAGAGGGACGTCCTCCCTCCGGGTCCTGTCCTCTGCCAAAGCCATTTCTGAGCTTCTGACGGTGTCTTCTTCGGGTTCCTCCTCTTCAATCGTGGGTTCCAAAAGCGGGGATTCCCTTCCATAGTCCGGCCTCTGATCCAAGGAAGGCTCTCGGTCGAATGAAGAGCGGCTCTGGTCGGCACCTGATGTGGCACTGGACTGGGCTTCTGGCTCGGCGACGATCTCGGCGACGGTCTCGGCGACAGTCTCGGCGGCGGTCTCGGCGACGGTCTCCCTGGCTACTTCGGGAGTTGGTGGCCGGGCGGGCTTCTCGAACGAACCTTGGGTAGCCAAGTGTGTCACCCAGGCGATGTGATCCAGTTCGGCTTGGGTCAGAGGGACGTCCTCCCTCCGGGTCCCGGTGTCTTCTTCGGGTTCCTCCTCTTCAATCGTGGGTTCCAAAAGCGGGGATTCCTTGCCATAGTCCGGCCTCTGCTCTATGGAAGGCTCTCGGTCAAAAGAAGAGCGGCTCTGGTCGGCACCTGATGTGGCACTGGACTGGGCTTCTGGCTCGGCGACGGTCTCGGCGACAGTCTCGGCGGCGGTCTCCCTGGCTACTTCGGGAGTTGGTGGCCGGGCGGGCTTCTCGAACGAACCTTGGGTAGCCAAGTGTGTCACCCAGGCGATGTGATCCAGTTCGGCTTGGGTCAGAGGGACGTCCTCCCTCCGGGTCCCGGTGTCTTCTTCGGGTTCCTCCTCTTCAATCGTGGGTTCCAAAAGCGGGGATTCCTTGCCATAGTCCGGCCTCTGCTCTATGGAAGGCTCTCGGTCAAAAGAAGAGCGGCTCTGGTCGGCACCTGATGTGGCACTGGACTGGGCTTCTGGCTCGGCGACGGTCTCGGCGACAGTCTCGGCGGCGGTCTCCCTGGCTACTTCGGGAGTTGGTGGCCGGGCGGGCTTCTCGAACGAACCTTGGGTAGCCAAGTGTGTCACCCAGGCGATGTGATCCAGTTCGGCTCGGGTCAGAGGGACGTCCTCCCTCCGGGTCCTGTCCTCTGCCAAAGCCATTTCTGAGCTTCTGACGGTGTCTTCTTCGGGTTCCTCCTCTTCAATCGTGGGTTCCAAAAGCGGGGATTCCCTTCCATAGTCCGGCCTCTGATCCAAGGAAGGCTCTCGGTCGAATGAAGAGCGGCTCTGGTCGGCACCTGATGTGGCACTGGACTGGGCTTCTGGCTCGGCGACGGTCTCGGCGACGGTCTCGGCGACGATCTCGGCGGCGGTCTCGGCGACGATCTCGGCGGCGGTCTCGGCGACGATCTCGGCGGCGGTCTCCTTGGCTACTTCGGGAGTTGGTGGCCGGGCGGGCTTCTCGAACGAACCTTGGGTAGCCAAGTGTGTCACCCAGGCGATGTGATCCAGTTCGGCTTGGGTCAGAGGGACGTCCTCCCTCCGGGTCCCGGTGTCTTCTTCGGGTTCCTCCTCTTCAATCGTGGGTTCCAAAAGCGGGGATTCCCTGCCATAGTCCAGCCTCTGCTCCAAGGAAGGCTCTCGGTCGAATGAAGAGCGGCTCTGGTCGGCACCTGATGTGGCACTGGACTGGGCTTCTGGCTCGGCGACGGTCTCGGCGGCGGTCTCCTTGGCTACTTCGGGAGTTGGTGGCCGGGCGGGCTTCTCGAACGAACCTTGGGTAGCCAAGTGTGTCACCCAGGCGATGTGATCCAGTTCGGCTTGGGTCAGAGGGACGTCCTCCCTCCGGGTCCCGGTGTCTTCTTCGGGTTCCTCCTCTTCAATCGTGGGTTCCAAAAGCGGGGATTCCCTGCCATAGTCCAGCCTCTGCTCCAAGGAAGGCTCTCGGTCGAATGAAGAGCGGCTCTGGTCGGCACCTGATGTGGCACTGGACTGGGCTTCTGGCTCGGCGACGGTCTCGGCGGCGGTCTCCTTGGCTACTTCGGGAGTTGGTGGCCGGGCGGGCTTCTCGAACGAACCTTGGGTAGCCAAGTGTGTCACCCAGGCGATGTGATCCAGTTCGGCTCGGGTCAGAGGGACGTCCTCCCTCCGGGTCCTGTCCTCTGCCAAAGCCATTTCTGAGCTTCTGACGGTGTCTTCTTCGGGTTCCTCCTCTTCAATCGTGGGTTCCAAAAGCGGGGATTCCCTTCCATAGTCCGGCCTCTGATCCAAGGAAGGCTCTCGGTCGAATGAAGAGCGGCTCTGGTCGGCACCTGATGTGGCACTGGACTGGGCTTCTGGCTCGGCGACGGTCTCGGCGACGGTCTCGGCGACGATCTCGGCGGCGGTCTCGGCGACGATCTCGGCGGCGGTCTCGGCGACGATCTCCCTGGCTGCTTCGGGAGTTGGTGGCCGGGCGGGCTTCTCGAACGAACCTTGGGTAGCCAAGTGTGTCACCCAGGCGATGTGATCCAGTTCGGCTCGGGTCAGAGGGACGTCCTCCCTCCGGGTCCTGTCCTCTGCCAAAGCCATTTCTGAGCTTCTGACGGTGTCTTCTTCGGGTTCCTCCTCTTCAATCGTGGGTTCCAAAAGCGGGGATTCCCTGCCATAGTCCGGCCTCTGATCCAAGGAAGGCTCTCGGTCAAAAGAAGAGCGGCTCTGGTCGGCACCTGATGTGGCACTGGACTGGGCTTCTGGCTCGGCGACGGTCTCGGCGACAGTCTCGGCGGCGGTCTCCCTGGCTACTTCGGGAGTTGGTGGCCGGGCGGGCTTCTCGAACGAACCTTGGGTAGCCAAGTGTGTCACCCAGGCGATGTGATCCAGTTCGGCTTGGGTCAGAGGGACGTCCTCCCTCCGGGTCCCGGTGTCTTCTTCGGGTTCCTCCTCTTCAATCGTGGGTTCCAAAAGCGGGGATTCCTTGCCATAGTCCGGCCTCTGCTCTATGGAAGGCTCTCGGTCAAAAGAAGAGCGGTTCTGGTCGGCACCTGATGTGGCACTGGACTGGGCTTCTGGCTCGGCGACGGTCTCGGCGACAGTCTCGGCGGCGGTCTCCCTGGCTACTTCGGGAGTTGGTGGCCGGGCGGGCTTCTCGAACGAACCTTGGGTAGCCAAGTGTGTCACCCAGGCGATGTGATCCAGTTCGGCTTGGGTCAGAGGGACGTCCTCCCTCCGGGTCCCGGTGTCTTCTTCGGGTTCCTCCTCTTCAATCGTGGGTTCCAAAAGCGGGGATTCCCTGCCATAGTCCAGCCTCTGCTCCAAGGAAGGCTCTCGGTCGAATGAAGAGCGGCTCTGGTCGGCACCTGATGTGGCACTGGACTGGGCTTCTGGCTCGGCGACGGTCTCGGCGGCGGTCTCCTTGGCTACTTCGGGAGTTGGTGGCCGGGCGGGCTTCTCGAACGAACCTTGGGTAGCCAAGTGTGTCACCCAGGCGATGTGATCCAGTTCGGCTTGGGTCAGAGGGACGTCCTCCCTCCGGGTCCCGGTGTCTTCTTCGGGTTCCTCCTCTTCAATCGTGGGTTCCAAAAGCGGGGATTCCCTTCCATAGTCCGGCCTCTGATCCAAGGAAGGCTCTCGGTCGAATGAAGAGCGGCTCTGGTCGGCACCTGATGTGGCACTGGACGGGGCTTCTGGCTCGGCGACGGTCTCGGCGACAGTCTCGGCGGCGGTCTCCCTGGCTACTTCGGGAGTTGGTGGCCGGGCGGGCTTCTCGAACGAACCTTGGGTAGCCAAGTGTGTCACCCAGGCGATGTGATCCAGTTCGGCTCGGGTCAGAGGGACGTCCTCCCTCCGGGTCCCGGTGTCTTCTTCGGGTTCCTCCTCTTCAATCGTGGGTTCCAAAAGCGGGGATTCCCTGCCATAGTCCAGCCTCTGCTCCAAGGAAGGCTCTCGGTCGAATGAAGAGCGGCTCTGGTCGGCACCTGATGTGGCACTGGACTGGGCTTCTGGCTCGGCGACGGTCTCGGCGGCGGTCTCCTTGGCTACTTCGGGAGTTGGTGGCCGGGCGGGCTTCTCGAACGAACCTTGGGTAGCCAAGTGTGTCACCCAGGCGATGTGATCCAGTTCGGCTCGGGTCAGAGGGACGTCCTCCCTCCGGGTCCTGTCCTCTGCCAAAGCCATTTCTGAGCTTCTGACGGTGTCTTCTTCGGGTTCCTCCTCTTCAATCGTGGGTTCCAAAAGCGGGGATTCCCTTCCATAGTCCGGCCTCTGATCCAAGGAAGGCTCTCGGTCGAATGAAGAGCGGCTCTGGTCGGCACCTGATGTGGCACTGGACTGGGCTTCTGGCTCGGCGACGGTCTCGGCGACAGTCTCGGCGGCGGTCTCCCTGGCTACTTCGGGAGTTGGTGGCCGGGCGGGCTTCTCGAACGAACCTTGGGTAGCCAAGTGTGTCACCCAGGCGATGTGATCCAGTTCGGCTTGGGTCAGAGGGACGTCCTCCCTCCGGGTCCCGGTGTCTTCTTCGGGTTCCTCCTCTTCAATCGTGGGTTCCAAAAGCGGGGATTCCTTGCCATAGTCCGGCCTCTGCTCTATGGAAGGCTCTCGGTCAAAAGAAGAGCGGTTCTGGTCGGCACCTGATGTGGCACTGGACTGGGCTTCTGGCTCGGCGACGGTCTCGGCGGCGGTCTCCTTGGCTACTTCGGGAGTTGGTGGCCGGGCGGGCTTCTCGAACGAACCTTGGGTAGCCAAGTGTGTCACCCAGGCGATGTGATCCAGTTCGGCTTGGGTCAGAGGGACGTCCTCCCTCCGGGTCCCGGTGTCTTCTTCGGGTTCCTCCTCTTCAATCGTGGGTTCCAAAAGCGGGGATTCCCTTCCATAGTCCGGCCTCTGATCCAAGGAAGGCTCTCGGTCAAAAGAAGAGCGGCTCTGGTCGGCACCTGATGTGGCACTGGACTGGGCTTCTGGCTCGGCGACGGTCTCGGCGACGGTCTCGGCGACGATCTCGGCGGCGGTCTCGGCGACGATCTCGGCGGCGGTCTCGGCGACGATCTCGGCGGCGGTCTCGGCGACGATCTCGGCGGCGGTCTCCTTGGCTACTTCGGGAGTTGGTGGCCGGGCGGGCTTCTCGAACGAACCTTGGGTAGCCAAGTGTGTCACCCAGGCGATGTGATCCAGTTCGGCTCGGGCCAGAGGGACGTCCTCCCTCCGGGTCCCGGTGTCTTCTTCGGGTTCCTCCTCTTCAATCGTGGGTTCCAAAAGCGGGGATTCCCTGCCATAGTCCAGCCTCTGCTCCAAGGAAGGCTCTCGGTCGAATGAAGAGCGGCTCTGGTCGGCACCTGATGTGGCACTGGACTGGGCTTCTGGCTCGGCGACGGTCTCGGCGGCGGTCTCCTTGGCTACTTCGGGAGTTGGTGGCCGGGCGGGCTTCTCGAACGAACCTTGGGTAGCCAAGTGTGTCACCCAGGCGATGTGATCCAGTTCGGCTCGGGTCAGAGGGACGTCCTCCCTCCGGGTCCCGGTGTCTTCTTCGGGTTCCTCCTCTTCAATCGTGGGTTCCAAAAGCGGGGATTCCCTTCCATAGTCCGGCCTCTGATCCAAGGAAGGCTCTCGGTCAAAAGAAGAGCGGCTCTGGTCGGCACCTGATGTGGCACTGGACTGGGCTTCTGGCTCGGCGACGGTCTCGGCGACGGTCTCGGCGACGATCTCGGCGGCGGTCTCGGCGACGATCTCGGCGGCGGTCTCGGCGACGATCTCCCTGGCTGCTTCGGGAGTTGGTGGCCGGGCGGGCTTCTCGAACGAACCTTGGGTAGCCAAGTGTGTCACCCAGGCGATGTGATCCAGTTCGGCTTGGGTCAGAGGGACGTCCTCCCTCCGGGTCCTGTCCTCTGCCAAAGCCATTGCTGAGCTTCTGACGGTGTCTTCTTCGGGTTCCTCCTCTTCAATCGTGGGTTCCAAAAGCGGGGATTCCTTGCCATAGTCCGGCCTCTGATCCAAGGAAGGCTCTCGGTCAAAAGAAAAGCGGCTCTGGTCGGCACCTGATGTGGCACTGGACTGGGCTTCTGGCTCGGCGACGGTCTCGGCGACGGTCTCGGCGACGATCTCGGCGGCGGTCTCGGCGACGATCTCGGCGGCGGTCTCGGCGACGATCTCGGCGGCGGTCTCGGCGACGATCTCGGCGGCGGTCTCGGCGACGATCTCGGCGGCGGTCTCCTTGGCTACTTCGGGAGTTGGTGGCCGGGCGGGCTTCTCGAACGAACCTTGGGTAGCCAAGTGTGTCACCCAGGCGATGTGATCCAGTTCGGCTCGGGTCAGAGGGACGTCCTCCCTCCGGGTCCCGGTGTCTTCTTCGGGTTCCTCCTCTTCAATCGTGGGTTCCAAAAGCGGGGATTCCCTGCCATAGTCCAGCCTCTGCTCCAAGGAAGGCTCTCGGTCGAATGAAGAGCGGCTCTGGTCGGCACCTGATGTGGCACTGGACTGGGCTTCTGGCTCGGCGACGGTCTCGGCGGCGGTCTCCTTGGCTACTTCGGGAGTTGGTGGCCGGGCGGGCTTCTCGAACGAACCTTGGGTAGCCAAGTGTGTCACCCAGGCGATGTGATCCAGTTCGGCTCGGGTCAGAGGGACGTCCTCCCTCCGGGTCCTGTCCTCTGCCAAAGCCATTTCTGAGCTTCTGACGGTGTCTTCTTCGGGTTCCTCCTCTTCAATCGTGGGTTCCAAAAGCGGGGATTCCCTTCCATAGTCCGGCCTCTGATCCAAGGAAGGCTCTCGGTCGAATGAAGAGCGGCTCTGGTCGGCACCTGATGTGGCACTGGACTGGGCTTCTGGCTCGGCGACGGTCTCGGCGACGGTCTCGGCGACGGTCTCGGCGACGATCTCGGCGGCGGTCTCGGCGACGATCTCGGCGGCGGTCTCGGCGACGATCTCCCTGGCTGCTTCGGGAGTTGGTGGCCGGGCGGGCTTCTCGAACGAACCTTGGGTAGCCAAGTGTGTCACCCAGGCGATGTGATCCAGTTCGGCTTGGGTCAGAGGGACGTCCTCCCTCCGGGTCCCGGTGTCTTCTTCGGGTTCCTCCTCTTCAATCGTGGGTTCCAAAAGCGGGGATTCCTTGCCATAGTCCGGCCTCTGCTCTATGGAAGGCTCTCGGTCAAAAGAAGAGCGGCTCTGGTCGGCACCTGATGTGGCACTGGACTGGGCTTCTGGCTCGGCGACGGTCTCGGCGACAGTCTCGGCGGCGGTCTCCCTGGCTACTTCGGGAGTTGGTGGCCGGGCGGGCTTCTCGAACGAACCTTGGGTAGCCAAGTGTGTCACCCAGGCGATGTGATCCAGTTCGGCTTGGGTCAGAGGGACGTCCTCCCTCCGGGTCCCGGTGTCTTCTTCGGGTTCCTCCTCTTCAATCGTGGGTTCCAAAAGCGGGGATTCCCTTCCATAGTCCGGCCTCTGATCCAAGGAAGGCTCTCGGTCAAAAGAAGAGCGGCTCTGGTCGGCACCTGATGTGGCACTGGACTGGGCTTCTGGCTCGGCGACGGTCTCGGCGACGGTCTCGGCGACGATCTCGGCGGCGGTCTCGGCGACGATCTCGGCGGCGGTCTCGGCGACGATCTCGGCGGCGGTCTCGGCGACGATCTCGGCGGCGGTCTCGGCGACGATCTCGGCGGCGGTCTCGGCGACGATCTCGGCGGCGGTCTCCTTGGCTACTTCGGGAGTTGGTGGCCGGGCGGGCTTCTCGAACGAACCTTGGGTAGCCAAGTGTGTCACCCAGCCGATGTGATCCAGTTCGGCTCGGGTCAGAGGGACGTCCTCCCTCCGGGTCCTGTCCTCTGCCAAAGCCATTTCTGAGCTTCTGACGGTGTCTTCTTCGGGTTCCTCCTCTTCAATCGTGGGTTCCAAAAGCGGGGATTCCTTGCCATAGTCCGGCCTCTGCTCTATGGAAGGCTCTCGGTCGAATGAAGAGCGGCTCTGGTCGACACCTGATGTGGCACTGGACGGGGCTTCTGGCTCGGCGACGGTCTCGGCGGCGGTCTCCTTGGCTACTTCGGGAGTTGGTGGCCGGGCGGGCTTCTCGAACGAACCTTGGGTAGCCAAGTGTGTCACCCAGCCGATGTGATCCAGTTCGGCTCGGGTCAGAGGGACGTCCTCCCTCCGGGTCCTGTCCTCTGCCAAAGCCATTTCTGAGCTTCTGACGGTGTCTTCTTCGGGTTCCTCCTCTTCAATCGTGGGTTCCAAAAGCGGGGATTCCTTGCCATAGTCCGGCCTCTGCTCTATGGAAGGCTCTCGGTCGAATGAAGAGCGGCTCTGGTCGGCACCTGATGTGGCACTGGACTGGGCTTCTGGCTCGGCGACGGTCTCGGCGACAGTCTCGGCGGCGGTCTCGGCGGCGGTCTCCTTGGCTACTTCGGGAGTTGGTGGCCGGGCGGGCTTCTCGAACGAACCTTGGGTAGCCAAGTGTGTCACCCAGGCGATGTGATCCAGTTCGGCTTGGGTCAGAGGGACGTCCTCCCTCCGGGTCCCGGTGTCTTCTTCGGGTTCCTCCTCTTCAATCGTGGGTTCCAAAAGCGGGGATTCCCTTCCATAGTCCGGCCTCTGATCCAAGGAAGGCTCTCGGTCAAAAGAAGAGCGGCTCTGGTCGGCACCTGATGTGGCACTGGACTGGGCTTCTGGCTCGGCGACGGTCTCGGCGACGGTCTCGGCGACGATCTCGGCGGCGGTCTCGGCGACGATCTCGGCGGCGGTCTCGGCGACGATCTCGGCGGCGGTCTCGGCGACGATCTCGGCGGCGGTCTCGGCGACGATCTCGGCGGCGGTCTCGGCGACGATCTCGGCGGCGGTCTCCTTGGCTACTTCGGGAGTTGGTGGCCGGGCGGGCTTCTCGAACGAACCTTGGGTAGCCAAGTGTGTCACCCAGCCGATGTGATCCAGTTCGGCTCGGGTCAGAGGGACGTCCTCCCTCCGGGTCCTGTCCTCTGCCAAAGCCATTTCTGAGCTTCTGACGGTGTCTTCTTCGGGTTCCTCCTCTTCAATCGTGGGTTCCAAAAGCGGGGATTCCTTGCCATAGTCCGGCCTCTGCTCTATGGAAGGCTCTCGGTCGAATGAAGAGCGGCTCTGGTCGACACCTGATGTGGCACTGGACGGGGCTTCTGGCTCGGCGACGGTCTCGGCGGCGGTCTCCTTGGCTACTTCGGGAGTTGGTGGCCGGGCGGGCTTCTCGAACGAACCTTGGGTAGCCAAGTGTGTCACCCAGCCGATGTGATCCAGTTCGGCTCGGGTCAGAGGGACGTCCTCCCTCCGGGTCCTGTCCTCTGCCAAAGCCATTTCTGAGCTTCTGACGGTGTCTTCTTCGGGTTCCTCCTCTTCAATCGTGGGTTCCAAAAGCGGGGATTCCTTGCCATAGTCCGGCCTCTGCTCTATGGAAGGCTCTCGGTCGAATGAAGAGCGGCTCTGGTCGGCACCTGATGTGGCACTGGACTGGGCTTCTGGCTCGGCGACGGTCTCGGCGACAGTCTCGGCGGCGGTCTCGGCGGCGGTCTCCTTGGCTACTTCGGGAGTTGGTGGCCGGGCGGGCTTCTCGAACGAACCTTGGGTAGCCAAGTGTGTCACCCAGCCGATGTGATCCAGTTCGGCTCGGGTCAGAGGGACGTCCTCCCTCCGGGTCCTGTCCTCTGCCAAAGCCATTTCTGAGCTTCTGACGGTGTCTTCTTCGGGTTCCTCCTCTTCAATCGTGGGTTCCAAAAGCGGGGATTCCTTGCCATAGTCCGGCCTCTGCTCTATGGAAGGCTCTCGGTCGAATGAAGAGCGGCTCTGGTCGACACCTGATGTGGCACTGGACGGGGCTTCTGGCTCGGCGACGGTCTCGGCGGCGGTCTCCTTGGCTACTTCGGGAGTTGGTGGCCGGGCGGGCTTCTCGAACGAACCTTGGGTAGCCAAGTGTGTCACCCAGCCGATGTGATCCAGTTCGGCTCGGGTCAGAGGGACGTCCTCCCTCCGGGTCCTGTCCTCTGCCAAAGCCATTTCTGAGCTTCTGACGGTGTCTTCTTCGGGTTCCTCCTCTTCAATCGTGGGTTCCAAAAGCGGGGATTCCTTGCCATAGTCCGGCCTCTGCTCTATGGAAGGCTCTCGGTCGAATGAAGAGCGGCTCTGGTCGACACCTGATGTGGCACTGGACGGGGCTTCTGGCTCGGCGACGGTCTCGGCGGCGGTCTCCTTGGCTACTTCGGGAGTTGGTGGCCGGGCGGGCTTCTCGAACGAACCTTGGGTAGCCAAGTGTGTCACCCAGCCGATGTGATCCAGTTCGGCTCGGGTCAGAGGGACGTCCTCCCTCCGGGTCCTGTCCTCTGCCAAAGCCATTTCTGAGCTTCTGACGGTGTCTTCTTCGGGTTCCTCCTCTTCAATCGTGGGTTCCAAAAGCGGGGATTTCTTGCCATAGTCCGGCCTCTGCTCTATGGAAGGCTCTCGGTCGAATGAAGAGCGGCTCTGGTCGGCACCTGATGTGGCACTGGACGGGGCTTCTGGCTCGGCGACGATCTCGGCGACGGTCTCGGCGACGGTCTCCCTGGCTACTTCGGGAGTTGGTGGCCGGGCGGGCTTCTCGAACGAACCTTGGGTAGCCAAGTGTGTCACCCAGGCGATGTGATCCAGTTCGGCTTGGGTCAGAGGGACGTCCTCCCTCCGGGTCCCGGTGTCTTCTTCGGGTTCCTCCTCTTCAATCGTGGGTTCCAAAAGCGGGGATTCCCTGCCATAGTCCGGCCTCTGATCCAAGGAAGGCTCTCGGTCAAAAGAAGAGCGGCTCTGGTCGGCACCTGATGTGGCACTGGACTGGGCTTCTGGCTCGGCGACGGTCTCGGCGACGGTCTCGGCGACGATCTCGGCGGCGGTCTCGGCGACGACCTCGGCGGCGGTCTCCTTGGCTACTTCGGGAGTTGGTGGCCGGGCGGGCTTCTCGAACGAACCTTGGGTAGCCAAGTGTGTCACCCAGGCGATGTGATCCAGTTCGGCTTGGGTCAGAGGGACGTCCTCCCTCCGGGTCCTGTCCTCTGCCAAAGCCATTTCTGAGCTTCTGACGGTGTCTTCTTCGGGTTCCTCCTCTTCAATCGTGGGTTCCAAAAGCGGGGATTCCCTGCCATAGTCCGGCCTCTCATCCAAGGAAGGCTCTCGGTCAAAAGAAGAGCGGCTCTGGTCGGCACCTGATGTGGCACTGGACGGGGCTTCTGGCTCGGCGACGATCTCGGCGACGGTCTCGGCGACGGTCTCCCTGGCTACTTCGGGAGTTGGTGGCCGGGCGGGCTTCTCGAACGAACCTTGGGTAGCCAAGTGTGTCACCCAGGCGATGTGATCCAGTTCGGCTTGGGTCAGAGGGACGTCCTCCCTCCGGGTCCCGGTGTCTTCTTCGGGTTCCTCCTCTTCAATCGTGGGTTCCAAAAGCGGGGATTCCCTTCCATAGTCCGGCCTCTGATCCAAGGAAGGCTCTCGGTCGAATGAAGAGCGGCTCTGGTCGGCACCTGATGTGGCACTGGACTGGGCTTCTGGCTCGGCGACGATCTCGGCGGCGGTCTCCTTGGCTACTTCGGGAGTTGGTGGCCGGGCGGGCTTCTCGAACGAACCTTGGGTAGCCAAGTGTGTCACCCAGGCGATGTGATCCAGTTCGGCTTGGGTCAGAGGGACGTCCTCCCTCCGGGTACCGGTGTCTTCTTCAGGTTCCTCCTCCTCAATCGTGGGTTCCAAAAGCGGGGATTCCCTGCCATAGTCCGGCCTCTGATCCAAGGAAGGCTCTCGGTCGAATGAAGAGCGGCTCTGGTCGGCACCTGATGTGGCACTGGACTGGGCTTCTGGCTCGGCGACGGTCTCGGCGACGGTCTCGGCGACGATCTCGGCGACGGTCTCGGCGACAGTCTCGGCGACGGTCTCCCTGGCTACTTCGGGAGTTGGTGGCCTATCCGGCTTCTCGAATAATATCTGATCTTGGTTTTCTTTTGTTTGACTGATACTGATTGCTATTTCTGTTTTAGTTGCTCCTGCTCCGGAATTTTCTTCTTGTTGTGTTCTGTTGTCCATTTGATATCGTCTGATTAACTCTGTGATTTCATATTCGTAATCGCTGTCATCTTCGTAGGGCGTGTCCTTCACAGTGGATTCGATTAGTTGTTTTATATCCTGTGTTCTTGTTTGGGCGTGTTCTTCTATTCGGTTCCATTTTCCGTCTTCTCCTATTTCTTCCTCTTTACTGTCTTGCGAATATTTAATTGTGTACTGTGGAGGCGGTGGCCTGGCTGGTGGGGTGGGAGGTCTTATTATTATTTCCACTTGTGGTTGTTGCTTTGGTCTCCTCTCTATGACCGAGACTATCGATGCCTCGCTGCTCGTCGATCCCCATGTTATGTTCCCTTCGTCGTCCATCTGGTGTGTTGTGGCTGCTTCCGCCCCTCTGCTCATTTTCTAAACATGCGCGTGATTAATGCTGGTATCTATCGGTTATACCTCATCTGTCAGTTGGTCTTCATCACTCGGCATGGATTGTTCCTCGTTTTCGTCTCCTGAACACAATTTATCATACTCGTTTTTCTTCATCCCAAGCTACTTATTATCTATGTATCTTTTACGCGTACCCTCCCCAGATTAGAAGAAAGCTTGCGTTCAAAAAGGTTCCTTTGTAGAAACCCGATAAGATAGTGACGAAATGAAATGGTTTTGTATTCGTTGTTGTCTCAAACAAAAAGAAAACATGGATATCTACTTGGTCATACCTTCAGAAATCCTCTCGAGATAGTCCTCCAGTTCGCCGGCACTGTGGAAGGATAACTGTTTGTGTCTCTCAGTCAGCTCGTTCCAGACTTCCTCGTCTCCTGCTCCGACCGCCTTGTGGAACAACTGGATGTACACCGTCTTGAGGACGTGCTCGCTGAGGACGGCACAGTGCTGGTCTATCTCTTTGAAAACGGCTTCGTTCCGGTCGTCCAGTTCGATCTGGCTGTATACCAGGTTGAAGATGCTTTCGCACAGTTCGCGGCAGAATTCTTGGAAGTAGGGACTGTACTTCAGCTGTAGGCCGCAGTACTCCATACAAGCGATGATGACTATACCCGAGGACAAGGCATCTATATACTTCAGGGTCATGTTGTGGAAGTGTTCTTCTCCTTGGAAATAAGGCACCTGATTATCTGTAAGGGGTACGGTAAGGAATCCCGACCACCGACCTGTTTGGATACCGGTAGAGAGGTAATCTCCGTCGTAGTCGAGCGTGTTGAACCATTGAGCAATGTGGGTGCTGACCATTTTCATCCGTGTCGTCAGAGTGCTCGACTGTCTCCTGCCCCAGTTGGCCCCTAGAAGCCATAGTTTATGGACTTAAATAGACGGGACCAACTCTTTTCACCCGTAGTCTGCTGGGAGGAGGGGCCCCTGTCCGTTATTATGATGTCTATAAGGGGCTGGATGATCAAAGAATCGAGTGATAGCCAACCTTCTGGAATAGAGTCCATCTGAACGAGTTGTCGTCCGTCTGCCGCCTGGCTGGTGACCTCGTCGACGCTAAGCGAAGCCCCTCTCAGCTCCCCCAGTCGTCTGCCGTCCATTACCACCCGAACGTGTTTCCTTGACTCCTCGGCTCTCCGTAGAACCTGAATATTCCGACTAGGTTAAACTGCCCCCGCCGTACCTCCTGGATGGTGTCTCTCTGCTGTTCCGACAGCTCATCTAATGCTCGATTTATGGCCTCCGTAGGCGACTCCACCGGGCGGATCTAGAGGAGTGGTTTGTGGCTGGCTCGTGCCTACTGACCTGTTGTGACGTACTGGGCGCTGTATCATGAACCTCAGTGGTCCCTGTCCACCGATTTCTGAATTTTCAAATCATCTGGACGCCTACGCGAATGGGGCTTACGTGAAATTGTAGAACCAGGCAGACATCTTTTAGAAGTCCATCCAAAAAAATAATCCAGACAGACTGAAAGGGGAAGCGAATTTCCGCGGGAAAGGAGGAGGGAATTTTAGTGGTTTGTGGGCGGCAAGAATAAATAGTCTTCATTATCCTACCCTAATAATGGGCAGATGTCTGTGCGTCTGTCTGTCTGTATGACCTGTCGTCTGTACGGATTGACCGGTCAAATGAGAGAGAAGGAGAAAGTTTCGATCGGCTGACCTTATCCGACTGTCAAAGCTTATTCGACAAGAAAATAACTAGAACAGCGCTTTGGGAAGGGAGAGCCGGCGCTGCCGATTGTTTTTCGACCGAATTGTTAACCCCAGCGCCGTCGAAGACGGCCGGAGGCATACTTGTTTCTTATAAAACTTTGGTGAGAACAGAAGACTTTCTGTTGTTGGGCTTGAGGAGAATTGGGAATGTTGATAGCAAAGTTGGAACCAGAAGAAAAAAAAAGAACCAAGCTCTCTGGGCAGTCCTCTGAATAGCTCCGGTCATAAACAACCAAAAGCAGAAGGAAACAGAACGGGATGCGCTGTGGATATGGAAGAGAACAGACGCCGAAAAGGAGACTTTTTAATGGACGAACACTGATTTTTTAAGGTAAAGGCTATACCGGGGCTTTGTTTTGGAGGGAAGCATTAGAAGAAACCACGTGAGCATGGCTTACGTTTCCTCGAGGGAAAATAACTCGGAGCTAAAGGTGAGAATATGAGATATGAAGGGAATCGGGGAATTTAATGTACGAAGGTGAACAAGATGGAAAAGATGGACAAGACGAATTAACAATTGATTTGAAGTGAAGGAAAAGAACGGGGAATAGCCTGAGAGGAGAGGAGAATAGACAAGTGGAAATAGAGGAAGAAGAATGGAAGGGAAAGAGCAGGACAGGGAGGGGGAGACCCTATTAAAAGGCGATTATACGGAGATGTAGTAGAAACAGAGAATAGAAGAAGTTGGAAAATGGCCAGGAAATAGGCTGGATGAGGTGAGAAAAAAGGCGGTTAATGAAAGAACACCCGCAGTGGTATTCTGAGGGCGCCAGCTGGCCGTCGTCTGATCGATACGACACAAGCTGGAATCTCGTTACCAAACAGCTTATTCACTCCTAAGGCCAACTCCTTTCTCTTCCTCCCGTCCAGCCACAAAAAGCCTTTCCTCCAAGAGCCCGACGCCCATAATTGGAACTATCTGGAATCGGATTTCGCCAGCCTTTTTTCTGCTGTTAGGGCAGATCTAGTTTCAGACGTTTGAGTGCTGTTGAATCCAAAAAGATCGGGGTCCCTCCCCGGCTGAGTGACAGCCGGCCGAGATAACCTTAACCGGGGGTTTACGGGGCTTCCTTGGGCATAATTGTCGGCCGTTTAGTTTCATGTCTTCTCGCCCCACAATTATGTCAATGCCCCCGTCTCCGGCCGTCTCGTTCTCTTTTTGGCCACAAGTTTTTGGCCTTTGATTATGAAATAAGCCTAATAGAGCATGTGGTGCCAGTTATTTTGCGCAATTGCTCGTTATGGGGTCATCCGGACAACCGGCTGATGTCGTCCACCTGTCGTCAATCTCATAATCACCGGGTCTTCGCTATTTGAATATAAAATATTTATTAGCGGAGGGCGAAAAGGCATATGCATCACCGGTGTACCCGTCAGACAATTGTAGCAGTTTTCTGGGAGCCCTTCCGAGCCTCGATCTTGTAGTACTGGAGAAGGGCCTCCATGTGGGGGTCGGTGGCCGACTGTAGCCGGCCGGAGGACACCGACTGGCCCAGGGAATACGGCGGCAGGGCCCCTCGGTTCGGGAAGTGGGAGAGGGAGGGACGTTGGAAGCGAGGTAGACAGTTGCTTAAACATTCGCCGTTAAAAAGTAAAGAGAACAGAGCTCACTCGTAGGATAAGTTGGTGGCCTGAGCCACGGGGAAGGTCGTGACTCGGTTTGTGGAGGGCGACGATCCCGGATGGTTCAGGACAGATTTACCCGTTGGTTGTGCCCTGAAACCCGCGCTCTCTAGATTATTCATTAGAAAGGTACCTGGTATCCCGCCTGTCCAAGCTGGCAAAACTGCAGCTGACACTGGTCGGTATTCTGCGAGCCACGGGTATCGGCGCCACGACGGCCACCGGAGCAACGGCTTCTCTGGCTACCGAGTGGGCCGAGGCCGATCTCCTCCGTTGCTCGTCCTGGATCGTGGGATAGTGTGCCTGGCGATAACTGCTCCGGTAGCAGGTGGACCGGTACCCCACATTTTCATATCTGGAAAGGAAAATAAGATGAAGTGAAAGAAGACATACACAGGGGAGGTCAACGGATTGTCGAGCTCGTCGCTCGTCACGGATCGTTGTGTAAAACTGCTCCTCTGACCGGAAGGAGGTAGTCCCAGTGAGGAAGACGACGAGGAAGAGAATCTTTGCGCCAAGGATTGCCGAGAGATCTCACTGTAAAGAAAGAGATTGGTAAAAAAAAAGAAATCGATTCCTACCTCGGGGGCCGCCTGTAGACTAAACTGTCGACTTCGTCGACTCCGTTTTGATGTAGGTCAGGAACGGAGCCATGAGGCGTCGTCGGACAAGATTTCGCCACTTTTCGAGACTCGGCCAGACCTGACCAGGATGCTGAATGGTCTCCTCAAAAAAAAGAGGAAATGAATATACCTGCGCTTCCGTTTGAGCCCAGGGAGGACACGTCGGGTTTGCTGGCGGAGAGCCTCAGCTGGGACAGGCCCACCTCCAAGCCGCGCAGCTTCACCGTGGCCGCCTGCAGATCCTTCTGCCTCTTCTTCCGGACACTCTTGTTCATGCTCTTGTCCTTGGCCAGCCTCTCGGCCGCTGCCACTATTTTCCTATGGAGTTCAACGTCAGTTTCCAGCTGAACGAGTCGGTTCGCCTGGAATTGGTCATGTTTTCAATAAATAAGAGTTACGTACCCGGTCGCCTCGTATCAATTCCTCGGGTATGCTGAAAGAAGTGCCGATCCGTTTCTGGATCTTCGGTGCCTCCTCCCCAGGGTAGAGTGCCCTTTTGATCTCCTTGGGCATCTCCCCCGTCACTTCTCCCTCTTTCAAGCACACAGCCAACAGCTCCTTCATTTTCTCCCTCAAGTCATTTTCCAGCTTGAACCGTCGGTTCTTCAACAGGGCATATCTCTCCCGGGCTTGTGTCTTCTCTTCCTCAGAGCGGCCCTTCAGTGAGGGAAGACTCGTCGTAGACGAGGACCCGTCCACCACCTTGGCGGCCGGCATGGAAGAGGTCGACGAGACTGCGTGGAGCGAGCTGGAAAGGGAAGGTTGAGAGACGACGGATGATAAGCATTTAACAAGCCGGAATTTATGGCCGGAGCAAACGAAAGGAACTGAAATACCTGAGGGAGGGAAGACTCGAACACAGGGAAGAGTTGCTGATTAGCCGACTGATCTCCTCGGCTCGGCTGGCTGTACTCCGTGGCTTCTGAAATGCGTGTAATGGCTGATGGCTTGCAAAGGGGGCAAGGTTAAGGGGAGGGTGTGAAGAAGAGGGCATTAGGCGAGGTGCACAGGCCGCCAAGGGGCGGTGTCAATTTTCAGCTGTTCTTTGGGTAGGGTGGCGGATTAAGGTGCTTTGTGAGGTCGCGACAGGTGCGTATCCGAATCAGGCTGCCAGTTACACGGATCTGTATAATTGGGCTTTTTTTGTGTGAGTCTTTGACGGGAAGGACGACATAATTAGTACAAAGCCACAGGGCGGTAAACATCGTGTTGAATATGCCTCGACCAAAAGGTATCAAGGTCAAGCGGAAGTAGGTCATAGTGTGGCTATTTAGAGAGAATTTCGAGGAGAAAGGGACCGTGAGCAGGGGGCGGGGGATGTTATTCCGAAAGGAAGAGAATCAAATGTCTGTAAAAGGCAAATGCTGGTGCGAAAAGACCGCCGTCCGCTGTCTCGTAAAGACAAATATTCGACGTCACTCGAAGCAGGTTAATCGAATGAGAGAAGAGGAGTATGAATCACCGGGGAGGAGGAGGACGGCCACCTCGGGAGGCCATTGTCGAGGGGTGGCATTAGTAATGGTGGAAGGAAACACGGATCAGCTGTCATAACGGGCTGGATGAATCATAAAATTGGTCAAAAGGAGAGAATCGCACGGGGCGACGGGTAGGAGCCAGCATGTTTTTACGGGAGTGGAAGAGCACTAGCCGGGAAAATGGAGAGAAGACGAGACAGTCCCCAACCAGGGGGGAAATATCGATTGGCGTGGCTGATAATGTGCGTGTTTTACCGGTGGCAAACAGAGAAAAACGGGAGCTGGCATGGGGGTTTGCCGGGGCGTGGTCAGGATAAACACAGCTGCGGTATGCAAATGTGCCGGGAGAGGCCGGTTAGAGAGAGGCGCTGAACCTGGATGAAGCGGTGCTTGTAGCCGTTGCTGGTGGACATCATCACAGGCAGGGAGGATCGATGTAGGTTGGGCGACAGTCGGCTGGCCAACTCTAATCCACTCGACGGCCAAGACAAACAATGAGACCGACTCGACTAATACTTGTCGCACCGGAAAAGGAAACCCGGTGACAAGATCTCGGATACCTCGTCCCCTCCACTCGAGGCAGACATTGTCCGGAT
The DNA here is from genome assembly GCA_932521035.1 of Oscheius dolichura. NCBI lineage: Eukaryota > Metazoa > Nematoda > Chromadorea > Rhabditida > Rhabditidae > Oscheius > Oscheius dolichura. The sequence goes on from OW051495.1 coordinate 5,155,631, forward strand.
GGGCAGGAAGCAATAGAAGGACACGTTTCCATGGTGGCATGTGCGCGGTGGCTGGGAAAGATTCCCAGAAAGAAAAGGTCATGTGTTTATGGTAATTAAGGTAATCAAGTGGCCACTGCGGACAGACGCAACAGTTGCGCGGGTAGGGATAATCCACTGGGATGATAGTCAAGTGCTTTGAAGATGCGGTGAGAACAGTCGTCGAATACGACTGCACTACTCCCCGGGGACAATGGCCTCCTTCCTGTTCCCGCTACAACTCTCACTCGATGGGGTCCGGTTCAGTCAAAGACTCGGTTCTCCCCCCAGATCCCTCCGATCATCTCAGGCTTTTCCTCCCTAGACGAGCATAAGTAAACGCCTATTGTATCGCGTGTTTGCCCCTGCTTCGAAGGGAACATGGAACCCCTCCTCCACTTGTGACGAAAGTCAACGAACCCGGTGCTTCTGGTCCAGGTAGAATTGATGTTGCATGATGGCCGCCTGCCAAATATTCGACGAATTGCACCGGTAGGAGAGCAGCCGGATCTGTCGCCGTTGAACCGAGGAGACTCTACAATTTTTGAATTTGTTCCCTTAGGGGACCGGATCAATTAAACGGGCTACCATTAGCGCTCCCGTTCATAACTAAATCACGCGGCGGCACTTTGTACACCGGACAAATGGGGACTGTCTCTCCGATTTCGGCCGGCTAGGTTACACTCACTGGGTGGTGGGGTCGGCTACGGCTTTCGTCAGTTCGGCGTCTCCCACCTCCTCCAGTCCCTCTCTCACCGGTGTCCTGGAAGAGCAAGTCCCCCGGCCGGCCTCTCTACTCACCTGTTCCCATGCACCTCAAGCGAGAACTGATTATTCTTATAGTACAGGTTGTCGAGCTGCTTCCAATAGAATATCTTGTATTCCTCACTCGGGTGTGACACAACGATGCCCTTCGAACAGACTCCCAAGAGACACTTGGAGCCATCCAAACGGCTCACATCATAGAAACAACAACCATAATGGGGACTGCGTTCGGCCATTTGGAGGAAGCTGAAACCAAGGGGCCCTGCCAGGGAGGACACAGACGACCTACCGGATGAGGGCGAGTCCTCTCGAGACACCTTTGATCTCCCCGTACATCTCGAGAATCTCGTTGATGGTGGCCGGCTCAGACAGCCGAAGGGGCTCCGGCATCGACTGTCGAAGGAACTTCTCGGCCGACTCCCTATCCAGGTCTCCCCCAAAAATAGCCACGAGGTGTGCCATCATTTGAGACCAGGACATCGGAGATAAAACCAGTTGGCCCTGGAACAATGAGGCAGATATTAGCTTTCGACACTAATACCTTCATGAAAGTGTCCAAAGTCGAAAGAAAGTAACATTCAACGGCCGAGGGAGATCGAAGGGAAGTGACAGAATCGACAAAGAACCTGGAGAAAACGAAGAGTGATGAAGGGGCCCAGGCCAGCTCACCGAACTCGAAAGTAGAGGAGGTCGCCGGTGCACTGTTCCTGGGCTGACTTCTCGTCCCTCAGCCAGTGCACTTGCCCGGCCTCGTCTTCCACTGCTAACCCGAAGAATTTCTCATCCTCTGGAGGGATGTCCAGCAGCTGGACGGCCTTCCTCTTCAGTTCCGAAAGGGTGGAGTTGAACGGGGAGGAGAAGCGGCGCCCGTCTGGCACTTGGACCGACAGGCGCCGCGACATGGAATGATGAAGAGGAATAAGGCCTGAAGATTAGGAGGCCATAATTCAAACGAGACGCTTTCTGTGGGAACGGGCGGGAGAGAGGCGTAGTCGTAATGTACGACGGTGGAGGAGGACGCGACGGATCTTTGGGAAACCCCATATTCTGTGAAGCTGGCAGATAATCGATAGTAGAAGAAGAGGAGTTGATAATTGGACAGATGATTTCGGGATTGATTGGACCAAAGGGGGCCGTGCCTCCAAAATAAATACAAACAAGGCCGGGTATCGTGTTTCTTCTCGTCAGTCCAAGTAACCCAGGTGTGGAGCTGGGAAATCGGAAAAGTGACAAAAGAGAGAGGACGCAGCTGGGAAAGGACGTCAGACCAAGGGCAAGGTCGTGGGTCAGCAGCAGCCGACTGGCAGGATCGCCTGGCACAAAGAAGAAAAGAGAAGCGAGAGGACAAATAGAGCTGATAAGAGGGAGGGACAACATCCTGAGTCAGCTGTTCACACGCCAAGTAGCGCCCGGGATGGGAAGAGGACTGGTCAGCCAGCCCACGGTTACCTGTGGTAAAGAAGGGCGAGGGGAAAATCAATAATTTGGCGGTCGTGGAGGTCAGCGGCCGAATCATCCCGGCAGAGGCACTCCTTTTTGAGGTCAGAGGAGTCTCTTCCTAATAGGGAAAGGCTGCATAGAACACAAGTTAGAAGAGCTCGTTTATTGAGTCATCTCAGAATTTCTCGTCCATCGGCACCGAGAGGGTCTCGGCCCGGAGTTCGGTGAGTCGTCTCAGCTCGGTGGTCCTCCTCTCGTGGACCTGCTTCTCCAACTTGCGCATGTGCCCCATTGACAGTTTTGTATGTCCTCGTCTGATCTGGAACGAGGCCACTTGTAGCGAGTCAAGAGGGCGGCCTTTGTCCCGGGCCGGTTAAATTATAGATGGAGCCAGATGGCGGACTCACCACTTCGTAGATGGTGAACAGATAGCCCAGGCCGCCGATGATCACCAGAGCTACGCCGATGTACTCCACGACGTGTTTGGCATGCCCCTTCAGTTCGCCGTCGTCATCTGCTCTGAAACCTTGGCGGTCACCCCAATGGCCCGGGGCACTCACGTTCTCGTGGTGACACAGATCATGACTGCCCCACCGGCCAGTATAAACGAACAGAGAATGGCTTGAATATTCATTGCGGGAGCAGCGGACAAGGAGATCAATGCGTCTACTTATCTTTATGGCTTTTTAGAGGGAGACCGACTACCGGCGCCTCATCATGTCGCGTTTTGTTGTGCAGCTGCCTTCGTCTCCTTGGACCACAAAGAGGCAGTAATATGCGAAGAAGGCGACGAAGACAATTGGGGACAACAGCCGGCAAATGGCGTCTAGCCGGTGGTAGAGCCAGTTGAGACGCTTGGCACTCCTCCTGAATTGTAGCCGTTCCAGTTCGTTGGCCGCCTTCGCCGAGTTCTTCTCCATCGCTCGACTTCTTTTGATCAGTGCCAGGACAATAAGGCTCTCGACCAGCGAAAGCACCGTAAAACATTTCATGGCGGCGAACCACACATCCAGAGACGTCAAGTAAGAGGTCCGCAACTCATTTTCACCCTTCTCCATTTGGACCAACGTCAACAGGACCTGGATCTATTGTAGGAGGAGAGAAAGAGACCTTACAGTAATGGGGGTGACGATCCTGACATCTTCATAATTATAGGGCACGTAGGGGGCCACCCAGGCAAACATCATAGCCAGTGTGCTCGGAATGTACTTCTCCACGATGAACCGGGCTCCGTCCCTTTCGAGCTCAAAAACGAGGCGTAGACAGGATGAGTGAACTGGAACAGAGTGGCTAGAGGAGAAAGAAGGGGAACATACTGAGCTTTCCCTCGATGGGGCCACACTCTTCCGTCAGAAGACTGCGCACTTGCAATTCCGGCAGGGAGACGGGAGTCTCGAAGCTGATTGGATGCTTGTGCCAATGAAAACGGACGAAGGAGTCGGGATAGGCAACTGGGAGGAGGGGTGGGTGAACACTGGGAGGGGCACCTACTCGAACTGATTCGCATGTCGCAAGACTGGCGGTCGTGGGGGTAGAGGCAGAAGAACATGAAACAGTTACAGATCGACGTGATCCTGAATGGGGGGACGGGTTCATGTGGTACTCGAAAACCTACCTCATGGTGTAGGTGACCAGGCCACTGGGGAAGATGCGCATTCGGAAGTTGGGGAAGGAGACCTGGAACTTCTTGTACGAGGAAAGGACAATGGAGCAGACCTTGTGGAAGTGGGAATGCTTCGAGTTGACGATGTAAGGGTCGGGTCTCCACGTCTTCTGTAACAGGGGCAATTCCCGGATCCGTATCGGCTGGGAATAGTTGTTGGCCAGGCGGAGGTCGAACCAGGTAAGCTTCATCTCGACGTCAATGGAAAACTCCATGAGCTCGCTGTCGAAATTGGCCAGGTGGAGGACATTCAGCTGTACGGTCACGTGGACTGGGACATCTGAGAGGGGGACGGGTAAGGGGAGAGAGGCCGGTGACCTGCGAAGGCCACGGGGACCGTGTTGTTGTCGTAGTTGGTCATGTTCATGATGGGCAGCACAAAGCTGCTCCCCAAATCCCGGTGCTTCTCCCCGTCGGGTTCTTGGAGGAGGGAGTGATTCATTAGCCGCTGGCGCACTTCGCCCGCCCTCTCTTTTGCAATGGCTATCGGCAGCACCTGCGGGCATTCTAGACTTTAGCCGAGGCCGGTACCTCTTTCTCGAACAGATTCATGTCCAGAGACGACGTGTGCACTACTTTGACCGGCACGCGAGGCTCCTCGTCGAAACTGTGCTCTTCTACAAAAAGTTCGCAAAAATTGAGCCGACACCTACCATAAATGTGTTTGACCTCGAAATTTGGACCGACCCTCCTGCTTTCGTCGAGTATGGCTATCTCCCTCTCCTCTGGTTCATGGATCTCCTCATGGGATGCCCCCTCCTCCGGCTTTAGTTCCCTCGGAGACTGGTCCTTCTTCGTATAGACGACATGCCTCTCCTCATTGATGGCTCGTAAATAAAAGGAAAACCACGACGATTGCACCTAAAGGAGCTTCTATAAAGGCGGGAAGGATGGAGCCAAACCCGACTGGGAAAGTTAACAGGAATGAGGAGAAAGAGGACAAATAGCCAGAGAGGTGGCATGTCAAGACATTTGTAGGCGGAAAGAGATTGGCGGCCGGAGAACAGGTTCCATTCGAGGTGATTCAAATAAATGAAACTATCTCTTTAATTTGGGAGGGCATTCGGAGAGGAGGAAGTGAAGTCGAGACTTGGGAAAGGCAGGGCAGCCGATGGAAAAGGAGATTTGCTGCGGGGAGCGATGCTATCGAGCCATTCGTCTCGGCCCATGAAGAGCCGTTCCGTACGACAGATTTCCCTGGCCGGCCTGTCGCTATTCCTCCTCTACGTCTTTCTATTTTCCACCTCAGCTAATGCCCCCAGTCCTTTCAGCCGAGAGCTTGTTGGTTTCGGTAGAGTCGTAGACCTGATTAGTTTAGAAAAACGTCCCCCTCGATGACATGGTCTGGCGGTTCATCTACGGCGTCAGGGACTGTCTAAAGACGAAGACGGACTACTTGGAGACGAGGGTCAACCCCTTTCAAGAGGTGAGACAACCCAGGGGAAGAGGCTTTCTAGTACTGGAGACGGCTGCCGGCTATCGCCGACTCGTGCGGCGTCAATCCCCAGATGAGCGTCCGCGCCTACTCTACCTCTCGGCAGTTTCACTTCTTTTTTATTCCCAACATGAACAAAGTAGGTGGCTGGCTGGCTTCTAGTCAAATTCAGGCGACCGGGAAGGAGAACTGTCAAATTGTCAGCTACATCGGGGAGAAATTTGGGGAAGTCGAGGCTAGGATAACGGTAAATAGATGAGATATAACAGAACGAGGGTTTAGAGAGACAATCCCAACTGCGCCGTGTTCAATTCAGAGCTGTCCGGGAGGGAAGACTGGAGGGGTCAGTGACTGTCTCCCCAGAAAGATGACTGTTCAGATGTTTTCAAGAGGACATCCCGCGTGACTGCGCTCTACATCGAGCCCACTCCGGAAGATGTCCGTGGCCTCCTCGACCTCCTCTCCTCGGGCGACACCTTGCCCATCTGCCAGGTTCCTTTTTTCTCCTCCCACAACTATCCTTCCAGATAAATCTGCTGTATCCAGAGCCCTCGACTCGGATCGAGCCCCAGTTTGTGGCAGACTTCAACCGACTGCTGACAGACGGGAAATACCTTCTGCTCGAAGCGGAAAAGGACTTCTCCAGTACTTTCATAAATTTGTTTCTGGTCAACTTCAGCGACGAATTCTGCCGCAGTCGCTACTTCCGCATGTACACGTTCGATTAAAAATGTCCTTTACTACTCGTACTCTTCTACCCATAGTGGCCTTTTAAAGGTCTAACAGACGGCTATGACCGAGTGTCGCTTGATGTAGTTCCGTTGGAGGAGGGGCGACTCTGCCTTGTCCTTGTCGTGCACTGTCAACAGCAGTGATATCCACGGATTCTCGAGTCGCTCACTGCACCGCCGCTCGTGTGACTGAAATTGAAGCGAGGCTATAGAGCCAAAGACGGACTTACGATCCTCCTCCCGGTCAGGGCCACCTTTGACGTCGTCTCCCCGAAGAACAGCAACCAAAATTGTTGACGTATTTCCGAGTTGGTCACGAAATGAGCAGGACACCGGATGGCGTTGCCGATCACCGTCAAAATACAGGCCGCGTCGGTGGCCACTCGATACAAGTCGGGGTGCTCGTTGCGGAGGTAATCTAGACGGGAACGGTAATACCAAAAAAGGGGGGATACCGGCATGGAAGAATTCGGCGAGGGCGAGGATGAGGTTGAGGAGGTTGGAGATGAGGTAGGCGGTGATTATGATGAGCTGGGGAATATAGTTGGCGAGATAATTAAGAGACCTTACCAGGGACCGGGTGGCCGACCGCAGGTTGCGTCGGCGAATCTTCATCACGTCGTGACCGAGGGTGAGTTCGGTGATGAGGGACCGCAGTTGCTAGCAATTGACCGGTCTGGCTAGGGTCAAAACATGCCCCACCTGCACATTTTGACGCTGAAGCATGACGACGATGCCGCCATTGAGGAAGATGAGGGTGGCGAAGGGCAGGCTGATGGCCACTGTATTGACCAGGCCCAGGGAATACTGTCCGAGGGTGCCCATCCGATATCGGCCAAAGCCGGCACACTCCGGCCTCTCCTCCACCCACACGTCCTCAAACATTTTGTGCATTTGAGACGGATTTTAAGCTACCAGAGTCACATTTTTGATGAGCACAGCTGCGGTCACAATCAGTCCCAGTACAACCCACCGAGTTCTTCGTGAGAATCCACTGAATGTCCAGTGCTTTGTCATACTGTACCTGAAAGAGCTATGGGTTACTGTAGACCGGGTGAGAGGCACCTCTCGATGCTGGCCATGATGAGACAGAACACGCTGGCCAATTTAAAAATATTCCAGAGCAAATGGAGGGCTGACATGGTCTGGAGCCATAGGTGGAAGAGCTCTTCGTTCTCGTAGAACTCGGCACTTACGGGGACCGACTGAAAGACAGTTGAAGGAAATAGGGGAAGGTTACCAGGAGGACTATGTAGGTCGCGTCGAGGAGGATGTCGAAGAAGGCGACGAATCCGAGGAAGAAGAAGGGGGAATGTCTGGAGAGGAGGGGTGGGAAGGAGGCAGGGAGGGAGTACCTGTAGTGTGCCCGGGTCAGAAAGAGCACGGCCAAGAGGAAGTTGGCCGAGAGGCCGAAAAGGGCGAAGCCGGTGCCGACGACCCCAAGGAGCAGATAGCGGACCGGGAGGAGAGACCTCCACTCGTCGCAGCCCATTTCCAGCTGGAAGACGTAAGAGTCGCGGTGGAGAGAGAAAGTCATGAAGTGAGAAAAGACACGCCGGCAAAGAAATTATGACCCTCGCGGGGATTAGGGAACCTGGCCGGCTCGGGACGAACTCTTGGAAAAGACTTTGATTTTCTATGGGAGACGAGGAAAGCCCCTGGTAAACTGAGGGAGACGCCCGTCGTTTATTTCTAGTAAACACTTGGAGACGCGTCTTCTTCCTATATTTCAGAAGAGGAAGGCAAATGATTAGAGGATGCGAAGGGACGTGGGAACTCGAGGGGTGTTCACGAGACGAGGAAAACAACGGCCGCGCCCCCGGGAGCAGGGTGATTACGAGAACTGTGCTCTCTCTGAAAAGGACTGCTCTGCTGGAAATGTGCAGCGACACAACTTCTCTACGGTCCATTAGCCGCTTCTAGAAGAAGCGAGTACAACCCCCGAGCAAATAATTAAAATTAGAACGGCAGGTGATATGACATCGGCCGCTGGAGGGACTGCCGACGTCACACTGCCCTGATGGATGCCCCTATAAATTCGGACAGATGGGAACCACAAATCGACCAGGGGGAATAAGGTGTCGGCAGGGGCAAGGGGCGGGAGGTAAGCTGTTTGGAGACAATGGGTTCCGTTCTCGGAATAAATACACTCTCGGCTATCACATTTTCATGTTCTGGTGGAGGGACCGCTTTGGGGGAGCAGTCACGAGAGCCGGAAGACGAGGGCCGTCTAATGTGGCCGACGGGCAGCAGCCTACTGTCGGCCGGGCGCTCTCTGCTCGATGGCGTGGTACAACAAATTTTACTTTCGCGTGTCTCTTCCTCGTTTCCCGGGACAGGTCGATATTTATAAAACGACAGAATATACACACATCCGGCGAGAGGGCTAAGCTAGTTTCCCGATCCCTTATAGAATCCTCCCAGTCCACCGCCACTGCCGAGGGAGAGCGTGTCCCCGGAGGAAGCAGGTCGTGGCAGGGAGGACGGGCCGGGAGAGGGAGATCGTCGAGGAGACGAAGAGCCGAACGGAGACGAGGCGCCGTCAAGGAAGGACATCATCGCCGTGAAGAAGGAGTCGTCGGGTCTATATCGGACTGGCCCAGCCTCCCCTGAAACGAATAACTATGGTGAGTGAGGAGGCAGCCAAAAAACAGAGTCATGCGATGTTATGTCCTCGCTGAGGAACGTGTCTGATTCATCGAGGCTTCCCCAAAGGGAGACCGCAATTATCCCTGTTTACTCAACTCTCAAAAAGCCCCGGTGGACATGCTTCTCCTCCTCCCGACCGGTCCACTTCTGTTAGTAAGGAAAGGTGCCACTTACAGACCGTATGGAGTATAGGGGCTGTGTCCGACACTGGTGAAGCGGTCCGAGCCATAGGGGTCGTAGCCCCAGTAGGGGCCTCCTCGGAAGCCGACGGGTGAGTACCTGTAATTGACTAATTTTACAAGGGGTTGCCACATGCCTCGGCCTGCCCCAGAAACCCATCGGCTGGGGAAGGGGAGCCGGGGCATTCCCGGTTCCAGAATACGGAGCATCTCCTGTGATGGCTTTCAACTCTGCCATTCCGCCACCCTGAGCAGCAGCCACGGCAATGAAAACTAAAAGGAATGGACGGGCTATAGTGAGGGAGTAACCTGTGAAGGAAAGGGCAACTCGCATGGTGAGGATGGTTGAATGAGGTGGTCGTCCTCGCCTTACATAGACCCTAGAAGGACCGGTCGTGGCTATTCACCGAGGCGCTGTAACACCTCACGGACACAATGGCACGCTGACGTATCCAAGAGGTCATTTGAGGCCGCATTGCCCATTGTTTTGCACCACTCAAAAGGATAGCCATGAGTTAACACACGTTTCGTGTAATTGTTAATTACCTTTTTATCGAAATCCTTCGTTTCATTATTGACACTACTGGAAGTCCAAAGAAGTTCAGTTCACTTTTACCTTTATTATAATACATAATACACCGGTTTACGTTATCTTTTTTTATCACATATAAAAATAATATTATATAAACAAATACTAAACAGTCGTATACAAGCTGGCAGCAAAAACAATGTCTCGCTTTATAGCTGCAGAGACTTGCTCCATTTTTTCATGAAGTTCAGGATCTCCTACTATACGTGCAGCATTTCTGATTATGCTTCATTATATAACAAAATATAAAACATTTACCTAACATCTTTGCAAACTTCACTCAATCGTTGAATACAGCGAACAATTAAGCCTTCTTGAGCCTCCGTTCCGGCCATAATATCAGAAAATGTCTAAGAACAAAATAAATCTCATCAATTGCATAAGTGTACCATTCCATTTGCCCAATTATAAACAGCTTCCATAAGATCAAAACGAATATCATCGCCTGCATCCACAATGCTAACCCTCATTTTTTGGCCCACTTCTTCCAGACGTCGTCTTACATCTTCAACGTCACGCTTCAGCTAAATACATAAAATATGGATTTAGTATTAATTTTTTCTACCTTGGCAATAAAAAGGCAATAAAAGTAATATAATAAAATACCTCATAAAATAGAGAGCCTGGCTCAAATTTTGCTTCCTGTGACGCTTTGTATTGACAGGTAATAGATGAAAGCATTGCAGCCACTTCTGCTGTCGATCTATTATGCAGTTTATTCTCCAAAATCAGTTCTGTCACTAATAATTCCTGTGAAACAACGATTATAAGTACAGTAAGATGATAATTACCTGGTGGTGAATTTCACATGCCACTCGACCCTTGAAACTGACCATATCTCCTTCTTTCACAAATCCTAGAGCTTTCAGTACCTATAAGGTAATAAACTCCGCTATCAATTTGGTTCTTCTAGTACCTTGAGACGATTTTGATAATCCTCACTGAGTAACAGCGCGTCTGCCGAAAGTTGATACTTCAATCGTTCCACATCGCGTTCCAGTTTAATCCTAGAACGAAGTAGTTGCATCTGAATAATATAAAATGATAATCTCTAAATAAAAAAAGTTACATGTTCAGAAAACTGCTTACAATTCTTGGCTGAAAATTCGTCGGGTAACAAAAGCTTGTGACGAAGCGAGTTGAGTTCGGTTACATCAAGGTTCAGATCCACTTGGCTTATGTTTACATCGATACCCGGAATTTTTACCTGAATCACTGCATATAATACCTTATTAACAAACCTGTGCCCCACCAGAAGACCAACTATCGGCCAAAAAATTTAGATCCGCTATTATCTTCATAGTTGAAGGTTCAATGGGGTTGTTTCTAAAATAAAATACTCGTTCAACCACGTTTCCATCCACCAATTAGTAAGTAATTACCGATTTTTACCGGAACCCCTTCGCGGACTACTAATTGCGGTTCCGCGCAGCAGGTCACTCGGTCATGAAGGATCTTCACCTACGCGTAGAAATGCGCATATCCCTCTTGCTACTGCTTGTACCAGGTTTTTAAAAACATTTTATGGAATGAATGGGTTCTAGTTCATTCCGAAATTAATACTTCCTCCGAACTCAATTGTGACTTTACCACCACATGTCGGTGGCGAAACTCTTCAGATGACAACAGTGAATGGGGTGTTTCCAATAAATTGACAATAGATGGAAGCCATAGTATAATGCCTATGTCGAATGACGGTATATCACTGTTATTATTAAGCGTCGGGTTCAGAGTCGCAATTTTTGTATTCACAAGGCCTCATGGGAAGATCTACAGCTATCTTAATTTCAGATGTTGTATCTTGCCAATTGGGTAAGAAACCTGATCTTTAAATTACCGCATATAGGTGGAGCTAATCTAAAATATTGGTACTACAAAACTGGACAACTGTCGCAATTACAGGTTTGCATACGCCAACCTCCTGGAAGTAGAGAATTGGGTAACCTAAGGTAAGAAAGGAATTATTTGTAAAGAAGTTTTCACAGGTGTTACGATGGAATATCTTCCACTTATGCGCAACAGTGGATTTTACGCATTATTGAACTCCCTCCTTCATCGCAGCCTTTTGAAGTATCTTAAGCCTGTTTCCATTCCTCAATTCTACTTATTTAGATTCTTTTTCAAGCTACATTCTATCCACCCTTAGACATAATTGCTCTTGATGATATTGTTTTTGATGCTGCATTATGCGGTAAGTGATGGTTTTACTGTGAAAAACTTTACTGAATGAGAGCCATAGATGGTGTCCTTTCAGTGCAGCAAGAAGGGATACCTTTAAGAAGTGCACGAGCAGCTCCGCCTATCATAGGTTTTCGTGATTGGCAACTTCTAAAAAATAGCGAGCATTTCAAAGGACAAACTATGCTAGTCGTCAGCCAAAACTATGGGGATAGTGATACCCACAAGGAGAAGATTGTAGAAAATAGCGAGACTAGAGAGATTATCGAGCCAAACAGCGCTGAGATCGTAACATCAACAATAACCGAAATCACACGTACTACCACTGTGAATATGCCCACATCTACTACAAGCGGTGATACGGATATTACAAATCTAACAAATACGATGGCTTCAAGTAAAAATGATTTCCTAAATACTGCAGATCGAAAACATATCGCTGCTTCGGAAGACCATATTTCTAATTTCGTCCGACTGTTAAGGGAAACAGCTCCGATACTCCCATATATTCCAACGCTTGTTCGATCGCTCACAACGTCAGAGGTATCTCCGGGAAAAATTCCGTTTGGTGATGTACGCTATTCCCCTGTCAAGAGTCAGCATTTTTATAATACAGAAAGCGTGGCTGAGAGCTTACCACTTTTCCATGCACAGCTAAGCGAAACAACAAGCAGTCCCAACATTTTCCTTGGATTATTCACAACAACCGAACTGAGCTCTACAATACCCAATGTATTCGGGATCTCATCAACTACATTAAAGCCAATCAAAATCGTACCTACAGTCTATCCTGTTACTTTGATAAATAGTAACAAGTCCAAACAACTGAGAAAATATTTGGAACGGAAGCCTACACAGCCTGCCGAAGATCTAAATTCTTTGCATGGAGAACTGTTCAAAAACAAAGATGAAGTCGTGATATTCAAGAAAGCAACAAAGACTGAAAATGAATTAGCGACGCAATTGGCTGAATTGGCCAGAATTCTGCCGACGGATGCGATGACCGATTTACAGTCGCTTCAAAATATTCCGGATATTGACGGGCTACTACAAGGAATGGATCTATCATTAATAAGGAAACCTGGAGGATTTGCTAAACTACGTCAACAATTCATCCAAAGATTTATGAAACGCTCAATGGGATTACCCTTTACGGAAGTTGCCGATAACAGCCTTGTAGCCCCAATTGTTCCCGTAAAAGTTACTAAAAAAGCCATGAAGCAGCGGGCCTTTCGTGTCGCAAAGCTGGTAAAATAAAGCAATTTTATTAAATGTATAATTCATATGGTGTTGAAACACGTTTTACTTTCATATCCACAAAAATATTTTTTAGAAATTGCGAACGATGGAGCAAATCAAGGTGGTGGTGGAACATTCCTAGATCAAGATACCGTAGGCGGAACGACACCCATTTTAGGGTCAAAACTAGGTACGTTTAGTGCCAAGGCAGACAAGCTAAAAATGAAGCAGAGGAAACCTCAAACACTGTAGTTAGCTTGCCTAAGGATGTCTCTTTACGAGCACTCAACTACGCAGCTCCCACGATAGAGGCTGCTAAGCCCGATCTTTCCCCTACTCCACGCATAGGACCTCTTTTCAAATCAATGTGCGCCGAAGTAGACTGTAATTTCGACGACTCCGTTTGTTCTATTACGAATATGGAGTTGTTAAACTTTAGGATTTCTGCAACTATGTGACAAGTAAAGCGGCTTCGATTAATATTAAAGAATGGCGTATATCTTCTCAGGGTGTTCTAAATACATTGACTGGCATTCCACAAGATTTTACCAAAGGTATTAAAGCATATAACCAAGAGCAATGATTAAAAGATGGTTCATTTTTGTTTGCCGAGGGGGATGATGTTTCTCCCAGAGACACATTTGTTCTTTCTACTAAAAATCCATTTAATTTGAAAGAAACAGCAAGATTAGACTTTTTTGTTTACCAAGCAGGTTCGTTATGTCTTATAGCCAAAATAAATGATATTTATACAGGAGTTAAGGGCCGACTATCCGTATGTTTTGATACTACTGATAACTGTGGACTCATATTAGATGGTGCCAATATAACCACGGACGCTAGAAAATGGAAGAACTACCACATTCCCATTGACTCCAACGTGCACGCAGTGAGTAAAATATGATTATGCACAAGCTTACTTCAGGTGCATTTCGTCGCCGATCAACTACAGAAAAATTACGTTATTGGACTTGATAACATTCAGTTATTAAATAAGTTCGGCACAACTTCAGCTCCATGTTAATTATAATCAAATAAAATACCTGAATCTTGGAATTTCTCGTTGCCTCGCTTCATTGATTACTGACGCTGCATCAATCTTTAACGAACGGGCTCCAACAGCAACAAGACTCCCTAAAGGGACGCGAATCACTCGGAAGAAATCGTAGCTTTCTCGTGGATGTACTTCTTCCAATCCATACTTAATAACGCCATCCAACAAATTAGACTCTTCAAGCCATGTTTTTTCCTGAGCAATCTTAATATAAAGAAAAATTTCGGCAAAACCTCGTCGAGTAAATGGCGCCATTGCTCCACTTCTTTTTGAAAAGTATCATGCAACGAGTCGACAAAAGAACAGGGAACCATAATTTCAAGCTCTCTTTTTCCATCCGTAATACACTCCTGTTAATAAAAATACAAGCTTCGTGGGGAAGAAAACCTTTAACAGCACAGCAATTTGATTTTCCAGTGAATACGCTGGATGAGAGATAATAAGGACGCGCCCACTGTTCAAAAGCTTGTCTATTTCCTTTGATTCTGAATAATTCTGTAGAGATAAACCAAAGATGAATACCTGCAGCTAACCTCGTCCATAAAGCCTTTCGTCTGATCAAATAATCCACTAATGCCTCATGAAAATAATGAAGTGGCTGTTTCGATTCATTTTTTGGCTCACAGATTTGACATTCTAGTTTTTCGTGGTTATCAAGACGCTGTTTAAGCTGGAATCAACAACTGATTGGATTTGAAACTTCACATTAACCCACACCATCTAATTTGGTTTTCTTTGCTATGGCATCACGTAACGATGTGCTTTCAACATATGATCGCTGCAGCATATCTTCTACTTTAAGCTGCTCCACTCTAAGCAGATTCAAAAGCATAGAGTAAGTGACCCGAAATTGTGATTCCAGCCGACAAGCTGCTCCCTATTTTTGATAAGTAGGATAAAATAATACATACTCGCATCACATGCTCTAATTCTCCAGCTTCGGGAAGATACATTCCTTTAGCTAAAACAATTACCGTTCCGGTTGTATCGAGTCCACGCCTTCCAGCTCTACCGGCCATCTGCATAAAGTAAATGCAAATTATTATTATTAATATTACTTGAATGTATTCCCCCGTGTTGAGTAAGCGCATAGAAGATCCGTCATGCTTAGTAATTGCATCGAAAACCACGGTTCTTGCAGGCATATTTACTCCCATTGCAAATGTCTCCGTGGCAAAAAGTATCTGCAAATTTTAGAAATGTCGTAAAATTATCATTTAAATTATTACCTTAACTAAACCTTGTTGAAAAAGTAGCTCAACAACTTCTTTTAAGATTGGAAGGATCCCACTGTGATGCACTGCAAATCCACGAAGACAAAGTTCTCGCATTTTTATGACCTAAAACATCAATCATCAATAAATATACTTACTTGAGGTAAACGTTTGTCTGATCCTTTTAAGCGATCGATACATTCGGCAAAAAATTTAGTAACCTCTCCTTTCTCAAAATTGCTTGTCAAGTCGATAGATGACAAAAGCTGCGCATTTTCATCACATCTGCTTTAATATCATGAAAAGTTTATAAAAACCGCACACCTTTTCCTTGAAAAGACAAAAATGACCATCGGCAATTTATCCAGAGACTTGAGATGATCAATAAGTGATATGTAAATGTTCTTGTCATTTCGGGACTTGTCTTTCGTAAACGTCCCAGCGTTACTGCTATTTTTTTGCGACTTTTCTTCGGTCTTTTTAGAGTTGGGTGCCGACGATCCTTTTCCATTGCTTTGAAATCTTGCGTTCATTTCATTTTTCTTTACTTGCGCCTGTTTATACAGTAAAAGTAATTGCTGAACAATGCAAACCTTTGCTTCCTGTGCCTTTTTATATTCCAATGCAAGCCACTGACCATTCGAATCAACTATTTTAAAAAGATCCTTTTTCGTTTTCCCATCTTGTCCCGTATAAACGAAATGCTCTAATGGAACAGGTCTTTTTAAAGTATAAATGACATTGATGCGTCGACTTTTTATCCTCCTGTAACCGTTTAACTAGAAACACACAGACTCACCCCACCCAATCAGCAAATTCGACGCAATTTGGAACTGTAGCTGACAGCATTACTATTTTAACGTGAGCCGGAAGCATTATTAAAACCTAAGCTTTATTATTATAAAAAAACCGAGAGTGGACCTCCTCCCAAACATGTCCTCTTTCTGCATTATTGATATAATGTACTTCATCGAATATTACCCATTCCAAATCGCGAATAACTTCTGCGCCATTATATAACATCGATCTAAAACTCGCATATTATTTACAATCTTTCAAAAAAACACCGTAAGATTTCAGTGGTCATAATAAGACAAAAGGCTTCTGGATAAAGCTGGATATCGCCAGTCACAAGACCGACGTCGCCAAAAATAGTTTTAAAATCACGAAACTTTTGATTAGACAGTGCTTTAATTGGTGAAGTATAAATAGCTCTAAAATTGATTTATCAGCAAGTAATAAAGACTGACCGTGTCTTATGTTGTTTGCAAAGAGCAACGGCATATTCCGCAACCACAGTTTTACCAGCAGAAGTATGCGCAGCTACAAATAATGATTCACTATTTTCCATGCATACTACGGCTGCCTGTTGGAAAGGGTCCAAAGAAAATGGGTACTAAAAATACAAACATAAATAATAAACTACTAAATATTTCACTTCTCTAACCATCCGCTCCTTTAATCTCTCGTACTCTGGAATAGCAGAATTTGCATCCAGTTCTCTTGCAAATGTGTATTTGGAATGAGCTTCTGTTACTGAGGTTTTTTCTGGGGAACACGATTCGGGCAACGTAATCTTCTCGAAGTCAAGTTCCTGTATGCACGGTTGGTAAATACATGCGTAATCTTACGTTATCCTCCGGTAAATGTTCAAGTAAACTGGATTGGTCGTTTCTACTCTCTAAAATAAGTGTTAATTTTATCATCAGCATTTTAACCTATTTTCTCTTTTTGTGACAAAACGTTGCAGAAACGCGATTCCAAATGAGCGTTTACATCAGCTGTGGTAATATTTGGCAGCACTACATCATTGATAAATAATGGGGGCCTACATAAGTACTCTATGTAATGAATTTAAATAAAAATCTGTACGATGTACTTTACCTGTGGCTTCTATTATTTTCATCTCACTTTCGTCATCCACCTCCATGCTTTCCTTTTCAAACGAGAGAACTGTGCTCATGGCTTCCTGAAAACCACCTAAACTAATAAGTGTAGACGTTTAACATTATAAATACCTGGACAAAATGGAACATTACTTGAAGAACCTTTAACTGAAGATGATTTTAACGTCGGTATTCTGTAATAAAGGTTTTACGAACAAGAGAGAGAAACCTTGCTAATGACATTGAAAACGACGCCTTTCCATCCTCCCCTTGGTGAGTTTCTAACTCGAAACTCTGAAATTAAGCAAATTTGAATTCAATCTGTAGCTAATACCAATATTTCGCCGTTGTCATTTATTAGCGGTTTTACAAACCCTACACTTTCTGAAGGTACTAGTATACTATCTAGCAATTCTGTAACATCAACACTTTCTATTTTATCTTCTAATCTAAAATTGTAATGTGATTGCCTGATTTAAGTAATATAAAAAAGAACTGACCTAAACGTTTCAGCGATTTGACAATCTTTGGAAAAAGAGAGATGCTCAAAAGCTGCTGCTCGAAAACAGTTAGCCGCAGCCTCTTCCATTCTGAATGGGTGTACTTAGCAAAAAAAAATTTTTAACAAAGAAATTTTTTTCTATGGCGGAGAAGATATATAAGCACAAAAAAGGAAGCACATTTTCGGATTTATGCTATTTTTCTATATGTGTCCACACGAACGACGTTCTACATACGATTTGTACATAAACTTCTATCAAAAAGGCAGCTTTTCCGAAATATGGCGAGAGGGTATATTTCAAGAGACAGACGCTTTTGCATTTTTTGCTTGTTTTGCCTAACCATGTTATGTTTGCATTTACGGAAAAACTGCAATACAGGGCAATTTGTAAAAGAAATTTGCAAGACTGATTTATATATTTGCTGAACACCACATTGCATAGTAAAAAAAGAATATTGTACGTTGAAATGACGACAATGGAGTGAATTGTAACGCTTTCATATATAAATATGTATTGCAATAAATATAATAGACTTTTTTTAGTACATATCACCCAAAAAGTAATTGAGAATTCGGTCAACCGCGTAACATCCAACGAGATCAATGGAAATACAGTAGAGAAGACTATTTCGAATCTGAAAAGGTTTCACTCGGCACCGCAAATATTACCCACATTACTTGGGAGAAGGACCAATTCAAATTGTGTCATCAATTCAGTGGAATTCCCGGAGGCCAAAGTAAAAACGGCAAATCCCGAGAACATTACGCTGTACAGCATGGCTTTGTTCTCAAACAGCGACTCCATAAAAGGTCTTCCCTGCAATTATTCCTTCCTATTTGCAGTTGAAGTAAGCACCCTGTAGTTGACGGCAAATGTACAAACTTGAAGTGCCATTGACATTATGTAGACCGTCGTATTCAATACATTCGGAGTAAACTTTGCTTCTAGATCTATGGGACCTTCGCTGCAAAGATTCGTACAAGATATGTTTCAATTTGATTGTAGAATAGCTGTAAAGAAGCCGCACATCTATCAGACAATAACTCACATAGGCTCGGCCTGATGTGCTAGGCTGACCATATACAGCAGCGAGCCGAAATGGATGACGAACTGGACGGTAACCGTAATAATGGTGTAAAAATTGAAGATATTGGGCAGAGGGCGTTGCTTAGAGAGAGTTTGCAGGGGCTAAACGATATCTTCAAGTCTTAGAAGATTGAAAAATTACTCGAGAACGGGAAATAAACAAAAAACAAGCGGCTAGGAGCAGCCCCTGGACGGTAGCCTGGGTGTCGCTGAATTTCACCTAAATGTATACGTATTCGAGGTGTTCTCGACTGAAACCGACCCCATCCAGGTAGAGGACGGAGAGGGAATAAGCCGAGACCAGGGCATTCAGTGCCAGGATCTTGAACATTTGAAGAGTTGTAACCAGTGTGCATCGGCCCTGCTTAATCACGTGGCAAACTGAAACCTGGCTACGGACAGAAGGGGAGAGGCCTACTCGATGCGATGCTGGTGTACTTGGACGTGAAGGGCGCGGCAATGGAGGCGTCCCCCAGTTTGACGACAGTGGCCTTTTCC
Organism: Oscheius dolichura; assembly: GCA_932521035.1. Classification (NCBI taxonomy): domain Eukaryota; kingdom Metazoa; phylum Nematoda; class Chromadorea; order Rhabditida; family Rhabditidae; genus Oscheius; species Oscheius dolichura. Next base: position 5,174,758 of record OW051495.1, read on the forward strand.
TCCTCCTCCAACTCTTTCATCAACTCCTGTAGTCTCTTCTGAGCGGGGCTGGTCGCCGCCGCCGGAGTGGCCATGCCCCTACAAGAAGACAATAAGTCGGCAGGACAGAGACCGGTACCGATTCTTCAGGTCTGGCCGTCGAGCAACCCCGGGCGGTAGAGTCGGGGGCGAGTTTGCCTCCCGGTGCAGTCGCCGGGCCTCTTCTATCTTCTCCTTCTTCTCCTTTTCCCGTTGCTCGGCCTTCGTGGCGTCGTAGGGATTCGTTAGCAGTGCCACCCCTGAAGGCTCTCTCCATCCGCCCGCCCCGCAAGAGACTCACCGACGTTGGCGTGTTTCAGTGCCCCGACGTCGTTGGTTCCGTCGCCGCACATCAGCGTGTTGAATCCGAGTCTCTTCAGTTCGTTGACGACGTTCTCCTTCTGCTTCGGGGCCATCCGGGCAAAGACGCGGACATTCGGCAGGAGGGCGGACAAGAAGTCGCGGTGCTCGGATTGAAGGTACGCAAAGGCCTGAAAGAAGGGAAAGTTTAGGGAGACACGCCGCGGACACTGACCGAGCCCGTCAGGCAAAACTCGTACGACTTGAAGAAAAGCCTCGGATCCGAAGGGACCAGGTCAGCAGATTCGGACTCGTTCACACCCTGAAAAGGGCAGGAATTCTACAGGGGGTGGAGGGGACTACCGTCCATTTCCAGGGACGGTCACCCACGGGCGAGTCCAGGATGAGGGTCTCCTTCTTCGATCGGGTGAATTTGAGGACTTTAGCCACGTGGCAGGCCGTGAGGGGATTGTCGCCGGTGATCATGATCACCTGGAAAGAGGGAGGGGTGGATGGGGGAGTCGAGGGAGCCGGCTACCTTATGCGAACTTTCGAGGATCTCCTTGATCATGGCCTTCGAGTCGGGCTTCAACGGGCACGAAATCACGACAAATCCAGCAAAACTGAGGTCCTGCTCGAAGAAGTCCCGCGACTTGTCCCGGATCTGACAGAATCAAATGTGAGTGCGTGTCTGCTTACGTCGGATTGTCTCATCCCCGGCATCTCCTTAATTCCCAGGGCCAGTACCCGCGATCCCTGCCGTGTCAGCTTCGTGTAGGTCTCGTCGTAGCCCTCCGGGATGCTTCTGTACATGTTTCTCAAGACTTCTGGTGCTCCTTTCACCGATATCAGAAGATTAGAGTCCTCGAGTTCCCGGTTAAAATGATGAGGAAAAGGAAAACCTGCGATCCAGGGGTCTGGTAGCCGGCAATGACAGACATCCGCTTCATGGATGAGGAGAAATGGAATCGGTGGAAAATCCTCATCCCGGGTATTTTGACGCCCTTCTGGGGGACCACAGCATCGGCTGGAATCCGTCTGTCCTACTGCTCTCAAGGGAACTACCTTTGGTGACGGTCCACTGGCACCAGTCGAGGCAGGCCTTCTCCAGGGGGTCGCCGACCATGTTCTCCTCGAATTTTACCAGACTATGGCAGCTGCTAAGGACTTGGATGGCCTCGATCGGCGCATCGGCCACGTTTGAAATTATCCCGTTTTCCTCGCCTCCGTTGCTAAAATAGACTTGTCAACATTTCCTGAGGACTGCTTTCAACGTCTGTCCCCTGAGAGAAGGGAATTACGGCTTGTTCGGGACGAGCTTCTATTTCTAGGGCAAAATGCGCTGAACTTACATCATCGAGACCCCTTCGACGACCAAGTTATCGGTGGTCAGAGTACCGGTTTTATCGAAACAGCAGAAATCAATTTTGCCGGCGAACGGAATCCGAAACGGTTCCGTGCAAAAAACACCTGCAAGGGGGATAATGAAGCGGGATAAATAAGGCGGTGAAACCTAATTTTTGAAGTGCAATGAGGGAGGAATTGACGGCTAGAGAAAGTTCGATCGGCAGTTCGGGAGGGATGACGCTCGTTATGATCAGCGTGCATTCCAAGAACAGCTTGTATTTGCTTCTCTTCTCGTCCTGGCTCCCTGAAAACGGCACCATAAATGGGCTGGATCTTCTTTCGTCTTCAATGCAACTAAAACACACCCACAACCCACAGGTATCCTGAGGCCGCGACGGCGAAAATCAAAAGGAACAGTATGAAGAACAGCGTTTCCATGTTATTGGCGGTGACGCGCTTGACTCCGAAAAGAATGGTGCTGAAAAGGAGGATTTCAAGAGAAAGAGGGGCGCTTCTACCGGAGAAGACGTCCTTGACTAGTGTTGAATCCTGTACGTAAGACGAAGCAAAGACATCCACCATCTGGCGACTTCATACCCTCTCCTTTGGCTGAAAAGCAATATGATCTTGGTGTTTGGGAGAGCATAAAGGGCTACTAAGAGGATGTGTGGCAGAAACTCACTGGGAGAGGTGTGCTGCACGACAGTGGTACCTCCGAAAAGAACATAGAGTCGGCTATCACTATCAATGTCAAAATATCTTTTATTTTCCAAATCCTCTATGGGTTCCTAAAGATGTAGATGAGATCCGACCGCATTGAGATTTACTTTCATCTGAGGTACACTTTCTCCGGTCAACATCGACTCGTCTACAATACAGTTTCCGCGTAGAAGAAGCACATCGCAAGGAATCGTTTGATTATCCGTCGAGCGTCCTGCAACCATTTTATTGGGGAAAACATGCGCTTACCTAAGGAAACGATGTCACCGGCAACAAGCTCTTCACTAGATACTTTAACCCATTTTCTACTTCTGTAAACCTACATATGCGGGTAGAAGCAGTTGATCAATTTACTCACATTTACAGAAAACTGTTTGTTGCCCATGTTACGTATTTCCTGCATGTTTTTCATTTGTGCTTTGACTAATGTCGCTTCGAAAGTAGCTAACATCATTAGCGTAAACAGAGAGTAATACCACATGTCTTCTAGGCACCATAGACCTACACAGAAAACCTGAAAAATGTAGCGTTCAAGTGTTCAGCGTTTCCAAGTTGCATGTGTCTATATAGTGCTGCCGGACTTCTGCAAATTATATCGCACCAAGTTTTTTCCTGTGCTATTTCGGGATATTTTTTACCTGGAATACAAAGAAAGGGGCAGTAGCTCGCTCCATGAACAGATCCCAAAACTTGGGAATAACCATTTCTGTCTTATTATTTCCAAATCGATGTTGTGACACCTTCAACTGGTCTTCATTTTCAAATCCATGGCTAGATTTATAAAATCTGTTAAAAAATAAAGATATAGCAATAAAGTTTATCCTCACTCCATAGGGCGGTTACAGTCGAAAACAATAGTCGTAAATTGTTCTGTTTCGCGGTCTAACTTATAGATGACCCTTTGGAATTCAAACCATACAGTTATGTCATTTTCAAACTGTAATTACAAGCCTTCCATAGATGTTGTATCCTCACCCGACTTTTATGTAGAGGGACTACTTCTGGCCATCCATTATTTTGTGTTGGTACAACAGCAGCAAATTCTGCGGTTGTTGCATCCCGTTCCTGAAGTGTTTTTAAACAGAAAATAAAGAGAATTACATTATAATACATCAGATAGCATCGTACGCTAACAAACCAATGAGAAAATAAAAACACTAAAGCCTAAAAAGATAGGATTATATTAACAGGTTGTGAGACCTACTTGAAGTATACATATGCCAGAGAACACTATCATCCCTAATTCATAGTGTTCCTCATAACCTAATTGGATGACCCAAACGTATAGCCATGAGGAAAAAATACCTGAAAACGACAATTTGAACTTATTCAAGACCGATTACCGGCAAAGGGAATAACGTAACGGTGAGCATGAAGAGGACGCCGGCGGTACAGTGAGATGCTTTCAATGAGGCTGTCGACAGCCATTTCTAATGTAGGTTCAGCTGCCCTTCTGAGGGATAAATCCCTGAAAAATATACTTCTTCAGTCTGGCGAAATCGAAATCAAGCATAATAGATTACAACGAGACCAAGGTGGTTACTTTTTCCTCGTAACTATCTGCTCTGAAACGAGGAAAAAATCGACAGCTTCAAGATAAACATTCTTGAAGCGCAGCAAAAGATAACTAATGTTTTGGAGAGAGAAATGGTTCTGTCAGGAAAGACACGACGATAACTGTTGATAACAGGAGTGGACGAATAATTTGACACCCTCAAATTTATTGTATTCAAACGAGACTCGTGAGACACGTGTAGTACAGTAGTGCATGATGGCATACAGTAAAAAATGCGAACTTGCTCTGAACATAAAGCTAAAGCGGCTTTGATGATATCGCGTCTTGAAGATTAGATCAGAAGTTTCGTGTGATCGCAAAAGCTTGAGCGACTAACAAAATAACTTTTTTTCCACCATTAGCATCCGAAAATTTAGCGCCTGAAAGACTGCGAGTCCGCCGTTTACACGTAATTTGCGACGAGGAAAGTTTTCTAGAAACCTTTCGAACACTCGTTTCTGTTTAGTGTGTTGAAATTCTTTACAATGTAAAATTTGTTATCTATTGCATTCCCTATCGTATATATAATATATAACCTTCTCTCTCTTCCAAATTAAAAATGTAAATGCTCATATCAATATATTAGAGAGTGTGTGATATTGCAGAACATTTTTGTTCACCTTCTCCTTTCTATATTATTTCTGCCTGGCTGCGTCATAACAATAACAAATGTTTTTTTTATAGAAGAATGTCTAAGTTTGGATGCCCAACTTCTGACACAGATCCCAATTCGGTGACGGTATTGCGTAAAAGTGGTCCAACTACACAAAAGCTTAAAAATGCTTCGGTAATTGTGCAATTATATTTTACGCTATCCATTTATGCCAGGCCCTTAATGCTGCTATGCGCAGTGGTGCTCAGATTGATACACAGAAGAAGACGATGGCTGGAGGTAATCGTCAGCATATGTCCAACAAGAATACTTTGATGTATGTCATTTATTCCTAATCTTTTTTCTTAATCCAAAAAGACATTTGCGATTTTTAATGGCACAGAAACACTGAGAATACGTACTAAATAATATAGTCTGAACGACGTAAAGATAATAGTGGTAAAGATCTCACGTTTGCATGTTCTAATCGCGACTGAATTCTACATATTTCTACAAGACGTTGGCTATATAACACTGTTCAGGCTGGACGAAGAAACTGAAGAGTTGCATCACGATCGTGTGCCGCTTAGTCTTGGTAAAGTGCTGCAGCAGGCTCGTGCTTCAAAAAATTGGACTCAAAAGGATCTTTCTGCGGTATCTTCACTTTTGCTTGATTATCTTCTTAAATGATATCAACGCCTTTTTATTCAGGCTGTCAACGAAAAACCCCAGGTCGTTGGAGAATATGAGAACGGAAAAGCTGTACCTAATCAGCAAATTCTAAATAAACTGGAACGTGCTCTTGGCGTAAGACCATCGTTAGTATAATTGCGTCCTTTTGAAGGTCAAACTTCGTGGGAAGGACATGGGCGAGCCTCTTGCACCGACAAAACCAAAAAAATGATCTGCCGGAAGTTTGAAGGAAATTATTGTTATGGCTAATCTTGGTTTGCTATTACTGGTTGATTTTATTAAATTATCTTTCTGATTTCTTACGCTGTTAGTGTGCCATATATACTATCTACCCTCTATTGAACTGCTATGGTGTTTGTCTGTCCGATGGGAAAGTGTCCGACGGTAAAGGGATTACAAATTTCTTAATCCCGTCGACCGCCGCAGGCGGTCGTCCGCGGAAGAGCGGAAAGATCGCCACAGGTCGAAACGGATAACTTTGACAGACAGACGGCAGCCGAAGGCCCGCTGGTATATACTATTTTTATGAGACAGAATCTGCTCGATAACAGTACCGTCTTCTAAAATCGTGTTGGCCTCTTTAGTCTAAAGAAACTCGTAAACCAGTTAAATCCATACGGTTTATTGTAAAATTGAATGATAAAATTGGAAAAGAATACTCTCAACTAAAATCATCTACGCTTCCTTTTTCTTCTCGACTTTCTTTGAGTGCTCTGCGAAAGTAAGGGTTCCAATAAAAACGAGAGCTGCTCCAAGCCAATGCTGAGCTGAAACAGGTTTATGCAACGTCGAATCTAATAAGCCCACGGCAGTATTCTTATCACGTACCTGTGAAAGGGTTGTTGAAATAGAAAATGGACACGACCAATGAGAAGAACTTCCGCAGAGTAACAATCAAGGTGACCGTTAATGCACTGCAAGTTGCGTTGAGGGAATAGACAAAACGAATGCAAAGATATCTTAAAAATGAAGATGAAGGAAACGAAAATAAAGCTACTGAAGGAAGCAGTTGAGTGCAAGGTTAACCCATAAATTCGGTAAATCGCCAAAAAGTGGTATATGGTATGGGAACGATGCCGAAAAGTTCATTGCTGCTCTTGAAATGTCATTCCACAGTGGAAGGAAAAAGGGAAGAGAGACGAGATGCTGTAAAATGTTTGCTTCCAGTCTCATATGAACATACAGTGATAAACATTGCCTCTTCAGGGTGTTTTCCATACGTTTCATACATTTTTTGTTGGCAGATGGCTAAGTATGCGGAGGCAATAAGTGCAAATGTCAACATTGCAATACATAAAATAGTCGCTACATAGTTTTTTTTGACGCCTTACCGATTGCCCACTCTTTATAATGCTTAGATGCTTCATCTACAGACAGTTGATAATCATCTGCTGAATTATTCGTAGCCAACGTGCATATAATTATTCCTATAGTGATAGTGAAAACAGACATATATTTCCTTGTGGAATATCTCTTTCCCATGCAAACATCCAGAACTAGATTCGCAAGCAACGAACCCTATATATAAAGTTTGTTTAAAAAAGGTTGCTTACGGAACGAAAAATGATATGTAGCGGAACAGGAACATGAAAATTTAGTGCTTGATTATTGATAATATTAACTGTGAAAAACATAACTACTGTCGGAATGTATCCTCTAAATAAATGATCTTAATGTGTACGATAAACATTACCTTAGGGGTATTTTATTGGGAACTGAAAAGAATTTTGATGTGAAAATGAGGCCATGTACCGCAATGAACAAAAATGACGAAAATGTCATTAGATTCATAGAAGATGGTTGTTGCCTTAAAAATACAGTCGGAACATTGCATAAAATTACATACTTTGCAATGTTTTCTACGACGACCATGCATCCCATACATCCTCCAAAGACGCCAAGTATCGGTCCAGCTGATTCTAACATTAGAGGTTAACTTGCAGACAGGTGTACTTTGCACCACAGGTGGAGAGGCTGATGTTCTGTACACTTTACGTCTAATCTTTTTACACAACCGTCTTCTACTTACAGTACCGCTCTAAATAACGTGAAAATGAAGGAGAAAGAACCTGGACGTTTAGAATATAAATATGTGCACCACTGCAGCCACGTAAAAATTAATTGCAAAAAGTTTTTATTACATTTAATCAAGTCTAAAGAATAAATAAAGCAAAAACCTCGGTATTGTTGACGAAATAATACTAGATTATTTATTGTATTTTGATGTAATACTATGGATCAGACATAAGTTTCTATGATATTGCAGCGTTCCAGCTCTTGATGACGTAGATTTATCTTTAATCTAGATAAAGTTTTATATGGAATTGGTAAGGTATCGAATATCACAGTCATGAAGGTGGCATTTTTTTAAAATTTTGCAGGCATATAGGAGGTAATATTAGGAATATTATAAGAATGGATTATACCAGTTTTTATGGTTTACAATTGCTAGAGAGCCACGTAAGTCCTTCAGTAAGGCCGTCTCCGGTGGCTGCACATGAAGGCTGCACATACCAATTGCGATCACGAATGCGAGTCAACCCGAGTTTATCCTGTATTTCATGCGGCTTCATAGCTGTAATTATTATAGATAAAGTAACATATAAAAAGGCTACCGTCGGCAAGATCTTGCTTATTTGCATATACTAAAATAATAGCGTCTTTCATTTCTCTATCATTAATAATACGGTGCAGTTCCACGCGTGCTTCATCTATTCTATAAAAGTAAAATAAATTAGGAAAACATTAGAGAAAAAACAAACCTATCTCGATCCGCTGCGTCTAGAACGAAAATAAGTGCTTGCGTGCCAGTATAATAATGTCTCCATAATGGTCTAATTTTGTCTTGTCCACCAACATCCTATAATCACAGAACTCCTATGTATACCGTATTTCTTCTAATAAGCGCCCCCCTCGTGACCAATTTTCAACGCCCTATAACTTTGTAGAGCCACGGTGAATTTTTGTTTCAGAATAGGATGCACTAAGACGTCTACTTTTATAATACGCTTGAACTAACAAGCGAAAACTTTTTTTTCATACCTAAAAATGGCATCGGAAAAAAAAGTTGAGGTGTGGGGGCTTATTAGAAGAAATACGGTACTCAAGATATCCTAATGTATTAGATACATATATACAATGAGAGCATATTGACTTCACTAATATTTCATACTGACAAGAAGGATGGATTTTCACCACCACTCGCCGATTTACCAGAGGAAATTCTACAGAATACCGCGAATCGAAAAACAGGGAAAGAGTAAAGAGGACGATATTGCTTTTTACATGTCACTCTTCCCCCAAATAAAAATGTATAAAGATGAAGCCTTACCCAAACATTAAATTTTATGTTCTTGTAAGTGACAGTTTCCACATTAAAACCAACGGTTGGTATTGTAGTCACAGACTGTCCAAGTTTGAGTTTGTACAAAATTGCTGTAATATTATTGTCTTACACAAAACACCTGAAGACGACAATACAAAGCACATTACATAATTACAACATTGCTCCACTAAACTTACTAGTTTTTCCAGCTGCGTCTAAACCAAGCATTAAAATGCGCATCTCCTTCCTTCCAAATATTTTTGATAAGAGTTTACCCATTGCAGAAAGATCTATCGGCGTCTCCTAAATATACTTGGATCTTTGTGGAGAAGAACCTAGTGAAAAGCAAAGTCAAATCTGTAAGGCGGCGTGTTGCCAAAAATGGTTCTTTTCATCTATTTTGCTCAACGGAGCTTTCCGAAAGCACAACTCGCCGTGCACAAAAGTCAACAAAAAAAAGTATATATAAGCGCTTCTCACTCTCATTCTATTAGAACTAAACTAGAGTTCTAATTTGGCACCTTCGATGTAAACTAGCTCTTCTGTCTCAACTCACGGACACAACATCAGGCAGATGCGATCATCGACACTGCCTCGGGCAATGACAGAAAACTTCCAATTTATTGGAGATATGGAAGCGACAATCTCCCTGGTAGGAGCAGTCAAGCACTTACTGCGGACTGCCTCGCCAAATGTTGTTGGGCTACGACTATATGGGAAAGCGCGATGCCAGGCAGGCGAAATCGCGCTGCAGCCGACCAAGAACATCCTAAGAATAGAAGACACCGAGCTAGCCCTTCTGTCATACGGCTAACGACTCTATTGGGAGGCAGAAGAGACCAGTCATGGAAGATCCCGACGAAATCCAGGTTTTGTTCCGGTGCAGTTGCCGAGTTGACAGGCTCACGCCACAACGTCATCGCTCCCATGTCGACAGATGGCCCAGCTCGTCGTCGATCGTAAGTTGCAGTTTGAAACAATTACCCCTGCCATGGCTTTCTTGCTTTACCGTTCTGCCATCGCTTCGAATATTTTAGCAAATCTGAAGGACTTTGGCATAGGCTGAGCCTAAGCCAAACAATGTAAAAATTCCTATGTTTCTACGTACAAGATTTTTCATATACTTATTTGTTAGAACCAAATGTGCTACGGCTTCTTATCAAAGTTTTTCCGACAATTTCTAGTAAATGAGGACGAGTGAAAGCAGAACGCAAGGTGCTGATAAGCAGCTGAAAACGGCAAACGCAACACATTACCAAACTATTTTTATTAGGAATCTTTATCAACTGAAAACAAAAATTATAACAAAGAACCGATAGCGAGGCGTCTAAACTGCTGTATCCACTCTAGAAGCCCACAATTCAACATTGTTGGCGTAACTATTTTCGTTCAGCAATAATGATCTGAAATATGGGTAAGTAAGTACAAACATTTTTAGCGGACCTAAATATGATGTCAGCCATTCCTATGTCAAAATGGGAACCAAGTGTATCGAAACGAGACAAATACTGACTCATTTCTCGCACGACAAGTGACATATCCAACTGTTGCTCCAGAACACGTTCAGCCTACGTTGAAATTTGCAACAAAAATGGAAAATAATACTTTTACGAGCCACTGATGTTGATGAGCGGCTTGAAGTGCTAGCAACGGATCAAATGAGAAAATTCCAAGGGAAGAGCCTAGTACCTTCCATGTTGCAACTCTCGACCGAACGCATATGCCATTTATGGTTGCACTGAAACTATCTGAAAGTTTATTCATGCCAGTTTACATACGCGTTAACTAACCTCCAATTGTTACCAATACCGATGCATTAACTCCCGATGGCTTGATGTTATTACCTACTTTTCCAGGAAATGCTACCCTTCTACGACTCCCTATCAAAGATAGAGCAGCAACCCAGGGGACATCTTTGTTAGTAATCGTCATCTCAATATTGCCTAGTTCTAAAACGAAAACTATCAAATGCCAGTGAGCACACACCTTGAGCAATGTATTTTGCCAACTCTGGTTTGTTGCATGGTTCTAATGACTGATCTTTTACTAAAGCGTTGCTGACCTAAACCAATTATAAAAGCTATTATAGCCCAAACTTTTATTGTCCATCGTGAATTGTTTGGATCTCTCACAGAATCACTTCGAGTCTCTCCTCTCGTTTCAGAAGCTATCTTAGCCTTCGCATCTTGCTTCGCATTTTTGCGAACTTCTTTTTTAACATTTTTATCTTTCTTTGAAACAATTTCTACATCATCTGATGAAGCAACCTCTTTTTTGTCGTTGGCCGTCTCTTTTTGCCTGTTTATTTCTCTGCCTAAAAGCAATTGGGTAAAATTGTAAACTGTCAAAGTAAGCATACCTTTGCATTTCAGAGTTATGTTTAGTTTATTTCCCAATTCTGTAAGCGCCGAAATCAGTCTTTCTTGTTTCTTTTCAAGGCATATGATTGGATCGAAAACGGTAAAATGGCCAATAGGTTCACCCTAAATAAAGTCATTACAAAACAATAGTCTTCTTTTATGCAGAAATATAAAGCCATCAATGTTCTCTAGCTAGCAGCCGAAGTATCACTTGGATATAATTTAGAAATTTTATAGGGTGATTTAAAAACGAATAATAAAGTTATAACAAATTACCTCTGTTTCCTTGTTTGTTGAGTTGTGATAGTTGGGTAATGCATAAATACCCTCCACAGTTTTGAGCTTGACCGTGCCGTTCATATAAGCAGGAAGCGAATACATATCAGCCATCCTTGTATAAGGAAAGAATTACTTTTAGATTGAGCTAAACAGAGTATACAAGATATAAGGGAAAAGTAAACAAGTATGAAAGCAATACGATATTCAGAGTTTGCAAAACTAGAGCTGGTATCAAAAAAAGCCGTGATGGTTAAAATATGTACGTAAACGGTGCAGGACTACAAATTAGGCGCCCAATCGCTGCTCGCCGCCTTGGACAGTTTAAAGGGACAGTCTCGCACAGGTCATTTCGTACACAAAAATGTGTACGATGAGATAGAACAGATTTACTGCTATTTGTTAAAAATCATTTTCGCTGGTTTTTTCCACTATCCCTTGCATTTCTTTATATCAAAATGATCAGCAGAAGCTAGTGAATCATATGCAACAAAGAATAAAATGCGAAAATACAAAATGACGAGTTTTCAATCAAATTCAAGAAAAGGCGCCAAAGACAAATTCTACAGTAATTCGTGCACAATCAAACTAGTGCGAGACTGTCCCTCTGCGCGCCCCAATGCTAAAATTGCTTGTATGCATTTTTATGTTTCTGATGCTTTATCTAGCCTTACCGACCCTGAATTACTATAGAACAAAAGAGAAAAATATGAAATACGGCAAAATACAAGAGAAATGAATAACGAGTTAATTTTGTTCAGGAAAAACACTTTTTGGGTTCAAAAATAGTTTTCTTGCGAAGTTACTACCATGCTTGGTGTCAAAATGTTCCTTTCGGTGAGCTGAGTGGTTTGCAGCAAAAATTAGACAGATTGGATGTCAAGATTTCGAAGAAAATATATTAGAAGCAAAAAAAACACACGGCCCGCGAAAGGAAAATTTTAAATGTTCTTCTGCGATTTCGATATCCAACTGGCGCTGACGTTTTGAAATCATTCACTGAACCGATCCATGTAAAACTTAGCAAATAGTTAGACTAGATAAAAAATCTATGAGAATGAGTTTTTTGGGATGGTGCCCATGTAATCTAAAAAAAAATGGCAGCTCTCTGAAGTTTATTTTAAAATATTATTGCTGTTTTCGCTCGATCTACTTATAGTCGGTTTCCAACGGAAAAGCCAAGGGACACTCTCGCATAGGTGCGAATGTACCCCATTTGGGGTACGATGAGATGGAGCAGATTTACTGCGATTTTCTAAAAATCATTTTCGCTCGTTTTTTCCATAATTTCTTGCATTTCTTTATATCAAAATGATCAGCAGAAGCTAGCGAATCATATACAAAATGATAAGTTTTCAATACAATTCAAATTGCCAAAAGAGGCGCCAAAGACAAATTCTACAGTAATTCGTGCCCAACCAAACTAGTGCGAGACTGTCCCTTTAAAGGTTAATTCCGTAACCTCGCTCCACCAAACAGTGCAAAAGCAGATGAATTCTATACAATTTCGACCTTTTTCTTGTTTTTCTCATGAAAACTTGTAGTACTTATTTGGTAAAAATTGTTATCACTATGATGAACTAACAAAAAATAGCATTTCATAAGTAAAACCAGAGAAAGTAATATGCCCCGAATCGTGCCGGGACCAGCGCAATTTTAGTGTTGCATCTAGAACAAATTTGTCGACTCAAACCTGGGAAAACTACACATTCTTACTTTTTTCTGTAAACTGTTCCCATTTTGCCGTCTAGATGGTAAAACCCAACAGTTTTGCATTCATTTTTATGCGAGTTTCACACATGTTTTCATTATTTTTATCATTGCATTTGCCTACTTGAATTATTATCTACCCAAAAAAAATAGAAAAATGGACGAAATCTATGTCAAATCCTAATATTGAAAATTTTGTGAGAAACCGAACTCGAAAAATTTGAAGGTCTGCACAGCGCGGGAAAAAGCATTTCCATTTGAAACAGACTATAGAATCCTTGTGTATGTTCTCCGAATCTGTTGGCAACTTCTTGATATATATTTTTCAGTTGAAAACATTTTCTGCAACTGGAAGCCAAAAATAATAGGTCCCACCGCGCGTTTGGGATCAATCACGGAGGCCAGTTCGCTTAGTGGTTATTGGTCTCAGCCTGCGATACCCTTTTCAACCGTTTATTCAATGGTTATATAAATGTTTTCCACCATCTCTCCACACCCTTTCCATTTTTACGAAAGCATTGCTTGCTTCGTTCAACCATTTCTGTTTGTATTCTTAAATTTTCAGATTCAGACTAGAATCTAGAAAAATGGGAATTTCCGACAATGACGTCCAGAAGCAGCTTCGCCATATGATGGCGTTCATTGAGCAAGGTTTTCATTGTTGAGAATTAATTTTTATAACGTTTAATTATAGAAGCCAATGAAAAAGCAGAAGAAATTGATGCAAAAGCCGAGGAAGAATTCAATATTGAAAAGGTTCAGAACTTATTATATTACAATGTTTTCTTCTTTTAGGGACGTCTAGTACAACAACAACGTCAAAAAATCATGGAATTCTATGAGAAAAAAGAAAAACAGGTGGAACTGCAGAGGAAAATCCAAGCTTCAAATTCTCTTAATGCTGGACGTCTAATGTGCTTGAAGGTATATGACTACCACTTCTTAAATATTTTTTATTCCTTTAGGCCCGTGAAGATCATATTCGTCACGTCCTTGATGAAGCTAAGGCCAATTTATCCAGAATTTCTGCCGAAGCTGCACGCTATCCCGCTATTCTCAAGGGGCTAATTATGCAAGTACGTTTTAAAATGCTTTACTTTTTCGAATTTTCTGAAAGAACTATCTTGTAGGGCCTTTTGCAATTGCTGGAAAAAGAAGTCGTTCTCCGATGCCGCGAAAAAGATATGGGTCTAGTAGAGCAGCTCCTTCCTGAATGTCTCAACGCTCAACATCAACAATGGGGCGACAAAAGTCATGTGAGTTAAGCATACATTCATATTTTATTTATTATAGGTCACTATTGATAAGAATAACTTCCTCCCATCCAACTCAGCCGGTGGTGTTGAGATATCCGCCAAAGCCGGAAAAATCCGTGTCTCTTCTACCCTTGAAAGCCGTTTGGAACTAATTGCTAGTCAAGTGAGTAATATTTTTGTCGGAGTCTAGTTTCTTTTTATAATTTATTTTCGTTTTCGTTTACAAACGTTCTTTTCCAGATTGTGCCCCAAATTCGTACCGCGCTCTTCGGACCTAATCCCAACAGAAAATTCTTCGACTAAGTTTGTAGATATGTATTTGTAATTTCTTCTGACCATTCCACAATACATTGTGATAGATATTTTGCTTATTAGTGTAGACTTGCCTGTCACCAACTTAGCAGATGTTTTATGTGAGCTCATTTTAAATAAAATTTTTATTATATAGTTTTCCGCTTTACATTAGAACTACTCCTCGCAATCATCACATTACAACAGACCTTGAGTTCTCGTCTAGTTCGGTCCAGTCGATTCGATTGTTTCTTTGTGACCGCTTGTCGGTGTTACATTCTCCAAAATAGCCCTCTCTCATGAAAGTCTCCCGTCTCTGAAATAGGTAAGGTATTGAAATTGTTGTCTATTGTAGTGGAATCAATGGGTAGCTTCAATATTTTCAACTGTCGTCCACAATTTTGACTGATTGCATTCGTGACAGTTTCCAGAACCATGACATCCAACCTCCTGCTCTTGATGCTCCTTTTCTCGTCGCAGCTCGTAGACAGCACCATGATCAGATGCTATAAGGGGCTCAAGTATTTCGTGGGCCAGGACATCTATCAGGACACAGAGGACTGTGACAACATTCTGGGGCTGGGCGAGAGTTACTGCTACACTTTTTACGAGGAAAGCTCTGTCCAAAGTGTGACGAAGATGGGCTGCTCGTCGATTGTGTGCAACGTGAGTCTCTCGAGAGCCAACAAACGGTGATTCAAGGCTATTCGGAATCTGTGTGCGGAGAGCAGCCTCGGCAACATGAACGGGAAACTATGCTGTTGCAATGACAGGTAGCTTTATCGGGGGAGAGCAACGGTCTCCTTTGAGGCACTACTGCAACGGAGCCGGCCCGGCCCGACTCGTGCCCGTCCTCGTCCCCCTTCTTTTTATTCTGTCCGCTATCGAAGTCATGCTTTATCTCCCGTGAACACTTCCTCCGCCACTTTCTACGGGTAATAAACATTTATATTTTGTCCCATTTCATATTTAATAAAGTCTAAAAGTATTGGCCAGCCGTTCGCATCCTGTGAATAATAAGCGACAGCTCAAACAGGGGCTGTTTGTTGACCCGGCGTCCTCCGATAACTTCATTCCGAGTTCTACTCGTACAGCCCTGCCTGTCCACCTGTGGCCCCCTCAAAACATTTTGTTTGTTCTAGCTCCGGCTGCCAGCTCCCTCCTCCGGCATCTCCCCCCATCCTCCCAGGGGAGCAGGCCGTCTACTCGTACAGGGCGCGGGTTATCCGCCAATCGTGTCCTAATGAATACAAGACGAGTGTTTTGTTTGCGGACTGACTCAGCCGCCGTCCCGGAGCAGGGCACTATTTCCGTTTCCCCGGCGATCAAATGTTGCTGTGCTGCCCTTTCACCTCCATTTTATCTCCCCAAATCGCGGTAGCCACTTGCCAAGAGCAGGCCAAACACGAGTAAAGTGGGCCGTGTTTGCTTTTCGAAGAAAATCGTTGTCGACCTTCAATCGGGCGAGCAAACGACACCTAGTCCCATTAGCCTATCCCGCCCGTCATCTCCTAACGCGATAATTTTTTCCCGGGGAGGATGACCCCGTCCTCCCCCTGGGGGTATGCAAACAGTATTGAAATGCCTGCCACCCACTCGTTCCCACGTCCTCCCCCATTGAAGACTGTGAATCACGGCTGCGTATCGATTTCGTGATAAGCCCTGCTCGGCCGACAGTCACTCTTTCCGGAAATTCTCTCCGAGTCATCTCCACCTCCCGACTGTCCTCTTTCAGAAATGATCCCCCTGCTCCTCCTCCTCCTCCCGTTGGTATCCGCCCAATATTTCAACAACAACCAACAGCCCACGACCCAGGGATACCAGAATTTTTGGGAGCAGAATGTGAATGACCCCCTTCAGACGGCAGCGGGCTATGGACGCGGCATCGTCAACCAGATTCTGACTCCAATTAACAACAGCCAGGTGGGCAAACGGATAGGACAGAAGACAGCGGCCGTTGCAGAGTGGAACTGCCCAGGACGGGGCGGTGACCATCCAGTTCCAGCTGAGAAGCTACTCCAACCCGACCTCGGCCTTGCCCAACGGCTGGACCTGTGTCTGCCCCGCGGGCAAGAGCTGCAGCTACTTCAAGACGGAGCCATACTGCTCCTTCGCCTTTACTTTCATCATTTCCACCCCCGAGTAAGTCCACATTCATCCATCAAAAAAGAGACGTTTTAGTGAATCCGTGAGATATTTGACGACGGATTTCATTCGACTGGAACCCAACGGCCAACTGCCCCCGATGGTCGGCAGCAACTCCAAAAGATGGGACAACAACTTCGTCGTCCAGCTGCCCACAAAGCCCGTAAGTGGCTCCTCCACTTCTTACCACCCTTCTTCAGTCGGCCATCGACGTCTTCGCCCATCACCTGGGGGCAGTGATCGGACAGGACGGCAGCCTCGTGGCCGCGGACACTCTGACCCATGCCGACACCTGGGTGGTCCCCCTGAACGGCGTCCTCCCCGCGGTGGGTGGTGTCCAGGGCATGCAGAGTCAGAACACCTTCGACGGCAAGCTGCTCGGCACCCGGCTGTCGCTGTCCTACTCGATCGCCTGCAGTGGCAGTCTCGTCGGCCCCTCGTGCGACCTCTTCTGCACCCAGTCCTCAGTGAACAGCCAAGTGGCAGCCTGCCGCTCCAACTCCACCGGCTTCTTCAGCGTCTGCCAATACCAAACCATGGGACAGGTATCTCGTCCTAGTTTTTTTTATTACTTCTCCAGGTGGATAACTGCAAGAATTGTCCCTGGGGCATTAAGGACAGCACATACTGCCAGGACGAGGACGGCGACGTCCTCGACCCCCACACCGCGGTATGTCCCCTTGTTTGAATCCTCTCGACTGACGAGTTCAGGGCGTCGTCGACACCAGCTACAAGACGGCCACCATCGTGCTGGCCATCCTCCTGGCGGTGTCCCTCGTCCTCTTCCTTATCGCCCTGATCGCCTTCTGCGTATTGTGAGTTGCCATTTCCCTCGTTCCTCATCCTCCCGCTTTAGTCCTGAGTTTTCCCAAAGGGTGACCCGTGTCCTAATGGAGCAGTATAGGTAATCAGGCACCTAACCCACCACCCTGCCGCTGCACCATAACCCTCTTTCGTTCTCCCAATTGACAGTCGATTTCAGGAGAAGGCGACAGGTTCCCGTCGAGAAGGAGATGATCACCTACACCAAGGGAGGGCCCGCGACACAGCCCCTTCTCAACGTACGTGCCTCCCTCTTTTTTTATAAATAAGGATTTGTTTAGAACTCTTTCCGGGACAACGATCTCCCGACGCCGGTGCCCCGCTCCAACCCGCCGAGCCTGGACTCGAAGCCCCTGAGTAAGTCCAGAGATCTCTCTTCCACCGTCCTCCGTAATCTGACCGTCGTTTAGCCACGCGACTGACCACTTCCGTTTGAGTGAGTGAGTCTTGTCGTGCCGTGGTCCGTAACCCCCTCGCCCCCCGCTCGCCACCTCAACTCAATCACTTTTTAGGGTCGGCCCTCCGGAAACCGATGGTGCCGATGACAGATACTACTCGAGACACTAGCTTCAGTAACGACCTCCCGATGAGACCCAGCCGGAGCGAAATCGTCTGACCGCCGGCCGCCCCTCCCCTCCCGGTGTGAACATGATCCTCATCTCTGCTCAAATTGTTGTACATTGTGCAATCCGTGAATATTTTTGTCTGACTACCCGCCGACAAAATCCAGTCGCCTACCAGTTTGTAGTCAATGGTGCAGTTAGAGGGGTAATTGTCGCGAGCCTTGACCCAAACCCAGATCTGTAAAAACGTCGACTCCTCCCTCTGCCGCAGTCTCATGATTCAGGTTGCCCTCCTCCTCGTCCTTTTTGCTCTCCTCCAGGCTCAGGTTATTCTGTCCCCGTCGTCCGGTTCCACCGTATGATTAGAATAATGACACCTCTGTGGAGGTCAGCGACATGGAACGAGTGAAGAAGGACGACGACATGACTTCGACGGCTCCTTCGAAAGAATCCAAAGAGGCGGAGGAGCGGAAATTGCAGGAAGTCAAAAATGAACTGGACCGAGCGGTTCTTAGGTGTATTTCATTCAAGTTGACTAATTCAGGTCCAAAGTCTCAACAGCACCCTGTCGCCCCCCGCAGGGCCAGTAACCTCCGTTTCTTTGCCGGTGAGTAACCTCCACGTCTTCCAATTTCTTGGATTAGAATCTCCAATCCTGTACCGCATTAGATTGCAATAACCGAGGCACCTGCCTGGGAACTCGTTCGTCCTATTTCTGTGCATGTCAATACGGATTTTCGGGGCGCTCCTGTGAGGAGAGTGAGTCTTCCTGCTAGCCACAAGTCTTCCTTTATTTAGCTATTTGCAACGCAACAACAGATTGCAATGGAAGAGGTCTCTGTATCGGCACGTCGTCAGCAGTCACATGCTTTTGTAATCTGGGTTATGGTGGCCCCCATTGTGAAACGGCCTTCTAAAGACCCTAGGATATTCCTAATAAATTATCTCGTCTCTTGTCACTCCCACCCCGTTGCTTGCGTAACCTATGTCATTACGTCAACAGAATCACTGTAGCGGAAAAGTTCAATTGTGTTCTGCCATCCTCCGTTTGTGTCATTTCTCCCGTAAGCATTTGGGATAATCAAAGGAACAAGTGAATTGAGAAGTCCCTTGGGTGCCTACTTGCCAATTCCCGATACACATGAAATTGAAGAACAAACATTTGCATATACGAAAGTTTACTTACAGCTAGGTACAATTAGTGATTGTAAAAAATAAGTAATATAAATTAAAAGCACATGTGATGAGTTGACGTCATAATATTTAAGCTCGTTCTCCGCGGATGCGTCTAGCCAATTGGATATCTTTGGGCATTATGGTGACCCGCTTAGCATGGATAGCTGTAAAATTCATGATTACAAAATGATGCATTCCTACCACAAAGATTGGTGTCTTCGAACAGCCCGACGAGGTAGGCTTCAGCAGCTTCCTGAAGAGCCATGACGGCCGAGGACTGGAAACGCAAGTCAGTCTGAAAACAGATTACATACAAAAAGACCAATAAAATATAAACCTTGTAATCTTGGGCTATCTCACGGACCAGACGCTGGAAGGGCAACTTGCGGATGAGCAGCTCCGTGCTCTTCTGATAACGACGAATCTCTCGGAGGGCGACTGTTCCAGGGCGGTAGCGATGAGGTTTTTTAATTCCTCCAGAAGCAGGAGCAGACTTTCTGGCTGCCTAAACAGATTAACGTTTACAGTAAAATAAAAGACTGAGGGCACTTCTCATTCTCTATGAGAAAAACAAAATGAATAAACCAAAACTGTATCCCACCTTGGTGGCCAACTGCTTCCGCGGAGCTTTTCCACCGGTCGACTTACGAGCAGTTTGTTTAGTGCGTGCCATACACTGAAAAATCAATTACCATTAAAAAAAACTAGGGTGGGTATTAAGGAAATGATAATCATATTGATCAAAATAGTAATTTAGTAAAGATAGTAAAGGACCGAAAGATATCCGACATTTCAGAATCACCTTTGGTGAGACCAAATACAGTCCATTTCCAACGGAAAAGACTTCGATTCAAATTTCGACCAGGAGAAAAGTAAGTGTCCCGTATATAGCCGAGATGCGTCGTTGCAATTGGACTGGACTGATTTTAGGCAGAAGCCTTCTGGCCTTTTTGCCTTTTTCTGGCCTGTTTTTCAATATCTAATCGTTGCGGGTGCTTTGAAATGCGAGCGGGTTTTCAAACCCCGAAAATAAAACGAGAAAAAAGTGTCTTCTCATTCAAGAGCTCGTTCCCGTTCACATTGCTATAGCTCGGGTAAAAATATCTATATACAGATTGATTGCATAACTCAATGGGGATATCCGTTGCGTACCGTAATCCGCCGACAAAGACATTAGAGGAACCATCGAAGGGTGGATACGTTTAGAACAGCGAAATACGAACAGACATTGTTTATTATGGTCAGGTATGTATTACATTGCTGAAAAATGATATTCGAAATATGTGGCAATCGCCTCTTCCCCGGGCCCCGAACTCGCGGCCGCCTTCGGCTACTTCTCGAGAGGCGGGGTTAGGGCGGGCCTCCCTGCTCTTGCCGACTGACCTCCTCATTATCCAATTGTCCCTTATTCCTATTCGTTCCTCTTTCCTGATAAATATCTTTGGTTATTGTGCAACAGGAGCCAAGGCCATGCCTCTTGCGGTCTTTATCTGCTGCCATCACCGGCCCCTTCCGGTATCCCCCCTCCCGTTTATGGCCCTCTTCATTTTGTCTCGGGGGGTGTCATGGCGTCGGCATTCGGGTAGCTCTTCCGGTGCGCGACACCGCCCCATGAAATATTCAGTCAACCGGGAGGCTTCCCACCTGAAATTCTCATTACGAGGGTCCGGCGGATTGAGCCGTCAATCACGGGGCTGACCCGTGTGCCGTGTTTCCTGATGGTATCTGGCCGCCTTTGTCCTCCACTTGTCCACAATTTCATCCCCATAAAACATAGGCTCTCGGCCATTACACTGTTTTCTCTTCGGAACGCCAAAGTTGACAGCTGGGCTGGCCGGGCGTGAACCCGTGTTTCCGGAGCGAGGCTCCTTTCCCACCGCCGTCCCTTATAATATTCGTCACCGGCGACGGCCGTGGGTAACCCCCGGTCGACCGTCGTCCTCCTCCTCTTCCCACCCCCAACGACCCTCCTCCCAGCCGTTATACAGTCCCTGTTCAATATTCACATTCCAGCCGGATGAGATGAAAACATCGGTCGTGTTGGCCGACCGTATTCCAGGCCCCCGGCCTCTGCACTGGCTCCAGTTGCTGCCGGTGGCCGTCGTCCTGCTGCTCTCCTTCCTCCAGCACCTGCGCATCTCGAATCTCGAGCTGAGGCTGGCCGTCCTCGAGTCCCAGGTAACCAGCTGTCTCACCTGTCCTCATTTGCCTAAACCCCCTGGCGTTGTTTGCTCTTTGAGAAGATCCTCCCGGCCGTTTTCGGCGCCATCTGGGAGCACAATCGAGTCGCAGCTAATCAGAGATGTTTAAGCCCGGTCATTACTGACGCAATTCGACCTGTGAGACAAATCGGCCGCGACTCGAAGCGACCACCTGCAGCCACAGTCACGGCCAGCTGCGGGCAGAGGGCCGGCTCGTGCTAGTCCCAAAGTTTCGTGTCCTTGGGTCACGCTAATGCACAAAGGCGGTTCTCCCGGTCTAATATGGGCCTGTCACACGGGGCCGACTCTCTCAAAGCCGTTGCTTTTCTGACAAATTGACGCGCCTGCTTCCAAGGGGTGCCCGGACCGGGCCACCCGGTATCCGAGTCTTTTGGGCCTGATTTACGGCCGCTTGGAGGTAGAAAAAGGCCTGCCGCGCAGTTCACTATTTACAGCCGGAATATGAGAGCCAGATGTGGCGAGGAGGGGGCAGGCAGGTGGGTGACTGTAGGAGGACGAGGAGGAGTGGCCCGTGTGTGAACTAGCTGCATCTGTCGGGAGAATACCCGAGCAAACAGAGCCCAATTAATCATTCGGTCAAGTGGCCAGTCAAATACTCCTCCGAGGACCGCGATGTTCCAATCAGATAATAGCTGTTTTTGAGGAGGAGGCCCGGGAGTCACTTGGCCTCCCCTTGCTTGTAGCCATAAATTTGGATAAATTGCCCGCCGCGTCAACTCTGCCCCTTTGAACTGCTCAATTTCAGGCGGACGCCTCGCCGGCCAACCGGACCAGGAGACACCTCGACGGCAAGGAGTGCCTCTGCCCGCCAGGTTCGTACCCTGCTGTAATATGCAAATTATGGGAGGGAAAAGTGTTTGCGCAAGGGAGGAAACGGTCAAACGGCAACAACTGACCCCTCGCTTGTCATCTCGAACGCGACATATTACATAGGAATTGACAGCCGGGGATGTTCCATTTGGGCCGTGTTTGCGTGGCCTCCCGAGGTGTGGGCAGGGGGGCAGTTTGATGGAGTGCGAGATGGATGACCAGGTGCAATTGTCTACTTTCAGGGCCCAAGGGAGACGCCGGACCCCCGGGACCGCCGGTGAGTCTTTTCACTTTCAGGGGGCCACAGATATTGCCTATTGTCGTGTCTTACGGTACTTCAGGGGCATCGAGGTCTCAACGGCTGGCCTGTAGGTATTCCACCCCCTGGGTTGTCTCGGTTCCTCCTCTCCTCAATGTAGTGCGTGTCTTCCAGGGTCCCTCCGGCTTCCCTCGTCGTCGCTCGTCCTCCTCGCCCTCTCCGCTGCCTGCCAATGTTCGTGTCCCCCCATCGTGTTGTCGACTGTTCCTTTCAGCTGGACCCCAAGCTCAGTCGCCAGCTCCGTGCCTTCGGGATGCTCTACTCGCCCGACGGCAACGCCATCCAGCTCCGGGGACTGCCCGGCCCACCGGGTCCGCCGGTTCGTGTCGTGTCGTCCGTCTGCCGGTTTAAAACACATTTCCAAATAGTTCTGAGCAGGAGTGATCATTTTGTTTTAGGGACCGAAGGGCGGACGCGGCTACCCCGGCTTCCCGGTGTGTTTTTCTCTTTTCTTTTTCTCCTCCCGCATCGTTCTGTTCCCCCCTACTCCTATGCTCTCTCACCTTCCACTTTCAGGGCCCCATAGGTCTCGACGGCCCCCGCGGCCTACCGGTAGGTGTCTTCGGGGTGTTGGTGTTGGCTCTAACTTTCTTTTCGTCCTAATTGCACGTCTCCCTTTAATTTCACTTTTGTTGTGTACACACAAATCGGATTCAGGGAGTGCCAGGACCCAAGGGCGACAGGGGCGAGAGAGGACCCATCGGCCCTCCGGGATATCCAGGCCTGAAAGGAGACCGAGGCCCAGCCGGAGGACACATGCAGGTACCACTTCGCCTTGTCTGAAATGTATGTTTTCCCAAGATTGCCGGTCCGGTACCGACTTACCAAGCATCACAACTAGCCGTACAAACCCTTCCGGGACCGCCCGGACCCCCCGGGCCCCCGGGTGTGCCTGGAAAGGAGGGGAGGTCGGGACAGAAAGGAGACCGCGGACTGCCCGGCTTTGACGGAGAGTCGAAAGTCGGACCGAAAGGAGAGCCGGGCCGTGACGGAATGCCAGGACTGCGAGGATCTCCCGGCGACCGCGGCGAGAAGGTTTCGTCTTCTATTCTATGTTGGCTGAGTGTTGTGTTGTGTAGGGAGAACCGGGCAGCGTCAGCTACAGTCATCGACACCATGCCGTAGTGGCCGGCCCACCAGGTCCGCCAGGACCTCCTGGCACCGCCTGTCAGCCTTCAACTGGCCCACCAGGCCTTCCAGGAACACCAGGGCTTCAGGGACCACCGGGACACCACGGACGACAGGTTGTTGTGTTGTGACATTTCCCATATTCCAAGGGGCTGGCCTGTTGATAACCGCCGTTTTCAGGGAGAGAAAGGAGAACGTGGCCAGCAGGGCGAGAAGGGCGACCCGGGCCTGCCTGGCCGTCCTGGAGCGACCACCTCCAACAACGTCGGGCAGACGAAGGTCCTTATGGGGCCACCCGGACCAGCTGGCAAGGACGGAAAGGACGGCGAGAAAGGCGAAAAGGTACCTCTTTTAGTCCGTGGTCGAGCGTGTCGTGCCGTGTGTTCATTGACTCCTCTAACCTTATAGGGCGACCCGGGAGTGCCAGGACCAGTGGGGCCGCCGGGGCCGGAAGGACCGCACGGAAAACGAGGACGCAGGGTAAGCGCCACTTTTGAGCAGTTCGAATAGTCACACCTCGTGGTTGTCTAACGATTTCACCCTTTCGTGTTTGTCCAATTTAATATTTCAGCCGAATTCTACAAAGGTGAGCCCCCGGTAGTCAGGTATTCGAGATAACGTGTTCCTAACATAGACTAGCCTCCGCCGCCCCCCGTTCCTTCACTAGAGTCATTTTCAGGGCCGACCCGGAGAGCCCGGCAGCTCCGCGAACATTTCCATCTCTTCGGAACTCGTGGAGGAACTCATGACCGTCATGAGGAAGGAGCTGCCCGAGATGAGGATCCGACACGGATACCCCGGACCGCCGGGGCCAGTCGGACCTCCTGGACCAGTGGTAAGATCTGTTTATGGCTCTCTTCTTTCCCCTTGCTGACGTTTTCTGATCTGTTTCATTCCAGGGGCCGGGCGGAAAGGACGGTGCCCGTGGCCCACAGGGACTTCCTGGCCACGCAGGAGAGAAAGGAGACAGAGGCGATATTGGATCGCCGGGACTGCCCGGTCAGCCGGTAGCGTGCCTTCCAGCCAGAGAGATCCCCATTTCAGGGTCAAAGTGCCGAAGTTGCACAGATATCAACGGGAGAAGTAGTGCCCGGCCCACGTGGCCCTCCAGGACCACCTGGTTTGCCTGGTCCTCCCGGCGAAAAAGGCAATCCCGGATCCGGCCTGCCAGGTCAGTATCGCTCCAAGACGGGAATGGAATATGCTTTTTGCTTTGCAAATAAAAACATTTTCCAGGTCAACCGGGCGCTCTCGGTCTGCCCGGTCCTCCAGGTCCGATGGGAATACGCGGTTTGCCGGGCATGGAAGGCAAAATGGTAACTGTCCTTTTCTCTCCCCGGCCATAAACTGTTCCAAGCCTTTTTCCTCTTCCAGAGCCGAGCATGTGCATGTCGTAGATAGCTGTAAAATGTTGTGACATTGGCCGATCCGTCTTGTGCAGAGGCTATGCTATGCGCACTTCACCGTCCTTGTTCAAGCGAGAACAGACCATTTTCAGGGGAAACCGGGACCAGTCGGACCAAAGGGAGACATGGGATCAATGGGGCCTCCGGGAGAACGAGGAGTGGACGGAATGAGGGGGTCGCGAGGAGAAAAAGGCGACCAGGGCATTCCCGGACTCGACGCGCCCTGCCCTACCGGACCAGATGGCCTGCCCCTCCCCTACTGCTCGTGGAAACCCATGGACGTGAGTTAATCGTCTCGAATAGCCTGAAATTGCACAAAAAAGCACATCAATTTATAGAATTCAGTTAAAGTAGACTACGGGTAAGCACCGGCGGGTATTTGGGATAACGAGAACAACTAACAGCTTGTTTAGACGGAGGACACCTCCCAGGAGAAACAAGCTCTCCGTCGTCGTCGTAACAACTAACCACTCACGCCTACTAACCGACCATCCTACCTTTGTTCTATAACATTTTACTGGAGCATAAGTCGAGTTTATTCGGCTTGTAACTTGACCTTTTTTGTTCTTTGAAAAGGTTTGATTCAGGGCAAAAACGGCGAACTCTGGGAGCGGTGAGACTGGTATACGGTATGAAGAAGTTACTGAGGATGGCTGGCAACAACTGGCTGTCTAATTACGTGTATCCTTTCTGTATTATGTGCAATTCCTCTCCTTCACCTCGGTGTTTTATCTAGTTCTTACTTGCCTATTATGTAATTGTTCTTGTTCATCATAATCTTTGATCTTCCCCAAAGCTTTCTTTCTCGTTAAAAATACTTTCTTCAATCATATCGGATAGAGAGCTCAACCGTATCTCTGCCACTATGCTTTACATTTATAGATAATAAACAATTTATTTTAAAATCTCTAGATATAACAATAAAATTATGGTTTTTTTAAAAGTGAGTTCACATTCATTTTCGACACGTTTGGAACCATTCGGATGGTTACCGAGATTCTGAGGAAAAGTTATTTCGAAACAATCTATGGTTACTTGCCTTGTATCGCGAATCAGAACCTTTCCAAGGTTGTCTCCAGCATTGAAAACATGCTCGTCTATGACATCTTCGGTAGTCTGGAGCATAAAGGTTATAGTTATTTTTTTAAGAACCTCTTTGATTCCATGAAGAACATTACTGTAGGCATCCTCCGCCATTAAATATAAACTCCGCGGTTCTAACAGTACAGATCCCACATACAGTTGTGGTATGTCTTCTTTTATCTACGCCCTTTTGTTTCTATCAACGAAATATAAAAAAATACCGGGTTGTACAAATCGAGCAGACCATGTGACCCCAACGTTAAAGTTGAAACAAAAGGAAAAAAGGCTGGCCCATCCGTGTGTGGCATAATGCCTTGACCGCTAAGATACTACACACGAAAGTTTTGTAAATGTTAAATAGAAAACCTCGTTGACAAGAACATGATTCGCCGGCTTGGGAAAAATATTGACATCATCAATCTTCTTCATTAAATATTTTAATTCCTGCAGTAATGGCTGTCATACAAAATAAATAAATAACCAACTAACGGAAAATCATCTGTAGGTATAAGGCCTTTCCTGCCAACAATTCCACCATAATTTTGTAGCCTTCTGTTGGATAATGCCTAGAAAACGGTCTTCTAAAAATAATGTTTTAAACTAACTCTCCATTTTGGCAGTGGTGCGTTATTTATGCAGCTAAGAATAACTTCTTCTTCCTCAGGTGTTATGAAATTCGGAATGTAGTAAACAGTCGGAGGAGCCTGAACATTATATTTTCAAGGCCAAGATAATAAGTTGCAGATAATAATTTGCAAAACCTCTTTTACCTCTTTTATTTTCCATTTCTCTAAGTCATGCATTTGATCTTCTAAAATCCCAATCTATAACGGTCTTGTTTTCCACATAAAACATACATATTGTGCATACAACAAAAAAAATATGAGACCAAAAGTTTATGAATCGTTTATTGAGATCAGAAGCATCACTGTAGAAATCACTAGTTGACCGGCATGATGACAATATCAACAACAAATCAAGAGAGTTTTAGCAGTATGTAAATGTACAAATTACAGAGTTATTAGCGAAGAAAATCGCAAAATTGGCAAAGACGGATCTCTAATGGGAATGCTGGATATCATAAATAAACGAATGAAAGACATTATTAAGCACTTTATAAACAATCGGGAAAGGTTGTTGGATTTTTTTCAGTAGTATTTGGATTTGAATAAAACAAAAGAGAATTGTCGTTGACAGCATAGTTGGCAGAATCAAAAGACCCCAAGCAGTGATTGTAGGTGCTATTTGTTTTTATATCATTACTAATATTGATCTACATACCTTCCTTGATGAGAAACATCAAAATCTGAATTAGGACTGACAGATCTAGCATGCTGTCGGTTGGTTTCATCCTTGAACGGACTAATGAAAAATGACTGACAACGCTAAAATCATGGCCATATAGAAATAGCCTATAAATAATTACAATATTATCAGTGTCCATTGTTTGCTCTGACGAAATGAGTTGGTCCATAAGTGGTGAAGCTTCAAAAATCATTTCAGTACATGGAAACTGAGACATGGGGAATGATGTTCGCTCAATCATACCTGATCACCCATGGGTTGCAATGGGGTAGAATAGTGATCGGTAGGGCATTCCACTCTAACAAAAAACTCTGCGAGTGCCTCAGGAAGCTACAGAAAATGTTAAAAATATAAAGAATAAAAACTAGCCTCTCCACTACATAAATTTTGATTATTAGGTTGTTGATCATAAAGAGGACGCATTCGATCATCCATGGGTGGCATTCCTTTTGTGCCAGCTTCTAATGATTCAATGTCGCCTGTATACACTTCGTAGAGCAGCACCTTTTTTTAAATTACCTGGGAAAGCTAATCCGTGGCAAGGATCTTTAGGATCCGGATTTCTTTCTCTCCATTTCCTAATATCAGCATTTATTTTTTCCGTTCTTTCGGGTGTGATCATCCAGTATGAACAGCGCTTATGGGCAGCGAGGTCGTTAGGATCCAACTATTTGTAATAGCCGGTTATTTCGAAAGAGCATACCTCAACTTTAGAAAAACATCTATTAAGGGAAAGGTTATGACGAACAGAGTTACGCCAACCTTCAGGAGCTTTCCGAAAAAATGGAAAATAATACCTGAAACGTACACATGCTATAGAAATCTCAACGTACATAATAAAAGCATAAATCTCTGATACAGTCAAGTACCCATATGGACTATTTTTGAGAGCCAACGCAATCAAGCATGAATAAGACCATCCAGGCCTAACTGGTCCATCAGCTATATTAACAAACTCATCTTGAATTTCACTATTCTGAAAAGGTATTTTTTCGAAGCACCATAAGTTTAAAAACCTGTCTACGTTTTATTCTCTTTGAAAATTTATTTGAGCTGTTTTGATTAAACTGGGGATTCTCCTCAATAAACCAATCGGATACTTCATCTCCTTCTTCGTCGTCAAAAAGAGAGATTTGTGAGGCTGGATCGGAAATTATACTAGAACTACTAAAACAGTTAGAGGAAAATATTGAAAATACCGTTTCGTATTCTTTGGAGGAGCACCTTTTCTCATCATTTCATTTATATAAGCTGCTTTAGAATCAATGACTCGTGAATTTAAGATATTCGTCTAATAACTCAAGTTTTTATGAAAACATTTAAACTAACATTGTTGTTTGAGTTCAATACCTCAGTTGCAATACTTTGACTGGTGCCCTGTGGTACTTGAATAGTCCAAGTGTGTCCTAATATTTAAGATTTTATGTTGAAACATTAGATTACCTTTTAAAACACTTGTCCTGCTTTCAGCGGTTCTTTCTACAATCCTAGCGGCCGCTGCAGCAACAGCATTGGTAAACGCTGTTCTCGATCTTTTTGTTCCCATTTGTTCACAAGAAGAAGAAGGCTCGTTCACAGATGGTCTTTCTGAATATAAAAAGGACTGTAAGTTAAGCTCAAAATGTAATTTTACAGAGAGATGCGATATGCTAAAATATAAAATTGTGTATTTTGCAAATATACCTTTCATTTCCTGTTTTATAAATATTGGAGCTAATGGCCGAGATCCTACGGTCTCTATTTCTGTGAATCGCCGTGTGACAGACTGAAATAGTGAAATCTTGAGACTGATAAAATAGCTTACTTTTATAGGATTATCAGCATCTTCAGTTTTCAAAGCTGATACTTTAGTACGATTAATTTTAAAAATATCTTCGGCTTTTAGCGGATTGTTTTCATTATTACGTTGACTACCAGGATCTCCGCTCATTTATCTGAACATGCAACCGATAACTTACTGAAATAATGCATTTGTCGCTTCCGTTCACTTTTATTTTACAAAAAAATTATTTATTTATGAAAAATTTGAAAAGAAAGAAGGCTGCAAATTTTGAGTGCAATGGTGATTTGAAATTAGACAGTTGGCGCCGGTCTTGCGCCGTCTAACCCAAGACGAACTGCCGACATATAGAGACAAATTTTGCCGAAAGATAGATCTTTTATAGGTGTGTAAAGTTTTGTCTTACCACGTTAACTTATTTTTAGAGAAATATATGCAATAAAGTTTAAAGTATAACATTAGATAGAACGCAGCCTCGTGGGTTAAATGAATCTATCATTACTTTTATCTGATTGAAAATAAAAACAGATCGATATAATCACAAGTCTACTCAAAATAAGGAAACAATGGGAAGCGAGGGCTATTTACATGGCTCGGAAGAAGATTAATTAAAAAAGCTAAACCTCCAGCCCATCCTTCGTAGAGACTGTAGGGTCGGTCAGGTTTTCTTTGTTCTCTTTGGATATCCTGTGACATCATCAAATAAGCAAATGACTTCGCACGATTTAACCATTTCACATTTCCAGTAGCTTTCCATAAAAAGAGAAACGAATATCCTGATTATATTTTGTAGAAAAAATCCGGTAAACTAACCATTTCCAGACAGTCCATGGCACAATCCTGGCCCTTTTTTCAGTATACCTTTGATAGTAGTGTGGCTGGCACCCATGAAGTACGCGCCCCAGTTCACATGGGTCATATTCCATGTTTTAGCTCTTTTATCATAATTTTTCTACGTTTGTGTTCTCCCGTGGGTTTCTCAACAGAATAATATGACGAAAAATGGATAAAAATCATAAGAATCGTGAATAATACACAAACTAATCGGTATGTATTACCGAGGGTGTTATCACAAGTCTTTCTGGTGCCATAGGATGCCTTGTTTTCAATTGTTATGTGTTCTATCCTCTATGTAACTACTTTCTGTGTGTTTGGAACACGCGAAAAACATGAAAAGATTATAAAAAAGGAGGAAGAACGGTACAAAAGGGCTTCCAAGAGCAGTTGAACTGGGGCGCGCTTACTTCATGGGTGCCTGCCACACTACTATATATACCTACCTTTCACCCATATTTGCTCGCCACCTAATAAGGCAGCCTAACAGGATAAATTATTTAATGCAATAATAAAATACCTGAAGATACTTAGGATCATGAAAAACAGAATAAGCTTTGAGAAGAGCAGGTATTACTCCCGGCGAGCCATGGCACCAATGCACAATATCGTATGATTTAGGCCTAAAAGGAGGTCAGTGTTATAAAAGCGTGTTACTTGCTAACGTAGTCCAAACTACTGGCGAAACCTCCATCTCCCGTTTGAATAGATACAAGCCAGTCTACTGTTTCTTTTATTCGCGATTTTAATCCATGAGGATATTTGGCTTTAATCTCGGGATCATCCGTGTCAGAAAAATCATTGTATAGGCTAAAATAGTTCAAATCTAAAATAGCAAAAATGCAACCTTAAAAGAGTTAGAATGATTCCGGCTAAACCGTGAGCTGCCCCAATATACATAGTATCATGCCAGTAGTACATAAGTGATGGTGGATATTGTTCCGAGCTCTTGTCGCAAGTTCTAAAATGCTAAACATGAGCAAATGATAACATAGAGACTAACCTTGCACCTCTGTAAAGAAGATGCCGGCAGATTTCGTCAATCATCTTTTTACTGTCATAATCAGAAAACATGTCTCGATTAACGGTTTTTCTTAGCCATAAAATCGAGCTCAAGAAACCTGCCCTTCCATTCAGTAACTCGTTTTCAACATTACTGTCTTTCTAAAGCTGAAAATTTATTAAAAAAAGAAGGTTAATCGACCTTGGTAAACTCTCGCCCTAAATATTTTATTTCATCTTCTATTTCCTTGATGTTTGACTGAGGGTCACTTGCCATTACTGTCAATGTGCCAATATATCCTGTTAAATATCTTGTGTTTTTCTTATGATGTGAACTTTCTACAATGAACATTAATTTGGTCAGTAAAAAGAGTTTATACTTCCTCTTGCAGCTTCATCCAATAACATTCGAGCTCTTTCTAATAAGCCCCCACCTAGATGTAGGGCAGAATAAATAAAGGCGTAAGCTACGCCACTTTCGCCAGTATAAGGATCATCTGCAATGAAAATTAAACAGATATAATTGTTTCCGTAGTTTATTTTGACCCACAATGTCGATCTCTCTAGCATTGTTATATATGTCTGTATACTTACCTGAATCAAGCTCTGCCGGATACCGTTTTATTTGCTCATCGATATGTTTTGAAAGAAGTTCTGCCTGCTGTAATATCCACTGGTCAGTTACAAGAGCTGCCAACTTTTCAGGCGGATCAAATGTATTTTCTATATGACGAGCCATCCTTAAAAAACGATCATTACATGTTTTTTAGAAAAGAAAATATATAGCAATGTAACGAAAAAAAACAGAAGAAGATGAAAAATACTACATCTCGGCGCACTGTTGAGTAAACAACAAACCACAGCTCGCGAAATTTTGAAATTTCAGCACCCCCATTTTCGCGGCAAAATTAAGTATAGAAAAAAACACGAAATCTGGGGTAGATTACCGTACTTACTCTATTATCAGCCCCCTCCTCTAATTGAGGCCCCTCTCCGAGGGGGTATTGAAAAATAGACGCCCCTGGGCTTATAATAGAGTAAGTACGGTAGTGGGAACGACTGAGACATGCTCATGTGTTGTTCTTGGGCTTAAAAAATTCTGCACAAAAAATACTAAAAAGTGTTGGAAAGGCATGTGAGGATCACCTATGTAATTTTCGAGAAAATGGCTGCTGAATATGAGCCATGTTTATAAACGACTTTTTCTCCAAAGCCAGACATTCTTTTAAAGGAACTGTCAGAAACCAAGTGGAAGTGATCATTTGACCCTAAGCCGTCGACTCCCAAGCGACAGAATGCATATGGGGCCTATTCTCTATCCAACTTTTCGTTTCGGGGTCATTTGTGCGTATTTTACGAATCATGTAGCGTTTTCCGTCCTTTTTCTCACAAAAAAGCTAGCAAACTAACTCGGTATAGGCCTAAAAAAATCGCCGTTTTCCCCTGATCACGGTGATATGTTTATTTTTGCATATAGACGTCGAAATCACGAGAAAATTGCATTTTTATCCCAAAGTCATAAATGTGTTCCATTTCTATGATCATGATCGTTGCGGGGTCCTATAAAGGTCCTGCAGCGATCATGCATGATCACTTTTCGTGTTTTCGACCAGATTTTGGTCATAAATGTTTATTTTTCTCGTGATACAGGCGTCCATATGCAAAATTAAATAGACTATCGTGATCAGGAGAAAAGGGCGAATTTTTTAAGCCCAAGTTGTTTTAGGTCCCTGACAGTTCCTTTAAAAATCTGTTTCCAACACTTTTTAGTATTTTTTGTGTTTGTTCTTTTAAAGGAACAGTCAAGCCGAGGGGAAATTTGTGCCCACGTGTGCCAGCTCCCGCCCAAACTGCATTTGAATTTCAATGCGTTATTTTCGTTTTTGATCATTTTCTCGTTATTTTCACATGGTTTCTTCAATTTTTTTTGCTGTTTATTCTTCTTATAGGCAACCGACTACTTTACAATCAAAAAAATATGAAAATAACGCTAAATATAGGAAAATGCAAAATGATCGAATAAAAAAGTACGCAGCGTGCTGGTGTGCCACGCTACGTACTACAGTAGTTTTGCCCCCGGCCTGACTGTTCCTTTAAAGGGACAGTCTCGCACTAGTTTGGTTGGGCACGAATTACTGTAGAATTTGTCTTTGGCGCCTCTTTTGACAATTTGAAAATTGTATTGAAAACTCATCATTTTGTATTTTCGCATTTTATTCTTTGAAGCATATGATTCGCTAGCTTCTGCTGATCATTTTGATATAAAATGATATAAAGAAATGCAAGAAATTATGGAAAAAACGAGCGAAAATGATTTTTAGAAAATCTCAATAAATCTGCTCCATCTCATCGTACCCCAAATGGGGTACGTTCGCACCTATGCGAGACTGTCCCTTTAAGACCAAGAACAACGCATGGGCCTCTCCCAGTCGTACCCACTAATCTATCCCAATGTTTAAACATTTTGCGATCGATGTGAAAATATATTTTGAATAGGCGCAAGCAAGCAGGAAAAGAAGATTTTTCTTCTTCGTTGGGCTTGACTAAACGAGATTTTGAGTATATAGAAAATAGAATGGAAATAAAAAATTTATTGATGGAGGCAAGGAAAGATAATAACACGGGAATTATTTATCAACTCGTAAGCGGGAACGTATCCCCTCGTCTGTAGCCCGTATTGTTGTGATATTATTCTCAGTAAAAGTCATGAAAACATATAGCATTACAAAACTAGAATATGGCAGTGGGAAGCGTTGAGCAAAGCTAAACCGTGGGTATCTTTACATTATGGAAATATCAGTAAGGGGGGGGGGGGGGGGGGGGGGGGGAAGTCACTCTATTCGAGCATTGCTATTTCTTCGTCGATCGAGTACAACCAGTACAGATCCCAAGGGAATAGGGCTATCAAAGCGGCGGGGCACCGGCTTCTGTATCTTACTTTCCAAAATTTGGAAGATTGGGAACCAAAACTCTTTTCTGTGATGATTGTGGACAGAATTCTGAAATAGCCGAGTTGGAGGCATTTGGGGCTGGTGACTCACCCTAAGAGTTGTATGAGCAGCGAGGGTGTGGTAGTTCCAGAACACCCGCGTGCAAACATAGTACGAGATAATGACATCGATGGTGTAGTGGCCCCTGGAGACCACTAGGAAGCCGACGCCCACGACAGTGGCCAGCCAGGCGAACCAGTGAAGCGGCCACCAACTCCGAGGAGAATCTGGAGTATATAGAAGGGAAGCGGAAGGCACCTACATTCACTAATAAAAAGAGCGGAGACGGAGAGGACGATGGTGTGCCCGGAATAGATGTAGTCGCCGCAGAGGACGCCTCCCTTGTCGTCGATGTTCAGCCCCAGCCCGACCACCTGCTTCAGCCCCCGGAATATTACTCGCCAGGCCGTGGCATTCTCACCCTGAACGATGTTTTTCGATGAGAAAAGGAAGGAAATGCACAGACCAATTTGGGCAGACACTGGAAGTTTGTGTCGGCCACTGGCACCTGGGTGACCAGCAGGGTCACGCATCGCATGAGGTAGAGGAGACTGCCGATGGTCATCAGACGGCGGAAAACTATCCATCTGTGTCTGAAACAGCTCTTTAACAAGGCCGGAGAAGGCGAATTACCTATGGAAAAATATCAGGAGGAGGGTACAGACGAAGGAGATGAGCATGATCAGCTCGCAGATGCGGAGTCCTGGCGGGTAGTAGCTGGTGAGGGAAAAGGTGAGATCAGGCAGGGGCGCGGTGGAGGGGACCCTCTCGTGGACAAAGGACAGGACGACCTCGTTGAGCACGGCGGATAAACACAACAACAGCGTCATGACCTGAACGGGCAGAGTCGGCGGCCGACCGGCTAACTGACCAGGGTTTTGCCCTTCTCCTTGGGGAATCTGTCGTGGGGGCCGACGGGCTTCTCCCCGGGCATCTCGACGCGGATCCGCGTTTCCCCGGCCAGCAGAGGGGCATCGTCGGCCGTGTCGCTGTCACTCGTCGACGAGGAGGGCGCACTCCCGCAGAACGGACCCTGTCTACGGGAGGCCGATGGACCCGCCTCCTCCATGGCTGAAACAAGCAGTTGAACTGGTCGCCGGGCAGGCAGAGGAAACTGACATCCGTAGGTCGGGGGCATTTCAGGCGGCGGGACACCCAAAATACAGACACATTTTTGTTATTGGGTGCCGGCTGATAAGGGACACGTGACGGACTCGGATTAGATAGTCCGGGGGATATTCCCCGCTCGGCCCGGGGGGCAATGGACAGACCGGAGCAGACGGAAAAGGAGATTTGAACAGGTTGTGGCGGACGGATAAACGGGGAGGATGCTCCGGGGGATACAGCCGGAAATACGAGTAATAATCAATGGGAGTTGTATAAAGAAGGGGACTGCTGCTGGGGCAAACCGGTCGCCCCTTCTCCAAGGGGACACTGTAAAGGGCCAGCCAACTGGCATGAATACATCACGGGTAATCCGACCAAAGGGCGGAGGGAGACGGTTCGGCGTATCATCGGCATATCGGCTGATAGGATATGTTACACCGGGCGACCGCCCGAATCAGGCACCTCGTCATTATGGCACCCGACGGAACCCTTTGAATGGGGAAGACGATTAGGGAAGAGACGCTTTATGAGGGACAATCTCATGAGAAAAACGGGCAAGGGACGAAAAAAGATCGATATTTTGACACTTCCTACTTTACACAAAACATGAAACGCATCCTCCTCGCTGTAAAGCGCTTTTTCACAAAAAAACTCGACCAGGGAGTGAAACGGCCCCGAATTGTTATTGTTACTGGCTAAATTTGTTGCGCAATAAATGAATTCAGTGGATATTTCTGGGGGAACAGCGGGTACCAAGTGGGAAAAACAAAGTTGTCGCGCGTTGCACCCGACCCGGGTGGTCAGCGGTCCCTGTACAAAAAAAGTGAGCGGGAGCGGAGAGAGATCGACTGCGCCGGTCGGATCCACGGAAAGGATTAGTCTCTCTCCAAGCAGAGACGCAACAAGCAACGTTTCAGACGGATTATACCCGGAAAGCGAGAGGCAACGCGGGCTCACTTTCCATTTTTGGGAGACGCGTCGAGGTGGAGCAGACAGAAAACGGAAGGGCATCTATAAATGCTGCTGCTGATGAGTATTGGCCATTGTTTGTGTTATTTTTGTCTTGGAAATGGCAAGGATTGGGTCGACAATGGTGAGAAATGGCTGGATGGGAATTATGGGCAGGCGGGCTAGGGGAACACTTGAGGGACGCCAAATGGGAGGCGAACAGGTAGGGAGAACAACTGACTCTATTGGGTTAGCGGCGCCGGTCCGCTAAATATTATTACGACCCTAGGTTTCATTTCCCAGAGTGCTTGCTAGACACTGCCGTCCTCAAAATTATTTCGAAATGTACCAAAGGCGATGGAATTCGTGTGTAGACTGAGGGATTGTCTGGATGGTGCCCCATAGAAAAGGAGAAGAGGGACAGGAACGAGTAGGGAGGAGGATACTAGCAATGGATAAGTGGAATAGGGAGTTAGCCCCTTGGAAAGACCTAGAATCGATGAAGAAGGGTCCGGAGGGGGCTGCAGAGACGCAGAGCTTACCAGTTACGGACCTTAGGGAAGGGGCGAAGTAGACGGACAAACACAGCTGGAGTCAATAAACAACCGAGGGTAACCTGACCCCAATCTCTAAACTATGTCTGTGGAAATGTGGAGTGCACCGCGATAAAGTCTGCATGTCCAGAGAGGGGGCACTTCCCAGGAGAGTAACTTTGCTAATTACTTGTATAGAATAATTAGAGAAAACCATGTTTTTCGCAATTTACTTACTTGAAGTTCCTGGCGTGTGTATTTGCACCGGCTCAACAGATGTTTGAGGTGCCAGCGGATTTACGACTCCTCCATCTATGCTAGCATCTCTTTGATTTTTATTTAATGCTTACCCGATCCCCTTTCCACATCGATAATGACAACAGGAGTTATAGGAATTGGGGTAGGAACACTGTCGTCTACCTCTTGTGGGTCCATCTAAAGAGTGTGACTGTAAAAAGTGCGGGGGAGATAGATTGATGAGAAACATTTAATGAATGAATCAGAACCGAGAAGAGACTGGCAATTTATTCAACACCGGGAACTTATGGGAATGATAAGGCTGTCTTATCAGCAGACCAGTAGGATGAGAGGAAATTGGGGAAAAAAATCTCATGGACCCTGAAAAAGGATTATTTTCAGTTTTTCTCAGCAACGAAGGTGTAGGAGTCAAATTGTGAGTCAGTGTGTCACAACATCCCCCAGCGACCTCAAGTGCGACCCCCTTTTTTCCCGAAAAGTTACGTAACACCGATTTTTTTGCGGCACAGGATCTCCCACACAAAGTGAGGTATCACGGCTCACCAGGACACTCTCTGCCAATGGCCAGCATATCGTTCAATGCAGAATTTCGTATTACCCCCAAACAAACTTAGACGCTACTATTTTACGTAATTTCTGCTGCAGAAATTCACCAAACAAAAACAAGGTAGGATAGGGAGTGTTGTATGACGCAAATTCAAGAATGTTTTACTTGTGATAATAACAATAGGCAAAAAATATACGATATAATCTCTAAAATGAGTAAACAAAACAATGAATCGCCCTTCCTTGTTTTTAGCCGATAAAGTACAAAACGATAAAAATCTTAACCCGTTTTAAACTTGACTATTAACGAAAAGTAACTCAACGTTTAAATAAATGATAAAAGTATTAACTTGCCGTATTATAATTATTAATTAGCAGTCTGAGTTGACTACATGCCATTGAAAAAAGCAGATACAGCTTCTGGGCTTGTACCAAATCTACGAAGGATACTACAAGCTACTGTTCGCCGAAGGAACCAAGTTCGATAATGATAAGTCATAGCTGCAAAAAATTAATTGATGATGGAAAATCATCCCTCACCTAATATAAGAATAAGAACTGCTGAGGGTGTCTCCCACCAACTTTGATCAGGATCGTGATGAATATTTAAGGGTTGATTTTCTGCAACGGAAACTCTTTGCGATTCAAGATCTGTCCACTCAGAAAGAAAATCCTGAAACTTTAAGTGAACAGATCTACTTTACAAACCATAATGCCAGTCGCGTTCAAAGGTCTATCATCCATTCGCGAAATGGGAACGCTATTTACCCATAGAAGTAAGTTAGGCGTTCCTGCTATTCCATATCGTGTGTTAAGCCTAAAATGAACTAAAATAATGAATAAATGAGTAAAAACCTGCTAAATTGAGTGGCATCAACTGCTACAGCCACCATGCTTGGGTAATTAAACGGTAACGCATTTATGGCAGGAGCCAGTTCCTCGGAAAAGACACACTTAGGGTTATAAAAAAAACTGAAAATCAAAAGTATATAACGTAACAAAACTTTCTTACGTCAGCATACACCAGCTTCTTTTATACGCATCTTTAGGAGGGAAATTTATTACTTTTAATAGTTGGCTAGCACTTAAAGTGTACACCTTGTTTTCAATAAATTCGCTTGGCCCTAAATACCGATTATTATACAAAACCT
This sequence comes from Oscheius dolichura, assembly GCA_932521035.1. Lineage (NCBI taxonomy): Eukaryota > Metazoa > Nematoda > Chromadorea > Rhabditida > Rhabditidae > Oscheius > Oscheius dolichura. Next base: position 5,213,329 of record OW051495.1, read on the forward strand.
ACAATATTACTGTATTTGTGACATCTATAACGAATAGCACCATCAGCATCATATAAAAATCCATCTATTTCCGTTATTTCATATGTAAGTGGACATATTTTTTTGATAAAATATCTGGAAAGCATATGGAAAAAACAATTTGGATTAGTAGTTCGAACTTCAAACCGAACCGTGCTATATCTTGTGCGGCTATTACTCCGTCTTTATAAACTTACTCGAATCTCGTTGCTGCGTTGATAACTTTACAAGTTGCATTGTTCTGATACGTCTCCGCAGCAAATTCTGAGCCATTGTAGAAGGGCACTCTTACGAAATCTCTGACTAATTCCTGGGCACGTTTGATGCTATCATTTTGATCCGTTATTGATTCTTGTATGGAAGCGTTACGATTACTTTGGACCATTGCTACGGTCATCAGGAAAAGTATGACCATTGGATGCATCTAAACCAATTATATAGACCTAGAGAGGTTGTTTTAGTTGAAGACAGTCGAAAAGTGGTTTCAGAAATACAGAAACGATATCGTTGAAAGGGAGATTTCTCGGAGGAAATGGTGGTGCAGTGTGCAGTTTTCACGCCAACGACAAAAGTGGTCGATTTCAAACTTCATTTATTTTTGTACAAGAAAAACTGGCTGATTTGATTGTGATCAGCTAGTCTAGTGCTCAGCTTATTTTGAATGTATATATATGCTCTTATGTAAGGGTATATACCGCATAACATCAACTTTGTACTTCACATTTCTTGCTCTTATATTATGCATATCATCTCCTATATATATTCGCGTTGTAGGTATAGCAAACAAAGAAAAGAATGACAAACTCTGGTGATCAACTGGATACTTCTGCTTTATATTCGCGTAATCCGGAATGGAAGGATGTAACTCCGATCAAGTTCACGGAAGATGAATTGGGTGCTGTTCGCATCGCTGCAAACGAGCAGTGTAAGTATTCAAAAATTCATGAGATCTTTCTAAACAGTTTTCGATGCATTTTCCTATCTTCGAGCTGTTATGCAAAGCCGAGAGATGTCTAAGCGTGCGTTTAATTTAGTAGAGGATTGTATTCGTTTAAATTCCTCTAACTATTCTGTTTGGTAATGGCTTCGTTAGGCCATGTATAATTATTTTTAGGCAGTACAGACGTGACCTCTTGAAATCATTGGATATTGATTTGCACAACGAGCTTCGCTACATTAGCGAAGTCATTTTAGAAAATCCTAAGAACTACCAAGTGTGGTAAGCATCAATGTTTTTTCTAGTACAGTTTCGCAGGCATCATCGGCGTTATCTCATAGAGCAAATCGGCTCTGGAGAAATTCCTCAAGAGTTAGAGTTTACAGCCTCGATTATTCGCGAGGAACCCAAAAACTACCATGCGTGGCAGCACAGGTATAGTTAATGCGTTATCTCTGTACCTACGTTCACATACAGACATTGGATTTTGAGGAAATTTTTTGGCAGTATCAGCGTAACTGAAGAAATGAGCTTCGCAATCAAATTATGCGGCGAAGATTCTCGAAACAACTCTGCATGGAATTATCACTTTGCTCTCATGGAGAAATCTGCCATTTTTAATGATGATGAGGTCATGGACACTGTGATTACGTAAGTAACACATTTTGTTCACCTAAGAGAATGGTTCTAGAGCTTGCAAAGTGGTTATCGATAGTACTCCAGATAATGAAAGCATTTGGAACTATGTCTCTGGTGTTTTTGAGGAAGTTAACCCAAATAAAAAACTCGATATTATGGCTTTTGTTGAAGAGATGTACGAACGCACTGAAAGCGAAAAAAGGTCCCCTTATATGGTATGTTGCAGCTATATTGATTCTAATATAATCTATAGGTTTCCTTTTTGGCTGATGTTCTCCTTGAACACATCGAGAAGAATGAAAATGCCGAGATTAGTTATGAGCGTGCTAAAGCGGTATAGAAAAATAGTTTTTAATAGTCCATACGTTATAGATGTATGCTGAGCTCGAACTCACCGACCCTGTTCGTAAAAACTATTGGAAACATATGCAATCACGCGCAGACAGCGTTTTTCAGAAGCATCTGCTGAGAGAGTCTGAGAGCCGTGTTAACTAATTTGCAACTGTTCCAATATAACTTTTATATATGTTCTACAACTATTCAACGGTATAAATATATTTTTCTAAATTGTCGAGTTTCTGAATATGTTTTTAGCGTAAAGCAATATTTGATTTTCTTACCATACAAAATGTTTATGATTCAGACTAGAAATGGTCAACTGCGACCACAAAGTAGTAATAGTATTAGACCACAGCAGCCGGTTTGCTGCTCCATCAAATAATGTAAATTTTAACTTTAGTTCATTATTTATTCTGTTTTTAAGGATATTCAAGTTTCGTTAAAAGGCACGAATGGCCAAACGATGCAGGTTGCCCTTGCCAAGAAAACTCTTTGGACTTGGACTGTAGAATCATTATTAGAATACCATCGAATAGTATGTTTTTCCACTACATTTACACTTTTTGGTAGGTATCCGATTTATTTTTTGATACTGATCGCCTCTTCCGAGTAACTGTGGCGGATTCTATTGGAAAAATTCTACAAACATCATGGGATAATACAGTAATGTCCTACGCTACGGTATCAGATCCTTTTCAATGTTTAGTTTTTTTATAAAGCTCACTAACTCATTGGTAACTATTGGGGCGCCAAACGCGAGCGGAGATGACAGCACTCCTATAGCGGGGATTGTACTTGCAGTTGAAGCGTTATCTGAAAAGACTCCGCAACAGGAAGAAAAAATACGTTTGTTTTTCTTTAAGATTCAGTTATGTTTTATTTTAGGAGCACGCAAAAAAAATGATGATCTGCCCAGTAATGGTGGAAGTATTGTGGTATTTTGCAGCTTACAAAGGTTTTAATGATTTGTCGTTGAGTTACTTATTTTAAAACACCAGCCAGAAGGAACTACATGAATTAGAAAAATCAGTAGAGAATATGATAAAGCTTCGAAACGCGAACATTGGAACATTTGGCACAAATTTATATTTGCCTATAGATATGGTTAATCTTTATGTTATAAACACCTATCCACGAGATGGAAACCCCTCTGTTGCAACGACTTTTCAGAAAAAGGTAACTTAATATGTTTAATAGCAAATAATGTGAATGTTAAGGTATCTCCTATATTGAATTGCACTGTTGTCAGCAGTCCTGCCGGAGAGTCACTTATATCAGCTATCCATTCAACTTGTTTGACAATTCACGACCTTGTCTCTACCACCGTATCTGGTATTCCTATGAAAGTTAGTGTCGTTCCACCTGGTTGAACAAAATAATTCTAATCTAGGAAGAAGCCCACCAAGGAGTGTCTGTCAACTATGATGTTGAACTGTTGCATCCTCGAGCTTCTCATGCTATTTTAGAAAAGTTGAAACTTTGTGGTGATAGTGTTCATTATTATAATTTTTATATGTGTAGGAGAAAACGGGTATTTGGAAGATAAAAGCCGCAATTTACCGTATTCAACTTATAAATTGGCATGGAGTACCCCTTCTCCTAAGAACAAATGGAACTTAGTAAGGCCAAATTCTATAAGTTATACCGACAATTTTAGTTTCCAAAAACGTTAGCAGCTGTACGAGTTACTCCAGCAGCTGTAAACAGTAGGCCTTCTGTATGTCTAACTTCATTCGTTCTAAGTGGACGAAATGTTATGCTGGAAGTTGTAAGCTGCCTTTTGTTCGTTGGTTTTATACAACTACTTAGAAAAGAGCTGGGCCAGCTGAACAATTAAAGCCTAATGTAAATCAAAAACTTATTTCTCATACATTGATAAGCCATAATGGAAGAATATACATTCATGCAATTGATATTTTACCTACTAGTTAGCTATTTTGACATGATTTTAGTGTGCGTATAGGTACGAAACAACCCCTCTTGGAGCAGTTGATTAAATGGCCAACCATTACAACAAACGATTACGACTCGGATGATGACGATGATGAAGAGTATGCCATTTTGTTTCAATATAATATTCAATGCTGTAGATTTGAACCTACCTTTTCATCATATACTAAGACTGTTGACATTGACGATAGTGAAGATGTAAGTTTTCACCCAAATAAAATGCATGCCTAGTTAGGTGCCAGAAAAAATAGTTGCTGATGGAACTTTGCGTCTCGATGATATGTGCCGCCTTATCCAAGAATGTATGCTCAGACCTCGGGAAGATACAGATAATATTGTATTTAATATTCCTTTTTTGAATCTTTGACTCTGTTTTAGCAAGCTGAGGAAGCACCTTGCGGATTACCGTTACGCCGTTTACGGCAACTAACACGTTATTGGCCCACAACGCTGGAAGACTCCCTGATTTTCCAATGTATTGGAGTAAGTCGATATTGAATAGAATCTCATTTTATTATAGAAGTTTAATGATATAATAACAATTTTTCGAAAGCATACTTTAACACCAGCCGATATTGACGCTGGAAAAAAGGTAAAACATCATGTTTGATGCATAAAACTCGCAGGCCATCTACGCCATATTGGGCTCAAAAACTAGAAAGGAACCATTATTTAAGGGGCATATAAAATGTAATCTGATCGAGGATGTGAAAAATAAGTGAAAACAATTCCTTGATATGTTTTAATGCTCTTATTGTAGAGAGGAACATTATCGTGTTGCCTTCATTGAGTTGGCCTCGTACTTGGGCAATTACGTCAATCAATCAGAAAACCATGCCGAGTTATTCAGACAGCTAATGGACACACTGGATTTAGATCAGCTTATTACAATTAACACGAGCGATGTTCCGACAGGCTATGATGAAATGTTTGTTGTTTTTATGCCTCTCATTTTTTTGTTTCAGGCCTGCTGTGGATTCATATGTTGTAGAAAAAACGGTCTATATACCTTCTACAACGCAGTCAAGTCGAAGTGCTTCACCAGTTCCAAAGAAAATAAAGAAAAATAGTACTTATAATATAAACGGTACTACCAGTTGTAAGATGTTATTTAACTTTATATTTCCAGAATCTATTAATATTTATGATCTGCTATGCAGTCTCGCTCCGAAAGTCCGTGCTCGTCCTGATTTTGTTGGAAGAGTGGAAGCAGGGAAAGAGCCAGCCAAATTGTACAAAGGACTGGATTTATCGAATGCTCCGCCAAGAGGCCAGGACGCTCCAATGTAGAACTGTTATTTGTTTCTTTGTACAATTGTTTATAAAAATGTATTGTTCACCCGAATTTAAGAGATCGTACGATTAGCACATGTACATGATCACACAGTAGCAGAAGCACGTCATTCTTGCAAGCTTTCGAACGAACTATGGTGTTCTTTCAGAAGCGAAGTCGATAAACGAGGTTGAGTTGAGTAGTGAATGTTGTCCACCGACGCTAGACTGAAAGGGAAACATGTACGACACGATAAAGTGTGCTTAGACAGTTATACTTATGATATCCTATGGAAGAAAAAAAACATGCGGTTAACACTGCAATTAAGTCTACAGACTAGACATCATTGGTGAATAACAGATCTTGCAATGAGGAGTTAGAGCTACTTAGAACGACTAATGGTCGAAGTACAAATGTGTCGTGCGAAAGGTGATGTGTACGAGTCAGAGAGCCAACCCTTGCTGCTGGAGAGAAGTGGCCATGGAGGAGATTCGTGCGGAGATCTCGAAATTGACGAGTAAAGAAGAAATAGAGCTAAACAATAGAGAAAGACCTGTTACAGGGAGATACCATTGGATTCACAAAGGAATTAAAATTAAAAAGAATATTGATCACATCTTTGAGCAGGACGAACCAGTCGCTGTTTTCATATTCCTGCCTGTCCATAAACCGGATGGCCAATCCACCTGAAACCCAAAAAAATCCGAGTCAGAGTCTGCTCGAACAGACCTGTGTGGCATACGAAGAAGAGGATGACGATCGATATAAGAAGGGTCACCGATCGCCTCTCCTGGGCCAGACGGCTTTTCTGATCCAAGGTGGGCCGGTGGAGGGAGATGTGGGAGAGGATACGCAGGTTGAGGACGGTGAGCAGGACGAGTGGAACGAGGTACACACAGAGAGGGTACAGGATATGGTCGAACTGAATCTAACTGAAACCGGATCAAAACAGCCGGCCGTACAATTTGTCGGTATAGGGAATCCAGAGCGAGGTCTGAGGGTTCGTGCACGAGGATCCACTCGTCGTGGTCAATCTGTAGACTGGCCGGTAATCCCCCTGCGACGCCCTACCTCGATCCATCTCCAGCTGTACTCTGCCCATTTCAACGCGTTGAACACCAGAGCCACGACTGTGATGAGCAGCAACGGGGCGAATGGCCTGGGCGGCTTGCACAGGTGCTGGAGCGGGCTGATGATGGCCTGCAAGGGAAGACTCGGTGAGTCAGGTCCCGATGCGATTCGGTCGCATTTCCTGGGATCAAACCACCTCATGTCGCTGGATGGAGATGTAGCAGATGGTCCAGATGGAGGCACAGTTGCTGGCCAGCAGTAGCGGGGACAGCAGGCCTGTGGCCAGGTAGGCGATCTGACCTGCGGACGGACGATTAACCGGGGCGCCAGACTCACCGAAGACACCCTCGGGGTCGGCGTCGGTGAAGTCGTGGAGGGCGGGGATGAAGAGGACGAAGAGGGAGAAGAGCAGCTGGAGGAGGTCGCAGGCCGAGAGGACAATTAGGGCGGGCACCAGGGGATGCGTTCGGGCACGGGCGAAGACGACCAGACAGAGAGTGTTCAGGAGGAGGCCTGGAGGAGGACGAGGTCCTCGGGGATAGGGCAGACTCACCGAAGACACAGACGAAGGGCAGCACGAAGAGGTCGAGGATGCAGCCACACAGCCGCCAGTTGTCCTCCTCGTGAACACACATCTGAAACGAAGTTCATCTCGGAGAAAAGAAACATTACAAGGGAAGAGAGACGGGGAACAGGCTGTCGGGAGGGATCAACACGGAGGACCGGCGAGAGCATCGTTTGGACCCTCGAGGGAACGATTCGCCCGTGATCTACGATAGAGGCGCGAGTTCGAGTTGACGAGTCTCTAACTGGAGTGGCGGCTTTGTAGGAGAGAAGGGGGAATGGGACGTCGGCCATGGGAAAGGTGCGTCCGGCCGGGGGGTGGAGCGACAACTCTGATTTTTGGACATATCAGGCAGGGGTATAACGTCTTTTCCTGCTGGTCGAGTCTCACAAATTAGAGAGAGACGAAGTCTTTTAATTTTCCGAGGAGCTCGTGTAGGTCTTCGTGGATCTATGTATGCTCCTCCTTTTTGCACGAATCCCACCTTGGGAGGGAGGAGAGATTCACTTCGATGGCTCGTTGACGAGGACGAGGCATTTCGAGAAGAGCTGTTCGATCCCCCGAGGAATGTCTCTACAAAAGTGGAAGCCGGTCTTTCCCCTGCTGAAATTCCTCCAGATGAGAGAAAAGGGATCTCCGAGTCAGAGAGATTCACTCCAAGCACGGGCTGTGAGCCATCCGAAGGGATAAGCCGAGAGTTTGAAAACGCACTAATGGGATCAGGGGAGACGTGCGGTTCGGGCCTTCCGGAGCCCATCGTTTTTAGTGTCGTCTTCCGAATGGGATAAAGGGCGGGAAATGATGATGTCGGGGGATGAATAGGATAATGAGGGAGGAGCCAAAAGGAAGCAAGCACCGGGCCTTTGGCGTCCTCCCTCAAGAGTTCTCCCTCATTTCTAGATGGCCGGCTAGGGGTAATCCCCCTTGCAATGCAGACACGGCTCCCTCGACAGATCCCCTTTTCAGAAAGACATGTCTGAAAGGCGTGGGCCAGTTGATTACAGTACCCTGCCTTCTTAATTCCTATTTTCAGCTGGAGATATCCGTAAACAGAATGAATATGAAGGTGGCGGCTCATAAAGGACAGCGCCCTCCTCGGGCAACCATGAAAAGGAGGAGGAGATCAGGGGACAGATAGAATGACGCGGAAGGGAAAGAGCAATTAAGAGAGTTGCAGTGGCGCGGAAAGGGGAGACATGCGTTTAGAGACGATTCGACAAACCGTCGATGATTGGCACGTAAACACTCGTTACTGCAATTATTCTCATTGATCAGGGGATTCAGCCCATCCAAACAGAAATCTTCGAAGAGCACGTGGTCGAGCGGAAGTCACCGTGGCTCCGAGAAGGGCCAGGCGGCCGACGGCTGCTCTCCGGATTACCCGACAAAAGGGTGTCCTTCTGAAATAAGCGAGCAGCTGGAAAAGAGACAGCAAAACAGCAGACAGGCGGAGGATGTTCCCCTGAATGCCCTTCAGGAGACAGGTGTAAAAAGAGCAGAATCCAACAAAGTAACGGGGAAGACGCAGCCAAGGGCTTCTCTGGCCTCGAAACCCTACGGGTGGCATTTGTTTTTTTATTTGTAGAAATGAGGAGACGTCATCCTCTTCCGAGTATGTGCTCTTCGTGCTCGGGGATGACTCATCTGCCCCTCTAGCAGAAGACGAAGAGTCCCTTTCGAACCGGCTTGTAGCATATGCCCCTTGTCTGTGGTTCGTCGTCGACCCCGACCACCCCCCGACGAGTTATTGCGTCCACTTTCGCGTTGCGTACCCTCGAAAGTGAACTAGTTCCTTGTCTGGGCCGGGCCTCCTCCGCCCCATTGATTGTGCTAATCTCCCTTTCTAGATAATTGGCCGGTCCCTCGGCATGGTCTCCCCCTTCCGGGTCAAGCAGGCCTGTATTCTGCTCGTAGTGACCGTCACCTGCTACCTCCTCTATTCCTCCTTCTCCGTCGCCGTCTCCTCTCCCGCCATCCACCTGTCCAGCGCCTCCCACATCCAGGTATCCTCCCCTCTTCTGTTTTCTATCCTCCCAGACCGAAAAGAGTCCGATAAGTGTCAACGTGGTAGGTCAGGATGACGGCTCATCGGGTGGCGCCAAGTCCCACAAGTACAAATCCCTCCTCAGCGACCAGGTATCCCCCGTCCCCCGTCCCGAACTGGTTTCCAGTCCTGCAAAATACCGAAGCTGGACATCAACAATACGGAGGTGATCTCCTTCTTCGGGAAGGCCAAGCCGCTCGGCTGCGAACGGAGGAACCGACCGAATTGGCTGATCATCAACGATGAAGGACGATTCGAACTGATCCCGTCGAGGTGTTTGACACGACGGACGACATCTAAAAAATAATTGGCAGGAAAGATGCAAAGTGCAAAATTGGCTATGTGGTGAGGAAAAACGACGAGGAGAACATCCTACAGGAAGTGGAGGAGGCCGTCCGCGAGGGCGACAGGATGCGGATGGACTTCGCCCGGGTGATCTGTGCCCAGGGAAATCAGCACTGGTAAGGGATCTTTCTGGACTTGCTGAACGGGTCCAGGACGGGGCTGTTGATGTCGGTGGCCGAGGACAAGGAGGCCCGGAGGAGGGCCGCCGAGCGCAAAGGCGACACCCTCAACGTCTTCTTCCTGGGGTTCGACTCCCTCAGCCAGATGTCCTTCCGTAGAAATCTCCCGAAAACTGTCGGCTTCCTGGAAAATGTCATGGAGGCTGTCGTCTTGAATGGTTTCAATTGGCCCTTTACCTTTTTAACTCTTTAATTTAGGCTATAACATTGTGGGAGACGGCACACCCCAGGCCTACATTCCCATTTTGACCGGCCAAACCGAGGAAGAACTCCCTCTGACCAGGTATTTCTACAGTAACCCTAGATGAATCCGCCAATTAGAAAGCGGTACAAGGAGGCCAATTATGTGGACGACGTCTATCCCTTCGTCTGGGGAAACTTCTCGGATGCCGGCTACGTGACCCTCTACGCCGAGGATGCCCACGGCATAGGTCGGTCTCTCCGTGAATTCTCATTTTGTCTTCGTTGCAGGAACCTTTACCTACCGGTTGAAGGGGTTCCGGAAGCAACCGACGGATCACTTCACTCGGACCCTATTCAAGGAGACCGAGAAGAAGCCCTTCAACCAATGGAACTGCCTTGGCTCGGTGCCCCTCCACAAGGTGCCCCGCCCCGCTTCCCCTCCCCATATGGATGTTCAGAGCTGGCTCCGGTACAGTCGCGAGTTCATGCGGGTCTATTCGGACGTGCCGCGGTTCCTGCTGATGCACCAGTCGCTGCTCTCCCACGACGACATCAACCAGGTCAAAGTGGAGGACGACGACCTCTACAATCATCTCAAGTCTATATACGACGCGGGTGGGACTGGAGGAGATGGCGGGAAAAGGAGTTTCAGGGGAATTCGAAAACACCCTGGTCGTTGTGATGGCCGACCACGGACACCGGTTCGCCCAGCTGAGAAGCACCCACCAGGGACAGCTCGAAGAGGTAACCCCGCCACGGCCGGCCGGATCGAGTCTTTCAGAGACTGCCCTTCTTCTCGCTCGCTCTCCCGAAGAAGTTCCGGGAAACTGAACAAGGGGCTAAAATCTACGAGAATCTGAAAATGAACAGGGATAGGTAAGTGGCGGGGAGGAAAGAAACGAGCTGTTGAAGACTGTCCACCCCCTTCGACATCCACGCCACCTTCCTCGATGTGCTCAGCCCGCCGTCAATGGAAGATTTGACGACAGTTCAAGATGTCTCGAAGAGGTCTCACTCCCTCTTCCGACCAATCCCGACGGATCGGTCCTGCTCCCAGGTGAACTGAGCAAAACAAGGGAATGAAATGGTTCAGGCGGATATCGCTCCTCATTGGTGCACGTGTCTGAATTGGCAGGATGCGATGGGAACGGATGAAGACAAGGAAACGTCCACGCAGTTGGCCAATATTGTTGTCGACACTATCAATGATCAGCTGAAAGACGTGACCAACCTCTGTGCTAAACTGAAACTAAAAGAAATTCTCAGCTCAAAAAAGTGGGTTATAACCCTTTCAAATGGGAGAGAAATGGTTATAGACTCATGCCAAATGAAGGCTTGTTGAAATATAAAAACGTCAAAGATACAGATGGCTTTGTGCCGGACTTATCAGGAACGACAACTGCTGCATTTGCTCATTTCCAACTAAAATTGAGTACGACACCAGGAAAAGCTATTTACGAGGTACATCTACTTATACGATGGTAAACTATGATTATTTCAGATAACGTTATTTTATGATTTCCACAAAAAAATTGCCGACATTGATCTCACTTCAATCAGTCATGTGAACAAGTTCGGTGATGACCCTCATTGCATTATTGATACCAATTACTTCCTCGCCACTTATTGCGTTTGCCATGACCGTATCTAAGCCGATACAACGGGTTCATCCAGTCTTGCCTTCGAAATGGAAATCTCAATGTTGCTTTTCGCTCCTCATTGGTGCAAACTTCCCCGCATAATAAGTCCAATACCGGTAAAATATTTGTGCTAGTTATACAGCTGATGATTATAGTGAATAAATCTTTCACTTATTTTTGTATCCATCCCAGTGATCGCATCTTATTTAGGAGACATTGGTAGCTAATATTTATTTACTGGTCTAACCTACTTTACCATTGCAATAGCAGCAAAAGCAAATAAACTACTCCCAATTATAAAAGCTAATTCTCGTTTACTAGGGAACTGATCAACAGAGAACTCGACCTCTGGGGTCGCATTTCCAGTTTTGGCTATCGAGTGCTGTGCATCGGAAATTACTTGTTGCAACTAAAGAATGTCTGTATAATATAAACAAGTTACCTGTTTTTGGTCTCCTTCGAAGTAAAACCTTACGTCGGGCCGACGCGAAAATTTCTCAGGAGGTGAAATATGTAACTGAAACCAAATACATAAGGAACAAAAATTATTCACCGTTTCTTTCACTGTTTTTATTACTCTTTGTTCGCTTTCGACAGGTAGGCTATCTAGGGAAAGATATACATTTGCCGTACCAAACGTTGGTTGATAAACAATGGATTTGACCTGAACGAGTCATTTCACTTGAACGATTACTAAACAACCAACCTGTCCGGAAGCCATATATTTGTCTATAAACTCTTCGGCAGGTATAGGTGGAAGTAGCTTATCTAGCACTCTATGCTCACTTCGTCGCCTTTTTCTTCACTTATATATAAGAAAATCAATTCTCACCTGTACAATAGAATGCCGTGTGTACCTAACCACATAAAGATGAAGCATCCTCCGAGAGCGTAAGCTCTTCGCACTTTCACTGCAATTGGTTTTTGCTAAAAATTATGAAGTAAAAACTGAACCTCGATCTTTGGGATTTTCAATTTTCGCATTTTGCTGAGTATAACATCGATAACTTGGCCCTTTTGATGGTAAATGGTGAAGTGGGCAGTGTGGATTCTTTCCAGAGACTCTTTCTATGGTAATTGATGCTCGAAATACGTTTAGTGCACGATTCATTGGATCTAACAGCAGTGAAGATTGGCTATATTCTCACCACACAAAAAGACCTTCTTCTTTATATTTTTGGCCGAAATATTCTGGCAGCCTACTATTTTCAACCGCACGAGATCAGCCTTTTTTCCTTATTTATAATTCTGCCGTTTTGTAAAGTGGCACCTTTCTTACTTTTCCAATTCAGATACTTCATAACATATGCCAATTTTATTGTAAAATGAACTATACAATTGCCCGCCATTTATCGTCTGTAACAACAGCATCTCATGGGTAAGCCAACTGTTTTGTTATTAATACTACTTTTTAAGGGTATCTGGCTTATGCGGACCTGCTGTACGGTTATTGATACAACACTATAATATTGATGAAAGTGATTTAAAAGCATCTGGCCCCAAAAAGAACATTTTAAAAAGTGATGTTCTCAATGTTATCTCAGCGAAGGGCTTAAAGCCAGCACCGTTCAAAGTTAGCCCTCCCTCTGTGTCAGAAAAGCCGAAAATACCATCACAACAGGTTTTCTTTTACTTTATTTTAAAAAAAATTGTTATTGTAGCCAGAATCAATCAAAAAAGGTGCTAAATACACAGATATACCATTGAGTAGCGTTCGTTCGACGATTGCAAAAAGACTATCTCAATCGAAGGTTAGAGTGTTTGTTTCAAAATGTATTTTTCAGAAAACGATTCCACACGCTTACATATCCGCCGACGTCCGTTCAGACGCGTTGGTGGCCTTACGTAAGCAGTTGAAGACCGACGGTATCACAGTATCCCTAAATGACTTTATTGTGAAAGCTTGTGCGTTGGGTCTGAGGGTAAGGGACGAACAGAGGTTATCATTAAATACAATTAAGGCAGTTCCTGAAGTAAACGTACAGTGGAACGGCGAAGATGCAGTTGGTCTCGGAAGTGTTGATATTTCAATTGCTGTGGCTACCCCTACGGGCTTAATAACACCCATAGTGAAGACTGCTGATTTTCTGGGAGTAAGAGAAATTTCTCAAAGGATTAAGGTTTGATGTATTATTTTTTAATTACAACTAGGTTAGGAGTTGGCGATGAAAGCGCGAGACAACAAGTTGCAACTTCATGAGTTCCAAGGAGGTTCTTTCACGTCAGCATACTATTTATCGAATTATATGCTGGTTTTCAGGATCTCAAATCTGGGTATGTTCGGAAGTGTTGATAATTTTACTGCTATTATCAACCCGCCCCAGGCAGCAATTTTAACTGTAGGTGGAAACCGTCAAGAGCTGAATGGAAAGATGGAGACAGAAAACAGGTATTTTTTACTACTTCTGAGCCTTATGAAAGCAGCCGTATTCTTGCTTTTTTTTTATTCTGCTGACTTTTATTTTTCAGATTTACTCTTACCTTATGTTATGATGGTCGAGCTATACAGGAACAACATGCACTGTTATTCTTATCTCATGTCACACATTCTCTTTGTGATCCCGAATTCATGATCGGTGAACCTATTGATCCAGCCTTAAATTTTGACTTTGCTAGGCTTTTATAATTTAGGACATTACGAGATGATTTCTATCTACTCTTTATAGACATAGAAAGAAACTAGTTTAATAAATATAGACATATTTGGATGTGTTTTTGTACATATAGTGTTTTTACGATCTATTTGTGATTGCTTTTTCAAACCAATTAAACTAAAGTGTTACATCAAACTAGAGTATCTCGAGAAACCCCTGACAGCGACAATATTATAGATGTCACCAGCTGTCATACATTTTTTGTTTATTGTAATTCGATGATCACGTGTAATTTTGCGCATCATGCTCATCCACAGTTAATTGCTTCTAATTGCAGACGTCGCTCAATAATCTCATAGGCGACAGCTGTTTTATAAGCAACACAAACACCTAATCAGAATTATTTATAGAATGCTTATCAAACTCCAGCCTATCACCTGCACCCGATTGCTCTTTAGGAACAAACACTTCCTTGCTAGTGTTCAATTAAAGAAGAGAGGTGTTGATGGAAATATCGATGCTGATGAGTTCAAAAACAAGGTTGTTTTATACACATGGTACCTTTTTTTCCTCTAAATCGTTGTGTATGAATTATACAACTTGTTTAGCCGGTTTTGCTGTATTTCTCTGCCGGATGGTGTGGCCAGTGTAAGACGCTGACACCAAAAATCGCGAAGTTTTATGAGGGACTTGGCAACCGTAAAGAGGAAATGGAAGTAGTGTGGATTTCAAATGACAAGGAGGCAGACCATCAACAGTCAACATACGAAAAAATGCCAGCTTGGAACTATATTCCTTTTGGTGATCCGAACATTAAGTAAGTTGATTTCATGAAATGAATGGACCATCTAATTTGTAATGAAATAGAATGTTACAGAAAAATGGGAGAAAAATACAAGGCTGCTGTAATTCCTGTAATGAAAGTTGTGAATGCTGAAGGTGAAGTAATTTCTGACAGAGCCCGAGCTGAAGTTGAGGTATTTGGTCTATTTTAAAAGTTTGTAGTTTTTTTAGGAGTATGTAAAAAAGGACCCTACTTCCGCTCTGGATATGTGGAAAAAGAAGATCTAAAAAAAGCCATGAAGCTGAATACTCGCGTTTATGACTATCTTTTTGTTTAAAATAAAATAAGTTTATTTAATAAAGATAACGTTTGAAAAAGCTTGTAATAGTTGACCAATAAGACTGTTTCACACTTTCAATGATTTCCGTGTCGATATATTGCCTGATTTCGTCAATTGTAAGCATTTTATTGGATCCGTTTCGACGACGATAAGCGAGGCCTTCTTCGTTTTGATAAAGTGTACCATCAGGAGGGGGAGTTATCTTGTGAATTAAAGTAGAGAAGAAAAATTAGAAAAAAACCGTAATAACTATAAGATAAAGCTTCGATTGACAGAGAGTCATAGACTGACAGTCGCATTTTCTTCCACCAATTAGATGTTCTTGCATAAACCACTCCTAAAACGGCATGAAATACTAAATAGAGGGTAGTATACAGAAATTGGCCTGTTGCTCGTAATATCACCATCGTCAGAAAAGACATCATCCTCGTCGCTTTCACAATAGTAGCTTTTGTTATTTTCTTCTATGTCTTCAACTTCTTCGTAATGAACTGTAAAATCATCCTCAGTGATTGTCATAGTAAGCAGAATACCTTTTATAAGATTAGGGGGCACAGGAGGATTGAATTGATGAATGCAGTGATGAAGCGAAAGATAAAAATGATCAATCTTAGCGATTATACAATCATAAAAACAAAATATACCATATTCCTTGTCATCCGAAGTCCCTTGACAATACCTTCATCGTCTACACCAAAATAAATGCGTCCGCCTCCAGTATTCAAGAAAGCGGAAATTGTTCTATGAACTAGTTTCTATTACAAAATGTAGGCTTACTTGCTGGCAGGCTGCATTGTACGGACAATACGGCCTCTATCGCTCGCACTACATCTAAAACAATTATTGAAAACATGTAATCAAGAGCTATCGCTATTCCACGTAAATGTAATACCTTGAAGGAATTTCTGGTAAGCTCATGCGAGTATGCATTTTAAACTCATTATATCCATCTTCTTCTATATTCACGGAAGTTCCTACTACTAAGACCATCTTTCAGATGAGCTGAAAAGTTTTAAAAAACCTTGAACAAATACAAGATTTTATATAGCAGTTGAGGTTTCTTGAAATACAAAAAAACTGCCTGCGCCAAAAAAATTGAATCGAATATATGCAAAATATAAATTTTTATTGTCTTCATATGAAATCACAAATTGGCACCGTTGAATTGTACAAAAAGCATCAATACTGATAAAATAATACTAGGACTAGGCTTTTTCTATTGATTGTGAGAATCACGAAAGAAGGCAACTGACAAATGGCAAAATTCTTCTGAACAAATTGCGCCAACCGGTAAAAATTCGACTGAGGTCCAATCGACACCCGACACGAAGGAAGAATTATACAACGAATTATGATGACACGGCATATGCAAAACGGGAAAGATAATCCTCCAGAAGCAGCACGGCATCTGGCCTTCCCATAACCCGAAGAGTCTGTAGAAGATCGTGGACAGCTCGCACCGAGCCGTACTCGCAGGCCTCCCACAGATCGAGTAGCGTCACTGTGGGCGACCGTCCTGGCCGAGTACCAAAGTACTGAAACACATTTTATATTAGGGTCGTTGTTTGGAGGATGCACCTGAAGGTATCTGTCGAAGTGAAGCTTCTTCGCTAGCGTCCTCCAGTCCCGTTCACTGTCGCCCGGCGGATCCAGCAGTTGTCCCAAGGTGTCTTTCAACTCCGCTGGCAAATGGAAGTCCACCGTGACCACCTTGTCCTCCTCTACTGGCGGCCGGTCATACTGCAATTCTCTATTATTTTCCAACCCAGATTCACTCACAATACTATTTTCAAAGCGGATCAGTATCTGGTGGTCCCCCCCTGGGTTCGTTTTCTGGTAGATGACCAGCCGGGCACAGAACTGTTCCACGGAGACGTTGTCATCCATGGCAATCGGAATGGAGCAGTGGAGTCCGTTCTGGGAACACCACCTGTGCTGGGACTCGGCTATCTCCTGAAGATCAGACCTCATACTCTTGACTAGACCTTCTCTTACCACGAGGGCCGGACCCTTGAGTCTGAAACCGGGGGAGAGGTCCTCGACACAGAAGCAGAGTTCGCCCTTCTCACTCAGGATGAACTGGTCCGTCTCGGCCAGGAGACGTCCCCGGTCTTCTTGTCGGCTCACGGACTCCATGGCGGCCCCTGTCTCCGGCACGCAGTATATCCGTAGTTCGAATGACCTGCCCTGGGGCCTCTCGGCCGGCCCATAGGCAGCCAGATGGACTGTCTTACACGGCAGGATGGATGGCCGACGAGACCGTCCCACCAGGCACAACCTGAGGCATTAATTAGCTGGTTAATTGGGGGTCTTACCTGGAGAAGGAGTCGGTGGTCACGTGACACCACCCGATGCCGTCCTTCCGTCTGCCCGGGGGTTCCATGTGGACGTGCATGGTGGTGTTGAGGTTCTCCTCACCCAGAGTGACCGCCGGCTGCCACCCGTAGCCCTCGTCCGCGTAGAGGATAAAAGTCCAGTTGTCACGGGGGAAGACCGATGCGCAGTGTCGAAACGAGACGACCAGGGGCTTGGAAAGGGCTCGTTCGGGCATCTTCTCTGCCTCACATTCGCCGACGACCACGACCGACGACAGAATCGACTCGCCTGCTGCAAAGGGCTCTATGTAAGGGGAGGATGGCTTTCTTACGAGGGAGGACAGGCCTATCATTGAGCTGATCCGACACAGCCAGGTAAATCATCCTCTCCTCGTCGACGGCATTTTCTGGGACGAGGAGGCAGGCCCCGGACTTCTTGAGCTGGAAGTCAAATCATTATCGTTGGCTCATAACCGGCAAATGGACTCGTCCGCCAATAGGATTACCATTGCCCGGGGGCGGAAATCCCATTGGCGGAATCAAATAGAAGGTATACCTGCAGCCGGGCACCCGTCGTGTCCACCTCGGCCGCCAGCACCGCCTGGGAGGATTCGAGCCTGCTGGCGCTCTTGTCCTCCAAGAAGTCGTACAGGGTGGCGTAGTTCTCGTCGTCCGAACAGTTCGAAGAGGTCCGCAGGAGGGCCACCTTGCCTCCCCCCGAGGAGGAGTTCGACGAGCATTCGGCGATAAGAGCAGCCCGAGAGCCAACTGTATTCCGTAATTAACGTTCGGAGACACGACGAACCGTTTCTGTTGGCCGAGTAGCCACTGTAGGCACTTTTGGCCGAGCGAAGGGTCATCGAGGGGTGGAGGGGCGAGGGCGAGCAGGTGCTGGCCAGGGTGAAGAATTGCGAGCCCAGTGGCTTCTCGTCCTCGACCAGCTTCTGGTTCAACAGCACCCGGCGAACGTGACCTGAAAAAAAGATGTTCCCTCGTGAAAGTGACTTCCGCCCTAATGAAATGCGCCGGGTCGGCTGCCCCCCGCGGAGACCCCGGGGGAGTCGAGGCGATTTGTCTTTCCGAACGCAGATTACGCGACTTTGACACAAGTTATGGCCAGGATTAGCATAAGCACCTCCGCTCGGTTTCGGAAGCCCAAGTTCAATAAAAGTAACCTCCACTCTCGGCATAGTAGATGTTGGCCGACGGCGACTTCTTCTTCCCCCGGCGACAGAGGAGGGCCGAGC
Organism: Oscheius dolichura; assembly: GCA_932521035.1. NCBI lineage: Eukaryota > Metazoa > Nematoda > Chromadorea > Rhabditida > Rhabditidae > Oscheius > Oscheius dolichura. The sequence continues at coordinate 5,231,792 of OW051495.1, forward strand.
AGAGGCCGATGATAACCAGGAGAAGGACGGCCACACAGGCCACCCCCGTCAGAAGAGCCGCGTCCGACGATAGGGAGGGCTGTACCGGCTGACAGTACCTGAACAGGAGACGTGAACAGTCAGAAGTGGCACACACCCTTGGCTACAGGTGTCCGCCTCGAGGTCCCTCCCCAAACAGCTTAATCCGCCATTCATCGGTGGAGGAGACGTACACGTTCGACTTCGAAATCGGTTACAAGTCGGGTTGCAAGGGGACCAATCGGACCAGGGGGTCCAGCGGCCATCGATCTTACAAGGAACGTCGCAGGGGCGGAAGTCCTGAGATTGAAGTATTTCTGATTTCGAACGGACTCACTTCATCGGGACCGAGGCAGTAGGCTCCCCCGTTGAGAGGAGGGGGATTGTTGCAGAGTCTGGTCCTCCGAAGCCGGGGCAGGACATCGGGCGAGTTGGAGGCGGCCAACTGTAGCCGGAGTAGTTGACAGTCCGCCTGGCAGGTGCCCGTCCACTGGGACCAGGCCGACCAGCCCCCGTTCACTGAAAACTCTTTCTCTATCAGCAGTGGTTGACTCATCGGTCAGCGGGGGTTTCAAAGCTGCCGCCCGTTGCACAACAGGGGCACCGGGGCTGACTTCTGTGCCCCAGCAGCAATTAGAGTCGGCGCCGTCATAAAGAGGAGTGTAAGAGCAGAAAAGATGCCGGACAAAAACAGGCCGAACCCCTCGTTAATCCCGGTTCTCAGATTCCGCCAGACGGGACACCTGGAGGGTCACTCAAACACGATGCGGTAATGGATACTCGACCACGGACGAGTACATAAACAGTCGGTCCTCGAACCCCGGTTCGCATGATGACTGACGGACATACATACGCGATGCCCGGACAGATGCCACCCACCGAAGACGTTCAGCTGGGCCGGGTCCGTGCTCCTCTTTGCGGCCAGGTTCGTCGCCTCGCAGGAATAGTTCCCGGAGTCGACCAGCCGGGCGGCCGAGATGATGAGGGAGCCGTCGTTGGCGTAGATGACATTCGAGTCGGCCGATCTCTCCAGCTCGACCCCGTCCTTGCTCCAAGTTATCTGCAATTTCCAAATTGCGTGTCCCCATCTTATCGGCCATCAGAATCTGTGTAGTTCGCCCCAGGGGAAGCCATTTGAATTATGACAATGGCATTCGAGTGATTGTGAAACCTACCGTAGCCTTGGGGTCGGCGTCCGGGGCAGAGCAGGCCAACTGGACGGTCGATCCCTCGCTGACTCGGTCGGACGTCGGCGACTGTACAAAGTGCTTCCTCATATCTGGAAGTGGTCCTTTTAGGTGTGGCCGGTGTCGTCGGAAGTTCTCTTGACTACGGCCCCGCCATACGGTAGTCTGATTGGGCAATGTTCCGGCTGCGTCGGGCCCACTTGAACCACATCAATGAACCCAATGCTCAATGCTAATCATGCGCGTTCCTACTCGTCTCGAATCAACTTATTTGTGGCCCCGATTAGTCCTCAGCCAAACAATTGCGCAACTACAACCAGAGGGAGGGGGCAGTCCTTTTTGGAGTCGACGTTACGAAGGACCCCTTGGGAACGAGAGACAAAGTTTGTGGCGCGGACCATGGCCTGCTCAAATACCGTAACCGGCGGTGTCTTTTAGGTCGCAGCCCTGTCGCCAAATATGTGCGTGTGCGCGAGCATTTACACTGCAACTCTATCCCCGGTGGTCTGTTACGCAACTTAGCACTGTCCGGACCATACGAGAAGCCACCCCAGATGGTATGGGATAAGTGGCCAACGGGAGAAACGGCCCTATATCAACCTGTGACGGCCACTAGCTGATTGGCGTGTCACTGTTTAGAGACGGAGACGAGGTCGTCCCGATGTGGTCGGCGATAGGTCCTCCTCCTCCTAATTGACCCCCGCTGGGGTAAATAAACATTCTCAGGATATCGTGTACATGGCGTAATAACTGCTTATCATTATTGCGTAGAGAGCCTGCTCATTAACTGCCCCCGATCTTATCGAGACCCATTTCGACCGGTCCACTTTCGGGAAGATGTAGTCGTCGGCTTTGAATCGGCCGCCAATTGCCGGGTACGGTCGGATTTCAAGTGCTCGGCAGCTGCTACTGTCGGGGATTAGCGGGGCAGGGGATTGCCCTCCAAATACAGAGACTGTCAATTATCAGCAGGTATGCTCAGGGTTTAGGCCCCTAGAGAGCGCGGCCCGGCCGGAGACGGAGACTTTGCCTGTTGTGGCTGTAAATCGTGGATGCCGTAGCGGAATCCATTAATCACGGGCTCAAATCAGATGAACCCCGAACGAGGGCGATAAATTCCGAACGCGGCTATCAGCCAGCCATGACCGGTGGCAGTTGTTTGGGCATAAAGGTTGACTTATTCTCATTTTATGGTCACTTCACCTGGCTGGCCGAGTGTAAAGATGCCCCCGCCAGGAGAGGGAAGCCCCGTATCATAAAAATAAGACATTATTCCCCGAACTGCGCACAGCTGATGTCCATTTTTGGGACAATTAATCTTCGAGAATGACTTACAGGCTATTCGGACCCGGGCCGGGTCGCTGCGCACCGTATGGGCCTCGCTCGTCCCTGAAGCGTAGCACTGGCAGGTGAAGTCCTCCAGATGTGCCCCCGTGTCCACCTGAAACTATCTATTTCCCCAAAAAAAGAGGCCACCCCCACCTCTTGTCTTGTTATTTCCACGCTGCTCTCCATGTAGGGCAGCTGGCTGGCGGCATCCGTGCCCAGGACGGTCTCGACGCGAGAATCGTCCAGCTGAATAAACAGATAAAGTCAATCTCCCCAGTATGTTACTCAATATATACGAGAGGGCCCCCTTCCCCATCCAAGAAATTGATATAGGCCATTTTCTTTGTTTGCTACCCGTTAAAACGACCGGCGGCGCGTCTTCCCTCTTCTACAGCTGATTAGCATATGCCAATAGCCGTCTTACGACTGACGGATTGGCGCCAAATTCGGAGGTTTATGATTTTCGGGGAGGGAGATGGTTTAACACTCCCACGAATTGGGGGATGTGCCCATAAAGTCGGCGTAACGTGTGCGCGGTGACTCTGGGGCTACAGATTTGAACCACATTGCGTCGCTCTTCGCCCGTCATCCGGCAGTCGCCTCCCTCGGGAGCCATCCTCCCCGTAATACACCTATGCCGATTATGGAAGATTACGCGTTCCGAAAAGGGGGACAATCATGCAAATTTCGGCTGTCAATAAGAAGATAAGGCTGTGGGAAAGCGCTGATAACGGACGCCGGCTAGAATAACTTAGTCAGACAGGTAGCCGCCTTTTACGGTGACCGACTCACCCAACGGTTGTTGCATTTGAATCGAATCTTATGGGCGTTGAGGGCCCGGCAGCCGAGGAGGTACGGACGCGACTTGACGACGTGGCCCGAGTGCGGCTGCTCCACGATGACCACCTCCTCCATTACTGAAAATACTGATACATATGGCAGATAATAGCACCTTCAGATTGTCTACGATGCCCCGGGATGGTTAGATTTTCAGAAAAGAGACAAATTCAAGGTCATTGAGGTGAACAGTACCTGCTTGGAAGGACGAGACGATAAAGAAGAGAAGAAGGACGAGGACAGGACTAGCTGTGGTCATGAGGAAGCGGATTACATAGCATTTGAGACTAATAGACGAGTCGGATGGTCGCGCGGAAAAAGTGACCGCCAGGGGGGCGGGGCCAGCACGCCTTTTGCCTGTGCCCTTTAACCTCCCTGGAGGTCCCGCTTAATTGTGTAGGGAGGAGGAATCCACTTATAATTCAAGGGACTGGATAAAGGGGAAATTAATCTGGGAAGAACAGCGAGATGGACGACGACGATGGGCAATGAACAGCCATGCAGAGAACTGTTATGGGGGACGGGTGCACTCCTCCTTCTCGTCCTCCGCCCGGTCCACTAATTATTTTTCCGGCCAAAAATAACCTAATTAGAGACGGTATCTTCCGGCCGTTCGGGCCGGCCCGTGTCTTCCGGTGGGCCTCTCTGGCCAACCTCGAACCTCAGCGTGGAGATAGCCTTGGAATTTGAAACAATGGCTTCCGTTTTGGCAGCTGTCGACAACAGAAACACGGGAGGCGCCAGATGGTGGACAGGACCGTAATGGTAGTGTTACGCTTCGGAGTTTTCGGCGGGGAACGGCTGAGTCAGGAGGTTGATTCAGGCTGGGAATAACGGAGATGAGGGAGGACGGAAAAAGGAGGAGGGGGCAGCAGCTGGCAGACAAAGAAACGACTCTAAGAAACTTCTCATGGCGCAGAGACAACGGGCAGAACAGTTCGGGGGACTATGAATGGGGATGGCCCGTCTGTGTTTAATAAGGCCACCCTTCCCAGGAGTGTTTGTGAATGTAAGACGGGATGAGAACGAAGGGCTTCTTCGGATTATTGGGGCAAGAAGTCGACGGGCGCCTGAGTCAGTGCCCTTCGCAAAGGGTGCTGACTCGGCCCTGTCCCCAGTCGACTCTCTCAATTATCACTAAAAATAGCAAGCCGTCATCTTCATTTGATCCAGGTGTAGCGACCCTGCCCATCACTCATGGCGATAACTGCTTGACGGCTCTGTTTTTCCCCGGGGCCAGTGTAAAGACGAGGAAATAAAGTAATAATTAGAAGACGGGCAGAGACGACTCACACTCTCGGTAGTTGAGGAAGTAGTCGCTGTACGCCTCCTCGTCGGCCTTGTTCCTCCTCGGCGGGTCTTCGTCCTCCTCCATTCCTTGAAAAGGAAAGTAAAAAAGAGGCAGAGAGAGGGCCAAACGAGGATGTCTCGATACAAATCAAATTGAGGGAAATGAGACGGCGGCTCTTCTGGGGCCTCGCGAGTTGGTTTGTCTAATAATCTAGGTTGTAACAGTCGGCACGGACATCCATCAAACCCCTCCAGGTGATCCGGCACCTTGCCCGGATCAATAGGTGCCCGTATTCAATATGGTTTATTAACAGTCTGAGCAAGCTAGCGTACGACACTTTCTGTAAGGCACTCGGAGGACCCGTGATTGACCGGAGCAGGGGGACTAGTGGATGGAGAGGAAGTCGTGGAGGTGTCGGGGAAGAATCTCCAATCCGAGGCAGCTGTCCCCCGATCTGTTCACAGCATTGGCCGATAGTCCCATTAGAGAGATATACCGCCCTGCAAATGATCATTGGCAACACTCTCCCCTCCTACGAACCGCAGGGCACACAGCTCAGATTCGACAGTTCCATTAGGTCGAGGCATGTGCTATCCTGCTCGTTCCTGGCCAGGATAGGGGCATTCGCCTCCAACAGCAAACGGACGATGCTCTCCCTGAACAATGTGTGTTTTGGGAAAGGGAGGCCGATACCTCGGCTTCTCGTTGAGGAGAAGGACATGCAGAGGAGTGTTCCTGACCATGTCGATCGAGTCGACCCGGACACCCGCTTTGAGGAGTTTCTCCACGACAAAGGGGCATGGAAACCTTCAACAGATTAGAGGGACGGGTTAGCGGGCCTACGAGTCTTTCGCCTGGGGGTCCAGGCTGTCGGCCGCTTCCTGGAGGGCCATGTGGAGGGGGAGGATGTCCAGTCGGCTACAGATCCTCACCAGACGACGTACATTCATCTCCGGCAGTGGCCCAGTCGGGGTCAGTCGTTTAACCTAAACCGAGATATTATTTGAGTGATGTTTCAGAGCAGACCAAGAGGATGAGATGGAGAGCAACCATGACCAACTTCTCCTTATCCTCCTCGGGATCGTGCTCGTGGTTCTCACAGCAGTCGTCATTCAGGGGAACGTCTTTCGGCCACTCGGCATACTGTAGAAATTAAGGGATCGGTTTTGTGGAGGGCAGAATGTTACCCGCTCCAATTCGGCACATATCCTCTCCAGGATGTCGGCAATCTGGCTCGTCTCGACCGGCCACTGTAGCCGGCCAAACTCGTGGTTGCGGTGCTCGTTGGCCGCCATCGCGTATGTCTCCTGGAATGCTTGAAAGGTGCTCAGCGTCGAGGGATGCATGGGGGGAAGATTCCTTAAATTAGAGTTTTCTGGGTGATAGAGGAGGAGGGTTACACTTGTTGGAGCCCGAGGCAGTGGAGCCAGAGGTCGAAGCACCTCGAGGCCCGTCCCAGGTCGCAGTAGACGGCCCCTCGGAACTTTATGCAGTGGTGGACCTCGCTGTTGGCCCCGCCGAGAACCCTCTCCCGGATCAGAAGAGACTGAAAATATCGTGTTCCGCCGACCGAATTGTTGAATAATTAAGGCCAAACGAGCTAATTTATGGTGTCAGCCGCTTTGACGGGCGACTTTCCGAAGAACGGCGATCCGCCGAAGACTAATGGCACTTGTCCATATCGGATGCCGGGGGGCAATCTGTCACAATTACTGTAGGTGGCACTTGTGGCTCGCACAGTCCCCGAGACTCCCAATTGTCCCCGTTCTTAATGAGCGCGACACACAAAAGACGCCGAAAGACGGTTGTTGCCGCCCAATTGGGCACGTTCTCCTCGAGAAAAACAGTCTCAAGGAGACGGGGGACAGTACCTGCATATGGATGAGTTCCGGCTGGCCCTCGATGGCCGCCACATCCTCGGCCGTCTCGATCTCCTTGATCTCGCCGTAGACATCGGGCACCACGAACTTCGTCGCCTTCTCCTCGGCAGTTAGAGGGGTGTTGACCGCCGCCTTCCAGGCCTGGATGGCCCCGGCTAGATTCATCTGTAAGAGAGCTAGGAATTGGGGCCGGGAGAGTACCTTCTTGTCACACAGAGTGCAGCCGAAGACTTTCATAGCCTCGCTCCTCTTGAGAGGCGACGGGCAGATGGACATCAGAACGGGGAAGGACTTGAAGCGAAGATCGGTGGGGAGGGGGACGGGGTACCTTCTCATTGCCTAACATGGCGCTGTTCATCAGGGGACAGAAGCCGCCGTCGTCCTCCATCAGGGTGGCCCCTGCTTCAATCAGCATTTCGCAGATGTCGGCCTGATTTCCCTCGGCCGCGTCGTGGAGTGCCGTGTTCCCTGTCCATCTGGCTACCGAAACCTTCTTCTGGCCTACCTTTGTGGCTCTTCTTCCCGATGTCCGCCCCTTTCTCCAGCAGGTACCTCACCACCTCGCTCTGTCCCCGATAGCAGGATATCATGAGGGGAGTGTGGCCGTGTCGGTTGGCCATCTCTATGTCGGCACCACTGTCCACGAGGAATCTGACTAGAACCTGACATTCCACCTACATCCTCTTCACACCTACCAATTTCCAGGTGGCCGTCGTAGCAGGCCCCTCGCAGGGGAGTACTGTTCGTGGCCGTCGGCTGGTTTATATCTACCCCGGCCTTTTCAACCAGAAATCTCACAACCTAAAACAATTTAGTCTATAAACAATTGAATTCTTAAACATTGAGATGCCCGCCGGCAGAAGCTGCCCATAGAGGAGGAGACGATGCTGAAATATTGTTGATTTCATTTTTGGAAAGGGATATACATACAGATGACTTCTCCGTCGAAGGACACTGTTCCTCCAATCTTAGCATCTGCCCCTTTTGAGACCTACAAATCGATTTTCCTGCTCATTTACAAAGAACGCACCAAATATTCTACAACACCGAGGAATCCGTAACGGGCGGCAACCACCAACGGAAGCTTTTCATTGTCGACGTCATTTAGACATTGATTTATCCATCTCTCAGTTCTGGGTTCGTCGAGAAATACCTGATCTTCTATTTTACAAGGAAAGAGTTCTTCCAAACCTTTATCCGCTGTAGGTTATTTTCTTTAGCTGCATTGTAGATTAGCGCGCGAAACACGCTGCCCTCCAGCATGCAGCAGTATCAGATACTGGGGAAAATAATTATGGGGGCAGGGGAATAAAAAATCTTGGTTATATAGGGTTGATGAAGTAAAGAAGAATCTCGAGCCTTTGTGATATGCCACCGCTTTTTAGCGGCGTTTCAGCGACGCTGCGTCAGTTTAAATTGAAAGCGCGACTTTTCCAACAAAAAGGCTCCGTTAGTTTCTCGTTTGTTTCCTCTTATTTCTTCATTTGTAACATTGTAATACTTATATTCCTTTTTCTTTTTTTCTCTTCGAAAGCTCATTTTGTTGTGTGCATTTTGTTTTGTTCTTTCTACAACATAGCTTTATTTATTATTAGACTCTTCGTAATCAAATATTTCAGTAAAAAGATGGAAGCCTTCCTGTCAAAAGAGAAGCACTTGACATGTGACGAGGATGTTGGAAAATTTCTATCTCATTTGAACACCGACGACTTTTACCTGACTTCTGGTGGAAAGGTTATAGATGATGTTCCTTCATTTCTCAATAGAAATCGAGCACATATTGTTACGTTTCATGTACATTTGAGACTAAGAGGTGGAAAAGGAGGTTAGCCACAGCAGATTATTTTAGTGATATTATTTAGGATTCGGTTCAATGTTACGATCTTTTCGTGTCAACAGAAGTACAAATCAACTTATGTGCCGGGATTTAAATGGAAGACGAGTGGCTACAGTAGAAGAAGAGAAAAAACTGAGAACTTGGATACAGAAAGCGGCCGAAAGAGAAAAGAAGAAGTTCGACAAAAAGTTGGATTTTACAATTTAGTTAATATAATGTGCTTCTTCAGAAAGGCCAAAATAGAAAAACTTAAAAAGGGAACAGGGAAGCACCAGTTTGAAGATGTCGACTATATGCGGCAAAAGGAGGACATTCTTGAAAAAACGGAAGAAGCTTTTGAGCATGGTATTTTGTCTTTTTGTTCCAAATGCCAGATTTTGTTAGGTTTTGAACATTTCAAGAAGCGACGAGCAGAAGAATTAAACGATAGTTCTTCCGATTCTGACCTAGAGCTCGATGAATATGGACAACCTCTACACAAAAAGAAGAAAACTGATCAGGAGGACAGTAAAGATATGTAAGTTTTTTTTTCCTTTTCTTAGTTTATTACTGTCAACGTTTCAGCGAAGAATCCTCGGATTCTGAGAATGAATGTGATCCTGAACTGATAAAAGAGATAAAAAGTTATTTCAATAGTAAACCAGTGGAAGCCGAATCATCTTCACATACAGTAATCTTTATATGTGGTTTCATTTCTTTGAATTCAGGTTGAAACCAACAAGAAGGAGGAGAAAACTATTGAATTGAAAAAGCAGAAAAGTGCTATACCGGTAGTATACGAAGATATTGATTTAAACCAGATAAAAGCCGCTGAAGAACTGCATACATTCGGTCTTGAGCATCTGAAAGAAGCTCTGAAAGGTAGGTGTTGTGGGCAGCTATTTATTTAATTTTTATTTCCAGCCCGCAGGCTTAAATGTGGTGGAACTCTTCAAGAAAGAGCTGATAGACTTTTCTTGATACGTGAATTAAATCCATCAGAGTATCCGAAACATCTGCTAGCCTCGAAGAAATGATATTTAACGGATAAATTAAATTTTTACTCTGTAATATTAACTATTCAGTGTATCACGGGATGTCCGTTAATACATTCACCCATTTACTTGTATTTTTCACCATTAACCCATTTACTTACATTTTTATGGGCACTTTTTAGGGAATAAAATGGTCAGCAGAAAAAAAGTTGAGAAGCAGCAGAATGGAAAATCGGAAGATGTCAGTGTGAAAAAGTGAGTATTACATGTTGCCCATAATATAAACTTTTTAAAAGGTCGAAACAGAATATTGTACCAACGGAAGACAATGGTATAGAGTTCGCTGCTGAAAAGAAGGAGAAGAAAGATGACATCAAGGATGACAAAAATGCTGTCCACGAAGTAGTGGACACTGCAAGTGTCGAGCAGTGTGTTTCTGATATTAAAGCTCAGGTAATTTTTCATATAGCTCTGTAATATTTCCATAGGGTGTTATCGCCATCAAGGCTCTGAAGAAGTATTTTGAACAGCGTGGTGGAAAATCGCTGTTTCCTGAAATGGACTATTCTGCTAATGTGCTTGTTGTCTATAAAAAGCCTGCTTTAGTTACAGATCAAGGTCGAGCACAAATGTAAGTATTTTCCGTACAGATTTTTTTATAAATGATTTCAGCGTGCTTCCACGTCCTTTTAGGACGTTTCAAGACTCTACAGTGTGTTTGATCCTTCCCGATACGGATCAATCACTAAAAGCTAGAGTACGTCATGGTTTAATCTAACCTAGAATATATTTAGACAGATCCTGATGTTGATAAACAAGCACGCGAATGGGCCGAAAAAATCGAAAAGGATCACGATCTGAAAAACAAGAGGATAAAAGTTAGAATTATCGTTTTCTAAAATTATATGTTTAGATTATAACTAAAAGACAATTAGAACGTGAATATCATACTTATAACGAAAGACGTGCTCTTGCTACTCAATACGATCTATTTATGGTGGATAATCGTGTTGGAAAATCTGTTTCCTCTTTTCTTGGAAAAGAATTTGTCAAGGCTCATAAGTACGACTTTATTTGTCCACCGTCATACGCGTTTATTTTACAGGCGTCCGTTGTGGTTCGATTATTTCAAACCTTTGGCTGAGTCTATCACTCGTGCTTTAAACACCGTAACGTTGCCCCTGAATCGTTATATGACTCGTGCATCAGTCAATATTGGTCATTTAGGACAGGATACTTCCGATATTTCTGAAAATTTAAATGCTGTTAGTTTTGTTTGTATGATGTAAATGTTGTTTAGGCAATTGACCGGATTGCTGAAGTTTGTCCTGGCGGCTTGCAGAACCTGCGCAGCCTTTTCCTTCAGTCGAGTAGCTCAGAACCGAGTATACCAATTTTCTTCGATGAAGGTTTGAGGGGTTCATGCGAAGTATATTTGTAACACGCAGGTGCCTCAAACGAGGTTAAGCTGAAGAGAGAGAACAAACATTCTCGTCCTGATCAAAAAGTTGTCGTGGACGAATGCAGTACTCTTCCTGATGGATTGAAGGTTTCACAATTTTAAATATCTACATTTCAGCCCTAGTTTCTTGTTATCTTCTTTTTCTTTTCAGGTTGAGGTTCGCAAAAACGGCAAAATCCGAGTTCTACGTGAATCAGATAATAAGGGTGTCCTTTATCCGACAGGTGGGTGTTCGAGTCTGCTTATTAACAGTGAGCATTATAGTGAACGATGAATGGGATGCTCGTGATATAAACAAACCAACTATTGATTTAGACAAGCTCGAGAAAAAGAAGAAAATAAAGGCTAAACGCAATGTATTTTTTCCTTAAAATGTTGGATCACATTTCTTTTAGGCTAAACGTGCATCTCTAGCTCTTCAACGCACTATCGTAAAGAAGCGCAAAGTTAATTAAAGTTTGTTATATTTTCTCGTTGTTATTCTGTTGGACGATTTTCCTGTTATGTCCTTCTATAAATGTTGTTTGCTATTTGTTTATTGTTTTTGGACAAAGCATTATGATACCTAATATAGATAATTAGGAAGGTGGAATTAAAATAAACTAAAGGCCGTAACAACATATTCAGCCGGGACATTTTATGATCAAATATTCAACAAAACAGACAAGAAAAGCATGGAGTCAAATGATAATATGCTTAAGGAGAATCTAATACTGAAAAATTGATTATGGACTTGGTTTTTTATTATATGAAAACCGTAGGTGGCAGCGCTCAGAGATTGTTGGTTTCTTTAATATTTCCACGGGATCCTCGCACGTTACGTCCTAGAAATTCTTTATTCGTTGAAGATATTTGAGGAGCACCTCGATTCTCAGTTTCCACTTGAAGTCGAAGCTGTCGGCTGATCTCGCGAAGCCTGGCCGCCGACTGGCCAGTCAGACTCGGCTCACGGCGATCGAGTCCGGCTTGGAAGGCTTTGACGACTCGGATCTGAAAAGGCTCACAATCACAAAATACGTCCACGTGCTCGGACACAAGCGGCGCTCACAATGTTACAGAAATGATAGGTTTGTTAGCAAGCCACGGTCGACTCCAAGTGACTACCTTCTGCTCCTAGCGAGACGTCGACCCCACGATACCCAACAAGACAACCGAAAGAGGTTAGCGGACGACATGCCGGTTAGTCTGTCTCTCGAACACAAACGACTGGCGGGAGAAGAGAGGAAGAGAAGCGGAAACCATTGCACAGCACGCTCACTTCACAACCATCTACAAGCAGGCGCGACACTTCAAATTCGTCGTCTCTCTCTCGTTCGAAAAATATAATAACAGATAATTGGGAAACGAATTTTGCCGTGTCTCGGCTGCCCTGGTAAAGGTTCGCTTACAGCCTGGTCGGTTGGCGCGCTGCTCAGAGGCACAGGAATCAGGTGGTCCGAGCGCTCGCCGCCAATCACCTGCAATGAGCGGCGCCATGAATCTGTCATTCGTCACAGGGAATATAAAATCTAAACATGTATACACGGGGGGCGGGGTAGGGGGGAGAGGGGGTGCCAGACGCGGGGGAGACAAGGAACCACAGTACATACACACCCTTGGGAGACTGTTTTTATATATTTTATAGAGAGTCATATATTTTATTTTATTATATATTTAGTAGAATTTCATAAAATATTCTGTCATATAAATTAAAAAAAGAGAAAGAAACAAACAAATATGGCAAAGACGGAGACGGAACAGTGTTCCCCCTCGTGGAAAATGGGCATCAATGGTCCTAGATCTGATACAAACGAATAAAAATCTGTGTGTGTGTGTGTATGCTAAGCAGAGTCGCGTTTGAGCCTATATTTTTTGGGGGGAATACTCCTACCGAACACGCTATTGTGACAATATCTCTATCGAAAGCTACCCTTTTCAGTTCATAAGTTAGACGACGCCGCCGCTGCCCCCCAAAAAAGAAAAAAAAAGACAACGGGCCACGGCAGCGGCTGACCCCAGATCTGTGAAGAAAAACAATCAAGGCAATGGCTGGCAGACGAGGAAAGAACGAGCTAGACGTGGGCTATGGAGACCGGCGTGTCCAGCGACATACTCTTGCCCATCCGCTGCGAGTAGCTGCTGTTCGTGTCCGGCGACCACTTCTGCACCAGGGGCACCTTCTCCACCTTGGGCACCAGGGGCGAGTTGCCGTTCTCCACGACGATCTGCGGCTGAGGAGAGGGCGTACGCGGCTGCTGGTGGTGGTAGTAGGGGTAGGGCTGGGGCGATTGCCGGTGGGAGAGGGCGGCCAGGGCGGCCCGGGCCCCCGACGGGTCCGGAGACGAGGCCAGCCGAGACCAGCCCCGGATCGACTGCACTGAATGTGTCGAGGCTATGGAACGGCGCTCGTCAAACTCCTCGAGTGACGACCGGAAGGCCTTGACCACGCGGAGCTAAAGAGATTCTCGTTACACGGGGGGCAGGACAAGAGCTCCAAAACGAAACAAATCAAAAACAAAGAAACCGGCAGAAAAGGCCGAACTTGTCAGTATCTCCACGTGGGGAAAGAGAGTAGAAGACGCGTATCTGTGGGGTGGCAAGTGGTGGAAAAGGTTGGCGAGATTAGAAATTAGGAGGTTAGAGTTAGAGAGTGAAGCAGCGAGACTCACCTCCGCCAAACACCACGGCCGATGGGAAATTGTCCTCTTTGACCGACCCGAACTTTGAAGGGGAGGTTAGCGAAAGAGGGAGAGAGAGCACGTGCCTGGCAAAATAGGAGGGAACGGCAAAGCAAACAAGGAAAAATAGAGACTAACAAACCGACTACGAGAAACATGCAGGGTCCTGGAGGGAAGAGGAGCAGACGGCACGAACACCACGAAGGAGAAGGAGGGTGGAGGAGGAGGAGGGCAGGGACACGCGCTAACCCCAGTCTCTTTTAACTTGCCACCCCACTCGAGGGGACTACTCTCTCCCTGTGGAGACAACCGAGAAGTCAGAGAAAGAGTCTCTAGAGGACCGGCCGGGAGAGGAGGCCCGGCAAGCATGACAGACGGACGACATGGATAGAGGAGGAGGAGGAGGAGGAGAAGGAAGAGGAGAGGTGTGTGTGTACTGTGGGGACACGTCTGCCGCCGAGTGGGACACGCATTTTGGGGACTGGGGGGAGGATGGCCTTTCTGGGCGAAAAAGGACAATAAATGGGGAGAGGATCCGACGGGAGGATTGAAAAAAGAGAATAAAACACAACAAAACAGACACTCAAAACGCAGAGACATGGTCCGTGACTACATGAACATACAGAGAGAAAACGCAACGTGCCAATGAAAATACGGCAATCAAATCAGCTCGTTTCCGTGTCATTTTACGTCTCTACGGCACTAGGTTGAAAACAGAGATTTTGACTGGCAAAAAGGGGACAATTTTCCATCTACAGGCCAATCTCAGCCACACGACAGGTACGCGCAACGACTCTGCGAACAAGTTCAACTGGCCGGCCCACCCCCGGGATTCGAGGGGGCCACAAGGGAGTCCGGGGGGTGGTGCCGTCTTCTGTCGATTTTCGCAACCATGTCTACTGGTTAGTCAGTCGTGGTGTGTGACATGCGTGCCCAGTTTTTGATCTACATTTTAGAGATGGGGACATGGATTCCTCGGCGAGGCAAAAAAGACGACGTACCTGTGTCTGGAGACGAGTCAGGCCACGAACCCAGAGGATCTGTCCGGACCGCTTCTCGTGGGTGTCGGGATCCTCGTAGTCGGGCATCAGGGGATCGTTGGTGGGCGCCTCGCCTGATCCGATCGTCATGTTCAGGGGCAGACTGCCCGTGGGAATGGATGTTACAATCTGGGAGGAGACGGTAGAAAGGGGGACGAGAGTTAAAGGCCTACTTGTCCCCAGAGGAGCGTGCCCACGCCGAGAGCCAGACACCACAGCCACTGCTCGACATTGAGGGCCGACGTACTGAACCACCGTCCTCCGAATTGAACGATGAAGATTTGGGAGGCGAAGGTGGCAATCCAGATGATGTAGTAGATGGGGTTAGAGAAGAGGCCCGAGAAGACGTTGCGCTCGCCGTGGATCTTCCTGGCGTTGATCTCGTTGAAGAGGGTCATCATGACGAAGGTGTTGAAGACGATGGTGAAGTGGACCGAGGGCGGCGAGTGCAGCGGGGCCCAGCGGCCCGAGGGGATGCCGAAGAACGTCTCTCCGTAGAAGATGAGTACGAAGAGCACGAGCAGCTGGTACATGGCGTGGCCGAGGATGTTCTTGCTCATCGTCCGCGAGATCAGGGGACTCGTACGGCCGTAGGGCTTTCTCTTCAGGAGCTCCTCCGTGGGCATTTCCGTAGCCAGGGCCAGCGAGGCCAAGGTGTCCATGATCAGATTGACCCAGAGCATTTGGACGGCCTAGAGGAGGATAATAGAGAGGAGGACAGGAGGCAGCGTACCTTGAGGGGGGTGTCCTGGATGGCACAGGCTCCGACAAAGGCCACCACCACAGCGACGACGTTGACGGTCAGCTGGAACTGGAGGAACTTGGCGATCGAATCGTAGACGTTACGGCCCCACATGACGGCCTGAAACATGCTTAAGGTCATCCACTCAAAGAGGCGGTGGCCACCTTGACGATGGAGGTGAAGTTGTCGTCCGTCAGGATGATGTCAGAAGCCTCCTTGGCCACGTCCGTTCCGGCAATTCCCATGGCGAATCCGACATCGGCCTTCTTCAGGGCGGGGCCGTCGTTGGTTCCGTCACCGGTCACAGCGACTACTTCGCGGTTTTCCGTGGCTCGAGAGTCAATTATTCCCTAAAGTCGGCCGTCTGCTCCGTAAACAGCGCGGGGGCTCACCTTCACAAGGACGTATTTATCCGACGGCTGAGCACGTGCCAACACGCGCAGCTTCGGCCAAATCTGATCTAATTTCTCCTGGGACACTTCGCCGTTCTCATCCCGGATGCGGGCGTTGAAGTCCTTTCCCTCCAGGGCGATGAAATCCTCTCCGGGTTTCAGGATTCCGCACGACGTGGCGATGGAACGGGCCGTGTTGATGTTGTCTCCGGTGACCATTCGGACGGTGATTCCGGCCTCCTGACACCTTTGGATGGCTGCGGGCACTTCTGGAGAATATCGGATTAGAGAAGAGGACTGGGGGCAGAGACAAACCTGGTCTGACGGGGTCCTGGATTCCGACGATGGCGATGGCCGTCATGTCGCCGACGATCTGCTCCTCGTTCTCCCAGTCGATCTCCCCCGAGTAGGCTATCTCGTTGTCCTTGGTCACCTGCTCCGACGGCACGTAATCCTTGTAGGCGAGGCAGATCGTGCGCAGGCCGTCGCTGGCCATCGGCTCGATCACCTTCTTCACCAGCTGGTCGGCATCCTTCGCCGTGAAGGAAATTAGCTGTCCGTTTTTACCCAAAAACCACTTGCATCTGAATGATTGGATGAGTAGGAAAACAGGCAAAGGGAGGAACCTCTTGGTGACAATCTCCGAGGCTCCCTTGCTGAAGACGCGGAATCCTCCGCCGGGGCGGTTGATGACCGTGGACATGCTCTTGCGGACCGAGTTGAACGTGTAGACCTTGGGGATGGACTCCTCCGGGTGCTTGTCTCGGATCTCCTGGTAGCTGTGGCCGAGGGCCAGCACAAAACCGAGCATTCCGCACTCCGTCTTGTTTCCCAGCTGGGTAGCCTGTTCTCCGAGCTGTTTGGCCGGAATAACCTGAACAAGGCGGTGTCCTTCCCGACTGTCAAACTAGTCTACCTGAGTCGAATAACTGGAATTGATGGCGATACAGTTCATCAGTATCTGGAGGGTCTCCTTGTCTATGTTCTCGGCCTTGGGCGTGTCCTTGTAGTGCACGTCTGGAATAATTCGGATTGAAGGAAGACGAGAAGGAGACGTACCGTTGATGTACGACTGGACTACGGTCATCCTGTTGGTGGTCAGGGTACCGGTCTTGTCCGAGCAGATCGAGGTCGCGTTTCCCATAGTCTCACAGGCATCCAAGTGGCGGACCAAGTTGTTGTCCAACATCATCTTCTTGACGGAATAGGCCAGGGACAGGGTGACGGCCAGGGGCAGACCCTCGGGCACGGCCACCACGAGGACGGTGACTCCGATGATGAGGAAGTTGATAAAGTGCTAAAGAGAGGCAATTAGACCGGGAGACGAGAGAAAACGGCACCTGGAAGTCGGCAAGGGAGAAGGACTTCTCCTCGATGGCATAGCGTGAAATACAAAAACGAATGACAAGAATGAGGACCGTACAACCGGCAACAAAGGAACCTTAACTGTGCGTATTCAGGGGAGATGAGTGCCCGGACAGACCCGCGTAACCTATTTGAATAGCCAGCCGAGTGAGCTTCGCCTGCAGCACGGAGCGTTCCTTCTTGCCGCTCTCCTCCACGGCGGCCAGCTTGCCATTGGCCACGGCCTCGCCATCGACTTTCTGATCTGAAAACGACACCCTCACCGCCGGCCATGGCAGATGGACAGCGACAACACACAGGTGCACAAAACTCTCTCGTCACAAAAGACAAATGTTCTTCCTCTTCTCTGCTCTCGAGGGTCCCCACACGAAGCGGCACAATTTCGGGAGGACAGGGCAGGGCGTATGTTTTATTCATCACGCGTCGACTGCGCCTTGTCAGTGCGATTTTATTTCCGTGCTCAATTGGGTCGCGCAAAAAGGCCGCTTTACTTGTGCCGCTCCCCCAAAAAAGATATCATACTTTTGATGGGCCCTGGTTCGGGCGCCTCTCATTTAACACGAGAGAGCATTTGTGTTGGCAAAGCGATTTGCAACAGGTATGAAACATGGACGGGGAAACGCGCGGCTGTGTGGCAAAGTCAGTCGGGATGCAGGTGCTCGACAATATAAAGCAACGCATTCCGGAGACGAAGAGGACAGCAAGTAGGAGAAGGAGAAGAAAACCCACCGAGCAGTGCCTGGGCCGTGCCATCTTCCGCTTCCTGGACCGTGTCTCCTGAAATGACTATCTAGGTGGATCACTTGACGGAGAGCCCGCGCTGTTCGAACATTCGCCCCGAACAGCGCGTCGTTTCACCCCACATCACTACGACCAGAAATATGGAAAATAAAGAGAATTTCTAAGAGACAAGCAGGCCGAGTAGCATGCGGTGCGCCTCTCATGCCCGGACTACACGGACACCGCTCGTTTTACGGCGGGTGGCCAGAAAAGGTGAGTGCGCGCCAGTGCTCTCTTCCGACCACAATCGGGTGCCTCACAGATGGAGCTACAGGATAGAGAGACCGGATAGGACACGTGACGTTCCCCGACAGAAAGAGACAATTGACACGGAAAAGAGATCTGTCGATGGGGACCGCCAGGGGGGATGCGCTGGCTCACCGACACCACCGCCGCCCTGCTGCAACTTGCTCTTCGAATGCGAACGGGCTCGACGTTCTAAAGCCGCTACGTTCTTCTCTTTTCCGGCATTTTAAAGCTTAGAAAACAAGGAGGAAGACAAAAGAAACCTTCTCTCTTGGCGGTCTTCCTCTCCTCCTCGGCGACCGACTTGGCAGCACCCAGCAAAGTCATAATGATACCCGTTTGTGAGTTGACTCCGACGGCCGTCACCAGCATCTAAACGGCTCATTTAGTCTCGAAACGAACAGCGAACACTTTTCCAGAACCTTCCATGACGTGTGTTCCGGACAGGATCATCGGGTCATGTTCGGGACTCTTCTTGATCTGGTCCGACTCTCCGGTCAGCGAGGACTCGTCGATCTTCAGGTCATTCGACTGGATCAGGACTCCGTCAGTCGGCAGGAGATCACCTGAAAAGGGAGGATGGCCCGGGCGGAGGAGGCAGACTGACCGTATTTGATCTGGATGACATCTCCCACGACGAGGTCGTTGACCACGACCTGGATGGAGTTGCCGCCTCGGATGACCGCGAACCGGTGCTCCGTCTCGATCTTCGCCTGGAGTCCTCGGAACTGTCTCTCCTTGGTGTAGTCATTGAGGGCCGTCACCAGCACGACAACGATCACAGATATCAAAATGGCCACTCCCTCGATCCAGCCGGCGTCGTGCTCGCTGTCGTCGTCGCCACCTGCAATTGTCCTCTCTCATGCATACGGGAGAGAGACAAAGGTATTCGATGTTCGTCCCCCAAAGAATGCATTAGAGCCTCGCGCACAGCAACCGCGCCAGGCCCCCTTCAAACGAGAGGGATTTCTCAACTTCATTAATAATTTAAGCGCAAAGTTATGGGTCTATTGATTCAGCTCAGCTACACCAAACTCGTCGCGCCACCTGACGTATTTACCGATACTACGGACGGCAGGCAGGGAGCACGGGCGACAGAGCGAAAAAAGAGAGACGACTCACCCGTTCCGTCGTCTGGCGGACGATAAAATGATAGGGCTAATGAAACAATTGCAGATACCAATAAAATGACCAGGGTCACGTCCTGAAAAGAGCACCATCAGTCCGGGAAAAGGGCCTCTGGGGACGGCTTTGTCAATTTCCGCCTCTGGCTATGATTGAAACTTCGAAAAAGAGGACAAGGAGAAACGAAGAAAGAACCTGGAGGGCCTCCCAGACCAATTGTAGAAAGCATTTCGGCGGGTGAGGAGGGATTTCATTTGCTCCGAAGACGGCCCGCCGCCTCTCCAGTTCCGTCTGGGTGGCAGGGAGACCGCTGTTCGGATCCGTTTTCAACCGTTCGCACAGGCCGTTGATTCCTCCGTAGTCGTTTTCCATTTTCTCCTTCGCCTCGCCTCCCCTAAAATCTCACATTGCCAGGAGGAGGAGGACGAGACACGAACCTGTACTCCATGAGAGCACGCAGCTCTTCGAGGCTAACTCCATACTCGTCCATTTTACAGCCTGAAAACAGAACTGTCATACGGGGAAGGATCTCCTTCGCTTGGGGACAAGCGTCCCTTATTTGCCCCGGGAGGATACAGGCGGGATAAGGCGCGTCCTTATCACCAGCAGCCCGACGCGCTGTAAAAGTAAAACTAGCCTTCAGCTATTCAACAAGCAGCTATTGTCTCGTGCCGTTGCTCTGAAACCAACTTCAATAGGCCGGTCTTCGCATGCCCTGTAGGTTGTCTACCTGCAACGTGGCCATCGGCGAGGAAGCAAAGAGGTGGATATGAATCGAGAGTACACAGGTCCGACAGTTGGCAGGTGAAAGTGCGCAGGAGGTGCGATAAAACCCCGCAAACAAACTAGGCACCCGCTACTTTTTGGTAAAATAAAGCACAAAATTAAACACGACCTACGAGACACGGCAGACGATGAGGAATAAAGAAATGGATGGCGGCAGCCCGCCTCGACAGACTTTGCCAGGAAGGACAAGTCAGGGGACTGGACAGGTCAATGACAGGATGATAGAGGATATCACTAATCAGAGGAGGAGGAGGCGAGGGAAGATGTCGTAGAAGGAGGAGGCGAGGGAAGATGAGTGCCGGACTTTGCTGGCCCTAGACACAACCCGCATACACATTAGCGGAAGAAAAGCTGTGGCCGGCAATCGATACGAAAGAAAAGACATGAGGGGACCCGGAGTGCGTTGGCCCTCAAAACCCATACGTGGAGAGGGCGCGCGGGGTAATTGGATAGAAAAGAGAAGCGAGGGCAAAAGTAAGTAATGAGTCGGAAACGGCTAACTGAATCATCTCATTTTATGGTTGACTAATAAGAAGAACCCACGCCGGAACTGACTCAGCCGGGGCATCACGTCATAACCACCACCTCTCGAGAAAATGGAGGGAGAGGGGGAATGCGACCTGGTTAAAAATAATAGCAGGGGGTCACTTTTAGGTGGTTGAAAGGGGGCGAACAATACAGATGGGAAAGTGTTTGAAAGAGACGACACTGTCCCCCCGGTACGCGATAGTGCGTCAATGCAAAAACTATCGCTCAACAACAAAGTTCAAAACAGCAGCTCCCATGAGGAAGTAAACAAGTCGAGGTGTTATTGATAAAAGGGAGGACGGCCGAGGGGGCTAATGATACCCAGGGGCCAGACAGTGAAAAAGGCAGACGGTGAAGAAGGGCTGAGTAAGCCGACGGCACGGGCAATTCGAGGGGTCGACGGGCTGTACGGACAAGCCAAGAGTGGCCGACGGTAAACACCGTTACCATCTTGGGGAGATAGCGGTTTGTGTGCACGGGGAAGGGGGCCCGGGCGATCCTCGACCCCGTGGGGGTGTGCCGGGGCAAGCGATGACCGCGGATTACACGCTTTTTAACCCGATTATGCAAAAACTCGAGGGGGGCGGATGGGGTGTTGCAACTATTAAAGGAGCGGGAGGACGGGGGGCACAAGGGGCACTTCAACCAGGTCGACCTTCCTTCTCCAGTGAGAAATTTCGGAGGAGGAATGTGTTCGGATGGATGCCGTCATAAAGTGTGTTCATTTTACAGCCTCGAGGATGAAGAGATGGCCATCAATCATCGATTTTTAAGGGGATTATCAGGAGGAGGACAGCACACTCTTCGTCGGTGCTCACAAATAGATGCGGCAGATAAGAAGAAGATAGGCAGATCAAATCTATACACAAAAAAGAGAGGGGCAGGCTGAACAGGGGCAGGCCAGGGGCAGATAAGATCACCTGCCCCCTGCACCCCGGTTTGTACTCGTCGTTCAAAATTGTAGCCACGACAAATATAAAGGGAAACAAAAAGAATATGAGGCTGAGACGAGAGTGCGCTTTAGCTTCAGCCAATAGCATATCGATCGCAACAGCCGCCCCTGCCAGCCGCCCTGCCAATCTGCCTTCTCGTTTTTTAAGTCAAAAGTCGTCTAACATCATTTAACTTTATCGTCCTCGCTGTTTTATGGAGGAGGAAGACAGTTCCCTGGGAGGAGCACAGGTACTGGGTGGCCTGAGCAAGGACAATGAGTCAGACTGACAAGGAGAGATCTGTTGACATGAGGCGGCCTGTAGTACGCATACACGGGGGAGAGACACTTGGCGCCAAAACTCTCCCTGTCTCTCTCTCTCTCTCTCTCTCTCTCTTCTTAGAAAATAATTTTGATGGAGTTGATTGATTGGCCGGCCGAGGCCAACTGATGTCCGGGAACCCCCGTTTTCCGCGGTTCTTCTTGGCGGCAAAACGATCAAGATTTATGGCGGAAGGGAGGGGATAATGGAGGGAAAAGTGCCATTGGAATGCAACTAAATTTGGAGGGTTTGGAGGGAGGGAAACACGGGCGGGAGGGAAAGGAGGAAAACAGGGCGGGTTGATCGTGTCAATAAACGTCATGCCCAGGCAGGAGGAGGACCTTGAAGTCATTCGGATGGGCAAGGGGAGGAAGACGGAATTGGCTGCGATTCAGCCGACGTCACTCCACCATCAACTGCCTATTATCCCCAGAAATTGACAGTGGCAGGGGGAAGAGTTGCCTTGTCGCCCCCCGTGAGTACAATGAATGGCCAAGTAGAGGCCACCTGGCCCCGTCGTGGGAGACGCCGGAGAAGGCCAGTGAAGGATAGCCCGGGATTGAATATCCCAGGAGAAGGCAGCCGACAACTCGACACGAGCAGATGGCACATCTCACAAAATACGGCGGATTCACCGGGCCCGGCATGTTTTCAATTGGCCCGAAGAGCCTGTGATTCCATTTGGCCCGAATGAAAAGGTCGCGGGGGACGGGAGGATGGGGGGATGGGGGAGGGGTGCCTCTCTGGATACAAGGTGATAAATGATGTCATTTCGAGGGGTTTTTAATGGCTACAAATGGACGAGTAATCGCCTGGAATCCGACCGGTTAACCGGACCGAGGCATGGGTTTTCTCACGGCATCATTTTTCGGCCGGGAGCCACACATAGACATGGCCATGCATACAAGAGGAGAGGGAGGAAAACGACAAAATTATGGATTATCAGGGGGGACAACGAGGAAATGTCGTGGCCGAGCAACTGACACTGGCTGGACTGGGGACTGGGGACTGGGCCGGGGAACGACGGCACAGCCAAGGATATCTAATCAATGATTTACGTAGTTTTCTACCGATAGGGAAAGATTTCCTAGGACTACAGCTCGGCTGCTGACGCACTTTTTCCAGATAACATTCAGGGTCAAAGAATTTATTCTTCTCTGCTGGGGGTACTCACCTCACCGGCTGGCAGACTGACGACAACGGCTCAGGCTGCTCTTATCTCGAAAGAAATCATTTGATTTTTACGATTGGCAAGATTCGAAAAACAGAGGTTTTCCCAGTTTTACGGAGACGGATGGGGGACAGCAGGCGGTGAGAAGACACCAGAGGGTCCCTATGGTCTACCCTTCTTCCAATTGCAGCCCAGCTGGGGTAGCCTGTTTTTTTAAAAGTAGAGACCCTGCGTGCAACATCGCCATCGTGTCCTCCCAGCGCCGAGCCTTCTTTTTAATTTCCAGATTGGTCGCGACGGCCTCCCCACGAGGCCCCGATATCCGTCTTTGTTTCTCCACAAAACACTTCTGCCGTCACTTTTCTCTTCTATGACAACGGGTGCCCATCCTCCCTGCCCTTTAGGATACTCTCGGAGTTTAGGTGATTTTAGCGCGAGTCTCAATTGAGGGACCAACTGGGAATATCGACCGCAGAGGCGGGCTCTTGCAGTCAACGCCGAGGATAAACTAATCTGGTTAAACTCGTCACATCCCACCTTCGCCTTCTATATTTCACGTAAAATATTCAAATTCCCCAAGTTTCCACGTCATAAATGGTGTTTTTGTGGTTCTTTTGCCCCAGGATAGATTCTGTCTTTCCCCCAGGCACATCCATTTTCCCCCGCGCGTAATTGCCAGATCACCGCCTAATTATTCCGGAGCCGGATTCCATCTCCTTGTTTTTTGTTCTACTTCTTCTTTTTCCTTCCGAAATCCCGTGGTGATAATTACACAGCTTTCAAAATCCGTGGCTATTTGCCGAGTCTTCTGGTCAATTGACTGTTTTGCTTACATTGTCTGCCCCAGAGAGACCAAGCCATTGTTTGCTCGTCGAAATGCCTCCTCCCCCTTTTCTCGGCTCTCTTCTACTAGTAACCTTCCCGTTCTTTTCTTCTATTTCGACTCCCTCTGTTGACGTGCCCCTTCTCTCCTGAAATTCGAGCGCCCTCGACACAAGTAAGCGGCCCCCTGTTTCGTCACTTTCGGATGAACCCGGTCAGCTGAGTCTCCTCCCCGGGAGTACCCTTCTCGCCCCTTTCCTAATTCCTCTCTCAAGAATAAGAAAGACACGGCCAGTTGTCGCCCTTCCGTTTGTCCGGCGTTACACCTGAAATTATTGGAACGGGGTCTTACAGCCGGAGATGATGGAATGGCCCCGGCCGCCCCGAGGTTAATGAAAGGCAGATCAAATCTATTCGGTGAATAATTAACCGCTCCTGGCAAACAAGATCCCCTCCCCTTTTCTGCTCGACCCCAACGATTCCCGTCCTCATAATTATTGCCCTGAAACACATGATTTCAGACGTCTCTGGGGAGGAGATGAGCGACGGCTTCAGTGCTCTACAGCCACCAGAGGAGGACATCGAGAGACTTCGGAGGGCCACGGGTTCGTCTATTTTGGAGAGAGCCACCCACTTTCGGATGGCTCTCTGTTATAAGGACCCAATTTCGGGAAACGTTCCCAGCGCAAACTCGAATCATGTGGCCGTGTTCCGCAACAGCTGGCCCAATCACAGCCGGCTAACAGCACCACATGTGCCTTTTCATTTGGGACAAAGCAACAAAAACACTAACTAGTAGAGGCCTTTTCAATTCTGGTACACAGCGGCCAACTCAGAGGGGGAAGAGAGCATGGCTCTAGGAGAAGGATGGCCGATACAGTATCTTGTAGGAGGTACGAATTGTTATAGAAGAAGGATACCCCTTGAAGACATACTGAGCAATATTAGTAAGGGAAAAGGAAACAGGAAGGGAAATCACGGGATATTTTGTGTTTTTGACAAAAGGAGTCGGGAGCCAGGTGGGCGGAAATCGCTTGCATTTCCGTCCCCTCCCAGTTGAACCCATGCGCCCGGCGAAAATATGTCCTCCGCCCCATCTCGTGGCCAAAACCCGTAGATTACAGTCTTTTCCTCTTCACCCGACCTATTCAGGTGGAGTAGGGAGAGAGCGATATTTCGACGACATCATCCCGATGGGCGAGGCCGAGGTTCGCGAAGCTCTGATGGCCGAGGCCAAGCGGCATCGCCTCTGGAAATCTGCCGTGATCAAAAAGATGGAATTCGAGCGACTAGAGATGCTCAGTTGCCTCCAGGTCAGTTTGCCCCTTTTCTTTCTTCAAAACGGAAGTTTCAGTACCGCCTAGAGTCTTTCACAGAGGCCAGATCGACGACCGAAACCACGGAGGCCTTCAACGCGGCCGCTCTTTTGGACCACGGTGGTGGCTCGGCCGACCCCTGGGACTACGAGGTCCTCCCTGACCATATGTTTGTTGACCAGGTGACTTTCTATCCCATGCTCTTCCCATAGTTATTATGCAACCGGATACATTGACTTGCTCACAAGGGAAGTCCGCCGTTCGCTAGAATCAAAAGTTATACAAGGACTCGTTTTCATCATTTGCTGCACTCACCTGGTTACGGGGCAAACCATATGGAAAAAATACTGGAAATCGAAAATAGCCGAGCAATGAAAGAATAAGAAAAGCAAAAAAGGTGAACACTGAGTGGGAGTCCTTATAATGGTAACGAAACATTTTACCGGTTGCGCCATTTTGCTGCTTCTTCCAGAGTATTTTAAAAGTAGTCATATTTTGTGGAACGGTTGGTCATACGAATTTTGCGTTTTTGTCAGGTGCGAGTGTTGGAAATGCCGGGTACCAGCCAGATAAACGGCTGCTCCACGTGCAACTCCGAAGGGATCATGTTCTGTTTTCAATGCAGGGGCTACGGAACGGACAAGTGCAACTTCTGCAGGTGTGTCTTTGTATAGTAGAGTATGACATTCTTCAGGGGGACGGGCATGAAGGCGGGAGTGGCCCATCCGGCCGTCTACACCCATCCCATGGTGGCCACCTTCCCCCACGTAGGTCTTTCTCTCTTCTCCCATACACAATTCTTAGGCTGACCTTTCCCGAGGTTACGCTTCCTCGTCCACCGCCATGGTCCGCAACGGCAGCCAGACAGCCTACGGCCTGGGAACCCCCATGCATTTCATGTCGAAAACAGGCGTGCCTCCCCCTGGAATCGGAACCCACGATCTATGCTACATGTGTCACGGGAGGGGTATCAAGGAGTGCCACCACTGCAAGGGAGGGGGCAAGAAGCCGTGTACGACTTGTAATGGGAACGGCAGCACCCGAACATTCACCAAATTAAAAGTCTATTTGTGAGTTCCTTGTGGTTGACGGGAATGTGATTCCAGTCGAGTGGAGAGGTCGGAATATCTCAGCGAGTCGGAGGTGCCCCAACGGCTGCTGGCCGTGGCCGGGGGGAAGGAGATCTTCTCCGAGGAACAGGCCTACGTAAGTTTCATCCTCTTCCGGAGACGCCTCTTGCCAGGTCCTTCCCATCAGCAGGTATCCAATGAGCGAGATAAACGACCAGAGCAAGCTGTTCTGTGCCCAGCACCTCCAGAAATGTATGGGTGTCAGCCGGGTGATCAAGGTAGGCAGCAGCGCGTCTGCCCCCCACAGCCCCATTTCAGCAACGCCACGCGCTGACGGCCATCCCCATCTGCAAAGTGCACTTCAGCGTGGGCAACTCCAAGGGGATCTTCTACGTCTACGGCAACCCCCGCCAGTGCTACGTGCCCACTTTTCCTGCCAAATGTACTATTTTGTGAATATAAAGATGCCCTTCTCCGTCAGTCTAATCAAGTTCTTCCCACTGGCCAAGGTCGGCCCGCCTCCCAGTTCAGACTCTTCTCTCTACAAAAGAGGCGAGAAAAACAATAAAGCGTCGGCTCCTTCGGCGAAAGGCCGTTCGGCCCTTTAAGCGCCGCTTAATCCGTGCCCTTTGTCCCGCCATCTCGTTTGAAACGACCCGCAACTTCTGCATTGACCCCTGCTGCGTTCTCTCCACGCTCCTCCACCTTGTTCGTTAGCCGGCCCGTCATGCATTATTCATCTGCCCGGCTGGCCATCCACTCGTTTCTCCCCTGCCCTGTAGGCGCCTCCTTCTGGTCACACCTGGCTCCGCCATATACAAACGGAGTTGAGTGGTTTCGTGTCGCGATTAGGTCCTTCTGTGTATTTGCCCGCCCATTTATACATGCATATGCCGTCTGCTGGTCAACTTCCCCTGTCCTCCTGCTAATTCCCCGCTTCTTTCCACCGCCCAGCTAAAGGAGGCCAACGTGTTCGTGTCTCTCGGTTTGAATGACTGCTTTATGGCGGCATCCCCCCTAAATGGACGAACCGTGTTCATTTAATGACTCATTTCGAACATCGACATTTGGCGCTAATCCAGAAGAGTTGAAGCGTTTGGCGCCGGAGGCGGTGTTTGCTCTCGAGGACCGTCCCCTCCGGACATTTCCGGCGCTGCCCCTCCAGAGATTCGGGCCTCTTCGATCCCCTTCTCTATAGGTTCCACTCATCTCTGGCCTTATCCCACCGCTCACGGGCATATTACGACGCTCGTGTATGCCATTAAAACACGCGCTCCAAAAAGCCAATGTTGCCATTTGTTGTGGCGGATTCCAGTTTGTGGGCTTTTTGGTTTTGCCCGATGCCACCGCCCCCCGGGTCTATCAGCCCAGGTCGGCCTCTTATCTCCAACAAACACGGTTCCAGACACCCTGCACCGTCTTCCTCTTTGTCCTCATTAAATCTTCGATCGGTTGTGGTGGTGGCTGGGGTGACAGCTGTTTCCCCTTCCTATCAGTTCCGATATTTCACCGGGGCGTGTTTCATAACGCCTCTTACTGTCCTCCCCTGTCCCAATGCGACAGTTTCAGGAGATGGTGGTGGTCTCCTCGCCTACTCTTCTGGAGACGGCCGACCTGACCCGGCCCATCCCCGAGAACAATCGAAAACTCTCGCAACTGGTTCAAATCGAGGAGAAATTCGTCGACGTAGGCGTGAGTTCCCCGGGGTTTGGTTTGATTAATCATCTCTGCCCGGCCGGTCAAAAACGACACGGCCGGGCTCTCGCTGATCGGCTATTCATGGACCAATCGGCACAAACAAATCTGCATGGGAGCCGGTATCCCGGCAAGATTTAAACGAAGAGCGCTGCATGAGATTTTCAGGAGCACGTGGTCTTTTTCCGAGAGGCGCGACCGCCGGGCAACCACTACTCCAAGTCGACACTCGTGCTCCTCCACGGCCAGGCATACACCTCCTCCTGCTGGCTCGAGAATGACACCATCGCCCTTTTCGCCGGCATGGGATACCACTGTCAGTCTATCTCTCTTTCAATTATTCAGCATTTTTACAGGTATTGCCCCCGACCTCCCCGGAAGTGGCAAGACCCGGGGAAAGGCCGTGCCCCAGAGCGACAAGCCCGGCTGGCTGCTCTCCTTCTTCTCTGCCCTAGCAGTCAAACAGGTTCGCGTCTTTTCTAAAAACATATTCTCGTTGTTGAGGTCATGCTGGTGGCAGCCTCGATGTCTGCCCAGTATATCCTGCCCCTGATGGCCAAGGAGGTCTTCTCCTGTGTTGTGGGCATAGCCCTCTCCAACACCCACGAACTCGGACAGCCCTCTGCCTACCGTACTCCTATCCTCGTTCTCTGGGGTAACTTCTATTCGTTCCTCTATTTATTATCACTGTCCAGGTGACCGAGACACCTCACTTGGCCCTTCGTCGGCCTCGAACCTCCGTGCCCTGCCGCATGCCCGACTGGAACGAGTGGCCGAGGCTGGCCACCCCTGCCACCTCCAGAATCCCCGAGCCTTCCAGGAGCTCTGTGTGAACTTCTTCGAGCTCATCCGGACGTACGACTCTCTGTGATTGCCTCGCCCCTTTGCCACCGCCCCCGGTCATCTCCTAGATCTCCCACCTGCCATGTTTCTGTGATTTCCATCTTTCAATAGATTCTACACACCCATAAAATGATTTCTGGATGTTTTCCAAGGGAACAAACAGAGGTGACATTGATCGGAGGCGGGCCTTCTCCGGTAACCTCTTCTGCCGACTGGGTCACTTCCTTGGAGTCGTGTCACATCTTGATAATGCTGTCATCCTCTCTTTCCCTCCTTGTTAGTCAAGCAAAGCCGTGAAAGTATTAAAATTACCAAAAGCGACGTCCACCTAGCTTTTGTCCAAAGGTCGCGTAGGCCCGAACGTGGGTCCTTATCATTTACCGTCACGCCTCAGTTCGTTCGATTTGATGGCTACCGCCACTCGGTTTTGTCTCTAATCCCGCTTCCGCTCCCGCTTATTATCTCCTACAAAATGTCCCCTCTACTGCTGACGTCCTCCCCTGCCATTTGCTTCTCCTCTCCGCCCCTCAAACACTCCCTCCAGCGCCTCCATGTACCGTTTCGAATATCTTCTTCAATATTCTAGACCACGAAAGGTTTTACTTTTATTCTTTTGGTTTAAACAGAGATAGGAAGCGGGACCATTTGAGAGCTCCGTGGTGGGTGTTTTGCAGTTGCCGGAAACTTTGTGAAGAGGTGCCCAAAAATCACCACAAAACTCGGTGTCTTTAGGACAGAGAAACAATAGCCAGGTAGAACAGCGGGCTTGTATATTATTTTGATGAGACTTGACTTATCCTAAATTTTGAGAAAGCGCAGAGAGAAAGAGTACATATCTCCCTATTTTGGATGAGCCTCGCCAAACAATACTTGGACAGCTGGGAATTCTCTAATTGGGGGTTTAACAGATGCCCGCCCCTCCCTCATCCACCCTTCTTGACAGTTTCTATTGCAGTTGGACATGCCCTGTAGGAATTGCGGCCCTGGCTATGCCTCTCCTCAGGAGGCCATCCGCGGCCCCCGTGAGACTGTCCTCTTCGTAACGTGTCCCCATGCCAGTGGCGGACACGACATGGTCGCAGCCGTAGACGTCGACCCCGAGAGCCCCACATTTTGTCAGGTAGGCCTTTTTATACATAATAAACAAAGGGAGTAGATAATATCTCGGGTGGACTTCCCCCACAAAGACGATGAGATTCATCACAGTGGGTGGAATGCCTGTTCCTCGTGTTACCACCAGCCATCGGCCAAGAGGTACCCCTTTCAGTCTAGTGAGCGTAACCTCCGGTCTTCAGGAGCCACATGATCTTTCCCTGTTTAAACTCAAGTCGGATCTACGTGGTCAATGTCGAAGACAGGCACAAGCTCTTTCTTCATAAGGTGGGCACGGGGATGGAAGAAGGGGACGGTCTTTACAGACGATTGAGCCATCGCAACTGGCAGAATTCAATGTATCCTTTCCCCACACGTCGCATTGTCTCGCTGACGGGAATATCATGGTCTCGACCCTCGGAGACAACGACTACAAGATGAGAGGCGACTTTGTCCTCCTGGACGGCAAAACCTATGAGCCTAAGGGGGTCTGGCCGGTGGACAACCCAAGCATCCCCTTCAACTACGACTTCTGGTATCAACCACGGAAGGATGTGATGATCTCGACAGAATGGGGCTCCCCCGACCTCATCAAACAAGGCTTCAACCCTGCCCATGTCACCGACGGTAGTCCCTCTCCCTTTCTTCCTATAGAGCCACGTACCCAGGGTTCTACGGCCGAGCTGTCCACGTATTCCAGTGGTCAACTAGAAAACATCTGCAGACGATCGAGCTGGAGGGGGAGGCCGGGCTGATCCCCCTCGAGATCCGCTTCAAACACGACCCCAAATCGCCGTACGCCTTCTGTGGAACTGCCCTCGGCTCGTCGATCTGGATGTTCAAGCCGCAATCTGAGGTAGGCTGTGTCCGTTGCACTTATCCCGAATAATTAAGGGCAGCCTGACTTATTCCGCCCAATGTCTGGTTTCAATCCCTCCGAAGCACGTGAGTTACCTTTCTGGGGGGATGAGTGCCTCCACGGTGCCAATTAGATTGCCGATTAGACTCAGAAGGGCAGGTGAAGCGATCGACAAACAACAGGGACAGGGACCGGACGGAAGGAGGGAGAGAGATTTCAGGTCGAGGGATGGATACTGCCGGTCATGCCCTCCCTCATCACTGACATCCTCATCTCCATGGATGATCGCTTCCTCTTCGTCAGCAATTGGTTCCACGGCGACATTCGCCAATATGACATTAGCGACCCTGAGAACATCAAGCTTGTTTCCCAGGTCAGGCAAGTGCTCCATTGAATAACCGTGTTCAGATCTTCCTGGGAGGCCTCGTCCACAAGGAGACCGACGTGAAGGTGGTGAACGACGAGGAGCTGACAGTAAGGGGAGAGGCGAACTGGATACAGGACAGTTTCAGAGACAGCCGGCAGCCCGTTATGTGCAGGGGAGACGAGTGGAGGGAGGACCCCAGATGCTTCAGTTGAGTCTCGACGGGAAGAGACTCTACGTGACGAACTCGCTCTATAGGGCATGGGACAAGCAGTTCTACCCACAGCTGGACAAGTGGGCGGATAGCAATCAGAGAGAGAACAATGGTTTAGGGGAGGATTCATCCTACAAGTCGATGTGACAGACGAGGGGATGACACTGAACGAGAGCTTTCTGGTAGACTTTGGGGAGGTTGAGGGGGGTCCTTATCTGGCCCACGAGATGCGCTACCCCGGAGGAGACTGCACTTCGGACATTTGGATATGACCGCCTTGTTTAGCACTCTACGATAATCCGATAAACATGTATTGTAGCCGGTGTTACGTAGTGGGTGGAGGGGAAATGAGTCGGAGAAGGTAGCGGAAGATAAGCGTACTAGCCGGATAACCTCTTGCATAGCTGTTCTTCGCTTTCTGTACATCGGCCACTGCTCGTGTCCTGAGTAATTTTTACCGGCACGTCCGAAAGACACCTGCCCCGGCTGGTATCATGATCCTCTCCGCCGTCTCCGTCCCCGTGGTTCTTATTTCTCAGCATATCTTCGACGGGGACTGTCTCCCTCCTTGGAAAGTCTTCTGAATCCGCAGAAAACGCGAGGCTGTTGAGTCGCTCTGTGCTGCTGATTACCCCTGTCTCCCCCTAGTCTCGGCAGGCTTCTTTCGCTCTCTTCGCCGTCTCCTCGCCCAGCTCCGGCCGTCTCCTCCTCCGGGAGATGCTTCCCCCTCTTCCCCTTCCAGTACCCCATCTTCTCCCTGTTATAGTCCTCCCCTTCGACGATATTTCTGTAGCTCTCCTCCGGTGCCAAAGGTGTCGTCGCGGCTGGGCTGTATTGATTTTCTTTCGCCCGCTCAGCATACTCTCCACCACTCCTCATTCCGTCCTCATCAAGTCTTTTCCTCGGTTTTTTGCAGTCTTTCCCAGTTTTGCTGGGAAGGTTTCACCAGAGCATGGTCCGCCCTGGCATTTCCCAGCCTCTTCCACCGAATACAGCGCCGTCCCCTCGAGAAAGACCCTCTCCCGCGGTGGTGGAAGCCTTGGCCGAGTCGGCCGCGCTGGCTGCACCTACACACCGGAGAGAGCTCTGTTCGAGCCTGGATCTGCTCTATACTGCCAGCCTTTTTGAATTGGGTTCAACTCTGGGAGGGGGACAGGGCAGGTGAGAAATAGAGAGGATCCACAGTCGTCGGGGTGGTTCTGTGTGGCAAACCACGTGTCTCCCCAGTGATTACTGCCCTTGTCAACACGTCCCCTCCAAGATCCCTTCGACGTTTTGACCTCGCTTGACCTCACCTTATCCCTTATTTCCTATTGAATAAATACTTCTTCTTGATAGCCACGGTCGCTCAAGGAGAATTCCCCCAGATCCTCCAATCAACGCCGCAGTCCTTCTTCCAATTTTCTCACTTTCAACCTTATACAACGGGTTAATACTACCCATTATTCCACTATGTCCGGACCCCCCTTACCCATCCACATCGAAATTCCTCTCCGTCTCATCCTAAACAAGCAACATTTCTCATCCCGGGTAACCATGCCCTGTTCAGACTGTGCACAGCATGGGAGAGGACGACGATGCTCTATTGGAAGGAGGCGACTATACCGGAGCGGATACCGACGAGACCGGTAAGGGAATTACAAGAACAGAAAGAATGTATTATTAGAAGACGACACCAAGGAAGGAGGCGGAGACGAGACGGATGTCAGCAGCACCAGTTCCCAGTCAGTGGAGAAGGAGGTTAGTCGGATTTGGGTTAGTCTAGAAAAAATGGTTGAGATGAAACAAGAAGAGACTGGCGAAGAGGAGGAAACGGTCGGGGGCGAGGAGGACGAGAGCGACGTGGATGAGGAGGAGGCGGTGGAGGACGAGCAGGGGCCGAGTGGGTCCAGTAAATTCGATACGGTGAAGGAAGAGATCGAGGAGCCTGACCGGTCAATACCAAAGGTAGAGGATGAACCGGAGATTACAGTGTGCCGGGATGACTACAGCCGGAAAGAACCAGCCAAGATATGTGGGTTTTCTCTTGAGCCGTGGGGACAAGTGGCCTTTAGGGAGCCCTGGAGCCCCTCAGGTGGCCCTCCGCGATGTCATGGAAAACATGTTGGACGAGTTTGCCAAAGATGTCGTCCGGGTCAATTTCCGTTACAACGTTGGTTTCATTTCTAAACCTGGGAAGAGGATCCTTTTCCAGCAGATACGAGGATTTCTGATTCGGTACTTCGGAACAGACGAGAACGGAGCCGTATTTAACACTTTTAATAGTTTGTCGATATGTTTGAAATTGTAAAAGAGGGGGGTTCAGACCACGCGTCTCTCATTCATGACGAGAGTTGCTCCTTCTTCCAGCCGCGGACAACACAAGAACAGAAAGAGAGCTCCATCGATAAGACATTGAAGAGGACCAGGACGAGGTAAGACACGGGAAAGGTTATACTCATACTGGCAGGAGATACTACGGCGAGTCGCGTAGCCATAGCTCGGAGAAACGGGGCGAGGTGGAGACGACCGAACGAAAGTCGAGGAGAGACGAGGCCCGGGAAATAAGGACACCTCAAGGTGAGACCAGCATCTGCCGGCTAAAGCCCCGATTTAGTGCTTACGTATCCTTTTCTGACACAGACCGAAGAGGAGAAGATCTTCAAGCAATACGGAGGGACGGCTTCGAGCTATGCAGGCAGACTGGCGAAGATCCTCTTTGCAGGCACGCTGGACTCGTATTTTAAGGTATGACTTGTCGGGGCAGTGGCAGAGATAGCTCAGGACCAGGACCCACAGAAAAGGGACTGGCTACACGAGGCCGTCGACTACCGCTTCCCCACCCGGGACAGGTACAGCCACTCGATGAAGTGGAAGAACTGCTCGAACGCGATCAACAAGAACATGAGAGATTACAACAAGGATAAGAAGGAGAAGATAGTCAAAGAAGGTGAGATGACGGACGGCTAATAAAGGGAAAAGTTCAGTTAAATACACCTACGCGACGAAGGAACAGGAGGCCGACTGCTTCAAAAGGGCCGGCGGAGACGCCAACAAATACGCCGAGTATTTATCGCTTATCGTTTTTGAAGGCAGTTGGGACAAGTTCTTCAAAGAGCAGGTACTATTCTTCGGGACAGAGTCAGTATCGGCCTAGGACCAATCGAAGAAGAACTGGATGAGGGAATGCGTCGACCGGAGGTTCCCCATAAGCGACAAGGCTACCAGAGACCACCGGTGGAAGATCTGTGCCGCCTGGTGCAACAGGAACAGGACAAAGATACTAGGAGCCGACGGGAAAGGTATCGCTTCTGTGTGTCCGTCAATTTCGGGAATTCAGTCGATCCGTTCCCGTACTTTCCCCAGGAGATCGAAGGCAAGTGCTTCGCCGAGGCACAGGATGTCCCAGTCGCTCAGCAGCCGGCCGTCTACGCCGAGCTTATCTGTCGCCATCTATTCGCCGACACTCCACATTTGATGTTCAAGGTACCCGCGAGGGATCTATCCGAACGGCGGATGTCTTTCAGGAACAGGAGCTGGGAAAGCGACACTGGCTCCACCACCACGTGGATCGACGCTTCCCCACCGAGGGGAAGGTTAACCACGCCGCCAAGTGGAAGGCTATCACCCAGGCCATCAATAAAAACAAATCTGAAGGTCTCTTCTGCTTTTCGAGGGAGACAACAAGTTGTTCAGTTGTCGCCACAGCAAGTGCTCCCGCTACTCCGGCCGAGAAGCACGTCGGGAAGAGTGAGAAGAGGGAGACGGGAGGTCGTCTGAGGAGAAGCGAGGCGGTGACCAGGGAGACGACCGTCGACGAGGAGGACACCGTGAGAACAGCCAGTAATTTGAGAATGGGAGTGCCTCTTCAGGGCGAACCGGAAAACAAACGGCCGAGAAGGGCTCTCAAGGAGAGCGTCAAACTCCAGGAAGCCCAAGCTGATTCTCCTCCCTCTGCCAAAAAGCCATCCAAAAATGGAACACGCGGTGCTAAAGGTATGCTTTTCCTCTTGTGATACCCCACATGGCCTGTTCCAGTCGAGTCCTACTCCCGGTACCCGTTCGTGTCGCAGTCGAAGGAGATCGACGTCTTCCAAGGGTGTAATTCCAATGCCCAAATATACGCGAAGAACCTCGGCCGTCTTCTGTTTGAGAATTCCCTCAACAACTATTACAAGGACCAAGACTCCGAGAGGCGGCAGTGGATGCGCGAGATTGTGGATTTCCGTTTCCCGACTCCGAACCCCGGAGAACACAAACAGAAGTGGAAGAATGTCTGCGCTGCCATCAACAAGAACATGCCTCAAAAGCCGTGATCTCCCCACCCGGTTGTGTACAACTTGTATCCTCCCCGTTGCTTTCCCCTCCTCAGGGCCCTCTCCTCTATGACTTTAATAATGCTCAATAGCTTTATTAAACTTCTTTGATCGTTCATTTAAAGGAGGAGAACAGCGAGAGGAAGGAGGATTCCCCAGCCGGAGGAGGACGAGGTTTCCGTTAAAGCAGGACCACTCCACTCCATTTCCGAGTACCCGTACCTCACACAGCCGGATGTCTGAATTATCTCTGTAGGTAGAAAGGAAATACCCCTACCCCTCTGACGAATCCCAGCTGGCAGACACACTTGTAGCCATCGCCCTTGAGCACGTTCAGGCACTCCTCGTTCTCCCCACAGAGCTCCTCCTTGGCACAGACATTCTCGTGGACACATTGGGCCGCGTCCGACCGGAAGAACATCCCTCGGCCGCAGGGACAGCTCACGTTCCACTTATTATCCCGCTGAGACTGGAGGTCGTCGTTTAGCTTCGACTGAAACAGTATCGTCTGGGCGGAGGACACCAGTAAGGGACACCTGAAGGTGACAGCGACGAAGGTCCTTACAAACATTGGCCTGACACTCGCTTTCTGTAAACTGGAGACTGTGTGGATCGACGTCGTGGCAACACGGGTCGGGACAGAAACTAGGAAGAGTTGGCTATGGTGTGGGGGATGAAATACCTTTGACGGGCACAGGCGAAGGGGTCGCCGAGGAACTCGTCGATGTAGTCACTCCGGCTGTGGTACAGCTTGGCCGGCCAGACAATCTAAATCCATGGTCAGAAGAGAGCAGAACTCACATTTCGGGAGCCGTTGTCCATCTGGTAGCCGCAAAAGGGAATGTACTCAAAGACCAGGACTTCTCTCATCGTCATCCAGCACAGTATCTGAACAGAGTTTTGGGGAAAGCCAAAGAAAGGCGAACCTGTGCGGCAGAGAGTTCCAAGGAAGCGGCATTGTCGTTGATGAGCTGTTCCATTCCCTCTCGGGCCAGCTTGGTCTCCTCTCGTGCTCCGTCCTCCCCCGTCAGCCAGGGCTGCGTCTTTCTCAGATACAAAGACGTGTAATTCAGGCAGTTCTCCACTCCTGAGGAACAGACTCGGGCCAGCTCCGAGTGGAATTCCGTCCGAGTCGGGTAGATGTGTTTGAATCTGAAGACGTGGGCATCTAGCTAGAGACACTGTTACCCTAATGTGGGAGCCGCCGGGAGAAGTTCCTTGAAGATACGGAAGTACACGGCGAGGACTCCTATCCGGTGGCGGAGATCGTCGAGACGGCCCTCTCTGTGAAGCAGTGCCATTTCCCTGAATAGTCTCATTTTCTGGATACGTACCGCCTACCCCGTCTCTATTTTCTTGGCGAAGTCGTCGTTAAAGAGGACCGTTTTATCGTCGACGTTGAAGTCGGGGCTCTGTGACCGGGAGACGGACAAAAGTCGGAGAGAGGAGAGAAGAAACAACCATCCGGACAGAGTCATCCACCAGAAATAGCCTTTCTTGACCTGATCCCGACATTATTCGACCGAGGGCAGTCGATCTCCCCGACATCCCCCTCGTGCCAACGACTTCCGAACAGGCCCT
Organism: Oscheius dolichura; assembly: GCA_932521035.1. Classification (NCBI taxonomy): domain Eukaryota; kingdom Metazoa; phylum Nematoda; class Chromadorea; order Rhabditida; family Rhabditidae; genus Oscheius; species Oscheius dolichura. The sequence goes on from OW051495.1 coordinate 5,268,843, forward strand.
CGTTTATTCACAGGCAGCGGTTGTAACAAGCGTCCCTAGTTCTTTTTTAAAAGGGCCATTAATCAAGGAACTGATGAATGGCTTGCCGTAGTCAGTAAACCCGTCGAACATGGTGTCATCCGTCTCGAGTCGTCGTCCATCCGTCTCGCAGATTGATACCCCTTCTCATTCATATTTCGCAAACACATAAATCGCACCCGGTTCCCGGCGGATTCTGTCAAGAATTACCGGCGCCCCCCTTCCTGGCAGAGGGGCTATTCGAGAAGCGGACGGGCGGACTGATAATAGACCATGGATCTTCTTGAAACATGGGAGACTACTGTAGATTCGCCTCTCAGTTCCTTTGTCTGGCTGTTAGGAGTATTTCAGATAGCGGGAACCATCTTCCAATCTCTAGAAGAGATCTTTTCAAGACGGGCCCCGTATTCAGGCACTCCCGGCCGTCTCCAGGATGTCTGTCCCCCGTCCGGTACAGTACACTCACACTGTTCGTCCGACGGGCCGGTGGTCTCTCCTCGCTTGCCATCATCCATCATTTTCGTAGGTTTTCCCAACTTTGCGCCTTCTTCTCGTGATTTACGCGTCTCATCGGCGGCCTGTCAATTTTTCATCCCGGTGTAACGGCCCCCGGAAGCAGGCAACACCGTTCAAAGAAGGTGCCAGCAGCTCCTAATCGTTCATAAATATTTGGCAGGAGCGAATAGCCCATCGATCATATGCTATAAATCATGCCGATACGCACAGCCGGGCGCCAGGTGACTGAATCCCCGACTGCCCCTGTCAAAACGTGCTCAACTCGAGATGGCCGATGGCCTCCAGGAGGTGGCCCCGAAGACCTGTGTTGTGCCCCCTTTGAAGTTGTTCTCAGCCCGGCCAGGTGCCGAGGCGCGGGCCCTAAATCAACGGGGGAGCCGTGCACGCAATTACCGAGTTTACAGTGGGGCCTCATAAATCGTATAAATGTGGGAGTTGGCGTGTTGCGGCCGGGAAGCCGGCTGACGATCTCCAGCCACGAGAGAGTAGCCGGCAGTTAGCGGGGCCTCTCCTTCTGGCGAATGACGATGAGAAACTGAGATTTACTCCGGGTGTCGGCGTCGTCAAAGAGGGTCTGATGCGGCAGTTACGGGTCCTTTATGGCCGGCCCTCGACGTCTTTACGACGACCCGAACTCGTCCGTTTAACGGCCGACAATTATGTACTGTAGAGAGAGAGGAGGGCCCCTGCCGGCGGAGTACGAGACGGCGGCACCGAACAGGTCCCGGTCCGGTAATGTTATTCTAAGAGATGAATCAGAGATGATGGATCAGAAACGACAGAGAATTGACAGGTCGCGGAAAGGGCCAACCCGACGCTTTCTGGGTTCCCTCCGGACGGGCCTCTACTGGTTCGGCTGACAGATCGCCTGGATTCATCATTTCGCGTATCACATCCCATAACTCAAGCCGGTGGGTGGCGGCCAGCCGGAGCACCATCCGTCAGCCTTTGTCGTCTCTTTTTGCCCTCGACCTGCCGTGATAAATGGAAGCCATTGACGAAACTTGCGCAACAGAAAACAGATCTGGCTGGGACAAAGAAGAAGACGGATGGAGCGTCAATGGGTCTCTCTCAGTCTCTCGTACAGCTCTCGTGCCCCCTGATGACCTCCTCCCGATCCGCGGACGCCCTGTGGCGCCGGCTGGCGTCCCGTGGCTTCTCGCCCCTTCTCCCGAACCGAAAACACATTCATCAGCAGCCGAAACGACTTCTCCTCGTCCGACTTCCCACAGGGCATACTGTAATAACAGAGGGCGACAGGGCCATCGGTTGTCCCATCCATCAGCCCGTCGTCTCTTACTCACTCAATGGTAATAAATATGGCAGTCGTCGCTTATCGTGGCGGTCGTCTTTTGAGATTTGCGCCCAGATTGACTGTGCGCGACCTGAAAAAGGGAAGAGGAAAATTTGTGTGAACAGGCTGTACTGACAGCTGGCAACAGAATTTGACGGGGCAGAGGATGCCCCCTTCGAGTAAGAGTAGATCGCCCCGCCAATATTTCTTCGTTACGGTCCAGGACCTCCGTCCGGGCGGCGCGGGAATAGGGCAATTTCTGTCATTGGTTTTGGATTTATCGCAGGCGAATAACCTCTTCCAGTGGAAATTTATTGTCCTCCGGGTCCGCCGGGTAATCCCTTCCTAATATTTATTGCTCCCAGCCGTGAACCCCCTGTTTACCTGACGTTTCTCGTCACCGGCTAACTCAAGGCGACATGCCCCCCTCTGGCTGTCAAGCGGCCGACAATTACAGTAGACAAGTCTGATTGGCGGCAGTTCAAACGCATCTTTTATCTGACACTTGTAATCCATCACCGTCTGTCACTCCTCTGCCTCCGGATCCTTCCTTCTCCCGTCTGCCGTCTCCGGTCCGACCGTCTTCTCTGCTTTGACAGGCGTCAGAGCCCATCAACGCCCATTTGTAATTAATAATTGCGTTCCGAAGCTCATCAATCCCGGGCTGTTTGTCGTCGGCGGAAGACTTTCTACATGCACTCCTGCCGCAACCTACACCGGCACTCAATCACCGGCCATCGGCTTGGCAACAACTCGGCACGGTCTATCCTCCCGGGGAGGAGGAGGATGGCCAACGGGAGGGGAGAGAGGCGCCTCGTAAACCAAAAGAGGCCCTTAAAAATTCAACGTCTCCGCTTGTCAAACTAATTGTCTCTGGTAGCTCATAATTTACGGCGACGAACATGTGGCTGCACCGGGCCGGATTTACGACAACTCTCGCAAAATGAGAAATCAGCCAGACTGAAAAGTCCGTGGACAGTGTGTTCCCCCTCTGAAATGGTCATTAATCACGCAGCCAGGGGACCATATTAGGGTCAGCCGGCTAATGTCTTGGGAAGGTCCCGTCGAGGTTATGTTATGGGCGAAGAAGACAAAGTTTTTCGAGAGCTCCGGGTGATGAATGTGAGTGTTGGCTGAGCGATGGCAGCCTCTGATTGCTGTCTTTTCCCCTCGGCCATCATCAGTCGTCACCCGACATGACAGCCACTGTACTCTATCTTCCTGGGGCTCCCTCAATAGGAAGACCGTTTCGAGGGGGCCGCCACTCGACCGTCTTCCGACGAGTGTTCCAAGTGTGTTTACCGCCCACGAGGAGGCTACTTGACACTTACTTTAAAATATTTATGAGAACTCTGAACCTCGTAATAAAACTATGGTACAAGAACAGGGACACCAGTAGAAGCTACCCGTAACTCGTGGGCGAGGCAACGTGCTCTATCAGGGGTGGGGCATGCCCATCATTCTCTGGGCGTACATGGCATGGAGCATGGGGTTGAAAGGGGTCATGGGCATCGTGGGCATGGATCCTTTGGCGTAGGGGTGGTATCGTCGACTGGTCTTCGAGTCGGGGGTGGTGGCCGAGCTGGGAGGAGACGGAGCATGCGCTGCCTTCATATGGCCGGCCAGCTCCTCGGCTGTGGCGAACTGCTTGCCACAATGACCAGTGGGCTCAACCCAGTTACAGGTATTCTTCGAGGAGGCCGACGCCGCTGCAGCCGCCAAAAGTTGTTGGTACGAGCCCATGGATGAGGCACTGAAATGAGGAGAGTTATAAAAATAAAGGATAAAAGACCAACCTGGAGGTGGGCATCATGGCCGCGTAGGCACTGAAGAGGGGATTGGCAAAGGCGGCAGCCATATCGGGAGAACACGAGGTGCAGCCGGGGGTGACACAAGGTGTCCTCATCAGGGCTGACGGACAGGGCACCCTGCCCATGAAAGGGGCCATTGGAAAGAAGGATGGCATGGAAAAGGGCATCATTCCGGCGGCGGTGGGGTAGAAAGGCATCATGCCCGGGAAGGCGCCCATTGGGAAGGCGGCCTTCGGCAGACCGGGGAACGTGGTCGATGTGATCGGCTCCGACTGAAAAATTTGACACTAGAACCTATTCAGGATAACTGTATAAAATTTTAAAAAAGGAAGTAGATCTTACCTTGGATGTGGTTGGAGTTGACCTCGGGGAGTTTCTTTTCTTTTCAGCCGAGTCGGCTTTCTTGGCATCGGCCGAATCTTTCTTTTCCGGCGTTCGCCTCTTGTCCGATGCCGAATCCGGGAGGCCGATGGTTTCGCATGTTTTGGCTAACAGAGCCAGGGGGTTCTTTCCCTCGGCCGACTGAAATTAAATAGATGAGAGAGGTTGGAGAGGCTGGGGATCGGGCTCTTTCCGTCATTGTTTACAGTTTCAAAATAAATAAACAACAACATGACCAGAATATTTTGAGCGGAAAGGGAAAGAAAAACGAACACTTGTGGGAGGGGCGTCGGTGATGTACTGAGAAGCAGTGGAGACCATTGTGAAGACGGTACGGGACGACGACTGGTCCGGAGAAGAGGCGGGGCTAAAGACGGCACTTCAAAGGGGCAGGGAGGAGGGCCGGGCGAATGGGACACCGGCGTTCGGGGGCGGACCCTCGTGGAATGATGGACCGCGTCGGAAACATATATCAGAAAATTTATGATCTGTCAATCGACGATCAGCGAGAGAGCGGGCCGAAGGGGACGGCCGAGAGGGGTGGGGCGCGAGGGAAGACAGCGCCCGGAGAGGAGGACACAGAAGGAGGTACAAGACGGTAATTCGGCGGTGATTGAGTAGATTGTTTGGAGTGGCTGATGGATGAGGCGAAAGGTGGCCCCTGGGACAAGAAACATGAAGAAACGCGAGAGACGTTATCAGACGGGTTTAGAGCCGCCGACGGTCAACAGCACTGACAATAATGAAGAAATTCGACAATGTTTATGGCCCTCCCCCGAATCCCCCCAAACTGTTCTGGCGTCGTTACCGAAATGGGCCTTTTATGACTCTGGAAATGGGTATGTTTGCACGTGTCCCGAACGTCTTTGTCCGAGTCTCGAAAACACCTCCGGGAATGACAGCGGTTGGGTAATAAAGTCATTGTTCGCCGGGCCCCCTTGATAGAGTGTCAAGTGAGGGAGGGTGCCAACGGGGGCGAGGTGTCACTCGGCCGACACTTATTACCGAGGGACAACAAAGACGGGGCCGTCTAAATGGTGCCCCTTGTAACTGTCTGTCCTTGTCACCTAATCCCCCTCGTAAGAGTTGCCCTTCACCAGATTAATGTAGCGTGTAGAATTACGTGAGGGAATGTCATGTCGCCGCCCTGTTGTGTAGCCTCTCTTACGCAACTGATCCGCTTCTGTCTCTGACAAAGGGGCCCTCCTGCTGGGAAGATTCATTCTCTCGCGCCAAATAGAGAAGGCTGTCTTCTGGGGGGAGCCGGATAGCTGAGCGGGAGCGATGATTAATGGAGCGGCAGTGAACATTCATGAAATTTGACATCTAATAAACTTCTCCTTGGGGAGGCCGGGACTCTAAAAAGGAGCCAGAAGACAGAAGTCGTTTGTCAGTTGTTGGGCGATGATGAATTGCCACGCATAACAGGAGGCGCCCAGGGGCAGACAAAGGCAACACCATCGCCGAGGTTCGGAGGCAGCACCTGGCCCTGTCCGCCTTTAACGATACCGTAAAACGCAGGAGATAAGGCACAAAACTTGTTTAATGGCTCGTGAAAGGAGCCGCCGACGAGGGGTCGGAAACGACCTCAAGCTCCCTCTCTCCCATCCGTCTTCCCCTATTATTCATCCACGTGTGCTGTCACCTCGACTGACCGTCTCAGTCCGGCCTACCGTCTCGCGCACTCCCGGCTGTCACCTCGTCGGCTCGTCAAAAGGAAAGTGGCCTGAGGAGGGCATCAATCAGAGCAAAGGAGTCGCTCACCGACATCAATCTCGACCCTGGCCACTGTGTTGCGACTGGCAAGAAGAATGAGCCGGGGCTTTCCTTCTGGTCTCCTCTCCGTCTCGTAAGGGACCTGTCCGGATGAGTCAAAAGGTTGTGCCACTTGTCATTGTGCGGGACAATTGGCGGCGTCTTTGAGCTGTCGTTCCCATGCGTGGTCACTCAGTATGACACCTCAAGGGCCAGGTGACTGGCGATTTATGGCTGGCCAGCCATGGGAAGCGGTAGCCGAGCCGGTGGCACTGGGCCCGTGTTATCTGCTGCGTTGCGGACATTTACGACTCTTCGTCGGCGGCCGCTTTGACTTGCCTTCCCGTAAATCTTTATTTATTTTTGCGCTATCTCGCGACAACACGCGCATCGAGATTTACTACCAGCGACGGGCTGACTGCCACCGTAACCCGGTCATTAAACGCGGGGACAATACCTCGGTTCAAAGACAACTCAACGGTATGATTGGTGGCTTGTCGTCGAACGTCGCCGGGAGATTGACAGAGCCCTTTTCGCGCCTTTGGCTGATGTAAATGCGATGTGAAGGGACGGAATTAGCCATTCAAGAGGAGACCTCATAAAGGAGAGGCGATAGTATCACGAGAGACTCCTTTACGACGCCTCGCTGACCCTGTCCTGATAGAGGAGCACATCTGTCAAGACGATAAGGTGCAGGGATAATTAGAATTGCGCCGGAGGTCGATTAATTGCCAGATTATGTCGGCAAAGAGCCCGACTGTCGGAGCGAGGGCCACCAGATGGCTTTTAGACGGAATCTGACTGGACAGCTTCCGTTATTCCAGCGAGATGTCGCTCTCAAAGGTGATAAAATCGTCGAGGGCGCAGCGAGGTGGCAATTCGTCTTGTGTCCCAGCGATTGGATCTCAGTGCCCCTTCAAACAGAACACAGAAACGTCGCCATCCATCAACGCGGACCGAGGGGCTCACTGTCGATGTTAATTGGGACCGGGGGTGTGAGAGTCACTCGGCGGCCCTTTGATCCCCTAATCCTACACCTGACACAACAAACAGAGACGGTAACCATCTCGAGGACCGGTGGGAAGGGAGTGCCCGACATCATAAACGACGACCTCTCTCCCGGATTAAAGACGCCTCAATTCGGCAGATACTGACGGCGATTAGACAGCCGCCGACGTTTAATTTAATAACACCGGCCAGGAGACGTGTGAAGATGGCTATCTTTATGGGAGATGGCATCACCCGGGGCGAGAAAGACGACCGAACAGGGACGGTATGAGGCAGTTGTCAAGACGATTTGCGAGGTGACAAGGCGGCTTCTCTGAAGACGCGTCGGCCGTGATTGGCAACGACAGGGCGCTGACAAACGACATGGGAACACGGGAGACGAACTGGGGGCACTGTACCGGAGGGACGAGACTCCTCCTGGCTCTGTTGGGGGCAGGGGCCGACTGGGCACCCGTCTGAGGGGGACGAGAAGTTTATGTCTGTCTGCTGTCAGAAATATGGAGCAATCCCATTTACGATCCGGGGTGCCGTCTGTTCTCCTCGTAACGGCTCTATAAATCATGTTTAACGATAGTTGTAGCCATAATTCAAAGCAGGTGAGAGGGCGGCGAGATGAAAGCCTTCCTCTGTCGTTTCGAATTAACAACGGACCCCGATCGCAACGATGCAACGCGGGTCGGGTGCTGATCAACAGACACCGCCAACAACACTAATCGGGCCGTCCTCCTCGGCCAGCCCGGAAGTACCCGGCCCAAGTGCAGCACTCGCCACCCCGGTACATCTCGGATCCTTATCACCCAGCTTTGAATTTATTTTGCAACTGGTACAAAGTCCGTGAAGTGTGACACTTTCCGGCAGTGCGAATCAACAGTTTCATCCATCATTTTTGGATTGATCAGGGGGAATCCGTGAGAGGCGTCGATGAGATTAATTTATCGTGTTGCGAGACCAAAAGAAGTGTTCGCCGAATGATCAGACTCCGCAAGAGGGTCCTACGGGGAAGCCGGCGAGTCGTAAATCGCCTTTTTCTCGATAAGCAACAAAGCTTCGGCGTTCCGCAATTAAAGGACTAACGACTCGTGTAATGGTCGTGAAACGATCCATTTCGTTTATCATTAACGACCGTGGGACCATAAAATCGGCGGGCTGAGAATCTGCTCCCGGGAAGATCAGAGGGGGCCTCCTTCCGGGGACGGCGTATTGTTGACACGGCCTCCTGATGCCCTGTAGATATCCGGCCATCTGTTGCTCCACACACATGCAAATACTCCTCGTCGTCGTCGCTTATCCCTCCCCCAGGTGCTTATAAACGAGCCACCAATCTACATTTTCTCCCTAGGTCTCCCTTTGGCCACACCCTACACCCTTAGCTCCTCGAGTACGGTAGCCCAGAGTCATTTCGGTCTCTTGGCTGTCCACTAACCAGGAAATCCCGTGGCCGTCGCGCTCCAGGAGACGATACTCATACGTCGCTCTTTGAAAGCATTAGAAAGAAAATAGATAGAGCTAGATATCCCCTGAAGATATGAAGTTGGCCGAAATGTCAAAAAATCCCTCCCCCTAGGATCCTCACAATATCGGAAACTTCAAGTTTGGTCGGCCCTTTGGCGTTTTTCTCTTGTGCCAGATTTTACTATAAGCAAGTGGCTTTCAAGTGTCGTTAGTCGATTCAACCAAAAAAAAACATGAAGTTAAGTTGTGCTCCACGTCCAAAAATCTGTCTCTCAGTTTCAGGTCCGCCCCATTGAAGCCAAGAATTCGACTTGGACAAGAAAGACACGGGCTCACTAGACAATATCCAAACATTCTATCAAACTAATCTTTTTTGCATAAACAAGTGGCACTTACAGTCAGGGTCCTTCAATAAACGAGGCCCATTTCCGTTACGTAGAGTTCAAAATGTAGCTTATAAAGCGGAGATACCTGAGCCATAGCGACATCCTCCAAGCGTACCTGTGTCTTCTAGGGATAGGGCCGGATATCTGGTATCTTGTAGAACGTTGCCATTAAAGGAGGCTGGAAAGACATTTAAGTGGGCTCTTTTGTTATTCCAATGTTGAGGAGCTGTCGCCTCGCATTAATCCCTTGCCACTCGGCCCCACGCCCGCTACAGTAGTCTCCCAGCAAACTGGCTTCTTCTATTCGTTTACCAACCACTTTTCTCCTTCTTCTAGGTATTCCAAGCTGTTCAGGTCACTCCTCCGATGACATCCGAGACGGGTGCCCGACTGTCGATTAACCTCCGGGAAAGGTGTCGGATGCACGACCTCAACGAAGCCCTGGACGACCTGCGATCCGTGATCCCGTATGCCCACGGCGGGTCCGTGAGGAAGCTGAGCAAGATAGCCACCCTCCTCCTGGCCAAGAATCACATCATCATGCAGGCAGGCCGTTTCGGAAAAAGGGACTCGGGCCATTTTCAGGCGAAGGCCATCGAGGAACTGAGACAGATAGTCCACTCACTGCGGCAGCAGACGGCAGACAAGGCGACGAGCCCCAACTGACGGATCATTCTAACTAATAAAGTTGTGTACTCTTCTCTTTTTGATACTTCTCCCAATCCCTGATGCCCCTGTTTCGTCTTCCTTCTATGTCTGACAACGGCATCTCCCTCTGTCGAGCAGGGAAGATGAAATGTTTTTGGTACTCTCAAGCAAAGGCTTCTTCTATCGGTTATCTGTAGCCAGTGTATTAGCCGGAGAAATCCACAGTCCTTATCTCAAACTCCCAGGTGTTCGAAATGCTCTACATCCCCATGGGACTTCCTGTTTTATAAGGAACGAGAAGACTCTCGTTATATTTACCCGGTATTGAGGCAATATTCATATATCGCTGACTGTCTTTTTTTCCCGAAGTCGTCTCCCAATATTTTCCTACACCCCCACCAAACCGACGCTGCTAGAAAGAAGTCTCCGCCGTCAATGTTTTCCTACACACGCCCTATTTACTCATGACTGTTTTAAGTCCATCTTTTCATCCCTCCCAGTATATTTTTACCCCTTTTCTTCGACTAAAAAGTCCTATTTTCAGGTCAGTGTAGTCTATATTTAGCCGTTTCCCCATGGTCGATCGCCTAGGTGAGTGGTGTCGATTAGTCTAGTCCTCCATTGTTTTCAGTCAACAGCCAAGTAAATACCCGCCGTCTTGTCCATGTCGAGCAGTGTTTCGGCAAGCATGGGATGCCCCTGAATGTCTACGGCCGGGTGCTGGTCGGCGAGGGAGTCCTCGTCAAGATGTGCAGGTATCCCCCTTCCCTCGTTGCCCCTCACTCACCTGCTCCCCAGAAAGAAACCGAAACAGCGGCAGTTCTTCCTGTTCAACGACTTTCTCGTCTACGGAAACATCGTCATCTCCAAGAAACGCTACAACAAGCAGCGGGCCATCCCCCTGGAGAATGTCAAACTAGAAGATCTACCTGACGAAGGCAATCTCAAGAACGGCTGGATCATCCGAACTCCACAGAAGTCTTTCGCCGTGTACGCGGCCACTCCCACGGAGAAACAGGAATGGATGGTAATGTCAGACTCTCTCCATCTGCCAACCCTCACTTTCAGGTCCACATAGAGCGGTCAGTGTCGGAACTACTCGAGAAAGGTGACACTCCTCTCCGTCCGTTTCATTCTTGTTCTTTTTCCAGGAAAGAGATCAGCCACGGAACACGCGCCGGTCTGGGTACCGGACTCCGACGCGTCCCGTTGTATGGCCTGCGGACGGACCCAATTCAACCTCGTCCAACGAAGGCATCACTGTCGCGAGGTAGGGCGACACCTTTTCCCGTACTCTCGAATATTTCCAGTGTGGGAAGGTGGTATGTGCAAATTGTTCCTCTCATACTTTCAAAATAGACGCCGTTAAAAAGAAACCCGTCCGGGTCTGTGACCAGGCCAGTCGTCCTCATTCAATTTTGAATTCTTTTCTTCAGTGTTATTCGGAATTGAGCAGAGTGAAGGCCGAGGGACTGAGCTCGATGACCCCGCCGGCCGAGGTCATCCGGGAGAACACGGACACCTCCTCGGACTCGGACGAGGAGGAAAGCAAGGAGGACGTCAGCAAGGTGACCGTCGCTTTCCACGGGGAACAGTCGCTTTCAGCCGTCCTTCTACCGCGAGTGACCGCCTCCCTCCCCCTCTCTGTAAATATTGATGAATCCGATCTTGGGCCCCTCGTCCGTCATCCCGCTCAAGTCTTCCCTGATGTGATCCCTCTTTTTTGTGATAAATATTTCTATTCTGATCTGTTCCTTCTCGTCTGCCAGTATTCTCTCCTCTCTACCTTTTCTGTTCCGTCTCTCCTCGTATCCTCCTCAGTTCATGGAAACAGAGCCATCCTCTGATCCGGAAGATGTGACCTTCAGCTACCAGGCCCCTGCCGATCTCTCCATCTGGTCAGTCTCCCTCAAACCCCTTCTACTCATATCCAGGGGGCCCTACTGCTTTGATTGCATGAACCTATTCTACTCTTCTGGTCGCTTCAGGACCGCCACTCCCCTCTATCTCCATCTTCCCCGACGCGCCGTTCCCTACCCTCTAGGTCTGTTTTCTGTCCAGCGTCTTACTCATTCCACCTTTAGATAAGTTACTAGAGATCAATGGACCGGACAGTCCTTTCAGCTTTTCTTCTTTGACTGAGGTATCGGCAGATTGAGCTAAAAGTAGTCAATTTTAGAATGTTCGGAGAAACCATTGTACGAATGAGAGATGTCGACGGAACGAGAGCCCTGTGAATAGTACACTCGAGGAGACGTCCTTCTTCAGTGTGACCAGCCCCAGTAAGGAAGGAGGCCACGTGGATAAGCGCCTTTTAGGGTGGAGACAAGCTGTACAAACGGACGAAATTGAAGTGGCCATGGAAGAAGAGGAGGATGAAGCAGGGACGGAGGCTACCCAGACGGAAGAGGCCACCCCTCCCCAGAGGGCATGTCTCCTCGAAGATCAGAGGGGATTCCAGAAGCAACCGGGCTATGCATATGAAGAAAAAGTCGAGAAGAGTCCGACTGTCGTGTTCAATGCAATTGGGAGTGAGGTCGAAGTAGTACAGGCTGAGCAGGGGGACAGCCAGAGGTGGATGCCGGCGATAGCAATAGAATCCTGCTCCGCCGTCCTCGAAGTTTCCGATCTTCAGGGGGACGACACGCAAGTACAAGAACAAGGTGGGGGATCTTTTCGCTCGGATATATAGAGAGCACTTGCAGAGGAGACGTGTTCCCTAGTGTCAACCGGAAGAACCGTGGGGCACATGCACCTGCCCTCCCAGGGAGATGAGTTCCTGTCGGCCGAAGAGCTGTCCGAAATTTCGAGCCAGACCTACAAAGCGTTGATGTTGGGACGGAAGTGCTTCCGGACTAAATATAGATCCATGAAGTTGATCTGCGTATCGGTAGGTCTCTTTCCGCTGATTTCCTCAAGCAGAGCCTAGACCTGCTATGTCTGTGGATTCCGTTCCCGGTGCGCCTGTGAGTACACCCTTCACATTTTCAGTCCACTACATTGCGGCGCCCTCATCAGGGTAAGTCCCATCAGATGATAGTCACCCGCCCAACTTAGGATAAGACCCCGATATCGAGAGAATCCTTCAACTTCTGGCTAGAGCAGATGGTCGAGTTGCGCCAACAGTCGCCCCATTCCTTCCCAAACCTCCAGTTGGATTTGGTCGGGCCGGCCACGCTGAAGTATAGAGAAAGCAAAACTCTGGTTTCGTTTACTGAAATTGGCCCGGATCTGTTCCCCCTGGTTGCTCGAGGGTGAATCCAGAGACAGAGACATTTAGCTGCCGGTTAGCTGTAAGATCAGGTCGGATGCGGCCACTCTCCTCTTCATGAACGCGGACACCACCTCGAAGGACCTCGTCCTGGAAGGTATCCGAATATATCCCTATCCCGACAGCCATCCTCTTTAGAGAACTACCTTCTACGACTGACGGAAGCCGTGCGAGTCCACTCCTACAGTACCTGTTACCAACCGACAACCGGCTGTCCCTTCATCCGGCAATACTGTCCAGAGGTAAGCGCCCCTGTTCCCATACAGCTCCTTCCCAGGTTTGCGAGCTCTGTGGCTTCATAGCGCGGTGTGCCTGTCGCTACATTTTCCACCTCTTTGGCCAGCAGCATGGTTCCGCCCTGAACAAGGTAGGCGACCTGTCCCGCCCCGAAGAGTGTCCCTTCCAGAACAAGATCAAAGTGTCGCTGGTCGACATCCACTTCTGGCTGCGTCACCTGGTCTCCTTCGCCAAACTCGACATCAACTACCGGATGAGGTCCATCCTCGAGCCGCTGACCTCCCTCGGCCCGCCCGTCCCCTCCTCCCAGTACTGTCTCCATACAAAGACTCCCTCTAATCTGCCTCCAGTCACCCCTCAGAATAACCCCGCCTGTATTATTTCCTGATTACCTCTTGCCTACCTCGACATAATTGTACATTGTATACAGATCAGCCATCACATCTTGTTCCATGTCCCTGGGTTGAGTCCCTTTCTTTCCTCTCCCCGGCCGGTACGGTCTCTCTCATTATATAGATCTCTGGTAATGGGGAGTAGACCGGCCACGTCATCCGATCCGGCAGATGCCACTTTCAGTTACCTCCTGGACAATCAGCTGTGGTTGGTTTGACTCTTTTCAGAAAGAATCAATATTTCTAGGGGGCCCTACTGTTATAATTGTATGAACCGATGGATGGAGACCTTTGCCTCGAAACCTGAGATAGGCATTTACATGCACTACATGTCTTCGGGAAAGTCCTGTAAACTAGGTAGGTAATTCTATCTCTTTTCAAAAGGCGAGGTCTGCTCTTTAGAAGAACTGCGAGAATTGAACGGGAAGGAGATGCCGTTCACCTTTCGCACCTTGGACCAGGTAGCTGTTCCTGCTTTTCGGCCAGCTCTGTCCCTTTAGGAGGTCCGAAAGTACCCGTGTTTCTACGAGAAGTGCCGGTTCAAGCCGCCGACCCCGGCCCCTTCTCCCCAAACCGTTAGCGAGCCCGACAGCCAGCCCAGCAAAGTCGAAGCCAGCAAATTCATCACTCGACGCATGTTATGCCCCTCTTCCATAGACGGTGCCCATTTCAGCCATTCCCCGATCCAATCCTTCCTACGTCGCCGAGAAACGCCCCGTGGAATTCCCCATCCTCCACGGGACCAGCTACAAATTCTGTAAGGCTGTCACCCGTGAGTGCCCTCATCCTCCCTGACTTTGTCTATTCAGTAGAGCAATGGCAGAACAAGTCGAAGGATAGTATGGAGGTCTACAATCGAATAGCCCCGTATAAACAGGAGGTCAGAGAGGCATTCGACGCCCTCAACTGGAAGGTGGGTCAAGTCAGGTGGCTCTCTAGTCTGCCCCCTTCCAGACCATCAACTGCGATGTCTGTGAGACTGTCCACCCGGAGGAGCCCTACGTGGAGCACGTCCTCTCCGAAAAACACTACCGAAATGTAACTCCAATTACTGTTTTTAGCAAGCCGAGAATATTTCAGTTATGTAGAGCCCAGCGGTGGTTAACACTGCAACACTTCGACGTCTTGGATGGTTACTGTAGGAAGCAGGAGGCGGCCATCAAGAGCGGGAAGAGGATCACGGAGCAGAAGTTGGCCCTGCAGCAGTACCCCCTCCTGGCTATGTGGAACTCTCCCTATACCAGCCAAATGCCAAGTAGCGCCCATCCTCCCAAGGCAGACAGCCCCTTTAGGGAAGGAGTTCGACGAGAAGCTGGACAACTTGTCCAATCTCCTGAAAACGGCCGACCACCGGAAACTGAACGAGAAGAACCCACTGGGAATCAAGAGCGAAGTGTGTTTCTGGTGTGGAACGTGGGTCAGCAGCATGAGCAGCATTCTCGAGCACATTCTGTCGAGGCAGCACCGAGACTATGTGAGACTGCCCCTTCCCCTCAACTCCCTTTCAGCTGTTCGAGAAGACCCCCGTCTCGGTGAAGGAGATCAACTCCTACATCAACATGGTCAACCAGGCCAAGAGACTGTCCCCCTCCCGGGTTGAAACCCCAACTCCTCGTAACCCGCCACCCCGGTCGAGCAGTACGCAGTCCTTGAGCGACTCCAACCTGATCAGGCTGCCCTTCCTCACCGGACATGAGAACCCTCCTCACCCCATGACCAGTAACCCCTTCCGTTATCTGATAACAAGTAATTCAGAAGACGAGATCGTCAGCTTGGCCAATGTGGCCAAGGACATAATCAAGGACACCCCGAAGATGAAGGGCGCCATCAACGACTCACTTCTGGAAAAGGGTCGGTGTCTCCAGTCGTGTGCTCCCTGTAACAAGAAGTTCCCGGCGGCCGTCTCCGTCCTGGAACACTCCGTCTCCATTGCCCACATTGAAGTTGTAGGGAAGACGGGAGACAGCAGTTTGTCCTTTCCAGATCACGGGAAGGCACCTCCAATTCTCGCGGCTCTACGACTACCTTCCACTGGTCGTGGTCTTCTTGGACGCTCTCAAGATCCCCCACCCGACCATTGGCGTGGATAACATTGAGGAGTATTTCGCCAAAATCAAAAGTTTGTCCTTACTCCTGAATATTTTCATCCACGGCCCCTTTGAGAACCTACCGAAAAGAAGGTGGCTCCACCCGAAGTCACCGCCCCGAAGTATGCGGAAGTTAAAATATCGAAGCTGGAGCAGCCGCCCACATGCCCGTTCCTCAGCCCCCGCTCCGCTCCCCGGCAAAAGTTGACTGGTAGGCCTTCCCTCGTCCCAGCCCCATCCCCATTTCTGCAGAAGTAGAGTGTCTTAATTTTACAAAGCCCTTCCGAGCTATAATTTATGAGAACGAGAAGATCAGGAAAGGCATCATGGCCAACACCGCGCTGACGGTAAGACTCGGCCGGCAGACGACGTCTTTCCAGAACATCAAATGTTTCGTGTGCAACAAAGTCTTCAACTCGTCCTTCCAAACATGGGAGCATGTCGTCTCCGCCAAACACATCAGCCAGGTGAGAATGGCCGGAGAGGACAACTGTACCTTGGCAGGTCTACTCCGAAAACACGAGTTTCTGCTACGTGGAGGACTATCTCGAAGCCGTTCGGACACTTTACAGTACCCTGGACAAGGCCATCCAAGTGTCGGCAGACAACGTAGCCAACATCGTCTCCAGAATGGGTATGTTCTCCTATTCGACCGGTATTACCGCAACCACAGAGACGAAGGCGGTGATGCCCAAGAGTAAAAATATGCCGGTGAAGGCCGAACAAACAGCACGGGCGGCAGGGCCCAGTCTGCCTCTTCCATGTGAGTCTCCCCAGTCCCTGAAAAGCCCTGTTCAGCCAGATCATCCTCCTCCACCTCCATCTCCTCAGCCCCCGGTCAAAAGATCCAGGGATGTAAGATGATTTCTAACGGGCGTTGTCTGAGGTTCATGAACGTGGATTCCAAGGACACATCAGTTCTGACGGGTAAGGGCGACTGTGAGTAGTACGGTTAGTTGGCAGACGAGCAGCTGTTCACCGTATGCCGGGCAGTCAAGGCCGAGATTTGCGGGAACTTCCGCTGCTACGTGTCCGAATACGACCGACTGGGGCCTATCTGTCCTACGGTATGTTCTCAGGAGACCGGCCGACTCGTTTAGGACTGTCCCGTCTGTGAGTATCGGGCGTTGGGATGTTGTGATTTCGTCGTCCATTTATTTGAAGATCTCCATTACAACAAACTCGTCGAAGTCAGTTTCCGACCGATTCGCTTAAAACCAATAACCTAAGGCCAAAGTGAAGGTCTCGGCCTCCGATGTCCAGTTCTGGATCGAGCAGTTGATGGCCCTGAGGAGAGGCTCCTTCAAGATGGCTCCGCCCGGGGAAGACGCCGTGTCCACGTGCTGGGCGGCCATCGGAATGTCGATTGCAGATGTTCAGGCCCCGTCGATCATGTCCCTCAACCCGTCTCATTATCTGTGATCCCCTTGCCAATTGTATTATTTTATTTGTAATCAGAAGTATTAATGTGGGTGACTGTATCCGTTGGAGGGGCGGCTACCAGGCGATGTGTCTGAAATGCCTCGGTTATCCCGTCTCCTTGGTGTGCTCACTTCGTCTTCCGGTTTTTTTTATCTACTCGCTTTTTTTTGTTGTGTAGATATCATCGTTTTACATATATTTTCAGCTCATAAATGACAGAGCACGAACCTTCCTCACCTCGAATATTCGCACCGTCTTCGTTGATTATAGATGACTCCAAGCTATGCTTCAACAAGAATCATTTCAGTCGCACAGATTTTGATGTGCAGCGATTTATGAATCTAGCAAGAAGGTGAGTCATCCCGATGGTTACATTTACTGTTACAATTTTTAGAAGGGCTGGTCTTGAACAAATTCAAAAAGACCTTCGTCTTTATTTAAAAAGCATACAACATTCTATGATAGAACTAATTAATGATGACTATGCTGATTTTGTACATTTATCTTCTAATCTTGTAGGATTACAGTCAGGCATTGATAAAATTGAAAAGGATATAGAGGTGGGTATTAGTTTTATGTTTTGATCAATAGATAACAGAATATTTGGATGGAATTCGAGCAGTCTACGGCAGAATCCGTTGGTACTGCAGAACAAATAGAGTTCAGATGTGATCAATTGACATACAATCGCAAAAGACAGGTAGTTATTCTCTTCTCATTTAAATATTTGTTCAAGGCAGAAACTCGTGATAAGGTTGCATTTCTGTCCGCTCTCCAAAGGCTTCAAACACTTTTGAAAACTAATAATTCCTCAGTGATATGGTAGAGTATATATATATATTGGAATTATTCGCCATTATTTAGGTTAGAAAAAGTTGCATCGTGTATAGTTGATCTCACCATGTATGTGAACATAAAAGATCTGGATGAAAGCAGCATTGAACGGAAAGTTTACAACAAAGTAAGTTTTTTTTAAATACATTTTGTATTTCTAGGAACTTTCCAAATTGGAGACCGTTTTATGTAAAGAAGGCGTTCAAAGTGCGGCCATCGGAATGTCGATTGCAGATGTCCAGGCCCCGTCGATCATGTCCCTCAACCCGTCTCATTATCTGTGATCCCCTTGCCAATTGTATTATTTTATTTGTAATCAGAAGTATTAATGTGGGTAACTGTATCCGTTGGAGGGGCGGCTACCAGGCGATGTGTCTGAAATGCCTCGGTTATCCCGTCTCCTTGGTGTGCTCACTTCGTCTTCCGGTCGCTCTTGAAACAGTCCGAAGACAGTTCCTTGTCCTCTCCGACCCTCACGTAGGAGTGCAGCTTGGGCCGGTGTTCGGCCAATCCCCGGCTGTGGGCCGTGTGGGGCAGCGACTCGATTCGGTCCTCCCTGTTCTTCCAGAAGAGGTCATCCTCAAACTCGGCTGAATCTGGCTATCGAGGGACACCGGATAACTTACGTGGCTCGAACATCTGTAGCTGGTTGATGATGGCGAAGCAAGTCTGGATATTCCTGTCCAGGATGTAGTTCAGCTCGATGTCGCTATAAATCTCTTTAAGCTATGTAACGTCCGTTACTCACTCGTCGTCCAGGCCAAATGGCCTCATGAGGTCCTGTCCCACCTTGAACCAGCCTACAAATTGAGTTGCCCAAGAGTGAGGGGGAGTCTCACCGACGAAGAAGAGGAACTGGACGATGAGAAAGACGGGCAGCGCCAAGTCCACCTCCTTCCCAGAGTCGACATCCGGCAGAAGTGTTTGTCTGCAACATATCGGGGGTTCCCGGTTTACCAGAGAAACAAACGAAATACCTTCCAAAGAGGGCGAAGAAGAAGAAAACATATGTGGCCAGGGCGGCGACCTGGGTGTAAACAAGGGGAACACACAGCCAGTCGTAGCAGTAGAGACGGCGGAGCGACTGCCGGTACAGCTTGAGCTCCGTAATGAGGTGGTTGAGGAGGGAGGTCGTCGGCTTGTTCTCCTGAATACTTCAACTATCCCCCGCAAAAAGGGAAAGGGTACCTCTTCCTCTTTGCGCAGTATCTGTTGGACCCAATGGAGAGGCGTCATCCAGCGGAGGGACTCGCAACTCTCCTAAATGCCTCTGTTCAGCCCTTCATCCTCCGCCTACGTCGATCTTCTCCAAGATCTCGTATTCCTTTTGGGTCAGTAGACCGGCCGAGACGAGACTCAGAACGGTGGGAAAGCGCAGTCTGATCTTGGAGGATATGTCCCGCCTGAATAATTGACGGTCTCCTTTGTCCGACCGCCTACCAGGCCAAGGCGGAGGACAGGTTGATGTAACGGACTATCACATGCCGCCTCTTCTGGCTCTTCTCGTCGGAGGCGTGGATGACCGTGCAGAGGATCGAGACCAAGTCCTAGGAGATGAGTAGAAATAGGAAATTAGAGACTTCGGGCCAGGAGAGACACTCGAACTGTCGCCACCAGCGCTGGACGACGTTTGACACATAGAAGCCGAGTAGGAAGGTGAGCGGGATCAGGCGACAGTAGCCATCGAACATTCGGCAGACGGCCTCGAACTTGCGCCTGGAATGGACTGCCACTGGCAGCTGAGGCCACTCCTACCTCCATTTCTCGACATCCTCGTCGTCGTCGAAGAGATACTGTAGCCCCAGGATGTAGAACAGTCGGAGAGAGTAGAACATGACGAGGTAGACGAGCAGCTCCTTCCACACGGACCGCCAGATGGAGCCCTTCCACCGGAGCAGCAGATGCAGAGGGGCAGAGCCGGAATACGAGATGGTCATCTGGCGACGGGAGGGAGAGGCCGGCAGCGGTCGCGGGAGGTGCCTTGAAATGTGTTAGATGAGTAATAGGTTGGCAAAAAGTGAACGAGCGTTGAATCAATACGGAAAGTAGGGAGACCCATTCAGCCGGTGGCAGTGTCAACAGGATCGGTCCCGGTGTTGCATTCAATTTGGGCTTCGGTTGTCCTGGAAACGGAGAAAAACCAAAAGAACCCGATGTTCTCGGGTGGCGATTTGACCGGGAAATAGAAAGAATTTGGCTAGCAGTGAGAAGAGGATCTAGTACAATATATCGAATTGTAAATCAACAAGACAAGGTCAAGGCGGCGAAACAGGTAGAGGTCATGTGGATAAGCCGGGCAAGCGAGAAGTGGGCATTCGTCTCTTAGAATGGACTAACTGTCGAGAGTTTGAGTGAAAGATCGATGGTCTGAGAAATAAGGCTGCTTGAAAATCGGGCTGGCCTGTCCAGAAAACCGGTCACCAGCCTCATATTAACAATGCTGACAAACTACCCTCGAACATAGTAAACCTCCGAAAAAAAACATTGGTTTATCACAATCGAATACCGTTTATAATATTAAATAAAAAACGCACATATGAATAGAACAGAATACTTATTCATTGTTTCTTCATCCCCACCCATCATCTCCAGTCCAATCGTTATCGCCTTGAACATTTCCTTCAGCAGTTTTTACACCTGGAGAATGTATAGATGTTGAAATAGCCGTTTCTGGTTCCGAAGGCAGGATGATTCCATTAGTTGAAATGATTTGGGACATTTCGCCATTTTCCTCCATCTTTTCGGTAGTGCTCGGTTCCCCAATATACTCCTGAGTTAATATCTCATCATCTGGATCTCCCATAGAAGAAGAAGAAGCTGCATCGCAATTGTGGATTGAATTTTCTGACTGATCGGTTTTTTTAAGAACGGCATCCACATCGATGTTTGACAATGACTTCTTCCGTAATATAGGCAGAAGGACCTCTTCGATATATTCTGAGCCGTCAGAAGTAGCAGCCAACTCTTTTGGTTCAAATTCAGTAAACGTGTTCTGAATATGAAGACTGCAATTATTTCAGTATAAAAACCTACATATTGCTGGTGAGATATTGTAGTCCCAAATAACCTTCCCACCATTTCGAAAGGAAATAAAGATCGAACGCAGTTAGAGAAAAACGGTGCTAGATGAAGACAGATAATTTTGACGCCTCTCGAGAAAGAGAAAGAAGCATGGAATGACGAAAGCCATGATAAGACTGATACTAACGAATCTCGCAATATATTAACCACGGATGGCAGCTAAACTGTTTAATTAGAAGGATGTTAGATCACACTTACTAAGACAGAAGTATGGGAATATCGCATGCTATTTAGAGCAGTTAAAATCTCATTTGCGTAAACGCAAACTTCATCCCACATTGAAATCTCTGGCGATGGAACAGGGACTGATTCTGTAAGAATATAAACGACATTAAGTTTGCAAAGAAAAAAACATACTGCCTAAATCAACTGCTACCTCATCAAACATGCTAGCATCACCGCTAAATATGGATAACACTTTAACCTCGTTTACAAGCCTATATTATAAAGTTAATTTAGTGGGCTTATATGGGACTAACCTTGAGGTGGCTTTTCTGATCGCAGATCTGAAACGGTCTAGAACTAAGGAGTTTAATGACTGAACAATTAAAGGGCGAAAATCAAGTCCCATTCTTCCAAAAGTAGCAGCGGTAGACATAATTTTCGACCAAACCGAAGCCATGTCAACACCACTTCTTAAACGGAGTGTAAATAGCAAGAACGAAAAAACAACTACTTCATTTCTGCTCTATGGATCAAATCTAGTAGCCGAGAAATATTCCTTGCAGCCCATTGCCCAAGGATTGCAGAAGGTGCGCAAGGTGGCCACTGCTCCCAGCGGGGGTCAACAGCAGGCTGAAGCGTAGATAGCGAAAAAAAGGTTATAAACTCACGTCGTGCTTTATGACTTCATTTTCAGGGAATACCGAAAGATAAAGTACAAGCGTATCATGCATACAAGTGCGATACACATCGATGGCAGCAATTGCAAAGTCCGCATGTGACTGAAGAAAAAATGCGAATAATACTATTAATGTTCCTACAGAGATGTCGATCAGCTGTTTTTCCAAATATAGATCTTTGTGCTGTAGGATTGACACTCGAAGTTGTGTCGGTGATAAATAAGGCATCTTCCGTACATTATTAACAACCTAAACTATTGTTGGAAAAATTCTAAAATTGCTACCTGTAAAGATATTGCGAGATCCATTGGACCAGCAAATTTATTGAATAATTCCTCTAGTAGCAAAGAGCGAGCTTCAACCAGTTTATCGGCTACTGTCTAAAAAATATTTTCATCGCAGATAATAGTGAGCGAACCTTTACAAGGGGGTTTTTAATCATAGAATGCTGCTGCATAAGCATACCATAGTTGGTTAAAGAGTATGCAGCCTCGTAATAACCGGATCTGATGCATAGTTCCATTCTCTAAATTAATTTTCCAATTGTAAAAGTAAACCTACAGAGGGTAAAGCTAGCATTTCCCATAGAGGGCTACTAATATTACTGGCAGCTTTGACAGTTTCTAATTCAACAGATAACCCTTTCGATATGTTTTGAAAAAGCTTCATTTCCGATTGCAATTCGGATATTTCGCCTGTTACTTCACGCAGCCTGTCATTCATTTCAGTGAACTAAAATCAGAACAATGTTTGCAGTAAAACCACTTACAATTTCAGTACAATCCTGAGTAGTCCTACCGGCAGCTGCATATGTTCCGTAATTATTGAAAGCTAGATCACTTATGTTTTCTTGTATTTGTTTTAGCTGTTCAATTATTTCTGCCCGCTCAAATCCTAAATTACACTGTAAAATACCCAAGTTTTATGTTAGACATACGAAGTTGCTCAGCAGTGAAACATTTGAGCTCGTTCTCGACCTCTATTTGAGAAGCCACTTCCATTTATCAGATGAACAAAAATTAGGAAAAAAGTGGATATATAAATTAGCACTCGGAAAGAGGTGAAACTATTTCAAACGTTTCCAAACGCCTGACGTGGAAACCTCACGGCAGCCACGTATTAGCCAACAAAATCTCATTTGCTTCTTTTATATATGTATACGCTTTCCTTATTTATTCCTGTTTATTTGTTCACTTTTAGTTTCATAGAAAGTAGCCTACAGGAAGAATACTATGTATACAAAGACAGCTATGGTTTTTTTTATCTACTCGCTTTTTTTTGTTGTGTCTACACAACATACATATCATCGTTTTACATATATTTTCAGCTCATAAATGACAGAGCACGAACCTTCCTCACCTCGAATATTCGCACCGTCTTCGTTGATTATAGATGACTCCAAGCTATGCTTCAACAAGAATCATTTCAGTCGCACAGATTTTGATGTGCAGCGATTTATGAATCTAGCAAGAAGGTGAGTCATCCCGATGGTTACATTTACTGTTACAATTTTTAGAAGGGCTGGTCTTGAACAAATTCAAAAAGACCTTCGTCTTTATTTAAAAAGCATACAACATTCTATGATAGAACTAATTAATGATGACTATGCTGATTTTGTACATTTATCTTCTAATCTTGTAGGATTACAGTCAGGCATTGATAAAATTGAAAAGGATATAGAGGTGGGTATTAGTTTTATGTTTTGATCAATAGATAACAGAATATTTGGATGGAATTCGAGCAGTCTACGGCAGAATCCGTTGGTACTGCAGAACAAATAGAGTTCAGATGTGATCAATTGACATACAATCGCAAAAGACAGGTAGTTATTCTCTTCTCATTTAAATATTTGTTCAAGGCAGAAACTCGTGATAAGGTTGCATTTCTGTCCGCTCTCCAAAGGCTTCAAACACTTTTGAAAACTAATAATTCCTCAGTGATATGGTAGAGTATATATATATATATATTGGAATTATTCGCCATTATTTAGGTTAGAAAAAGTTGCATCGTGTATAGTTGATCTCACCATGTATGTGAACATAAAAGATCTGGATGAAAGCAGCATTGAACGGAAAGTTTACAACAAAGTAAGTTTTTTTTAAATACATTTTGTATTTCTAGGAACTTTCCAAATTGGAGACCGTTTTATGTAAAGAAGGCGTTCAAAGTGCTAGTAGTGATTGTTTTACTTTACCCCATGTAAGTACCCGACTTAATACTGTTCAATATTGCAGGTTCTATCTGTACTATCATTAACGAAGTCATCTCATATGCTTACTGCAGCCATAATTACTGACTTTTTGCATCCTAAACTTGTTTCGACCATAGAAAATCATGATGAATTGTTGACATATGTTCTCAATGGCGTTTCCTTGGTACAAAAATTGATTTAAAATTAGATTCTTATAGATTCGTGATGAATGGAAAAAGATACTAGCCAAGCGTTTTTCTGGCAATCTCAAAACTTTTCTGGATCAAACGCTGCTCACTTTTATTATAACCTTTCTAGAAAAGGTAAAAGTTGTACATACGTAAAATAATTGTTATAGTGCCTACCAATGGTAATTGTTCCAAATGATACCAGGATATTCCAAAAATGTTATCAAACTATTGACACATTTATCAAACAGTGGCCTAATGTTTCTTCATCGAACATGTTTGTGATTGCTTCATTTAAACAAAAGTTTCAGAATTTTGCTGAAATCAATTCGAGACAAATTTAACTTTCTGGTTTATTTCAAACTGATAACATTCAAAATATCGAAGCAAGTAGAGTCCTTATGCTCATCAGATAGTATAGCCTGCGTTGAAGGTGATGAAGTAAGCCCGAAATACTGTTCTTCCCATACCAATTTTGTAGAAAATGAAATGCTCCGTATCAGCGGCAATTCATCATTCTATCGAAAATATCTGGAGCGAGGAAGTGTTTCTTTTCCCATTGATCGAAAAGTTCTGGGATTACACGTTGAAGCTGCTTTCCAAACATTATGCCTGGGCGTCAAGAATGTCACAGTATGTTACACAGATGTGAATACCAAAAATATCATTAGTTTATTAAAAACAACTGACTTGCATGATCATGAAATTCCTAAATGGAAATGTATAATTAATATCCGATCAGATTTGAAATTGCTATATTCTACAGTGTTCGATCTATGTCTCGAACAAATTTGGACCAAGCTGAGGTTTTGTAATTCAATGAAATATATATTATTTTTATTCCAGAGATTTAAAGATGGAAACATCGCTTTTCGGTCAGTGTTTGACACGCCATGGTCAACGTATTGATAAGGAATGCTCTGAGCTTGATCGTTGCTTCCTTGAAATCAGTGCAAAAACAGTAGAAGAGGTATGTCTCCTTTTTTCATTTCATATGTTGTGTAGGACCTCGAAGCAGCTTCAGAAATTCCAAAACATTACCGTTGGACGAGGAAACCAGCACCTACTTCCCCTTCTACCTATGTGCTTTCTGCTTTAGAAAAAATTGCGCAGATCGAGAAAACGTTGCAGGTTTCAATTTTGATGTTGTTGGGATTATTTTTTTTTTAAATTTTGCAGGATGCTGACATAGACCCCGAAGAATTTGTAGTAGATGTTACAAAAATTTCCTTAGTTTCTCTTATAGACAAATTAAGCAAAGTCTGTTTTTGTGTACTTTAGCATACACATTTTTAAGGTGTTAGAAGGCACAGAAATGCATAACGCTTCACGACTCCTTGTCAGTAGAAAATCAGCTGTCACAGCTACTGAAGGTCCGACGGATAATGACAAAATAAAGACCCAGGTTAGTGCAGCCCGTTTTAAGTCCTAGTCTTTCAAATAGAGACGATTTTCTTAGCAGATTTCGCCATAGCCCAAATTTTCATAAATTATTTCTTGTTCATAGGGCATCTGACTCATCTAGACGAGGAAATGTTTGAGATCGAACAAATTCGACTTTCGATACCTTTGCATTTTAACAGGGCTACACATAGCTGAAAATTGACTTTTAACGGCCAAATCGTTTCAACCACCAAAGTTTATTTAGGCGGGCTCGGCACTTATAACTAAAATCGAAACTTACTAAAGCTGAACAATTTTAGATTTATCACGATCTGAAAGCATGCTCTGAATTTGTAGTGGAAAGAAACATTGAAATAGAAGGATTAACAACTCTTCTAAACAGATGTCGGCCAGATGACCACTGTAGGTTTTTTATTTTTTACAATCTGGTTTTTAAGCATCGATTTCCACACAACGTGGTGACCCAACTTACATTGATGATAGTAAAGCAATTGCTGAAAGTGTGGAATCAAATGAGAGTAATGGCAAAAGTTTCAGAAAAGGTTGACCATATTGGTATTATATATTATTATTAGTATTCCAGTACATAACGAACCAGGTCAGCTACGAGAAGGGTCAGCGTGACGGTAATTTGTAATAGTTTTTAAATGTGATACTTGCATTATTTTTTCAATGTGATATAGTATAAGTGCTTTGTGGTTCTTTCTCTGTGATAACACTTTTACTCTTTATTATAATAATAACATTCTGTAATATCTGTAATAAAGACCGTTGAAATTCTAATTTCTTCACATCGCTAATTTAAACGGTTTTAGCCTTATTCAAACATTTGTTTCTGACTTTTTAATCGGTTTATTCATTTTAGTGTTCTTCAATGTCGAGTTGGGGTGAGATACAAAAACTTGCTGCCGATCTACAACGTATCCAATTTTCCGATTCGGCTAAAAAGTATTTCTTGCTCCTAATTTATTCAATTTTTAAGGCTTTCTGACGCAAATTGCATCGAGGTAGTGAGCAAATTAATCAGTAAAAGTTTGATTGATGTTGTATTTACCAGAGATGGTCGATCTTATGTTACTAAAAAGCACCTTGAGACTGAAGTAACTTTTTACTCAAAATCTATCATCAGTTGTAGTTAAAAAATGAAGTTGAAGCTACAGGAGGCCGTGTTGCACTGACGGATATTGCTGCAGCTTTAAATATTGACTTCAACCATGTCGATAGAACCGCTAGGTTTCTGGCTGAAAGCGGCTACATTCTACGCAATGGGGAACTCTTCGCACAGTTACTTGTTTTTTCTTCTTTTATTCTATATTATTATAGAGAATATGTTTCAAAACTTCGCCGTCAACTGGATAAGCTTTTATCACAAGAGGGTTCTCGAACTATTCCGTTTCTCTGTAAGCATTGGGATCTTTCACAGGTATATATTACAGGAGCAAACCATTACCGTCTTATTTAAGGAACTTCTAAAAACGCTGCTCTTGGAAAATATTAGCGAGGCAGATGGATTGTTAGTGGATGACGACACCATTTATACTCTTTCCTATTTAGAAAGGCATAATAATATTTTAAGCGCTATCATCTTACCCTTGACACAGTAAGTTTTTTGGCTTATTTGTTTCTACATTTTAGACCAACGCCGGTCACCTACGTTATACAACAAGTCGGACTATCCCAAAAGAGATTCTGGACTAGCTATGATGAACTGATAAAAAAAGGAGAGGTGTAGATTTAAAATTTTCTCAGTTTCGAAATTGAATTAGATTTGTGGCCGACTTCTCGGTTCCCGCACCTCACCTTTATGTTCGTTTATTCCAAGAAGGTATGATGAAGCTGTCAAAAAGTATGCAGTTACTCATTTTAAAGAGAAGGAGTACCTAGGTAACGTTCTAATGGCATAGAATAGATTTTCGGATATTGCAGAAATAATAACTTTGCGAAAATTAGGTCTAAGCGACACGGTTCAATCTATTAAAGAAGTGTTAGAAACTGAAGATGTTGAGCTACAGCCAACTGTTGTTTTAACTCGCACGCTACTTGAACAGCTCATCAATACTGTAAAAGGTAATATTATCAGTTAGAGGAACTATTTATTAAGGAAACATTTTAACTAATAATGGTATTTGTGATGTACAGGCGGCCCTCCAAGGCAATGACATCCCGTTGGAAGCTGAAGATATCGATAGTATTTGTAATATAATTGCCAAACATGATAGCGTTCGCCGTTTTCTTGGTCTTTTAGGACTTGTTTAGAATTTGCATAGCTACTCAGGATTTCTTTTCTCATTTTCTTTTCTGAAAAAGGTGCTTATTGAACTGGGAGACGCAATTGAAAACAAAGCACAAGACGAGGTTTTTATTGAAACTCAATCATACTTACGGTTTTAGTTTCAACGGATGGAAAAAGAAAAGAAGCAGAAGGGAAGCACATTACCAAAAAAGAACATTGACACTGAGGATGATTGGTCTGATAATAAAAAGAATAAAAAGAAGGGAGGCAAAGGAAACACCGCAAAAGGGGGCAAATCCAAAAATGTGGATGAAGGAAAAGTTGGAGGGATGCTATCTGGAATCGATCTTGAGGTAGTTCGTTGTTTAACCTTATCGAACCGATTTAGGACCTTGAACAATGGGTAAAGAATATTGAATCAGTTCCAGAGGAATTAGCAAGTGTCATTGCAGATAATATTCATCTCGAGGTGGCGTACTCCTTATTCATGGAGATGACTATATTATAGGTTAACGATAGGTTGCACGCACGTGTGACAGAGCTTATGGCCTCGGTAGTTACTGGAAATGCTCAGTCTGAAAAGAAGAAATTAGCGCTTATTTATGCTAGAGCGGTCACCTTGTATGAATCCCTTTGCAGTTTAGGTGCATCCACATCTAAATATTCTGGTATTGTAAATTTTTATCATTGACGTCACCTTTTATAGCTTCCCTTTCTGGTGATTTAAGCGCTCACATAGCGAAAACATTCGGGAATCATTTAGTGGCAACTATACTCGCTTATGTCTCTGGCATAGACGACATCGAAAAAATGTCAGAAAAGGTAACTTGTATGGTAAATCTTCTAGAATTATTATTTTCAGCAAAGAGGCGAGGTCATTAGCTCACTGCCTGTGGAATCTAAAGATACGATCAACGAATTATACGAATATATAAAGTTGTCTGATTTGGAAAAATTTCATACTGCCATTGAGAAACTTTCAAAGCAAAATGAATGTACCATCGATTTGCGTCCAATCAGCGAAAAAACCATGTTAGTTTATGGAAAAAGTTAGGATCAGAGTATAACTTTTATTGATAAAACATAGATTATTAGATAATAACTGGATTCAGGGTTACGTGGACCAATAACTATATTGAAGAGCTGAAAAGTGCTGTAGAAAACAACAGTGATCCAGCGACTGTGTTGTTATCATCGGTACTCCTGCTTCTTGCCAAAGGTGGTAAACCTACTTCGGCTAGCGGGAAGTTCGTACAACGTCTTATTTCTGAGCTAGAAGATTCTCTTCCAAAAGTAAGTTAAATTCTTTTTAGTTAATATCTAAACGGTTTAGTCACTTCATGAATTGCTCGTATCTTGCCAGCAAGGTGTCGTAAACTGTATAAAAAACAAAAATGATGATATCGCCAAGGAGATGCTTACTGACGATATTCGGAAACTTACTCAAGCTGTACTGTCAGAGTAATGTTCTTCGGTGTTTTTAACATTTTAATATTCGTATGGTTATCAGAGGTTTTATTGTAAATTTCAAAATTGTTGTTTTTTTAAATAAAGTATTTAGCAGATCTAAACATTACATGGTATATGATAAATAAATGTATGGCAAATGATCAGACTGTGCTTGAAATTGTTTTCAAGGCTATTCTTCGCAGAATGTAAGCCGTAGAGAGTGGAAGCAGTACTTCGTTAGTGGTTTTGAGTTCAGAACGAATGTGGCATGTGAGAAGTTTTTTTTTGTTCGGTATCGGGTATTGCTAGCCGAAATGACCTTTTCACAAACAATGGTCATCGGTGTAAAACGAAAAGTCTATTGTCTGGCCAGCTTCCGCTGACTCAGATTGGGCGAATTCTCCGGTCATCTCTCGAATTCCACGTTCTCTTATTGTCTCGGTCAAGATAAAAGACGGCCGAAGAAGTAGTATTTAGAGTGCCGGTCCAACCATCCTCCACTAAAAATGGGTGCCGCTTTCAATTTCCTTATTTCGCTGCTCCTCGTCGTCTGCCTAACAGAAATGATTACCGCCCAGTGTAAGTCTCTCTTCCCACTTCTTCCTACAGTTTCAGGGGGATATGGCCCCTACGGCGGAATGGGTTACGGTGGCTACGGAGGAGGCTGGGGATTTAGGCGGCGAATGATGATGGGAATGTACAACCCCTACAGTAGGGCCCTCTTATTTAATTATTCGCCGTTTTAGGAATGTATGGAATGTATGGCCGATAGTCTTCTTCCGAGAAGTCCCTCCCCCCTCTCATATGTCATATTATCAGAAATAAAATAAATGTTTCTAATCCCGGAAAGGTGTGATAGCTGCCAATGTTGAATTGGAGGAGGGAGAGAGAATTGGGCGATCCACCTGGAGGCTATCAGTAATAGTCTTCTGTTCAAAGGAAGGCTGGTCGGGTCCTCGCCCATCCCTTGGCCACCTGAATATCCCTTGAGGCCATCTCTCTAGTCCCTCTAGAAGTAAGGCCAGAAGTGAGGGCAGGGAGGAGGCAGTAAGAGTCCTAATCCCCGGTTTATTTTGTCGTTCTGCCAGGTGCGTCGGCCAGTAGCGTAGGGCGTGTTTGAGGTAAAGAGTATATGTTTGCTCTGGCGAGCCACTGACCGACTGGCTGCGCGGTCACCCTTCCAGCCGGCTGTACGCAAAGGCGAACACTCTTGAAACGCGCTTTGTGCCTAAATTTGTATGAGTCACACGGATCTCTGCTGCTTCCTCGTCCCCTCTGACCCCCTCCAAGAGTCTCTACCCCTTTCCCGAGGTCGCATTTTCCAGTCAGAGCAGTCCTCTTTGTCCACCGTTTTTTCGAAGGCGCACACTCCCTCGTTGGTCTTGTTCCGAGTCTTTCCATCTGCTCTCGCTTTCTCTTTTTATGAACTGCTCCTTCCAGCCAGCCACACGGACCATCCATGCGGTGGTGGGCTTTTCTTCTGCTGGTGCTGCCCACCCGGCAGCAGCAGCAGAACACCCTCAACCAGAACATCGGCGTGAACATCGGCGGAGTGCCGGGACAGCAGACGGCGGCCCAGTCGACGCTGTTCACCGGCAGCGGTGCCAACCCATTCTATGGAGGTAGGCCACATCTTACCTGGGGCCCGTGTTTGTGCGAGTGCTACCAGGGTTGGAGCAGCGCCTGAGAGCAACTGTCAACACTGGCCAGCGACTACTAGAGCGCACGACCCGACGGTCACTAGCACACATTAGCCTAACATTTCCGACGACGGGGATCGGGCAAAAAAGATGAACTATCGAGCCAAACACGTCTTCAGTGAACCTCGTGCCATTCGGGCCAGAAGTCGGGGACATGAAGGTCAACCCGGGCATGTTGACCGCTGGTATGACCATCGACCTGCATATGGTTTGTCTCGTCGTCCTCCCCCTCCCAATCTGGCCTCTTTCAGTTCTTCCCCTTCTACGGAGGACTCTACAACTACACCACGGTCAGTACGGCCTCTTTACCCTCCCAACTCAATGTGGCCTTCTAATTGGGCGAATTTAGCTCTCTGTGAATGGCTACATGGGATTCGCGACAGTTTTGGACCAGGGCCCGACGATCAACGTGGGCCCAGACTCGACGGACTGGCCGAGGCAGGAAGATCCAGCCATGATTGCCCCATTCCTCTGTAAGCAGCAGATCCCCCAGTCGGGCAACCCGGCCATGCGCTCGGGAGTCTACTACCGCCTGATCCTCCGGCAGTCCCTGTTCGGCCAGGAGTCGGGGGCCAATCTCAACCAGGGGCCATCTATGCAGCGGTCGGGCTTTTTCGGCCAGCCGGCCGCGCTGGCCTGTCCCGGCACTCCGGACACCTATGTACGGTGTGATGCCCAGAGTGACTACTTCTTGGACGAGATGATGAGATGGCTACAGGGTGGGTTGACCGACTAGCGAGAAGACGGGCAATGTTCAGAAGGAGTAGCCGGGGCCTCGATGTTCCGGGCTGACGCCGCCCTCGTGGTCACCTGGTTCAATACGGCATCTGCCATCTCGGGCAGGTCCGACATCGACGCCGGGCAGACTGCCACGTATCAGGTAACATAGGACTGGCCTCTATTGGGCGGCTGGCTTGAATCTTGATTATAATTAAATTCCAGGCCATCTGGCTAACAGACTCCCCCGGTCGCCTGTCCTACACTATTTTCAACTACGACCGTCTCGGCTTCGACGCCCAAGATTTCCGGGCCAACTCGAGGAGTGGCCGTTGCCGAGCCATCTTCAACGGCGGCAACCACACTGGGGTGGTCGACGTCGATCCCACCCAAGCCTACAAGAACACCCCGAAGGTACTGGCCCAGCGGTCGGGAGTGCCCCACATGGTTCGCGGCCGGTATATGTTCCGAGTGGACGACGTCGTCCGCCCGGCCGGGTGCAGCAACAAAACCGGAGGCACATGTAAGCATTCTCCTACCACGTGAATGATCCTCCCGCTTTAGATCCCATCATGATCTACCCCAACATCGTCAATATGCTAGGTATTTTTGGCACAAACAGAAAAGACTCTCCCCTACCTTTCAGGAGAGATGACCGTGGACATCAACGCCATCTGCTTGGACCAGACACAGACCTACATCCTTATGATAGAGGAAAGAGAGGTCCCCCTTCCTATTGGCCGACAGAGACCGTCGAGATTCAGGTCGCCTCCTGCGTCGTCTTAAACCCGGCCATTGCGCGGTGTAGTCTGCCGAAAATCTATGATTGGGGCACGAAGACGGTCTACTTCCAGCCGGAATCCCGCGGAGCCAACGACGAAAAAGCTTTCGTCGGCTACATTTACTTCGGTATTTCCCTTGTCGAAGACGTAACCGTCCGAAATTGCAGTGCCTCCGACCCTGGACCCGATGCGACTGGACATCGGCAATCTATACGAATGGTACAAGAATCCAATGACGAATTATGTGAGTCGAATGGAGGAGGGAGAAGACGGCACTGATTTCAGCTGATGCCCATTACTTGGTACCCCCGAAACTTCACGAATCCCGACCTCTTGACGGGCCTCAACTCGATGCAGACACGGCTCTCCGACGACGCCTTGTACTCCGTTCAACTGGGGCTATACGTCATCGGATACAGAGAGTACAAGGACGACGAGGTGACCGCAACAGAGCCACCCCTGATCCCAGGTTTAGATCAAAAAGTTCCGCCCAGAGCATCGGACGCTAGCCCGGCTGGCCACCTACAGCAACAGGAACTCGTTCGACTACCGCTGGAGACCCCAGGAGGAGGTCATCAATCTGAACCAGGTCCAGCAGTGGTACCTGACCGACTGGGAGCGGATGCACACCCTTTACACCTACAGGACGGGCTACCTCAAACTTGCGCCCCTCCGCCCGAACGACATGAATGCCACCAACCTGCTGGCCGGGTCCGTCTGCCCTTCTTCCCTTCCAACCACATCCTCTCTTTAGGCTGGTCTCCGCCCCGATCTCCCTGCACTGGCTCTGGTCCCCCAACCTCCAGCAGTACACGGGGATCACCTTCAATCCCCAGGAGCAGAATCTCCGATCCCAGTTCGTTAATGAGAAGTCCCGCGAGATGTGCCACGACTGGTCAGTTCTGCCCCTTTCAGTGTTTCCACAACCGGAAGATGTTCAGGTACGACGAGGACGGGGCCCTGCAAAACTTCATCAGGGACACGGAGACCAACAGCTCGTGCCCCTGCATCGAGACGCAGGCTCGCCTGGACTTGGGACGGTTCATGCCCCACCCCAGGTGTTCCCAGGTGAGGAGGTCGTGAAGAGTGTCGACGGGCCCGTTCAGATGTTCCGTGATATCACGTGCACGTCGGTCATCGGTTCCAAAAACTGTTACATGAGTGCCCAGAACATCTACTCGACCTACGCGGAGAAAGGCCATTACGGCGACTACGGCAGGCAGGAGTACGCCGAGAGAACTACCCAGTGAGTCCCTTTCTCACTGACTTCTCTATCCGCCGGGTTCCAGACGATTCATGACCCACTACGGGCAGGTCTGCTGCTATGACGAGACGGGCTTCCTGATGCAAACCCCCTATCAGCCAGTCATCAAGACCCAGAAGGAGTACTTCTACAACCCGGGCTACCCCCTCCGGGCCTACGAGTTCGGCACTGCCCCCTACATGGGACAGTTCGAAGTAAGACCCACTCCCTTCCAAGGAAACCCTCTCCTAGGTTCCGGGACTGTCCGTCTTCCACCACGACTACATGCCCTACTTCCTCTGCTGTAAGTTCACGGACTTCCGTTGCCAGCTCTTCTACTGGAGGAGGCCGTCCTCCGCCTGCCAGGAGTACCAGCCGCCGGCCATCGGTGGGTCTGCTTGTCCCTTCTCTTTCTAATCCTCGTTAAACAGGACAGGCCTCCGGACTGGGGACCTTCATTACGATCGACAACGACAAGTTCATCTTCGACGAGCCGGGAGTCTACAACTTCCTCTACATCCCGCAGACCATCCGGACACCCGAAGTGAAGATCCAAGTCCGGTTGGAGAGGTACCCCAACAGGAAGGTCGACTTCGGTAGGTGTCGCCTTCTCCGAGCCGAGCCACGGATTTAGGACTTCTTGGCCGCTACATCTCCCAATCCGACCTCGTGCAGCCCATCAACGCCACGGTTATCACAGGTTGGTATCTCTCATGCATTATGGACTGTTTCAGGCATTGCACTGGAGGCCTCGGGAACAGACCGAGTCCACGTGATGTCGAGGAAGGACACGCGCCGCTTCCGCTACCGGACGGATATTCTCGTAGGAAACATCCTGCGCTATTTCGACACGATCCGCCTTCAACGGTTCAAGGGGGTCCTCGTGTACGTGAACAACGTGGAGAGGGGACAGCCGGAGATCTACGTGGTCCTGGAGGAGGCGCAAATCGGTGTCCGGATCAGGGAGTCCTACGCGCTGGACATCGACCGTCTGTCCATGTACCAGGAGTCGATGGGTATGCTCGACGTCCAGCTCTCCGTGCCGCCGCAATACGGAGTGGTCAGTTATCCCGGGAGCAGCTCAAATGGCAAAATACTTACAGCGTCCGGATGGAGACAAGACCCAGGAGGCCGCCCAACGGCAGTATTACAATCTGCCCCGAATCAGTGGCCTCATGAGGCCGTTCCCGGACCAGACGAGCGGCGCCCTCTACCAGGGCTTGACCATCAACGACGTCAACTCCGACTCCTACAGACAACAGATCATCGCCAACTGTGGGTTGCCCTGAAGTGATTGGTAGAAAGAAACATTTTCAGACCGAGTGTTGGGCACAGGAGAACCCGGCAGCCAGCAGAACACGGCGGGCACACTGGCGCAGGGGCTGCCCTCTGATAACATGGTAGGGCACACACTGTCAGGGGCCAGCAGTCCTTTCAGTTCACCACCTCAAAGGACGAGGACAAGCAGTTCAACGTCTTCCCCGAGGCCAACAGTCGCGCCGGCCCCATCTACAAAGCGGCCCCGTTCTACGAGACGTACGGCTGTCCGCCTCCCCTCATGATTCGTGTTTAGGGGCGCCCATCGCTTTGTGCCCGAGTCGGGGCTGGACATCACCCAGTTGCTGAACAACTGCAGAGACCTCCAGGACAACCAGCAAGGTACGACACACACGGCCAGGGGTCAGCGGCCATTTCAGTGAACATGCAGCCCCTGCAGGCCGGCATCAACATAGCTTACGGGCTGGCGAACTGTCCGGACGACCCGGGCACCATCATGTCCGATTGTGGCGACAACGTGAGTGCCGCGCCTCGGCTGAGACGAACGGCCGGGTTTTCAGGTGCCGTGTCTCTACAGCTACGCCCTGCTCAATTCGAAAATACTGGCCAACGAGGAGCAGGACGCATACAACACGTTCATCACGGAGAGGGTCGAGGCCATCAAGCCATGTCTGTTCAGTCCCCGCACCCCCCGGATAGACCGTTTCAGACAACAGTTGTGGGGCCATCAACATCGAGTACCCCGAGTACATGATGAAACTGCCGGCCCTGGCTCCGGGCTACATGCAGGGCAACGTGGCTCGGTTCGAGTGCTACCAGTCGCATTGGATCAAGGGACACAACGAGTACAAGTGTAAGCGAGGCCGGCAGACGCCACCGACGCGATTCAGGCGGCATCGTCGTCGACTACAACAACCCCAACACGTACCGCTTCGAGTGGAACAAGGGCGAGCAGCCCTGGTGCCGCTCGAGGGTCAAGGAGAACTACTTCCGGTACATCGCGGTCTTCTTTGGAACGGCCGGCTGTATAATTGTCAGTTGGCTGGGTAGTCGGGATCGGTCCCTCTTCAGGCTCTGATCATGGTCTTCCTCCTCTGTTGGTGCTGTAAGCAGAGACGGCGGCAGGAACAGGAGACGGCCTATGGAACCACCTCGGGCAAGACCAACACTGTTCGTTTTGGCTCTCTCCTGTTGATCTCCTCAATTTTTAGGCTTTCGAGAAAGAGCCAGCCCCGTTCCGGATAGGCTCGCCGGCTGCATTGTCCGAAGAGCCGCGGGTGGCGGGCAGGGCCACCCCCACGGCCCTGGAACCAGCACGCTTTACTCCGATGTCGGCCGGCACAGCTCCTGAGCCTCATCTCTTCGGGTTCAACACAAGCGTCTAAGGGAGGGAGACTTCGGCCTCAGGAAAAACTTCAAACATATCGCGCTCTGCCATGTCTTTCTTTATTTATTACTGTAAATGTTATACATTTCGAGTAGTAAAACTATATTTTATTATAACCCAATGTCCCTACACAGCTCGCCGAGGTCGGTACCTCAAAGGTCTAAAATGGCTAGAATGGTCCCGCAGCGACCACATGCCAGTTTTTTATATATATGTTTCTACATATTTTCACGTGTTTTCGATGTTTTATTCGGTCTTATCGACCCCGAGTTACTATAGAACAAAAGAGGAAAACCTAAAATAACGCAGATTTGAAGCTAATGGAAAATCAGTGAATTTTGTTCCGAAAATAACCAAAAAATAATTTTTTCTCACGATATTCTTCCATTGATAACTTAAAATGCTCCCCCTAACGAGACTAATTGATTGCAGTAAAAATGAAAAAGATCGAATGTCACAGTTTTGAGAAATAAATTTTCAAAGATGTGCGACACAAAGGAAGTTGTTAGGCTGGTGCGACATGCAGCCGGTGTCCTCTTTCGTTCGCTCGCTGTCTCGCATATTGGCCACCGATTATATTCTGCTTTGACAATTTCGTTCTTTTATAAAAAAAACTATTATCTGTAAACAAAACAAAATACACTATAACAGCTATAAAACATGCCCTTTTTCCGCACACAAATTGTTTACGAAGTCTGATCGATAAAAACATCCCTCCCGTTTGCATCCCAATCCACTCATTCCTGACCTCGACTGGTCCCGGTTAATTACCCCGCCGGACCACCTGATCTGGTGACTGCCGTTATACTATTCAAGTGATATGTCTTATGCTTTTGTCTATTTTACACAGGCTTTCTCTAAAAATATAGTTACCAAAAAAATTGTGTTCCTTGTTCGAAGTGACAACAAAAAACAAGGGTTGAATCGATGGCAATTTCCTGTCAGCCGCCGTTTGGAGTTGGAATGTTGCTCTTCTATTTTTATGTCTTCGATTCGTTCATTATGGAGCGGGCGCGAATGCTCCAGCTGTATTTGCTCTGCCCATTCTCTCCCTTTCACGTGTGTCTCCTCTCTCTAAACAAACTTTTCCAGGATGAACCGTTGATGTTTTCCGCAGCCCTGATGGCCCGGTCCCCGGCAGTGGTGCCCGCCGATGGCAACCCGGCCTACGAGTACAGCTATCCTCCCAGCTCTTCGCCATCCAACGGGTCAGTTCCAGCACGAGTGATAGAGAACCCCCGGTTGTCATGTGCCACTTTTCATTTATCGATCATCGCCGTTCACCCTTCTCCTCCTGTCGAAAGGTCACCGCCTCGTACCCTTGCCCCTTTCTGCCCTCTTTCTGATGTATCGGGGGTTGCGCACCCTTTCCGAGGGTCCTCCCAATCGATGCCCATCTGTCCAGAATATCCGATTTGGGAGTGCCCGGCTGATTTTCGTCGCTATCTTCACTAATTCCCAGATTTTGTCCTTAGGAGGGGGTTTATCTCGCCCGCTCGGCCACCTGCAGCGATGAAAAACGGGCAGAGGCGGTTCCATTTGGACATCGATTTGCCCGGCTCATCTGTCCATCTGTTTCTTGTTTTCAGCACACTTTACACTGTCCTCTGCACCTCACAAATGTCTTTTCAGCTGGTTCTCCGGACTACGGGCCAAGATCAGTCAGCTGGCGAGTATTTCCGAGTGGATGAGCCAGTTGGGTGTCCCCAAAGAGAGCATGGTGAGTCAAGTCAAACATTTCTCGCTCTTTTCCTGTTCCAAAAAGGGGTCGGCGAGGGGGGAGGCCACCCGGTGTTACACAGACGAGCATGGTTGCAGCCTTCCGTCTCGGAGAGGACGTCCTCCCCGTCGCTGGACTACGGCGAGGACACCATCAACTACAACACGATCTCCCTCGACGACCACGTGATCATGCCCGACCCGGAGGACGAGGTATCTCCCACTTCGAAGGGCGACAGAGACGGGCACATTCAGAGCTGGGACTGGGCGACGTGTCTCCTGGCGGATCTGGACAGTTGCCACCAGTGGAACGACACCCTCGAGAGACAGCACTTCGGCCCCCTGCAGGGTCTCCTGACCCTCGGCTCCCGGAAGAAGGCCCAGGGCCACCAGTTCGCGTAGGTGCCCGAAGGGAGAAGGACCCAGTCCTTGCAGACCGATGAGTCTCGTGCAGCCGACCTGGTGTGACAAGTGCGGAGACTTCATTTGGGGCATCCTGAGGCAGGCCGTCAAGTGTGAAAGTGAGAGGATTGCCAACTGATGGCCAACGGGTCTTCAGAGTGTAACTACACGTGCCACCAGCGGTGTCAGGACCTCGTCAGCCTGGACTGTCGCTCGGCCGGCTCCTCCCTGGCCTCAGGTGTGTCCTCCCCTTGTCCCCCCTTTACTCTTCCTCCAGATGACTACCCCGGCATCTATCCCAAGTTGCCCGACGGCACACTGGGCACCATCCCGAAAGAACTCCGTCTGCCGGCCCTGTCCTCGCCGTCCCGGGCCGACTCCGACAAAGAGAACTCCGTTGAGGTGAGGTGTCGGCCATTCTTTCCCTATCCAAACAGAACCCACTCTTCTCCAAGTCCATGGACAGCAGCAGCCTTCCCCGATCCTTCGTGTCGATGGCCAGCGATCAGCGGGGGAACGCCTTCCGGGTACAGGAGGTCTACGTGAAGGAGGACACGCCGTTCGAGTGGTCGCCCGGCTACCAAGAGATCCAGCTGGTCCAGAAACTCAATGAGTTTAACCGTCTTTCGGAGACCGAACACATGATCCTGGTCAGTGCCCCCCTTCCCCGGCCATCTAGCCAATTCAGAGCCCAGACGGGTCGTCATTCTCCGGTCACATTCAAGTCCACATGAATTTCACCCGGCCGATCAGCGTCGTCGTCGGAGAGGGTCCCCCTACAGTTTTCGACATGGCCAACACAGGTCAGAGACGTTTATTTCTGGATGGATCTCCTCCGCTCGGTGGAGAGTCTCCTCAGGCGACTGGCCTTGTTCTCCAACGGCGTCTCATCGGCTCGTGGGGTCGGGGTGAAGCGGCACAGCCGGTTCTCGCTGTGGTACATCGGCTCCCTCTAAATTTCGCCTTTTATTCTCCCATCCTCCCTTCTTACTTTTAATGTAGACGGCTCTCCGAGAGGAGTCGTCGGTCGACTGACCGCCCTCGACCCTAAATGCCTTTGCGTAGCCCTAACCCCGAGAACTGACCTGGCCTTTGTCGGATTGCCGGAGTCGAGCTGCTGCCCGCCTCATTCATATTCAAAGATGGCCCTAAACAGTCGCATTTGTCATGGAAATGTTCCTTGATCACTGATTCTTCGGGGTGTTGACGGGGTCGTGGGCGGCCGTTTTGGGGAACCCGCGGGTGGAGTTGGCTCAGACGGGACAGTGAGACGGCGGGTAATCTCGACGGTTACGTAGTTGGTTATTGCATTGGCTATGGCCCCGAGGCAGGTGTCCCTCTCCGAAAAGCTGTCCTGTAAAAGAGTTGCCCACACGGGAAATGCCGCTCACGTCTGTCCTCTCCTCTCCTTGGGCCCGCCATTGAGCCGCCTGAATTTGAAAGTGAGCACCAGAACGCAAACCAACCTCTCGAATAATGTCATTCAACTCCTCCTCGAATGTCTTTTTCTCCATTTTCGAGTCAACTGAAAGGCGGTCAAATTGGCCGAGAGGGTCGAGAGCAAAACAGGAAGGAAGAAGCCAAGGAGACGGGTCGGGTAAGGGGGATCGATGTCTCGTAAGCAATTAAAGATTAATGAGGCCCACGGCCAGGGAGACCGGTGATTGTCGGCCGATTGCAGGTAAGAGCACGACCCGCCAGCGGACGATCACCTCCTTCTTCCTGCCCCGAAACACGGCGAAGACGATCAACATAAATAGCGCCATGACTACGAGGTGGGCAGCCCCGAATCCGAGAAGATTCCGCCCTTTCAGACAGATGATCGTGACTCTTCTCCGGAAATTCCGGGTGGCCGACAACCCAAGGAAATTCGCTCTTTATGAGTGTCGCCAGGCGGCGGACGAGGAAAAATGCACCCTGCTGAGTGAGTCAAAAACAGAAAAAGGGGGCCCTGATTCAATTCGGCCGGCTACGAGGCGGCAGACGCCAGAAATGGCCGGGAGATTGAGTTAACTGAAATGTTTCGATTATTCAAATGGAGCGCCTAATGTGGAGAATAACAAGAGGATTCCAGGGCGACTCGTCCGGATCAGCGACGACGTCTGTCCCTTGAAGGTGGTCCTGGGATGGGGCTCGGCCACCGCCGGCCATTCCTTGGTCCTCCAGGAAAACGACACCGGCAATATTCTGGTACGGCCTGTCCTCCTCCACCCAGTCTAATTCCCATTTCAGTGGGAGGCCTTCGAGGTGCCGGAACTAGAAAATTTCATCCGGATCCTGGCCATGGAGGAGAAGCAGTACAGCTGGCAGATACAGCAGAGATACAACCAGTACAGGTAGGAGAGGACGGGACCGGCCACCCTCTTCAGCTATGCCGTCAACGCCGAACTCCGCCGTCGGGGCTACTCGGTCACGGACACGGACATCCCACCCCCGATGGATGTCCTCCCGGGGCATCAGCCGAGAGGGGCCGACGGGTACGGTACTTCGGACAGTCTGGTGGTGACGGAAGAAGAACCCCAATATGTCAACATCGAACAGCTCCGACTTCAGCAGAGTACGCGGTTGTGATCTCTCCCCTTATTTCACTTCTTCGACGAGTATTTCACTACCTTTGTGATTTCAACTTTTGTAGAAATACTGTTTTACCTAGGATAAAATACATGAAACCTATTCCCATTAGGACAGGTGGACAGTTAGAGACACATGCGGGACTTTCCTGCGACGTCCAAGCTGGCTTTTGGGAGTTTATACGATTGGCGACTGCCTATAAACAATACTCATTCTTTAATTTCATTTCTCTCGCCGTAACCTGTCCCCGAGGCCACTAAACCGGCCCAGTCTTCCAGTGTGATGACATCAGACCTAGATATCAGTTTCTTTTACTTGCCTTTTCTTTCCGGGTCGTGAGTTCTAGAAAATATTTGTCCAGCGCGAGTGACCAGTCTCGCCCTTGCCTACTCACTGTTTCTTCATATAAACCCACAGGGAAATTTGTCAAGCAAAAAGCGACGAAGCTGATAGACAGATCTAGCCGTTTTGAGCCTTTCTATTTTCAACATTTCGATTGATAAAATAGTTATGAACCCCCGCTTCAGATGTCGATTTGGGATTCACTATCTTCACTTAGTTTTGATCAATATGGACCGGTAATTCTTCTCTTTGGAATTATGACGATTTTTCTCATGGCGTGCGTTATTCACAGCATTAGGCAGAAAACGAATGAGGTAGTGTGAAATATAACAAGGAAAAACGCTCCATATTTAAGGAGCAATCATTCGATCATATACAACCGCCGCCTACCCATAAGAATATCATCGTCACAAATGGAAATACGGGTGATGAGAGAACTGTTGATGCATAGATATTTTAAATGCTCTATTGTGTGAACAAGAAGATTGAAAGATTTTCCTTAAAACTTTATCTATTATAAATATGTGTTAAAATGTACAAAGTAGTAAAAATTCGAATGTAACAAGCTAGTAGATAAATGCTTACTGACTAGGAAGGCTAGGAACATACATCATCGAGAGCTTACGATGAGTATCGGCATCATCAAGACAAGTGGAACGAACAAGAGCCGCAGTCACCATATACGGATCACAATTGGAAGATGGACGGCGGTCTTCGAAGTAGCCCTACAAATTGGAAAATATATTTAACATTTTGTCTAAAGATTGCATAAATGGACATAATAACAAAACCACGATCATAAAAACAGGGAATAAAAATAATTACTTACATATCCTTCATCGCTAGTCTGCCGAGGAATTCTAATAGAGCTAGCACGGGAGGCTACACCATACGAGAACTCATTAATCGAAGCGGTTTCATGGTGACCAGTGAGACGACGTTCATTATCCTAAACATTCTACTATAATAACTCAGTAATTTCTCTCACCCGTCCTCGATGGGGATCGTAGTAAGCAATGTGCTCCTTATGAACGAGACTGAGCTTATTGATAGCGCTTAGAATATGATCGATTCCTCCCTTTTCACGCATGGCTTTGGTGGAAAAATTTGTATGACAACCAGCTCCGTTCCAGTCTCCTTTGATAGGCTTTGGATCAAGCGACGCAACCACACCGTACTCCTCAGCGACTCGGTGGAGAAGGAATCGAGCAATCCACAGCTGGTCTCCCATATCGATCCCTTCCACAGGTCCAACTTGGAATTCCCACTGAAATTTGGTCCTTCAAAATACGGGCTTTAAAACGAACCTGTCCAGGCATAACTTCAGCATTAATTCCAGAAATTTGAACACCGGCATAAAGGCACGCGCGATAGTGAGCTTCGACTATATCTCTTCCATAAACCTTACCAGCTCCGACGCCACAATAATAGGGCCCTAAAAATAGTTAATGCCTGAGATGAATACATTACCTTGAGGACCGGGGAATCCATTCTTAGGCCAACCGAAGGGGTGGCCATCGATATCCAAAAGAGTATATTCCTGTTCCATTCCAAACCAGGGACGCTGATCTTTGGCTAGTTCCATGACTTCAACACATTTTCGGCGATGGTTAGTTGCTAAAATAATCCCCAAATCAGTGTCAAGTTAACTAAATACCTGTGGGTTGCCACTTGTTATCTAACGTTTCGCACAGCACAAGTTTGTTGTCACCACGACGAAAGGGATCAGGGAAAATAGCCACAGGTTTTATATAAACGTCTGAATCTTCTCCTTTGGCCTGGCCTGTCGATGATCCATCGAAATTCCAAACGGGAAGCTCTAGAAAGTTATTTTTTAGAAAGTGAAATAGTACGCATGAATCACGTGAATCAGAGCAAGACATAATCAAACTAGAAAATATCAAATTTCTGCGTAAGCAAAAATACTGTCCTTACTTACCGCTTGCATGCTTAGGAACAAAGTCGATAGTACGCGTCTTAGAGCGTAAATTTTCGCCTGATCCATCGACCCATATGTAACAAATTTGGACCGATTCTTTCTGGTCGAGTTCTAGAAACCGCTGGGTGATTCCCTTATCCGTTGCGAATTGAGCCCTCAGATTACTGGTAGCCATAGCTGCCTAAAAGTTTCTATGAGAAAGTAGTTATATGAGCTTTGAAGAGACTGAGAATGCAATTGTATCCGAAAAATATGAGTGTGCAACGGGTGTGTACTCTGTGCGAGAAGCCACCCTCCCGCTCTGTCTACGCCTTACTTTCAGCTCGAGTTTTTTTAATACCCAAAGTAACAAATATATACAGCCACCGTAGATGAAATAAATAGCAATGGGGAACGAGGAACAAATAACGTGAACCACAATGTCGCAGAATTGTGGGAATTCACGGGAAAAAATCAGGGAAACTCGCAGCTGGCGCAACCTCGAAATTTTGAAAAATACAATTTCCTGCTTTGATTTCGGGACCGTTCGCTGGAGTCATTGGATCTAATATATAAGAGACGCCGTTTTTTCTTGAAAATCGACTCGGAAAGTGTATTTTC
Organism: Oscheius dolichura; assembly: GCA_932521035.1. Taxonomy (NCBI): domain Eukaryota; kingdom Metazoa; phylum Nematoda; class Chromadorea; order Rhabditida; family Rhabditidae; genus Oscheius; species Oscheius dolichura. The sequence goes on from OW051495.1 coordinate 5,312,423, forward strand.
CATGAATGTAATAGCCAGCTTACTAAACTGTGAGCTATACAATGGTGACGTGCTTCCTAAAAACTTAGGAAATAGGTGGTGGGCTGCTGGTTGACGTATGATAAGATTTTCTAATCATAGCTAGGTCTTAGTCCTTATCTTCTTCCTACTATATGCACTGGTTACTATAATCACTAGTTTTGACCCTCCCCAAAGTTATGGCAAGTCCATATTATCCACCTTCTCTTTCATTAGGTATATACATGGTTCTATTATGGATGATCCGCGTCCACTTTTAGTTTCGTGTTCTTCAAATCTTTCCATTACGCTCAAAAACCATGCAGCATACGGAAATGGCTTATATTGACTAACATTTTTTCAGTAATGGCATCTTCATCTAATCCAAGTGCTTCTGTTGCATCTGGTTTGTGATATCTATGTATAAATATTTGTTCTTTAGAAACACAACAAGAAGACACTGATTCTACTTACAAATACGTAGATTTTGCGTGCAGCATTTGTGAACTAAAAGAAAACTGTTTCTATGGAAAACTAGCCTGTGGAAATGGACGGTTCGGAAAAGATGTAAGCAGAGTAGAAATAATAAAAAGTTTAGCTACCCACATGAGGTTTATTACATGCGTGACCCATTTGAACCTCCTTCTAAAAGAGGAAGAAAACCAATGCTCTTTGATTTTCTGGTATTAGGAACAGTTTGCCATACATGCCTACGTGCTGTTTGTATTCACAAAGTTTCAATTTTTCATACCCAACACATAAATTTAGTCATGTTCAATTTTTTTCATGAATCATTTCTGCGTCGATTGCATTAGTCGTGAACGGAGAAGCTTTCCAGACGAAGTAATTCAGGTATCATAATCTTTATACTTTGCCAAAATGGCCTTGTTACAGCTGGTCAGTAAGGCACAAGACAGCCATATTCAATTTAATGAACATTCCAATAAGACGCCAACCAATTAATAAAATATTTATCTGTATAAAGCTAAAATAATAATTATTGTGTTTGGTGAGTAAAAAATTCAGGCAAGATGATAACAAATGTCAAACAGTGGTTAAATGCTTAGGTCATCGGGAATATGCAATGTATGGTTGATTGAGATTTTGATGTCACCGGATTAAATAGTGAGATGTTATTCGACTTTGTGCACTTTTCGCTTAATGACTTGATTGGTTGATTTCTCATCGATAATTTTATTAGCGTTGAGATCTTCTTTAGGCTCATCGGTGAGCTCAATGTTATCCGTCTAAAAATATTTTGAAACGACGCAAAAGTAATATTACTTTGGAAGTTTTCGTTGCAGCAACATAGCGATTGTTTTTCTTCATGTAGGCGTGGTAGAAGAAATTACAAAATAGAAGAAAGTAGGTGAAATAAATAGCAAAGCAAAGCCCCAAGTTTTCGTAGGTCTGCTGGCAGTATTGGCCCGATTTCTAAAAAAGCTCATACCTTATGAGATAATGGCTTACCTTGATATTATAGACATGAATACCAATGGTAACTCCCATGACCATCTGCGAAATCTGTAAAATTGTAACCAACATAGCAACTTGTTTCGGTGGACGGAATTTGATAGCACTGAGAGCATAATAAGAATACATAAGGGCGTGGACTCCGTAGTTCATCCAAATAAACCAGCGTCCTGAAACTAAATTATAACTAAAATACTACTTTGCACCTGAAGCAGTATGGTCTTTATATGCATGCCAGGTGTACATGAGAACGGTAATATGATGATACCAATGAAGAAACAGTAGGGGCCGCTTGCGAAGAACAATAAAGCCAGTATCAATAAGTTCAGCTACCTGCAAAAGAAGTAAAACATACGCGTTCAACGTACTTTGCTCATTGCGAACTGTTCAGTCCAGAATCCGGTTATTCCTTGGGCATATGATGCAACACATACCGAATATGTGAATGAGTTGCTATTACAAACGGTATCATACAAATAAAAACACCTACTCTTTCAAGCTCCAAAACCACTCTGGAGACATTCTTACAAAACCAAGTAGAGAAAAGATGGCTAAAGCAGCATTCCACAAAAAGAGAATAGCATCCAACTGGAATGGTTTACGAGAGGCCATCAGCTGAATATTATTACATCGACTATTTCTTGCCAAATTATTGTTAGTGCGCATATTTAGAGATATTTACAAAAAAAGGATTTCACTAACCTTCTGACCCGCAAAAATTGCAACTACGTAACCGACGGACCAAGTAAGTGAATGTTGCCAATTTCTCTGCATCCATGTCGTGGATCCGACTGCATCAAAACTGTCCTCCAGCGGAAGAATGATAGAGTAGTTATCCGCTCCATATCGTGGCTGATAATCGTATCTCGCCATTTACCCTGAAAATAAATTCAACGAGAGTAAGGTGACTAATAAAGCGTTGGAGAGCTAGACTGAAAAATGGCGCCATTGACAGTGATTCACGTCTGCGATCATCGAAAGCAAATATTGAAGCAGAAAAATATAATAGATTATAAGTAAACTTTGATCAGGCACTTCTAATTGATAGGCGATTGGTTGAAATGGAATTTTTTTAACAAAATTCCGAGAGGTGAAGCAGAAATCTAAGTCAAGGTATCAAATCCAATCCAAGACAAAGTAAATTAATGAGAAGGTGAATCTGCGAAAGATGTCTACAGTGGATACAATGAGTTTTTGCCTATTATGCCATCATATGTCAGTGGTGGTACTCAGGGTAGCAAAGCTATAAATATCATAACACTAACCGATACTATTGCTTTTCTATAAATAAAGATAAAACCAGGAAAATAATAGCAAAGAGAAACAGAAGGGATCAAAGGAACTGATAAGCAGAGCTGCCATTCAGGTAGCGGGGGCATGCCGCCGATGGGGTGAGCGATGTGTCTCGCTTGTTGCGGGATAGAAACCGGTAAAGAGTGCTACGCCTAGCTGCGGGCTCCGGTCATTTCAAGTTTTAGATACAAAGAAATCCTGCTTATCATCCGCTATTGCGTCGAGAGAGGCTAATTCGACGATGACATAACACAGCGCGGGCGTGCAACCGCTAATTCTTCCTCATATTTTTGACCATTGCTTGAATAGTATTGGGCAGAGACTAGTTTAGCAGAAATGTTTCTGTTGGCAGATAATGAGAAAAGAGAAAGCCCACTGCGGAAGACCAACCAGCACAACTGGCCCAACGCCCTCCTGTGATTAAACGACAGGGAGCAAGGGACAGCCGTCGAGGCAGCGATCGATTTATGAAGGAGGAAGAGTGCAACCTGCCACTTCCTTTTGTGCCATAGGGCGGGGATAATCTGTTCCTCCAATAGTGCCGAAGACTATTGAACTTATTGAGCGATGAAAAGTTACCTTCAAACATTTATTCTTTTTTTCACGTTTATTCAAAGTTCTTTTTTATAGAGAGTTTAGGCGTTCACCTAATATAACAATAGAAAAGTGCGTAAATCAACAAAACATGTAGCAAACTTGGTAACTAAGAAAACGCTTGTGAAACGCGTTCAATTTTTGATAAATCTAAGACTCGAGTTAAATCATTTGATGATCCACCGACGCAAACAATTGTAGCAACATCTGGATTGAATTGTAGTGCGTGAAGAGGTCCAAGAGCGAGTTTTTCCGAATAAATGTTGTCGATCGCGCCATTATCCAGCACTTTCCATACATTTAGGATCTGAAACGTCCCCGATTATATAACACAGGCTGTGAAAAAAGATTGCATTTTTATGATAAGTGAAATTAATGCTGATTAACATACCTGATCGTGTCCAGCTGTAACAAGCAATCCACGTGTAATAGCGCTCAACGACAAACCTCCAATAGATTCGTCGTGTGCTTTACCTTCCCAAATAAATTCACCTGGTTTCCGCATATCAATATGCCGAAGATATCCTAAGAAAGTAATTGTGATTAAAATAAAACTAAAGGAAACCGTCATTTGTAGCAATAAACGCAGTGAAGGGATTAAAATAGTTCCATTGCAACTTTTCCACTTGTCCGCTGAACTTCCACTCAGCTGAGCATTGCCCGTTGGTTTCTCTACAGTCTACTACTTGAACATCACCTGCCATGGTTCCCACTAAAATAAAAGTGGATTCCACTGGATGCCATTTTAACCCTTGAACCTATAAATGTGTCAGAAATTAGAAAAATAAGGAAATACCTCTCCCCCTCTGTTCGCTATGATTTGGGCTGCTTTCGCTTCGTCAATATCCCATAGAATCACTTGTTTGTCCGCTCCTAGCCTGTTTTGTTAGAAGTCTAATATAGTGTTACCTCCACTTGCTATTACATGTTCTGTCAATTTGTTCCAGGCCAATGAAAGCACTGCATCGCTGTGACTTTGAGCAGACCCATCACGCTTCTTTCGCTTGCCAGCTAATATAGAGATCGTGTTAACAAAAATACGATTATGAACCTACACTTTTGACTGACGCCTAGAGTGACCACTGGCTCAGCAGCGTTGACAATATCCAGATCCCATATACCAATCGATGAATTCATAGTTCCCACGGCTAATAAGTTTCCCTGAAAGTTCGGATAAAGAGTGGATGGCAATGTTAACTTTTCCAGTTTCGTTATTTCCTGGATCATACTGCACAGGTTCTAAACAAAGAGGTGGTGCATCCAAAATATAATCATGATGACAATACCAATCATCGTCAGCTTGGTTATACACGTAAATCTCCAAATTATAATCATCCTGGATTAATTGCTACCAAAAACAAAGATGTAAAACGAACTTTGCGTATTTTAGTGACTGCCACCATATTATCATCGGGTCTAACTTCAAATTCTTCTTTCTCGTCTTCAGCATCACTATCAATATGCTCGGTAAAATAAGGGTCGTCTTTGTTTGATGCATACATAGCTATTCCTTTCATGCTGAAAGCAATGGTATTAAAGGGAGCTACCGGCAGTAGATTTCGCGCCTACAGTACGCCTGCCAACACTTTACGGGTGCGGCGGCAGCGTTTTACATAGCCCTGGTTTTCTTCTATTTTATCCATTTTAGAAACAATAGAAAACAAAATAGAAATGATAAAACATCAAGAGAAAGCAATACAACAAACAACGAAAATGAAATAATGATGAAAAGCACAAGCGACTTGCAATATGCTAATTAGACTCATTTTTACCCAATTTTCTTTCTGTAACAGTGTTAATATGTTGCTAGCATGCTAGGCTATGTGCGAAAAATAGGTAGAAGTAAAAACAATATGAGAAACAAAAGAAAAACATCAAATTCTATTTTATATTCGTTTGCTGCGTTGCGGTGTAATTTCTGTGACTTTTTATGCATGCCACATGTTGTGTGATACTGCAAAAGAAGCGCTATCGAATGTAGATAATTTAGCAGCAAACATAACACAGAAAAAACAAGTACAGGCAAATAAATAAATAAATTTGAACGCTAACGAAAATGCTGCCCACGAAAAAAAAGTTAATCAACGAAATCAACATTTTTTTACTGCCGGTAGCTCCCTTTAAAAGCAGATTACTTACGCAGTATGATCAGTTTTGTCGTCAGTTTCGTTATCAATTGTTTTATTTCCTTCTTCTGTATCCATATTTGCCTCAACAGGATCGTCTTCATCAGATTCCTCTTCACCACCTCCTAGAAAATGCTAGTAGATAAAATATTATAGAAATTATACCATGAATCAGCTGTTTAAGTTGCTCTTCATCCAATTTGATTTTATCAGGAATTTTCTTGGGGATACCTCGTGCTATCCAAACAAGATCCGAAACCATATGTACTTCGTCCATTTTTATCTAAAAATTTACTTTGAATAAGCATAAATAGACAAAAGAACAGCGAATTATGAAGATCACAACAAATGGTCGAACTTAGAAAAAATGAGATTTGTTCTGTGAGAAGAGGCTGAGGAGGGAGTGAAAGAACTTATTAAAATATTATAATTTTCCATTTTAAAATATTTTGATAAAACGAACACTGTATCTTCTAAACTGTCAAATAAAAGCCACCGTTGGATGTCAGAAGAGGGAATAAAAGAATTGCGACATTTGAAGGCAATATAAATTGAAAAGAGGGCTTTAACACGCAACTGATGAACAAGTGGAGTACAACATTGTTTGATGAGTGTAGAGGAAAAATGGGAAAGAAGGCGGAAAAATTTCACAAAATTATTGGAAGAATATGCGTTGTACAGAGCCACAGCCGATCTTTGATTTTCAGAAGTAAAATACGGCAGTAGAGAATTCATCGTTGTAGGCTTGAGATTCCGGAAAAAGCTAATGAAAAGAATGTCTTGTGAAAACTTTGCGGTTTTGGATATGCAAGCATTCCATGTTGAGAAGCAATCTTCCATTTGGGTAGAATGAAGTTTCCAATTGTAGAAATTAACGTCTGTTGTACTGCAGATGTACTCAGTTTCAATATAAAAAGGGAGCATCTTCTCTACCAGCAGAATACAATCATCTGCAGTCAAACGTTGAATAACCATATCCTGGCGAATTGCTCGAAATCGATCCATAATGAAATTGTAGACAGCTTGTAGATTATCTTCCTTCCTCTTGAACAGTTTTATAAGATAATCAACTGATTTCTCAAGCACGGGCATGGGCCGTAATTGTTCCGCCACTAAGAGATTGCTGCCAGCAGCAGATCGCGAGAACTCTTTCACCATTCGGTCAGGATTGGGCTGTGACTTTCCATCGCTTGTAGAACACTCCAAAATGTGGACTAAATTATTTTCGATCCTGAATTGAATTTCTGACACAGGACACATTTTCTTGCATGTTCCTCTGGTAGCATTTGTGGAGGGCATTCTGAAACAAAGCTAGCATTTATATAACGTCTAATATACAAGAAAACAGTGTAGTATAGAATATAAATTTTTCTGTGGCCAGGAAAAAGTTAGAAACTGGAGAAACAAAAGCAAGGAATCCAAAAAGCGCTGTGCAGAAACTTTGATTGCTGAATTTTTATTTGCACGCATAAAGTACATTTGAAGTATTCAGTTATAGAGTCGCTTTCTTCTCCTTTGAGTGTGTATAAATATATTACTTATCTAAGTACTAAAGATCATAAAAGAATCATAAGATAAAGTTATAGAACCCCAATATATTCTGCGTTGACCTCTAAAATATCTCTTCGATCACTAAATTGATGGCCGATTTGCAACAGGTTGTTTATCATTTTACAGTTGCTCATAGTTTTCTGATTTTAGCTTCGCGATTTCCTCACTGTTTACAACACTTTGACTGAAAAATGCTTTCAAGCGTGCGTTCGCAGCTATAATTCACACTTCCTGGAAGGCGATGAAGTTTCATGTGTATCAGACTGTAAGAATTACCTAGAAATCTTAACTTGTTTAGGTATTGATAAGTACATGCGAGTTAACCGCAGGCTAATGTTGGTTTTCGCTGAACAAGCACCAAAAATATTGTTTAAGCAACAAAATGCAACTACAGATTCACTTCCATCTCCTACTGTATTAGTTTCAGAATCAGAAAATTCGTAATTTATACATTTTTTGCAGCATATAAATTTGTAGATTATTTACTTTATTTGTGTGTTAACTATAAGTTTTGTATCTTAATATTTGTACTACTAGGCCACTATTACGGATTAGAGTTTAGATGAACGTAATATCCGAGCATGGGTTTCGTTTTGATGGACGTCGCCCTAACCAAATACGAAATATAAGCTGCAGGATGGGGGTTTACCAACAAGCGGAAGGCTCAGCATATATTGAACAAGGAAATACAAAGGTGCGTAACACGAAATTTGTAAATATTTTTTTAAAAGATTTTATGTGCCGTTTATGGTCCACATGAAGGAAAACGAGCGTGGCAGTTGGAAGACCGTGCCGTTATTAACTGCCAGTACAGGTTGTTTGCAAAAATTTCAGTTCGTAACTTTACATACAGCAGCGTAACCTTTTCCGGTCTCGAACGCAAAAACCGTCCTAGAGGAGATAGGAAATCAAATGAATGTGCCCGGCTATTAGAGAAAGCATTTGAATCAGCTATTCTCACTGACTTGTATCCAAGATCACAGATTGATATTTTTTGTGAAGTCATTCAAGTACGTTTTAATGTACAGTTTTGGATTATTTTAATTAAGGCAGATGGATCTCAGCTAGCTGCATGCGTAAACGCGGCATCGCTAGCACTAGCAGATGCTGGAATACCTATGAAAGGAATAGTATCTGCTGTCACATGCACAATGTTCGAAGGAGTGTCAGTTGTGGACATCATGTCTAGAGAAGAAAACGATATTTCACCAAGACTAACTGTGAACCGTTTTATTTATGCCTTTTTAATACAATATTTCAGATTGCTACTATTTCTGGAAGAGATGAAGTAGTGTTGGTGGAATTACAAAATCGACTTCATGTCGATCATCTAACCCCACTAATGTCTGACGCCAAAGAAATTGCCGCTAATGTGCATGAATGTTTGCATGTTGCTATAAGGGACCATCTTACAAAATCGGCTGCGTTGTTATAATTTTCACCTATTTGACCATTGAATTTTAATGATTTTAGTTAAATTAATTTGTAACAGGACAACCTATTCTCTCTCTCTACCTAAAGAAGAACATACATTTAAAAAAATTTAGTTATGTTGAAGTCGATGAAATTTGCTAGACGACTGTCGTTTTGTCGTCGATTACAGGTCTCTAGCCAACCACGTTCTTCCGAAGCAATCGCCGAAGCAGACAAATGGACAGGTATCTTTCTTTTTGTTCTATTAGATATGTTTTATTTTTCTAGATTTTGTCAAAACTCTTCAAGCTGATATTTCTCCATTGCCTCTCCACGTACTTAAAGAAATATCAAAGGAAAATCGAGTTTTTGAGGTTTGCGAGAAATGAACCTATACTAAAACATATGTTAAGCTGATAAATGATAAAATGTATTCCCCCGACGATTTGATCAGTATTTTACAAGGTTATTCGGCTGAGAAAGCCAGTGAATGTAGTTTTCCACTTTTAGAAAAGTAACACCAAATTATTGATATAATGTTTTTAAGAATATCGGCTGTTGAGCAAATTGAAGCATTGCCAGTGGATTACTGTTTAGATGTCATGATGTTTTTAATCAAACTTAAATTACAAGAGACTGAGTTGTATGAATATGTATGCCATAAATTAGAAAGTGAGTTTTCTTTTAACTATTTTGAACTTCATATTTTTTAGATACGGAGGAAATTTTGTTAAATCCTGGTAAAGCGATTATATGCATTGCTGAAGCTAAAAATAGGCAAATCAGAATTCCAGCGGGATTGGAAAGGGCTTTCTATGTAGGAATAAGCAAACAATGCAGGTTTACTTTGTTAATACTTCGTCAACAATTTATTAGTCATTTAAAAATCTCTGAATTACTGACGGCGTTCAACCATCTGACGTCTCCGAATCTTTTACCTGATTTGGTTCAACATGCGAAATCATTGCTCAATATTATGTCATGCGCCGAGGCAATTGCATTATTTAAGTAGGTTTTTTTCAACGTAGGATACATACAGTTAAGGCATCTTTCGAATCGGAGAGTATACGACAAAGAGTTTTTTCGATCTATTGCACAGAAGATAGTGTTGTAAGCAGGAATATATCATTTTGATAGATTATGTTACAGAAATAACGATCCTCTTTCTATTAATCAAGTTGTTACACTTGCCTTTTCGGCCTCGAATTCTAAGATTCGCGATACTCGTCTATGGAGAAAAATTGTAGCCAATTTACAGACAGAAGTGATACACATGACATGGAATGATGCTACATCACTCATCGAATCATTTAGAAAGTGAACAAACGGATTACAATTCCCTAACGTTCATATTTAGAAGACGTCTGGGAGATCGTGAGGCGTGGGATTGCTTTTCCAAGTGGGTAAATACTCATATCGAAGATGTGGGACAACTATCATTGAAAGCTATTACTATTGTGACATATGCTTTCGTAAATCTGGGAGTGGAGGTAATATATTTTACCGCCTTTTACTATTTAAGTCTCTACAGGGTAGCGAAACAATGGCGCACCTTTTATTGAAAGCTCTCAGTAGGCCTAAAGCACGAACACTTGTTTCATCACAAAGAGATTGGCTTATGGCTGTTCATACCCTTGCTATGAACGATTCTCTACCCCAGGAAATAGGGGAAACGGTTCTTGGAAAGGAATTTGTTGACGAATTGTTGAAGAGTTCAAAGTGAGAACATTATTTTCATACTTTATATGATGTTTTTAGCAATATATATCAAGAAATTTCAAATGCACGAAAATTACTGCAAGTACAAGCGTGTTTGTTGCAAAAATATGGTGAAGCTTACACAGGCCCACGAATTGCTAAATCCACATTTGGCACTCTGCTAACGACAAAGGAAGCCGTAAATACCGCATTGCTTCCCCACACTAAATTGAATTGTAGATAGAGGCAATGCAAATGGAGAAATATGGACAGAAATCGTCGAATATAAACGCTGATGTTTTTGATACTGGGATAAACTTGGTCATACCAAAATCACATGTAGATGTTGCTCGAGTAGACGAACGAGGCTACTTCTGGGATGCAGCAGTTGCTTTAGACCAGGTTAGCATCTATCAAGTTTTATTTGGAGAATTTATTGCAGAATAATCGATGTGTACCTAAAAACATATGGACAGACGATACATGTTTACAACCTATTATAATATTCGATTGGAAGCAAATAAAAGAGGTGATAACTATTATTTATAAAAAAAGAGTTTTTCTAGAGCCTTCATCTCAGCGTGAGTCGTCCAACCGAGTCAAACCTTATGGGAGAAGATCGTATGATGTTAAAACACCTTCGTGGCGCAGGATTAAAGCCCTTCATAGTATTCACATCCGATATTATTGCATGTGGGTCTGGAGAAGACAAAAATCGGTTTTTGAAGAACCTGTTTCATGTTAAATAAGATCTAGTCGTCTGTAGTGTTTGTTTTTAGTGTTTAAAGTCGTTAGAGCTGATTCTGATCGTTTTCCCTCGTTATTGCGAGCATTTATTTGGTTGTTAATATTTTCTAATTTACATGACGTTCAGAATGGAAATCTTGTCCTTTGAAAAAGATGAGGGCGGTGCGCTAAGGCAAACTACTCTCATCAATGAACCGTTATCAAAGATAGGTGCTGCCTATCAAGGCCGCTGTCGAATATACATATTATTCATGGTTAGTCAAGTTACGGTAGTAGTTTATCTCATTTAGCAAAGTCTCGAACGATTACCTAATATTGGACTGGTTTCTATTAAGCTAAAAAATATACGTGACCTTCCATTAGATAGACTAATGGAATCGTACGAAAGAATCGCGTTTTTCTATGTGTGATTCTAATAATTTATTTTTTTTCAGACCTAATGAGGATGCATTATCTACGCTTGTTAATAGAGGAGTTACTCCTAACGAATTTCTGATTATCGATCTTATATTCTTTGAAAAGCCCTTTAGACTAAACTTTAGGTTTGGTTTATGGTTGTAACTTTCTTCATTCTAAAATATAGGCTTAGAATTATGGCTAACGATCGAACTTACTCTGGCTGGTCGCCTTTCTTTCAATCTGAAATTCCTCTTTGTTCCCGTCTTTTAGTGGAAATACCTAAAGTAAAACATTTTTTTTGTTGCGATAATATTTATTACAGCAACAATGCAGGATTTATAATGCAGAAAATTTTCATCTATTTCTTTATGACTTCCTGGATATTACTCGTCGCCCAGCGGTATCCTGTGGAATTTGCTTGGACGAAAATAATGTTGACAAGGTAAGGTCGTTATTTTTAAAAACTATCAAATGTTACAGTTTATCAGTTATAAGTGTGGTCATGGAATGTGCACATCATGTGAAACACAACACGCTTCAGCGAGATGTTGCATATGCAACACTAATAGTGGATGATCTTGTTATCAAACTTATGATTGAAATGTGTTTAGAAGAATGGAAATTATCTGTCCGCCGCAGAGAAAGTGCTTGTCCTATTGACAACTGTGCAGCCCATTTGGAAGAACATGTTTTTTACCCTTGCGGGTTAATTTGTTTGTTTTTTTACAATAAATTACAGCTCAGATGCATAATAGCCCACATATTCAAATCCGACGAGAATCCCAAATCTTTGATTGGTACAAGGTGTCCGTATAAACTGTGTCAGATTCAAATACGTCAAGTTATCAAGATATATATTACGTAGGCTTTGATTTTGAATAATTTTTATATTTAAGCAGCGGTTCAAGTAACATCGAAGACGCATACAAAGAAGGAGTCAGAATAAAGATGTAATATAAACGTAAATAGCAAATAAACTGTTATTTATGAAATATATTTTACACAAATTCAGGCGGAATAGGAAGGGGAAGTATATTTGGATTTGTTATATCTAAAGAGCCGTAGGGGTTATTTGGTAACCGTCGAAGTTTCGGGACTACGGTCGGTATCAAAGTTGGCGGAGTGGTTGTTTCAGTAGTGTGCCGTTGTTGTTTTACTTTCTTAGTTCTTCTATGAAATAGGTGTGGCTTTCTAGTTTACTGTTAATACCGGTGAGCTTTGCTCTTCGACGACTTCTTGCTCTTCTTTAAATGTCTTCTCAGTTGTTGAAACTCAAAGTTTGCACGCGGTGGAGCCCTTGTTGCTATCTCTTCAAACGGGTTTCTGTCGGTATCGTCCCCTATATAGGCATGGTCATAAGTTATGGGTATGGACCTACGAAGCCTGCGTAAATATCTAATATTCGGGGATGTTTTTGATTGAATTGCGTCTTTATCGATATCTGTTCCTCTATCGCCTAAAAATGGACGGAAGTAATTAATAATAAGTGAAACCTGTGATCGCTTCTCGATCAAGGGTTGTTTCATCCTCCTCTCTTGTTCTGGCGAGGCCTTCTGGCCGTGCAATCATCTTCCTGCTGGCATCTAACCCGTCTAGTTCCTGTCTGCCCTTTTCACTTCTACTCTGGATATTTTACCTCTAGTGTAGTTCCTCCATATTCTAGATTCGAAGACGCCATAAGGTTTAAATAAATAGAGTCAAAAGGCTTTAATTTGTTGCTATCGAAGTATCCATGAGGGAAGAGAAACGGTGGGTCAGTGAGTACTCCAGGAAGAATGAGTAAAAGAAAGCGAAGGGAGTGCATGAGATGGTCGCAATTGATGAAGCCGGTTGGGGAACACCTGCGGAGAAGGCGGATGACCATCCAAAAACAGACCCGTGCCTTTGTTTCGCTCCCTATCAAATTCTTCCCTCTATCAAATCTTATATGGCCCGAACTTAATCTCGAGCCCGCCAGCCAAGGCGCCCTCCACAAAGCTGGGCTCTTCTAGTCTAGAATAACTGAATATCGACTCAAAAAGTAAGGGGAAAACAAGAATTGATTCCGCTGGTTGCGATGGCTAGTGATTCTGTTAGCCATAATGCCCTGCCTCTCTCCCGCCTATCGTTCTCCGAGAAGATAGATAGACTCTGATAACCGAGGGGGACGGCATTCTGAGGGGGAAGGATCCGAAGCGCGTTCTAGTCGATAAATATTTATATAATTTATTACGAAATGCTTCAAAGGATACTGCGTGCTGGGAATAGTTTCCTCCAAAAAGACTTGACTCTGCCGGAAGTCCGGGTGGTGGTCTTACTCTTCAGATCATTGAGGCGTTGTATTCGGCGAAGCTCGAGTAAGTGGTCGTCGATCAGCTGTAGCCGTTCGTTGGTCCTTTTCTGGTCCGCCGGCGAGAGGTGGCCCTCGGCACTGCGAGCTCGGGCAGCCTCGATTATGAGACGGGCCACGGTGGCCTGGTCGCAGACGTCGCTGTAGAGGTGGCAGAGGAAGGCTACGTCGTCGAGAATATTTACCCTTTCCGGGTGGAATGTGGGATAGGCCTCAAAGGGGAGGGCATTATAGGGAATCCCTGAGAAATACCTTGGCCACGAGCTCCATGACCACCGAATAGGAGTACTGTATCATTTTCCAGATTGCCTGCCGGTCGACTTTGCCCTTTCCGTTCTTCTTCTTGGACAGGATATTCAGCTGGTAGAAGCAGTTGAGTAGGGCGTCGGCCGCCATGTTGATCTCCTCCACTGGGAAGCTGCTGAACTCCTTATCCATCCGGGGAGGACGGTACCTGTTCAGTATCTCATTGATGATCTTGGCACAGTTGAAGTAGATGAGCTTACGATCGTCGACGGTGTCCCGTGGCGATATGCCAGCCACCAGCACCGAGAGGGTCCGAGTCCGACTGTCGGAGGGCAACACGGCCAGGAGGTTCGAGAGGGCTTCTCTGGCCAGAGAATCGTCCGATCGCAGAGTCAGCCGGGACTGGCGTTTGACCGAATCTGAGAGGAGGACGGTCATTGCCGACAGGTTCGGGTACCGCTCTCCCCGAGGGGTTTCTCCTTGAACTTCTTCTCCACGACGACCGTCTTCTCCAGCACCGAGCTCAGGTTCGCCAGTCGGCAGAGGTTGTGCACCTGCTCGCTCCTCAGGTTCCTCAGTCCCGCCCCGCTGACGAGACGAGCCGCCTCCACTCGCCGCATCGTCTCTTCGTTACACCGTAAAATCTCTTCGAGCAGTGCCTGGAAGGGATTTTCTCTTATTTTGTCCATAGCCAGCATACCTTCTTCTGGGAGACCAAACTGGCCGCGTGGCCCTGGAGACCAATCTGAGCAAGGCGGATGTCGAAGGATTCCGACGCCTCGGCGATCCTCCGACGGGCGTCCCTCAGCTCGTGGACGGCCTTCAGCTGGTTCGACTCCAGCTCCCGGATGGTCAGCAGGACGTGTCCGTTGTGTCTGTTGATACAACACTCCAGACAGGTGAACTTCATCGTGTCTAGTGTGTTACAGAGCTCACAAAACCTCGAGGTCTTTGTCAAGGTCTTCGAGGGCAGCTTCCTGCGGCAGTCGGAGCACTTTTTGTGTCGAAGGGCACAGCTCTTCAGGGCGAGCTGCTTCAGCGGAGGGGACATCTCCTTCTGCGGCTGGGAGGTTACGTGGATGACGGTCACGTTCGACATCTCTATACCCCGCTGGACTGATTCCAACACTTCTAAAGGGGACTGTAGGAGAGGGAGATGGGGGCAGACTTACTGCAGAGGTCGTAGTTGGTGGGGGCACTCTTGGCTATTTTGGTGTCGAAGGAGGCACGGCACGTGGGGCAGCTGATGTGGTCGAGGAAGTAGTACTGAGGGGGAGGATGACCATGGAAGGGGAGGGGGTACCTGTTGGTGACAGCACATGGTGAAGAGACAACTCTCGCAGAAGTTGTGGCCACAGGGAAGCAGTTTGGGAGGCCGCCTGGTGGGGTCGAAGGGCTCCATGCAGACCTCACAGGAGACGACGTCCTCGCCCTCGACGAGGAACGAGACCAGCCTTCCGGAGGTGTCGGCCATCTGAAGACGTTTCTTTAGAAGAAGGGGAGGTGTATATCAGAGGCGAGAGGAGCTCGCATCAACAGCCTCAGGTGTGTTTGCCCACCCGTTAGGGCTGCTTTCCCTTGAAAAGGCCGTTCACTTTTTGTGGTTTTACAGCCCAAGGAAAGGCGATTCAGTCATCCGCACGGGAAGGTCGGAAGACGTGTTGCGCAATGGATAATGTGATTAGCGGACTGGGTTTTTGACAAAACAGGAGGATTCGGGGGACAGATGGCCCGGAGGGTGGAAAAAAGGCTGGGAGGCAGATGAGAGGGCAGATTAGAGACATTTGAAGACGACGGGTTCGGCAGGGGCAAGTTGCGGGAAAGGCCGGCGGGATGTCAGGAATTCGAAGGCGAGAAACAGCGGGGAGCATGCGAAGGACGGGAATGGCAGCCGATCATCGAACTTCTAGAAGAAGCACGGGGATCAGCCGCCGAGGAAGGCATGGTGGCAGGGGGAACATCCCTTGCTCCGCCCCTTCATCTCAGGACCGTTGAAGAGAGGAGGACAGTTCATTAAGCGCGGGGAGGGGGCGTCTCTGTGGATAATCGGTTTCTGTCTTCTGATTAGAGAGGATACGGTACGTGGAATTGAGAGGGAAAGGGGATTGACTGGTAGAAAAGTGGGAAGTGGGATAAGGGGGCGGCTATGGTCTGGGGGACAGTTGTGATTGAAATGAACGGCGGTTGACTGATGGCTGAAGGTCGAACACGAGACTTTTTTGTTCGCTAATTGGCTTTTTTGGAGGGCGGACAGCCTCGAGACTGAATTCAAACGGCCTCACAAACAATTGAGAAGGTGTGATAGTGTCAGTCGAATTCCCATTGGCCGCAGTCTGACGAATTGCCAGGCGAGATACCATCGGCGGCCTTTGACTCTTCCCGACGCCTCCCGATCAACGAATCAGACAGTGATCAGCCGGCTTACGCAAGGAAAAAGAATACGGTCAGTGATTGCGGAAAGGAGCCGAACAAGGTTATCGGCCATGTCATCGGTTGCGTCTGCCGGGGGAGGACAATCGACGATTGATGGCCGTATTGAGCCGTCGTTAATAACCCAAGTTTCACTTGTTCTTAATTTACAGCCATCCAGGGCACGTGGCCTCCTTGCCAGCAGGAGTCCCACATTGCCACCCACGGCTTTTGCCGAGCAAACAACCTCATGATACAGTAATCGACGGCGGCCGAGATGAAAATGGCCGGCGGGCGACCTGCTGGGGGATACAAACAGCCTCTCTTTTATCCCCAAAATGCCTCCCCTTCGAGAGAAGTCGCCCTGTCCGGCTAATGACTCATTACCTCGGGCGTTTCATTTACCTCCTTTTGCCCGTCGGCCCCATTAAATTTACATGTGGCCGTTCGAAAGCATTCGGTCGTTTCCCGCCGGGGTTTGAACTGTTGCCTACAAACTAATCCGGTAATTGTGCTCCATATGGGAAGCCAGTCCGGGGATTATTCCAATTGGGTTGCGCAGTCGCTGGAGGACTGTCTCCCCCGGAAGACGGTCGACCTAATCGGAGACAAGTGTTTTTGAGGCTGTATTCAGTGCACGTGGCGCAACTGCCCTCACAATATGGGCATCCCCTTCTGCGGGGCCAGTAATTGTGGGGCGGCAGAGGGGCTCCTCCTGGCGGGGGCAGAGTATTCCCGGTTGTATTCCCAGAATACGCAACAGGGATCATAGCCGTGAAAGTTGACTGGATTACGTCGGATACGCATACATTCGAGGCGGCTTCCTTTCTGGCGCAACGGCTTCCGACGACGGTGATACGCGGCCGGTGTGACGAGCAGGATAAACAGACGGCAGTTCAAATATCGGCTGGAAGGTCAGGGTCGCCCCCGGCAGCTGCCTCCAACAAGTCCGGCCAGCCGGTTCAAAATCCTCATGCAAATTGTGGATTAATCGCAAAATTACGAGTCTCCGAGGGGGCTGACAGGTTCCATCTCATATTCGGCGGGCTCCTTCGAATCGGCCTTTGTTAGCAACAATTAGATATGCTAATGGCATTTGTCGGGAGGCAGGGAACAGTTCACAAAACGCTTTATTATCCTGAGAGGAGGATTAGCCTCTCCCTTTTCCCTTTCCTCCATGCTTCTCCTCCGAACTGCGGGAACTGTCGGGACGGGCCGAGGTCTTCCGTCCTGAAGAGTCGTTTTCGTGGGAAAGGAGGGTGTCGGTGACTAGCAGAGTTGTGCGAGTCGAGAAGTGAGAGATTGCGAGTGAATGCAGGTGATTTATTAGTGTTATTAGTGTTATTATTTCGGGAAGAAGGGGCCGATGGCCGAGCCGCCGCTACCTGGAGAATCCGTCTTCGGCACGAACATGCCGACATCCACATCGCCGAGTTTGTTGCACGGCACCCGTTGGCTGTTCCTGTAAGAGTTATCGAGTGGTCAAGACCTAGTCGGCACATACAGATCGAAGACGTCCTTGTTGACGAGGTCCATTTGGTCCGTCACGGAGCAGATCAGCCGGGCGAGGGAGGACTTCCTGAGGGTGGCCAGTTCATCGGGGGTCAACGAGCGGCTGTTTCCTGTTTTTGTCTCATAGAAGAAACGGTCTCCCTTCTTGAGGGCAGCGAAAGTTTCGGCAATAATATAGGCGCCCGTCCTTCCAATCATGGCGCCGTTGGCCGGCTTCTCCATCATAATTCCCGAGTAGAGATCGATGTCGTCCACACTCGCATAGAGATCCTTGAGTGCCTTGACGTTGGCCGAGTCCATCTGGCCGAGAAGATCGTCGAAGGTCTTGACCTTAGGCAGTCCGACGGTGGAGCGGTACTCGTTGTATGGGAAGAGTCCGATGTCGCGTCCCCTCATGATATTCACTGCTACTAGATCGACTCCCGATGCCGGTTTCCCTCTGATTTCGAAGAGCTGATTCCGGATGGGGAAGGAGAACTGCCTATCGACGGCCATCGCAGCAGATTGTACCATTCCTGAAATTGGGGGCTCCTAGATAAGTACGGCCTTCTCACCGTCGAGCATCGACTCGGTCCCACCGGCAGTCGTCTGGTAGAGAGAATCCGCGTAGAAGATGTTGTTGCCCAGATCCACGGAGGCCCCAGCCGTCTGGTTGGAGTTGCTGACCCTCGGGATATCCTTCCTGGCCTGAGAATGTCCAAAACGGAAAGCAGCCGCTGTGAATTCGCCGGTGAGGGAGGGGTTCACTGACTGGTCGTAGCCTAAACTTCCCCTTTGGTGCCAGTCCCCCTCCTGCTCTACCTGTAAAATATCCCGAGGAGAGAGGTGTCAGTCCGAACTCCTTCATAACTTGTGCTCCAAGTAACTTGGGCAAGTACTCGTTGTAAACGTGGAATTGGTGGCGGGCGATCATCAGTCTTCTGGCCTCTTGGTAGGTCCGTTCGTCGTTCCAATCGGGGCGGATCTTCCTCATCGTCCTGGCCACGGTGTTGTGTGCCTTGATGTAAGCCGTGTGAAGAGGAATGAGGCCCGGATGAAGCGAATTCCTAAAATCGCCTGCCAAGAAACAGAAGTAAGGATTTTTCGACTGGCAGTTGCTGTCCTAAAGAACTTTTTCAGGCGGCGAAAAATGAGATGCTTACGTTCTTGGCTTGAGGTGGCAGTGAATACTGGTTGTTGTTGAGGAACTCCTTCAGCTCGCCGTTCTTGAAACTACGCACATCTGCGGCCACGCATCCCTGAAACACTTGTTCTATTTGGCAGTGGTGTTTCTCACATCAGAGCCGTAGACCACGGAGAGATCGAGAAAGTGCGTGTTCTGGTCGATCTGTGTCCTCTGTCCGAGTCCCTTCTGCCCGTTGAGAGATCTGGTCAGTCGGATACAACTGTTCGCCGGAAAGTAGCTGTCCCCCTTGGGCACCGTTATCGGGGCACAGTTGTCCGTCACCGAGCCGGAGTTGCAGGCGGCGCAGTCGAGGGTCTCCCCATTGGGCCCGACCGATGAGGGCATGAAGATGAGGTCGTGGGCGATAAACTGGCCAAACTGCATATGGAGATGATTTGTCATGTAGTCAAAAACGGGCGTAGCCCCTTCGGCGTGGAGTCGGTTGGAGACATCCCTGGTCGAGGGGAGGACGGCCCCAGTGGTGGACTTCGTCCGGATGGCTCCGATCCCGTCCGAGTAGCTGGCCTTTCCCAAGAGTCGTCTTATGGCCGTGACAGCCTTTGCCCAATTACGATTAACTCGGTTGTTACAGACGCCGCTGATGGTGCGAAGATCAGAACTGAAATGCCGCTGTCGCCCGGTAAAGGGGAGGCTCTTACTTGTTTTGATCGTTACAGTCTTTGGGATCCTTCTCAACACAGGTGCCGCCGGAGGTGGTCGGCTGATTGGCGTATCTCTTCCTTCGGCTCGTCCGGCTAACGAGGGTGTCGACGTCGATGTTTTCCAACTGGGAGAGGATGTCCGTGCCGTACTTGCCCACCAGGATCTTCGTCACCTCGGCCATCAAATCCCCCCGGAGCTGTTCCAACTGCGAATCGCCATTGGCCTTTTGTGTCTGACTGGTCTCTCCGTCTTCTGAATAAGGGACATTGGCAGAAATGGTCAGAGACTGTACCTTTGATGGTTGGGAGGTTGGAGTTTCTCTTTTCCAGGATGGTCTGGGCCTGTTGGATGGCCTCGAGGACATTCTGTTCGAGCTCGGAAAGGGCCAGGCTGCAATAAAAGATGAGTTTTGATGGAAGGGAGGATACCAGGCGCCGGCGAGTAGGGCCACGAGTAGGAGCCTCATCAGATGGCGTGGGATAGCCGGTGACCCCTTTTAAACTCTGTCCTATTTGAACACCTTTCCTCGGACAAGTCGGCAACTCGCCCACGGCCAGCTGCACCAACTGCCGCCTGAACTTCAAAGACTGTCTTCATCCTGCCACTGGTCAGACACTTCCTCCTTACAATTTCAGAGATCGCTTACTTCACCCTTCCAGGCAGCTCTCTCCAGCTAATTCGAATGATCAGAAATAACAAGCCCTGGCCCCCCAGTCCCGTGTCTTCTATTTTCAGGCCTCATCAAGAGACATTCACGTCTTCTGTTATCCGCCATCGTCGATCGACCTCTGTTGCAGCCTTCCTCCTGCCCTGCCCTGTTCTGTCCTTTGTCAACTGCAACCGAGAACAACTCGGTATACACAGCTTCGCTGGATTGCTCTCCTGACTAGTCTCTGAAAACGGCCGAACCAAAGGTTGCGGATTTTGAACAGGATCTGTACACCCGGGGGGACAGAAGAACAGAAGGACTGGCCGGGGACAGTCCAAATTCGATTGGATTCTCGTGGTCCTTCCGACGGCGCAGGGTATCATCCATTTGGGGAAACCAGTTCTCTCGATTGGTCTCTTCCGTCGCCCTGATCAGGGAACATGCAAAGTAGTCCGTCCGTTTTGCCCTGCCGGTCTATTTCGGCGACCCCACTCCGTCTCGGAGATAGCCTTATCTCGGCACTCCCTGGGGGAATTCCCTGTTTCAGAGAAATGACTCGTCTGTCCCCGGTTACAAGGAGATGAAACGGTCAAAGAGGCTCGGGGTCATTTCATCAGCCACTGTCACGGAGCATTTTACTACCGGCAGCCGGCTTATCGGGTGTCGGAGAAGGGGCAGATCAATGGGATAAGAATTACACTATGGAACCAGTACCCGCGCCGGTCATTGCAACAGTTCCCACTCCCGGGACAGGACTGCCCTCTCCCCCCTAGCTGCCCCATCTGTCCTTTGGTCACCTTCAGACCTTTCCTTTGACCTCCGCGTGGTGTGACTTCGACAGATTTTATGATAACCCCGTAAATTTCTTGGACGCAACCCCAGCCCGCCAGTAAAAGTGACGTCATTGATAGTAGAAGAAGCCCCCCTGCTCCTCCTCATCCTAGAGCCATCCAGGATCCCCTCCCCCTCTTTCTGGAAGACTCTACTCGTCCTCTGCTTCAAAAGTACCCGGGAGTGCGTCTGGTCAGGGTTTCTACCCCCCAAACAAGCAGATAAGGGGTTTCCGATGGAAACAGTCGCCCCTGCTTCATCCTCCCCCCATACAGTCACAAGCCGCCTGTTATGCCCCGTCCCACGTGTTTATTTCCCTAATACGTTTCCATTTCTATTTTCACCGGAAGCCGTGTTTACCGGGCCGCGTTTACCGGGCCGTGTTTACCGGGCCGTGTTTAGGTCAGTGTGACTTGTCTTGTCTCTTCTCACGCGGTCCTGTTGCACCCTCCTTTTTTGCCACTGTTTCCCGCTGCCTTTGGGCACTTTGACCCAACCGGTTTGCCCTTCTTTTGTTTTTCCGAAGGTCACTTCGTCCACAGTTGCAGAACGTTGCCCTGTTGCGGTGACCCCACGTGCCCCCTCCCGGGCAGGAACAGCCTGTTTGCTCCGTGTCTCTTATCGCTGTTATTGTCACCTCTCGACAGCTGGCCGAGTGATGCTCCCCGACCCTTTTACGGCCCCCTTCAAAAGTCACTACTCCTTCAATTATGGATTGTCTTACACCCATCGACGGATGTTTACTGCCTTTTTTTGCCAATTCATCGAAATATACGGTCACATCCGGGGTCCTTCTCTGCCTTTTACAATGTCTTTGTGGGGCACTTCTGTGTAAAAATCAGCCGGCGACAAAGGCGAAGACCAGGCAAGGAGGCCGTGCTCACGACCCTATTTGACTCTATTTGCCTATGGGTCCGGATATCGAGCGGGCCGTATTCAGACATTAACTGTCACCCTAGTTCATGATCTCCTCGTCCTCCTCCTCCTCCTCGTCTTCTTCTTCGTCAAGTTTGTCTCGTCCCCTCCTTACCGTCATTTCTCTTCCCTCCGACGTCAGACCGCACCCACCCGTGAATTCCTTGATAACGCCAAAGAGCATCCGTTCGTTCTCACTTCCGATTGATCCGATTACTCCGTTGGGATTCGGTCCCTCGATCGATTCCCTTCCACGCGTGTCCTCCTCTCTCTCTCGTGCCTTTCCCTCTCCCCGTACCAATCCCCTCGTTTCAGCCATCCATGGACACAATCTTCGCCACAACGGTAATCCCGATACCGTACTCCATAGACAATATAGGTGAGTGTTGCTCTCTCAGCCGGACTAGGCCGTCTTCCAGCCTCAGTCCCCAAATACTCCCAGCTGTGGGAAGTCGTCCTGGTGGCCGCCTCCCCGGTGGTGCTCGTCTTCTGTCTCTGCTTCTGCATCGTCTGCCTCGTATTCCGAAAACAAGACCCCGGTGAGTTCAATGGCTTATGCAAACGGGGCTCATCTTCTGTTCGGAGTGGGGTTATCACAGTTCAAAAGATGTTTTGCCTATCAGTTTCTGGAGTTGTCCGCGATAACACAGTTAACCACAAAAAATAGACGAGTTTAGCCGAGGCGACTGCCGCCCAGCAGGCCAACTCTACGGCGCCGGCCACCTCCCGCCGGAATGCCATAGTCAACCTCCTCCGGAATCTGCCACCTCCTCCCAAATATGACATTGGTTTGTCTGGTCCGTCTCCATCTCACAGAGAACCGTTTCTAGCGGTGTCCTCCTCGTCCACCCCTCCCCTCTACACCGATGTCGAGAAGAACATCATCTTCGACCCTGTGGCGGCCATTACAGCCGCCAGAAGGGCCGCCTCTCAGGGGACGACGGCCTGCTCCCTCTCCATACAGTACCTCTATCCGCCCAAATACGAGACACAGTTCCAACCGGCCAGGAGGTGCGTCTCATTCCCCGTCTCCATCGAACAAGAGATTTTAGGGTGTCGCCTCCGAGCCCGCCGGCCTACAGCATAGACACCGTGAGTGAGGTGGACGAGGAAGAGTTGCCGTCCTACTCGATAGCCCCTGTGGTTCTCCCTCCCGTACCCGTCGTCTCCTAACCCTGCCGCCTGTGCCCCTCCAGGAGTCTTTCAGTTGCCCTCTAACCGTCCCTAATGCATGGCTTCCCGCTTCTCTCCGCGATACGGTTCCCTCGGCTCAGTCCCTCTCACCCGGTTCACTCCTTCCCCTACGGGTCATTCCACGTGTCACAATAAAGAGTTTTCCTTCTTTTTCTTCCAATTTATTGTTTTGCTCAAATGTGGTGGAGAGTCTTACCCCCTCCTGTGGCCACATCTACAAGATATTCCCCCAGAGAGGCCTCCCCCATCTTCTTGTGGACGCGGCCACAAAAAAGCTTTCTAGTGCTCAAAGAAGAGAGTTTGTCTCGGTGGAGTAATACAAAACAGGTGACATTCAAGCAGCGGAGACTCATGGAGTCTGGAACTTTTTAAATTATCTATCGGTCGCGGACGTTGTCGGCCTCGATGGCCTCGTCCAGCTGGGCGAGTAGCTTGGCGTACCTGTCGGTCTACTCTTCTAGTTCCTTGATCAACTTCTTGCGATGCCTTCGACGATGCACTCGACGACTTCCTTCATCGCAGCCAGCTGCTCCTTTATCAACCCGATGTGTCTTCTCGACCTTCTCCTTCTTGTTCTCGGCGGCCGGAGGGGTGGTCTTCACCTGGCTCGTGGCGCTGGAAGTCGTAGCCGTCGGGGCCAGCTTGGTGGGTGGGACAGTCTTCATCCGGCTAACATCCGTCGGCGGCTGGCTCGTCTTCATCTCGCCTTTCGCACTGGCGGCCGTGTCGAGGTTGTTGTCCCGGGCCTCAGAGATGTCGTTCTCCAACGGGGTCATCTCCACCACCTTTTATACCTAACCAAATTAATTTCTCGTTAAACTTTTAGGATACAACTTGTCAACAAGTCAAGTAATTGAAATGGTAGAAATGGCTGGATCCTTCTCTCCGCGACACGGTTCCCTTGGGTCATTCCACGTGTGACAATAAAGAGCTTCCCTTCTTCCTCTTATTCTTCCAATTCGTCTGTTTGTTCAAATAGACCACACGTGGTGGCCAGTCTCTCCGCCGTCCATCCTCCCTCCTGGATTGTATCATCCGGATCCTCCTCTGCCACCAGCTGCAACTGTCGCAAACACACGTGTGTAGAATAATAAAAACAAAAGTTTCCTGCTCAAACAGAATAAAATGACGTCGGGTGTGTACTGTTGGGCCCGGGAGCCCTGGCAAACGGTTCCCCTCCGCAGTCAGTCCCTTTATGGCCACCCGTCGGTCAACATCAGCCGCCTCGAGTCACGAAGCAGGCCTTTTTTCACGCGACTGTTTGTCTTCCCTCCAGGACAGTTATCCCGTCTGACCATTCCCTCGCCCTACTCCCATCCCCCAGAGAGACCCCCGGCTGTGAATGGCTCAATGGGCAGATGGATGGGCCCAATTCCCGCCTAATCCCCTTTGTGCTCTGCTAAATCTCTCCTTCGTACCAGCTAGCGAATGGTAAACAGTCGGGCAAACAGTTGGTTTTCAAACAACTCCCTCGGGTTGGCCACTTCCCCCGTCCTCCTTGACCACTGTCGGGGCATTCCCTGTCTCATCCTGTCGAAGACTCGCCTTTCCAGCAACTCCGAGTAGAAAGAGCCAGTCGACGACAAAAAAAGCGGCCAGTGGACAGGTTGATTCTGTCTACCTTTTTTCTCGGCCGCTATTCTGGGAAACATCCACTTCCCACCTCTCGCCACTCTTGCCATCCGGCCACTTGCTCTTCTTTCCTTTTTTCTCCTTCTTCACATTTCAAATTTAGGGTAAGCGGGGCTGACTATGTTCTTGTGTGCGAGTCTGTTTTGTGAGCAGCTGAGTGGTGGAAAAGTCTCGGAGATCAACAATAACGAGTAAGTTTTTTTGCTGTTCTCTTCCGGGGTTCGAATTCTATGGCTCGTTGTTAGCGTATTGATGGGACCTTCGAAGAGAATGCCGCATTTTGTCCTCTAATGAGATTTCTTCGCCGTGCTCTCGTGTGACGTCTCCTCGAATAATATTCCTCGTAACACTTTCTGTGTTCTCTTGTTTAGGCAGCTGTGTTTTCTCTTTATTGTGCATTCCAGCGCACGTTGCTCTCCTTTATTCTGACATCCCTCGAGAATAAAGTCTATTGGTCGGAAACACACAAATGAATGCAGTCATTCTTCCTACAAATGTAAAACACCTAATGAAGAGAAGCAACACTGAAAATATATAATCATCATCGCCCCGGGAAATGTGATATTTGAAATATAGCCGACTGCCCCGCCTCTTCTGCACTTTGCTGCATGGAATTCGGTTTGCGGCCAGCTGTGCTGTCGCCAACTTTGTCTGTTTTTTTTGGTTATTAGTTGGCCTTGTCAGTTACTCCTCTATCGTTCACTCCTTTCTACTTATCCTCAGGTTCATTATATTTCCTTCTCTCTTTCCTCTCCATACTTCCTTCATCTCAGAATGTTCCAATTCTATAGCACTTTTCTTAGTTTGAGCAACACGGACCAGTATGCAGCTGCTATGAGTCGATGGTCGACAGGAACATCTCCTGGAAGGTTTAGTTATCTATCTTTCAATATAGATTTTATTCGTAGTTAGCATTACTTTCAAAAAGAAAAAAAACCTAGCTATCTATAGTAGTTCTCTTCGTATCTCTTTGTTCAACACGGCTTTCCAGTGTTAAACCGGTGTACGGTGCTCGCTATCCTCCGTTGCATCATAGCGTAGATTGCCCTTCAAAACCAGGAGAACAGCGACAGAACAAATTCCAAGATTATGAAAACAGGTATAATGGGTTTCTTCATGTGGCATTTTTATTACATTTTGATGAATTAAATATACAATGAATTACAGTGTATCTGATGCATGGGACACAAGCGTGCGTGTAGATGCCGACATAGCCTCCGTTTCGGCAGCTAAGGTTATCGCAGCTCACGCGGCTGGTCAGAGCAGAGATGAGGTATTCATTTTATTTTTATTTAATATATATTACAAATTTTAGGTTATTATGCCACCAGTAAGTACGCCAAACACAAAAAACAGTCGAGTACAGGCTCTTCAACGACTTGCTATACAGAAAGGTGAGTGACGCTTTCCTTTTTAGTATTGGCAACTAAAGTTATTGCGTTTGGGTCGACTTACCACCTTTTAGAACCTCTACCTTCCGCACCATTATCAACCGCTCAGACAGTTAAACCAATTTATCCAAAATTGCCGGAAATTTCGGGAGATCAGCCTCGGTCGCACGGCCTTCCTCCTTCAGCACCTCCATCAGGTTTGAATTGCACATTTTTTTAAACGTTTAGTTAAGGTGCTAATGTTGATAAAACCAGATTTGAACGCTTGAGAAGGTTATTTTCTAATGGAAAATCCTCCGGAAGGATTTCACCCCCTGTCGATGTTGATATGGAGAAATTGAGAGAAGATTGTTGGATGGGAATTCCTCACAAGCTAAGACCGCAAGCTTGGAGATTGCTTTCGGTAATTTTATTGTTATTTATCAGAAAACTATCTTTAGGGCTACCTCCCTACAAGTGCAGACAGAAGAGAAATTACTATGGCCAGAAAAAGAGAAGAATATTGGCATTATGTTGAGCAGTATTTTCACAAAAGATTTGATGAGCAACACTCGGAAACATTCCGTCAAATTCATATTGATATTCCCAGAATGTGTCCTTTAATTCCACTTTTTCAACAAAAATTAGTTCAAGAAGTAAGTTTTAGTTTCCTAATGTCATTCTACATATGATGTTACGATGTTTGAGCGAGTCCTGTATATATGGGCAATTCGCCATCCTGCCAGTGGCTATGTTCAAGGGATTAATGATTTGGTCACTCCTTTCTTTGTTGTTTTTCTGTCGGAATTCATACCTCAAGATGTAGAAGTCGGATCTTTTGATGTATCACAACTACCGCTTGAACAATGCCAGCTGGTGGAGGCTGATTCGTTTTGGTGTGTTAGTTCTCTTCTGGACTCTATCCAGGTTTGGGTTACCCATTACAACAATCATCTTTGTTAGGACAACTACACTTTTGCTCAACCAGGAATTCAAAGAAAAGTCTTGCAGTTGAAACACCTTACAAGTCGCGTTGACAGTATGCACATCCTGTAAATTGTTTTTAGTCTATTTTAGAGCCTCTTTATAAGCATCTGGAAACACATGGAATTGAATTTTTACAATTTGCATTCCGTTGGATGAATAATTTGCTAATGAGAGAAATTCCGCTTCGAGCTACTATCCGCCTGTGGGACACCTACTTGGTACTATTTTAAATAGTTTGCCATAAAGCAATTGTTCAGAGTGAACCCGATGGTTTCTCGCAATTCCATAATTATGTGTGTGCTGCTTTTCTCCGCAAATGGTCTCGCCAAATCCAATCCGAAAAGGATTTTCAGGTTTCTTGGCGTTTTATTTGTAAAATATATTTTTTTACAGGGCGTTATGATTCTATTACAAAATCTACCTACCCAATCGTGGGGTGACCGCGAAATCTGCGAGCTAACCGCTGATGCATATTCTCTCATGAGTGTTTTTGATGGAGCCAGACGACATTTTCAGCAACCAGGTAGTCCTTAGTCATCCCCCACCATCCCCTATTGTACATCCCATTCTGTACATCCCCTTCTGTAGTCTACGTAAACTTGTCCTACTTCTATCTGTGATGCTCCCACCCACTCGAAGTCTTTATCTGTAACTAAGTGCCTTTACATTTTTTATACAGTAAGCCATAATGAAATAGTACATATTTTTATTTATTTTTAACTTGCTTGGTGATGAAATAAAAACGCCCTGTCCTTCCGAGTAATCTGATCCTTTGCAAAAAAAAAAACTGATGGTGAATGTGCAGAGGTATACATTGAGGTATACAGTGATACAGATCAAATGACGAAGAGGTGAGGATTGTCGCAGGCGAAAATGCGATTGAGACGAGCTCCTGGAAGAAGGCCACTGGAAGATGTCTGAAAGGGCGATGACCTCATAGGAAAACGACAACCTGGTACTGTAAACGGTGGTTTTGAATGTTGTTTGTGCCAGCTGATAGTTTCTCTAAAAGTGGAAGCATTTCTTGATTTTGTTCAGGGATAAAGAAGTGTACTTGACGGCGATAAATGGCCAGCGGGTCGGGGTCGAAGTCGAAGTCTTCCTTGGGATTCTGGAAATGGATTTGTGGTTATTCTTTGGGATTAATTTAAATCAGATGATAACACGTTTTATGGGAACTGTCCTGTGAGAGATCCGGCCAGGAGGAGACTACTCCACCAGTTAGATGAGTAAAAGTTGCTCGATAAAGATATGCTACTGGTATCTTACGTAGAACTGTTCGAGGAGTCGCCTGAGAAGGGATTCCGTCACCCGTCGGTCGTTGCCGTAGAGCGGGGCCACCAGCAGCGGTCTGACTTCTCCCCCGGCCGTCTCGCTCCTCCTTCCATAGCCGACACATTTACCCTAAACAGCTTTCTTCCTTCAATTTTTTGGCACCCCACGTTGGTTTTGTCAAAAGCGACCAGAGAGAGGGAATCGCCCGGCAGGAGGGCGAACGGCTGCTGGCCGGTGACATCCTCCAGGTACACCGACAGTTTCATCCTTTCCGCGGGTGTCAGTTCCTCTGCCTTTCGGATGGTCAACTTCTATACATACACACATCTCGGGAGGGGTGTCCTCTACCTCGTCTGAAAGCAGCTCAGGGAATCCTCCCGGCCTATTAAGCGTGTAGTGCACTATCCTCCTCCCGAACTGCAGCTGTAGACCGAACCGGGCAAGGGTCGGGTGGAGGTGGTGCACTGGTAGCCGTGTTTCGTTTGTTAGGAAAGGAACCAACTCGAGTTGAAGATGAACTCGTGTCCGTCGAAGTGCATCATGGACAGCCCGAACAGCTGACTCCCGATGCCGCTGTGCCGATAGTCCTCCTGCACGAAGTAGGGACCGAGCTGGACGATGCTCTTCCGGACAAGGGACAGACATCCTCCCATCACATCCCCACCTATAAAGATCACAAACAGGCAGGTCAGATACTGACGGAGATTCTTGGCCACGAAGAGGAAGACCTTGTCGTAGAGTTTCTCACATCGAGAATAGTCGTCGTAGGAGAGGAGATAGCCGTCTTGTTCCCAAGAAAGAGCCACCAGCTGAATCAGTTGATGGGGCCTGGAGGAGATCACCTTTTCGTAGTCTTCTTTGGTTCCCTGGTAGAATTTGTACCATATGCCGTGGCGGGAATAGGCTCCTTTCCAGGGACTCCCGCACGACTTGGGCAGCTTGGACGAAAACACCTAGGAGACTCTGGCTGGAGCCGGCTCAATTACCTTCATTTGGATGGCTTCGCCCGGCACGGAAGGGACCTGACGCCGTAGGACTTCTCCGAAAGGCTCGAGCTCGATGTCATCCCACATGGACATCGGGAAGAGACTGGAACGAGAGAGAACAACCAATTGGGACACTTATATTAGCATTATCTGAACAGAATCGAGGCAGCCCCTTATTTGAATTGGTCCTCGTTATGGCCAATTATCGGGAGATGACAAGGGGGACACCCGCCTAGTATCATGTAGCTCTCTAGGGGCACACTAGACCATCTCCACTGGCGAGGAGGGCTCCCACATCGAGTTTGCATGTAGCAGTTTTAAATTGAAGAGGACAGTCTGTGAGTCTGCCAAACTCCATATCCTGTTGTAAATTAAGCCACGATGGCAAAACATGGAGGGCACCTTGTTTTGGGGCTGTCTTGTCTCCTTTGGCTGCTCGCTAATTACCACCAGCCAAGGGTAGGTCAATGTTTTTCAGTTGCCCGTATTTGTATTCTACTCGGTCTGCTTTCCCTCAAAAAACTACTCGAGAAGTCTCGTGGAATATTTATAAGCTCGGCTGAGAAGGGGACTCCCCTCCTCGCCGGGATGCTCTTTTGACCCGGATCGACACTTTTTCTATGATTTCGGGCAGCGGGGAATTTGATCGCCCGGGAACTAGGTCGGGTAACCGCAAAGAGAAGAACACTTCCGCCCTCATAACTTGGCCCGCCTGTCAGCTGGCTCGGCTCATAAACCAATATTTTCTTGAGGGGGGCATTCTCTGTGGCCCAGTCCTTGGACCTCCCGCCCGTCAAAGCCCGTACTCTCAGCCACATGTTGCATTGATCGGTGGCATTTATCCTCGGTTATCCGGCCCAGGGGAGCATCCCCCTCGTCGTCTTTGTTTTCTCTTCTGCCCTCCAACTGTTCCAAAAAATCTAATCCGGCCGTGTTTCCCGCCTTTAAACGCGTTTTCGCCCCACCGCTGGCCAACTCAATTCTCATCTTTTCTGCTCTCTCCGCCTTCGTTCGAGGAAGTAATTGAGACAGATTGCCGACAGCACCTCCTCCTCCACTTGTCCGTCGAGTCCAGATGAGCGGTAAGTTCTCTCCCTTCGGGCTCCCCCTGAATCTCGTCCTCCTCCTCTCTTGTGCTCCTGGAAGGCCCCCTTCCAACTGGAACTCGCATAAAATTAGGTTAAGGGGGCTAGCTGGAAACAATAAGCCACGGTGTTCAAACAGCAATTGCAGGCTCCTCTTGTCCCGTAAATTACTTGGGGGCTCTCTGCGACATCCCGGACTGCCACCGAGGAAGGGTCGACTACTCGACCACTCCAAGAACCTGTATCTGCGACGAGCACTTCAGTCCCCCCTTCTGTACCACCTGTATCAAAGGTATGTTCTGACTCTGCCCTTCCTCTACTGTATTAATTCAGAATATTGGGGCTCAGACTGTAGGAATACGTATGGGAGGGAGGTGGACTCGCAGCAGTTCACAGTCGTCCTGGCGCTCTATCCCATCGTCTTGGCCACCCTCATCCTCCTCTTCTGCTGTCTCCTCTACTACATCATAGTCGAGTAAGTACTCATCCTCCTCCCGCACACCCACCAACTACAGGACCCTCCGTCGTCGCTGTGGCCGCCCTCCTTCGTATTCTGAAGTCCTCCTCGATGCTCCTCCCCCATACAATCAAGTCATTGCCGTCGACCACAACGCCGCTCAGATATACCGTAACCCGAAGACTGTCTGACGTCATCTTGTCCTGCTCCAAGTGTCACTTTCCCCACGGGTTTGTATACATCAAATAAATATACTTGTCAAAGCAATCAGAGTGAGAGCTCGTGTTATACGGGGAAGAGACCGCTTATCCCAAGGGTTGATCCAGGATTGGGGTGGAACCAGCGGGAAGACCAATCTGGGAAATGGAGAGATGACAGACTTCATATCCGTTGGAGATAATCGAACAGTTTGGTCTACGAGAGACCAAAGAGGTCAGGAACGAGGAATCACTGACAGTAATAACAAGAAGAAGTGCATGGCAGACGAAAGGAAACTAGCCAGCTGAAGAGAAGACCGAAGAAAGCCCGAAAAGTGAATTCTGACACTTCGGAGTGTTTGTTATGGCAGATAGATTTTAGGAGACGGGTCCGTCGTCCACGTCGCAATGGCCAGTAAACAGAAAGGGAATACCTAAACAAATCAGTTGGACACGATGACCCGGCTCTGCCTACTTCTGCTTCTCCCAGTCCTTACCGTCTCCTCCGACTGGGTTCATGGTATGCTCTACTTCTTATATTCCCATATATCCCAATTTTAGAGCTGGAGAACAAGTTCAAAGATGTGGAGTCCGAATGTGGAGTGGACACGGTGTCGTGTCAAGAGGTGGGTCTGCCCATTCAACAAACGAAAGACTGAACAGGCAGCCCTGAAATTAGCCGTGTACATGGCGAAGCTGCAAGATCTGACGTTGACCTACGAGAAGTCGACGACGGCCGTCTTGGACTACCTGTCCAAGCACGAGGCCGCTGTCCAGTCCCTCCAGAACATTCACAGCGGTGAGAACGCTAACGACTTCCGACATCATCAACTTGACCAACTCCACGAACTTCATAATATGGTCAGTTTGTCTTTTCATGGTGAAATTT
This sequence comes from Oscheius dolichura, assembly GCA_932521035.1. NCBI lineage: Eukaryota > Metazoa > Nematoda > Chromadorea > Rhabditida > Rhabditidae > Oscheius > Oscheius dolichura. The sequence goes on from OW051495.1 coordinate 5,344,505, forward strand.
TATTACAAAGCCATGTAACTCCGGCAGTGCGAATTTTTGCGTGTCCAAAAATTGTGTCTGATAAGGCCAGATGTATATAACTCGAACGATTTTACGGGGGAGACCGTCACCGAATGTTCTATACCTTCATGAAATATAGTATCTGCTTTAGAAGGGGCATAGGCACGCTTCGTTTTCAGTAAAAAACAATCCTCTACTCTTATTTATTCCCGCTCCTTTACAGGCTACAGACTTACTCAAGACGATCCCGAGCCACGAGCAGCAGCGCTGGCTCTCCCACCTCAGAGAGCCCCTCACCTGATCCTCCTTCCCGTTCCCGAGCCTGCCTGTCCCCCCTGTCCCTCTGTCTACCCGAATAAATATCCATTTTTGGGTTTTTACCGCGCAACAGATGTCGCGGACGAGGCTCATCTGTGGCCGATTACTGACCGGCACAATCTGTCCTTTGGGCATCCTCTGTAAGTGTGTGTTATCTTGACGAATGACCCCTGCTTCCGTCTACCGTAGTCCGGTGTAAGGGAGACACCTGTCGGCGATGACACCTCAGCCGCGGCCAGTCGTCTCACACCTCATGGAGTTTCTTCCGAAGAAGAAGTCCATCTTCCAAAGTAGGTTGTCCTCCGAAGGTGTGCTGCCCTTCGTCTCGTGTCTTCTATTCTCCCGGTCTACCGTATACCCTCCCCCATTACAGCTTCCTTCTCCCCTCAACAATAAACTCGTAAACGTTAATTGGCAAATGCCCCAAAACACTGAACTTTCCCTAAACGGCAGTATACTTTTAGACATAGAAGACCTGATAGCCGAGCCGACGACCAGCGCTCAGGACAAACTCGAGGTTGGTTGAGAACTCTCTGTTCCTCCTCTCTCCGAATTGCCCCCCCCCCCTTTCTAAAGAGTCCCTTTCAGTGTCCTCTATGCTCCAAGTCGTACGTGACCTTCTTCGGCCTGCGTCGCCATCTCAAGAGCCACGTCGATGGCCGAGTGGAGCAGACGTGTCCCCACTGCTCGAAGCACTACAAGTAGGTGACCAGGCGAAGTCTACCAGCCCCATAGCAATATTTTGATGCTTCCGGGCAGGTGAGGGCACCTGTCGGATGTTACAAAGCCCACCGCCCGACTCACCTGTTCAGCCACCAACACAGGTCCCGGGGCAGGATCGAATTCCCAAAACAACCCGGTGTTCCCCAGAAGTTTTGCAGGTCAGCCGGAGCGTTGAAGATGCATCTAAACACTCATTCCCTGCCCTGCTCGTGTAGGGTTTGCGGGAAGAGTTTCTCGAGGCCGTGGCTACTGAAGGGACACATGAGGATACACACAGGTACCTTCGCCTCCTTCTTTTTGACGCCTCTCCTTCAGGTGAAAAGCCGTACGAATGTCTAGTGGAGGGCTGCGGGAGGAGCTTTGCCGATAGAGTCAGTCACGAGTAATTCAAGAATACGAATAAAAGTTTAGAGCAATCTCCGGGCACACGAGCAGACCCACTCGGCTGTCAAAAAGCACAGGTGAGGTACTGTAGCCTGTCGACGACCTCCCGTTCAGATGTCTCTATTGTGATTCGGGCTTCGCGAGAGCCCAGATGAAGGTGAAACACGAGCAGCACTGTCCCGGCCGGGCGCCCTCCTAATAAACATTCCACTGGCCACAAATAAGCTTTATTATGCTCTCAAAAAGATATCAAACGGGGCCGAGTCCCCGAAAAAGAAACAACCCGAGGTCGCTCTGGGCGACTGAAAGACAGTATCCCTGTAGTGCTCCTGTCCGTCCTATTACAACTCCGTCTTCTGCAGCAAAGAGTACCGCTTATCACTCGGCTTCAACTCCTTGAACACGGAGGGCGGCGGCGTCGTGTCCTGGGGTCTGGCGGCCGGCGCCTGTCCATCCACGTGCCGGGTGTCCTCCAGGTCGTCGTTCAGTCCATTGTCCGACTTGAATTTGGCCAGGTCGAGCATCTTCTGGTCGAGGTTCTCGTGGAATTCCTTGTGCAGCTTGCCAGAATGCAGGTCCATCACGAATTCCCTCAGCTTGCCGGGGACAGTCAGCTGGGACATGTCGGGGAAGAGGAACATGTGCTGGAAGGAGTCGATGGCCAGCACCGGCAAGTCCTTGGCCGTCTTTCCGAGATGCTTCAGCGGATGGGCGAACTTGTGCCCGTCGGCCAGGAGGGGGTTGATAGTCGATCGCTGGTCATACAGCTCGCGAGCCACCTTAAACCATTTGACATTTACGACCTTCCGTAATCTCGAGCTTACCTGATCGGCGAATTCTTTGTCCTGTGACTTGTTGGCGGGGTCCCTGAAGAAGAGCAGGAAGGGCTGTCCCTCCTCGGTCAGCTCCTCCACATTCTCGAACGTCACCTCCCGGACCAGCGGGATGCACTTGTCAGTTACCCACTGCTTCAGGAAGTCGTAGTCAGCAAAGTTGCCACTGAACTTCTGCTCGTCCTGTGTGTCGGGATCGACGAAGACCAGTCTGTTGCCGTCGAGGGAGCTGGAGGCCGCCTCGTCCGCTACCCAGAAAGTGCACTCCTCCTTCAGCAAGGAGGCCACCTTCTTCAAGTTCGAGTACTCCTGTCCGCCGCGTCGGAACCACGCCACCACGTTTCTCTTCGACTTGTCCATGGCCGCGTCCAGCTGCTGCTGGTTTGTGAATTCGTTGATGGCCGTCGACAGCTGGTACTTCACAAAGTTCGTCAATGCCTCCACTGACCGGGTCGACCTGAATACGTTTCTTATTTCCGATCCAACCTCCGGCCACCTGTATTCCTTGGCGACGAGTTCTCCGTTGACAAAGACCTTCATGGTGGGATATTTGGTGACACTGAAAACAGTCGATTACCGTATCCTACTTGAATAAGTGGCCAAATAGAAAAATAGAACGCACAAATACTTATCGACGACGTCGGCCTGTCTCACGCTGTCCACAATCGCCCAAGCCACACTGGCATTGGGGCTCTCCGCCTTGAAGACGCGCGCCGACTCCTCGAAGATCGGTTTTAGCCGCCTCGAAAACGGACACCAATCCGCACAGAAGGCTACAAAAACCACCTGAACATTGTTATCAAGGAGGATACGGGCACACTGGATGTACCTGTGAGCTGGCAAGGACCTGGTCGTGGTTGGCTGTCGAGAGCTCGACCGTCTCGGCCGAAACATGGAGCACCTGCAGAAGCAACCACCACATGGCTAACCACCACTGAAAATGGGATAAAAGAGAGAGGGGACAAGACGAGACGGGTCGAGACGACTTTTATGAAGAATTATCCCGTTGTACGAATAAAGTTGGGACGAGGATAATCCTCGTGGACGTGCGGTTTGTTAAGATCAGAAGATTCGGCGGAGTCAGGAGGGGCACTGGTCTCGGTGGCAACGGATTTTCAAAAGGCATTAGAGTGGTTCGAGAAGGGCTGACCAGGTCGTGTATAATCGCTTGTTTGACGCATCCGAGTTAAATTAGCCAGGCAGGGTGGGCAAACATTTATCGGCTCTAGTGGACAAGGGAAATCCCGTGGTGGAAGACAAAAGAGGGAATCACATATTATCAAGGAAGGAAGAGGACATCTTATAAGAGAAGCCCCGGGCGAACTTTCCCGAAAAGCGTTCCCAGCCGTTTGTCGCTGAAACTGGTTCCATCTTGTGTTTCTTCGTTTTTACCCTAGTAGGGAAGGGTATTGAAAGGGAGACGGCCGACTGGGAATCCTTTGTGATTTCTACAAAAGAGCCAGCTAATCGATGAGACCTCACGCGGAAGTCCGTTGGGTAAACTTTGACAGCCGGCTGCCCTGATCTGGCCGGCTGCCCTGATCTGGCCGGCTGCCCTTTGATAAGGAGAACAAGGATAGACTGGAGTACGGCTCGACTGAGTTAAGCCAAGGAACAGGTAAGTATCTCCTAAGGAAAAGGGAGGACGGCGAACTGGATAGGTAAGGAAGAGGCCGACTGTCAATACAGCGAGCGGTGCGGGGATCAATAGTCGACCCGGTCGTGGTCAATCAAGGGCGTTGTCAAAAGTCTTGGAATCACGGCTTCAGGAGGGATGCCCCGATATCCCTTCGGAATAGAGGAGGCCAGTCATAGACGCAGGAATATGTGGAAGAGAGAGACGGTCGATCGACCGATGGTTTCTGACTCAGTCCCGAAGACATAACAACTGAAATTGAAGGGGAAGAGGCTCGTACGGGTGGCAAGGACGAGGACGAGGGCTGGTTTCATCCGACTGGTCTCTCAAGCGGCCTCCGCCAACTTATCCATGTTCTTTATATTATTAACGAGGCGTTCTGTCATCTTCCCTGGCAAATAGCGACGTTTCCCCGAGAAAACGGTGAAATAACGACGATAAAAGTTCGGAAATAAACGTGTGGCGGCTGACCGATATCTCCGTCCCCGAAAGAGAAATCGGGCACAGTCCCCCGCTCGAGGAGAAGCCGAATCTCGCTGATTGGACACTGACCTCTGTTCCCCATGTCATTTTGGAAGTATACGGAAGTGCCGTCTATTTTTGGTGGCCGCCTTCTAAAAATACGACGTTTACTTGGTGGATGACGCGAGGAGGGGGCCGAGGAGGAACTGGTCGCCTGGAATATCTACAGTGGTGGCCACTGCCAGGGACACATTACTGCCCTAATTGTACTTCCCTATAATTTAGGATTCTGTCGATACAACCGGTCCCTTCTGCCTGGTGTACTTCTGTTTTGGAGATTCTTATCCGTCACTTCCACCAGCGACGAAGGTGGCAGACGGTGTCCGTTGTCTGCCCAGCCAGCATCTCCCTGTCTCCCTTCACAGACGATGCCGTTCAACCTCATAGTCCCCTCGGCTAACCGTCGGTCAGTCAGCCCTCCTCCCCAGTAATCCCCCTTTAGACGAAAAAGCGAGGGATGCATCCCTCCTCCCTCCAGGGCCAGAGAAGCAACGCCGAAACACTCGGGTGAACAACACGTCGACCACAACCTGCTCGACGTTCTGTGGAAGAATTACGACTTCGGTGGGAACAGACACTTTTTGTTTTTTGAAAGAACATATTTTCAGTCACGACCCTGTCTAAAATCGAGTCGGATGCCGACATCCACAAGGATTCCGGCCATCGTCGGCCCTCCAGGTACCTACCGTACTCTTCTCCTAATCAAATGTTACCAGACAGTTTTTCCTCCCCAAAAACGACAACAGCTTCGATAATCTCAACTCGCTCGCCCAAGGAGGTGGCCCCACCCCGCACTCTTCCTTCCCTAAACTGTCGACCGTTTCAGAAGAGTGCTCCCGTTATTTATGGATTACCCACCACGTGAAAAGGTTCTTCGGGGACATTGCCGAGGCATTTACCGTACCCAAGGAGGCCCTAGTGGAGGCCCAGGGAGAGAACGCCAAACTGTCGGCAGTCGCTCTCCGAAGGGACCTCAAGCGATGCTGTCTGTCCCAGTTTACTCAATAAAACGGCCAGGTTCAGGTGCCGCATTGCATCCTCTACTCGAGATCGGCGCGGCCCTCCAAGACATCGTCCTGTGGAAGAATCCCATGACCACGCTCCTCCTGTCCCTCGTCTTCTTCTATTCCATCGTCCGTGGGTGGACCGTCTCCCTCGTCTTGCTCCTTCTACTCCTCCAACTCACCCTCAACCACTTCTACATCTGCCGGTAAGTCTCCTCATTCTTTTTTTCTATCTGTTCAGTCAAATTAACGTGGGGTTGTGCTTCCTCCCCCGGCGGAAGGTGCCTGTCCCCCACTTCGACGTCACCGGGGCACAGATCATCTTCGATATTGCCAAAACAGTCCAGGGACTGCTCCGACTGGCTGCCGACATCTTCGAGAAACTCCGCAAGTGGGTGTGTTCATTTTACCGGTACCCATGAGATTGCAGCCTGTTGATGTGGAAGGATGCCCAGGTGACGGTTGTCTTCTACTGCCTGGTCGTCTACTGGCTGCTCCTGTCGGTCATCTTCTCGACGGGCACCTGCCTCGGCATGTGCGCCTTCACCTTGGGCATTCGGATTTTCATCACGACGTACCTCTTCGACCGCTTCCCCAGACTTCGCCGTCGTCTCGACACCTGGGGTTACTTCCACCGTAACCTCCCGATTGGAAAAGACGACAAGGACAGCCAAGAGAAAAATTCGGACCACGACGCAGAGCCGAGAAGCCTGAGTCCCGCCTCGCGGAATAGGTTCTACGCGCACCCGAAGATAAGCACAACATCGAGTCCGCCACTGTTGTTAACCAAAGAGAAGGACCAATCCAGCAGGAGTTTAGAGAGCCACGGCCTCATCAAGAAGAGGGAACAATACGGCTCATACAACTCCCTCTACGGCTCCCAGTCTCAACTTTCGCAGGTCTCGTCGGACGAGGGGACCACCGAGGACACCACTGATATCGACCTCCTGATGGATACCGTCGTGGCCACGCAACATTGCATCCTCCACGAAAGGAATCGTCCTTTCCCCAAAAACATCGTCTCTGGCATCCTCTACCTCACCGACACGTGGGTTCTCTTATCCCTTCCCAAATCGATCCCCTCTCCAGGTCGCTGGCTTTCCGTCCGAAGAACAACTCCTCCTCGAACCTCATCCCCCCGATGACGCTGTTCCACGACATCGTCTCCGTCAAAAAGGTGAGTATGGCCGACGGCTGACAATGAATAGGTTACGACGCTTCGCACTGTCGGACTCATAGCTGGCTCGCGGAAGGCCGTTGAGATTCGCCTCGTGAATCGCCGCCGTTCCCTCCAGTTCCTGGGGCTAAGCGACAGAGATGAGTTTGTGGAGAAGATGAGGGAGATGTGTCTCAAGCAGAGTGCCTCGACCCATTTCGTCATCGACGACAACGAAGAAGAAGAGTAGACAACGAAGAAGAAGAGTAGACTGCCCGTTGTCATGCTCATTGAATAAAGGTGCTCTCATTGTCACTGGCCAGCTGTTTGTGTGCTCCGTAGTCATTTCAAAGCAGTTGGTGCCAACCTCAAGTGTCTCTCTTATGCCAGAAGTAAGCATTAGTGACCCCCTCGGATCATTCTGTTCTACCACTCTTTATTCAAAGTTGCTCTCCAAGTTGAATTTCTCACCGCTTTCAATCAACAGGAAGCCAGTGAGCCTTACCTCGTGGGTCTCTTAGAAGATACCAATCTCTGTGCCATCCACGCCAAGAAGGTCACCATCATGCTCAAGGATATCTAGTTGGCTCGTCGGGGGGCTAGGCTGCCGTTGATCTCATCTAACCCATAGTATATCCTGTTCTTTCATAATAAATGAACACACAGAAGGTAGAATTCTTTATTATTTCACCTGTGTCGGATATGTTTAATAATTTGTGCTTATTCTGCTGGAAAGACGTTGGAGATGCACAGGAGAACTTGACACTTTCGATTATTAGACAATGTGGTAGCCCTTGGACGAGCCAGGGCGTCCCTCCTTCTTCTCGCCACTCTTCACCCGACTCAGTCTTCTCCTCACGCTGCGGGAACGCTTCTAAGGGGAGACATGTGAAAATACTCGGGAGGACTTACGGATATCCGTCCGACGGGCTGGTACCGGCTAGAATTGGAATTCCAGTAGTGGCAGATCATCACGGCGGTCAGAATGAAGCACACTCCTGCAATAACTGGCTATAGGGTCCGGCCATCAAGAATCCCATAATGTTGATTTTCTGGTCATTTTTGAGAGAAGGATAGAGATAAGGGGGAATTGGTCTCAGGGATCAGCGATAGACCATCCTTTGCGTTTTTGGACGGCTTTAGTCGTTACAAATTGATCAAAGTGATGAGAGACACACGGCTCATCTCATCCTACGATATCGTTGAGATCAGATTTGATAGGGACTGATCTATGGAGTAGGAAGGAAAGGGGAAAAGACTGACCGACGGCGACAGACGAGAGTAACATGAACCCGGAGAGCCCATTGACGAGGCCAGTCCGTTCCTTCATCTTCGACAGGTGATCCAGCCAAATGCCGGTGGTGATGACGGCCAGGAGGTTACCCACTGCCGAGATTATGCAGCAGACGAGCCACATCATGAGCATGCTCTGCCATCGACACCTGAAATGGCTGTGTGACCTCGAGGGAGCCGCTTCTGACCTGTTGACGGCACCGAAGCCGAGGCCGGCTGTCAGAAGGCCGACGAGGGCGGCGACGGTGTTCATGTGGCAGGTGGACTGGTACTCGGCCACGTCGGGGAAGCCCGGACAGTAGAGCCCGTGAATCAGGAAGATGACGGATATGACGAGCTCCGTCCGACACAGGTGAATCATTATCTTCACGTACCTTCAACCAGAATAGACCGGCCCCCTCAGACAACCCACTCTGTATGCTGGAAGCCAGACCGCTGCATCACCGTGTACGCCTTGTATCGTCTCCGCTCCGTCGCGCTCATCTCTTCTTCCGTCTCCGAGCTCTGAACCGGGGAAATTGAGCAGGGCGGGTGGGGGCCAGTTACCAGGGGCCCGGGGAGGACGATCCTCAGGTCGGGCTCCTCGAAGGGACGCAGCATGTCGAGGCCGAAAATACTCTGGAAGACGACAATAGCAACGACTTTCTCCCCTCGTGGTCAAATCAATAGCGGGTCTCTTCTTGACGGCCACTCCAAACTGGTTAGATTTTTGCACTTTCACTGGAGACCGGCTTATCTCGTCATTTTATGCAACTCGGCTAACTGCCAGGGCATAGTCTGTCTCATAAATGAACAGATGAGTGTCTCCTGTATTTCTACTTGAGTTACACGTCACAGTTATTAGGGATAACAAGGAGTCAACGGGGGACTGAGGGGAGGAGGGCGCCATGAGAGGAGGATGGCTTCAGACTCACCAGATCGCAGAGTTTCATGTTCGCGGATCGATGAATTGGACAAGAGAGGCGACCTTAGCCGCGTGACCAGATTCACTCGGGATGACCGAAAGGGTGCTGCCGCGCTGATCCAGAGAGATCGGAAGGTGTCTGACAAAGGGTTGTGAGGGTTAGCTGACAAGAGGGGAACTGGTTAAGCGAGACGAGATACGATCTGAGACAAATAGGCAGGAGGTCGAAGGTAAGATTTATCAGCGAGATTATGACGGCGAGGATCACAGCGAGTTCAGAGGGGGAGCGGGGGGAAGGGGCCGCTCTCGGGCGGCCGGGAGTACATCAGCGAGGGCCGGGCCAGGGGGCACTTGACGATCTTGTGCATCTCCTCGCGCAGCTTGTTGATGATGGCCCGGTTCGGCTGGGTGTGGGGGCCCTTATTTTGGAGGCTGATCACCTGAAACGGGCCTGGTCTCCATCTGCCACAAACACACCTCCTCATGATGTCGGATGTTTTCCTTGCGAGAATGTTTCTCTTGGGCATTTGCGTATTTCCTCAGAATATTCCCGTAATGGGTCACGCCGGGATGCATCTGCTTTAAAATCTGCTGGGCCGCGTATTCCCGGGCCTGTTTGTTGCCACACGCAGTCACCTGTAATCGGTGTCATCCTCGGAAATGGGCAAAAGAGTTACCGTGGCTGAGTAGGGCCCGATGGTCATCGTCAGCCGGGTCTCCCTGTCGTTGATACTCTCGTGTTTGCATTGTGGTTCTCTTCCTTGTAATTCTACATTTCTCTGGCATGCCTCCTGCAATCCAATCCTCGCCTACGAACAAATGGAACAGTCTAACCTTGAGACAGTGGTACGGCTTGGCCACGAGGGCCCGCTCGCAGTAGGTGACGACTCTCTTATCGGTGATTTCCATCTTGTCGAATACCTCCGTCGCCTTCGCGTCGTAGTTCACCTGGCCGTTGGCCTCGAGTGCCCCCATATGGTCTTGGTCGAAGAGCACCTCCGGGAGGAGCATGTTCACGGCCTTCTCCGCCGCCACCAGCTTGGCGTTCTTCTTACTCGTCCCCTGTCCGCTGCCCAATACAAACTGTTCTGTAATGGCACTTCTCTCTCCTCCTCCTCTGCTGTACCCACCTTCTTCATCTTCCGGTCCCTTTTCATTTTGTAATATTTCGACCTTCTCCTTTATGCTCGTCAGCAGCTGTAGCCTGACCTGCTTCTTCAGGTACAACTTAGCCGTGGCCGTGTAAGTCATCGTCGGGTTCCTAAAGATCATTGTCAAGGAAGAAAAGAGTCTCACAGGGTCTCGTGGATGTCGTATACAATCCGGCCCTTCAGCGACCGTTGGACATACTCGTGGAGGATGGCCACCGAGCTGCGACCTCTAGGATTCATGACGAACGTCTTCTTATGGAACCGGTTATCCTGGGAGGGAATATTGATCAAGGCTATCTGAAGTCGTTTATCCAGCGGAGGAGGAGAGCCCCCACCCCCGAGCCGGTAACCGTAGCCGTCTCCTCGGGGTTGACGTCTGCCGCAGTCACTCCCGCCTCCCTCAACATCTTCTCCGTCTTCTGCTTCTGTCTTTCCAGTTTTTTATCCTTAAAACTGGTATACCTTTTTACCTAAAAATGGGATGTATACCGGAAGAGGCAAGAGACAAACTTGGATCTTTTTGAATTTGAAAAGGGAAGAGGCGTAGTTGGTGAGATCTGTGGCGGTAATTCGAGAATCCTCAAATCGCTAAAAAGGGAAGTTTTGGGCGGATTGAGGGGAGCCGGACTGAGGCCTGGAAGACCGTGGCATGTCCCCGATTGCACACCACGGCTTGTCTGGGCTACAGCGACCCCCGGAGGGAGGGATCCTACCTCGATCTTGACCCCTGCCGCCTGGATCCCTTTTATGTACGCATTCTCATGGACCGGCTCCTCCTTCACCTGCTGTTGGGCAGCCTGAATACTTCCGTCTGGACAGGAGAAGAAGTCATACCTCATTCTCCTTCAGTCTTTTCTGCTGGAGACAGGGAACGGCACTGATGGGGATGTTGTGGTGGCGGGCCGAGTCCGGTCCGAGAAAGTACGGACGGGAGAGGGTGATCACTCGGGATTCGCGGTGCTGGAGGGGAGGGTAAGAAGGAGGAGGAGACTCACGAGGTAGACGGGCAGACCGCTGTTGTGGGTGACCCGCTGCCAGCCGCTGGGAAGTGCCTCGAAGTGGTCGTTCTCCATCCTCTCCAGGACTGTCTTCCACAGGGGCTGTTCCACGTTCTTCTCCAGCTCGTTCTCGATGGCCTCCTGATCCATGAACTGGATGGTCTCCTCTGTAGATGAGGGGTTCGTGAAGGCGTCCCCTTCTGAAGGTGGCTCAATTATAGGAGATAGAAGACGGCCATACCGGCAGCTGGTTCTTCCTTCAGGTCCTCTTCCATCAGAAAAGTGTTTGTCTGTGGCTCGTCCGCCTTCGACGTCGCCCTGTGCCGTTTAAAGGGGCAGCCTCCATTTCTGGCAGGTGACCCCATCTCGCGGTCGGACATCTCCTCTCCATCGGAATCGTCTGTTTCTATTTAAACCAAAAGGGGCAAGTCTCCTACCTGAGAATGTCTCCAGTTTCTGCAATATCGACTGTCGTTTGCGAGCCAGCCTCTCCATGTCGTTGCTCACTCCCCCGTCTTCCTCCTCCACCTCCTCCTCTCTCCCCATATTCTCGTCTCCCTCCATTCTATCTGAAATGATTATTTTGTAAGGAGAACAAATAGTTGAGAGGAGTGCAAAATATGCTAAACTGGAGTCAGTCGTGTGCCCCAAAACGAGATACGCAGTGGCTGCTGACCATGGTCAGAAAAGAGAAAAAGGACTGCTTCCATAGCATCTGGTATCTGACTGGGAAATCTTCTCCGAAATCGCGATAATTCCAGCGACGGGTGAAAGCGGACAACTTACACGGCTTCAAGTAGGCTGCGTAGACTTTTCCATCCCTGACGAACGACATCGGACGAGGAAAGGAGGGAAACGAGGAGAGGGACGAGGAAAGCGGATGTGAGGGGAAGCGATTGGTCAGTTATTGATTAGGCTGGGTGCGAGGTGTCCTACCCGATGACAGGACTACCCCGCCCACCAGAGATGAGCCAATTGCCTGTTTACCCTGTTTTACTGGGCCGTCCGCTGTTTAGGCTTGCTTACAATTGGGAGCAGTTCCCGCTTTCTATAGAAAGCAACATTGCGGCACTTACCTGACGAGCAGCGGACATCCTTTGAGACAGTCGAGTTTTGTAGAAAGACACCTCCCCCAACAGTTCACCCCGTCTATAGAATGAAAGACTTTATTGCGTGTACCCGTGGCTCGGTTAACATTTGTTTGGGAAACAGCCCCAGTTGAATCCGTTGTTCCCTCCGTACCGGTCGGAATGGCCCGATTTCCTGGTATTCCACAGTCCGAAAAGGCCGGATGGCTGGTAGTAGGGGGCGTAGGAAGGAAGGTTGTAGCCACTCGGCCGGTAGTTGTTCGAGTAGTAGAAGGGATCGTTGTAGTATGCCTGAAGGGTCTCGCATGGAAGGGGAGAGTCGACGTACCCCGGCATAGGCTGGTCCTCCTCCTCCGTAGGACGAGGTGTAGTAGGAGGTGTAGGGGAAGGTGTTGCTGAACTGGGAGTACGCCGGTCCCGAGTTGCCGTAGAGGCCGCCGCCCCCGGGACTGTATGTCTGTGACAGGGGGAATTGTCCTGGAAGGGGCGGTTGGGGGAGCTGACATCAGTAAGTTACCGTATTGGCCGAAGACGGCTTGGGCCAGGGAGAGGAGGAGACAAGGCAACGGCCACATGGAGCTGAAAGTGAGAGGTGGACTAAAAATAGAGGGAGGCGGCCAATTATGAGGGATTAGAAGAGACTCGTGGCAGGGGAAACAGTCGAAGGAACTGATCGAATTGGACCGGGTATCGGGTGAAGGGGCGGGCCCTACAATTTACCTGACCAACCTCCACGAAGGGTAACAAAGTCCCCCGAGACAACACCCCGGGCAGATGTCCCTCCCTGTCCAGGGGATCAGTTGGATCACTTTCAATCATTCGTCAATATCACGCCCCGCCGGCCGCCGACGTCTCGTCAATCCTGAATCTGTCCAGATGGGCAGGGTACTTCTTCATATTCCCAGCTATCCACGGCTTGATCCCCTCCAGCTGCTACTTCCTGGTTGTTACAGTGCCCATCCAAACGTACGTCATTAGCAGTGTGATGAGTATAAACGGGAGACACCTTGATAAAGACCAGATTTTTTGGCAGTTCACGTCGATCAGAAAAGTGCCGACTAAAGGTTGCCCCTAACAGTTGCCAACCGTTCTACGGCTACTCTACTTCCCCATGAAGAAAGGCTCCTTCTCATCCAGCAAGTCTCCAGTCAACACAACCCGGTTCCTAGTGTATTTATCTTCATCTTTTCAAGGTTACGCCTTTCTCTTGCCATATTTATCAACGTATGGAATTGGCTACGTTTGCGATTGAAACCTATTCTGCTATAAACATATAAAACGTACGTCGCATGATGGTTACAACAAACACAAAGTGAACTCTAATTTTCCTTGATCAACGTGTACCGATTGAACTCGCAGCCGTGACTTTTATGGACACTAACAAAAAAATTGTAAATCACATTCGTAGCCGATCGACAACCAATGCGGTAAATTATAGCGTGTATCAACTACAACATCGCCTTATATTAAAATAAACTGATGTTTTGTATCACACTGCTAGAATGATAAAATATTTATTACTGGTATTATGACAAAGCAGGGGCGGATTTGAACCTTAGCGGCGCTGGTCGTTGGGTTTTTATACGGTTTCGTATGACTTCAGGTAAATCCAACAGACCTTTTTTATCCTAAAAAAAGAATGTAAGGAACTAGTTTAAGTAAACACACATTTTGGAACGTTTCTAGTAGCGCAATAAGAGCCCGTGTTGACGCAACAGCGGTACCATTACATGTATGGGCGAAATGTGCTTTTCCATCTTTGCTTCGATATCGAATTCCTGAAGCTGTATCAGTTAAATCGTGGTTTGTGCTACAAATAAAGTAGGGCTATAATAACTGACCTAATCTTCTCGACTGAAAGTCGGTACAATTGCTAGCTGATGATATTTCACCGTAGATACTGCGGCCGGGCATCCATGCTTCTATATCTACTTTCCTTGCAGCAGAAGCGCCTAATTCTTCGGTTGGCATTTCCATTATACTGAAAATAAAAAGAATTATACAAAGATCTGAAGAAAAAACCGGCAGTGAAGTCCTAATGATTCAAAGGTGCCTTTTTGAATCTGCATAATATGCTCCAATTCCGAGTAGCTGCTTTCTGCTTCACAAATTGTGAACATTTCCACTTTTGTGAACTCATGAACGCGATACAGTTTAGCTTCAATAGCAGATTTGGAGATTTCGGGGCGGAAGCATCTATATAGACAATATTTTGTTAATGGAATCCTAACATACCTGCTAACAGAAACCAGCCTAACAGGTAGCTGTTCAGTTTCAAACGTGCGACCTTTAAGAAGGGATGCAATACCCATCTCAGCGGTTCCTGAAAGAACAACTTCTGGCTCATTGTCGAGGAAATACTGAAAGCGAGCAGATTTTTTCATAAAGGATAAGATACTTGAAGATGCCTGCTGTCGTTCCTTACAACACCACAAGCTTCAGTCACACTAGTGGAGACAATATCAGGAACGGTGACGGGCTTGAAGCCTAGAACACAAACGCGTTCAAATACATAATCTATAAGAGCTTTTTCCAGGTTTGCGAGAGATCCTGAAAGGTGAGAAAATTAAATAAGAAGTAGAAAAGTACCTATAAAAGTATAGCTGCGTTGACCACATGCTTCTGTAGGATGTAATAGCGATCGCCATGGCTGAACTAATTTTTCAGCTGTTAAAAGTTGAGTTTCTTCTTTTTTTACACCGAATTCGGAAAGTATCTAAATGCATATTCCACAGATATGTTTACAGTAGCTACTTTAGCATTATCTAATCCTCCGACAGGCACATCTTGATGGGAAGTATTAGGAATAAGCAGAGCAATCTCATACAGCTGATAACGAGAATTTAAAAAATATCTAAAACGTATCTCAACCTCGTCCCAGTGTCGTTTTAAGTCAGCTTCCGTTATTTGAGGTGGATCGGTTGAATTAATGATATCTTGTAATTCTTTCCATTTTTTGTGAAGCGCATCGATATCTCCCACTCCTTTACGACTTCTAAATTTTCATATCGTCACAGTAAAATATTTAGTTTACTGAATATTCCTGCGTAAATTTTCAAGGTTTTTGTTGTCTAACAAATAATCGAAATCGATTGCAGGACGAAATTCAGAATACACCTTGCTTGAAGTGTGAAGATTCTTGAAAGATATTCTTGGGATAATACGAGCTGCGGATAAAAAACGTTTCATTCTGAAATGCGTAGGAATACCAACTCATTATAATAACAGATACTCCAGCATAAAACGCAGTGCCATACTGAGTTTGCTCAAAAACCTCACATAAAAATTTATAAAATTCAGCTATATATATGTATCTATAGAGGTGAGATGTTAAGCTATTTTTTTACGTTTCGGGGCCGATGGTATAGTTTTATATTTCTCAGCAGCTCGTTCTATGAGATCAAAACAATTAGAAACCTAAAATAATGATAAAATAATTAAAGTATTTTCACTTACATATTGAATTCCATATTTATTCGAAGCTTCGCGGAGTTGCTCTTCTTTATATTTCATTATAGACTCATAAATTCGCTCGAGCTAAAAACGTATTCATGTACGACGTTGCCATACCTTTGTTTCCAACTCAGGAGATATTACAGGAAAACAGAGCCAAAAATGTTTTAACAGCATTGTTACAGCTTCATGAATATTTCTAACGTCGTTTAATTCCTTAGGCGACAAATCCCACTCTACCTCGTCCTAAAGGATTAAAAGGCAATCTAACAAACTAACCTTTTCAGGATCATCCTTTCCATTTGAATAACCATTCATAGTGTCATCAAAAGCAGGCAAATCATCGCTAAACACAAGTGTGTCTTCATCACTGTATTCGTTTAAAAATTCAAGTACAACCTTTTTATACGTATTTCCTTCTCGCTCATTGTATTTTTTCTTAAAAAAATACTAAAGCAACAGACGAAAGTTCTCTTACATTAGCTACGGTCTCAACAGCACCCATTTGAACACCCTGCCCTTCTTGATCATTTTCTTGAGAAGTCAGTTCGTCGGATTCCAACCGATCTTCTTCTTCGTGGATTATTCTCTACAAAGTAGTGTGCGTGCAGTAGAGAAGGTTAAAGTTACATTCAATGCGGCAAATCCTCCCTTTAAAGCTTCTTTTGACGAGCTGGGATCATCTCCTGCTTTGATAGCTTTTAAAAACGACACTATGCGCTCTGACAAATAGTTACAACGGCGTACCAGCGTTGTCCTAGGGTTATTCCTTACTGTATTACTCCTCTAGAACAAAAATTAAAGAAAATAAAAATCAAACCGGATTGTATTCTGCCAATGTGTTGTCATCCAGTGAGTTCAGATCAAAGCGCCGTCTGTCTACACCAGCATTTATGATAGTTTCAATTTCCGCATCATCCAGACGCACACAGTCAGCAAATGGATCAGATGGATTAGGAAGCACCTAAAGGAGTATGAAACTAAGTACATTAGCACTGCCTCTCTTTCTCGATGATAATAGTGAGACTGAAAAAATTTTGACCAAAACTGTTGCTCCGTCATTTCGTGAGGGACAAGCTCAAAATGTTTCCTTTCCACTAAAATGCCTTTTCATCACGATGGTTACTAATGCAAACCTGCAGGATATGTGCAGAAAATAGTCCGAATAATTTCAGCATTGAGATTTAGTTTTATGCCATTAGTACCTTCCTGTTGAGCAATGTTTGACAAAAACGCGCCATTCACACCAGTGGCCTCCTCCAGAGCTCCTTCCTAAATTTACTTATTATTTAGCATCAAAAGTAGATACGGCAGTAAAATGATCTCCCCAGAATTCACCCGTCGTTATCAACTTGTTAACCACAAGATGATGAAAGAGAGCGTTGAGCTGATCATTTTCAAGCAGAATTTTACGTTTAGCTTCTAGTTCTGCTACTTTAGATCCCTTTTCTTGAGAGGCAACTAACTGAAATTTAAAAAAATAGCGTGAAATAAAAGATACATGATGTATACCTGATTAACACGCTGGCGGTGTGATAAAAGCGCCTGTTGCAATGTTTCCTTCAGCATATCCCTCTGTTCCATTTTCTGTTCTTTACTTTTTGTAGGTTCCAAAAATACAAAAGTAGCTTGATCGTCATTTTGAAGCACAAGTTGCAGCTGGACTTTATCTTTATTTGGAGGGGATACACGTTGACCTAAAGATATAGAACATTCGAATATCGCAAACCTTTGATGAGGGCAAATTTTATTTGTACTTGGTCGGGACTAGCATTATCTTTCCATTCAACAAAATTTCTACAAACTGGCAGTTTTAGTGACTAATTAAATACCTGTATATAAAAATTCTGCCGATTGGAGATCTACCTTCCCCAGCTCTGCGATATTTAACATTATCTACCTCTAACAGCAGCTCGTTATCAAGATCGGTTTGCATGTTTACCTAAAGATGATAGCTCCACGTTATATATACCCATTTATATATACCTACCTAGAAAATCAACCAACTTATGTATATACGTCCAACTTTACTTGTCCGTTGAATTGAGTCACCCGTAGCCTTCAAAAATTTGAAAATTTCGGGAGACAAATTTCGTTGGAGCAAAAACGGACAGTCGCATTTCAACTCAATCGCTAGTTATCGTCTAATTTTCTTCTTTTCACTTTTCACAACCAGTTATTGATTAGTTCATCTTGTGTACTCCTTTATCTTGTATATTCCATATTGTGTTACCATGTCACGCGAATCATCACCATTTGGGGAAGTTCGCATACAAATTACCTCGCCTGTAGAGGAAGTAACGCCATTCTCCGAATCTTCACCCACAGGACAAAATTTTGTCACACCCCGAACCCAGGCAGTAGAAGATAATGAGGAGAAACCACATGTTTCATTTGAAAAAGAAGAAAAGGATAAAAAGAAGCAACGAAAATCTGTTGACGATGCAAAATCAAAAAGAAAAGAGACGACTACGTCTTTCACTAATTTTTTTCACCGTTTGACCCGTTCCGATAAAGAAGAGAAGCATAAAAGTACAACAAGCATAGCTGAAGAAGACAAACTCTTAGATCGTCCAAATCAATTAGTCCTTCCTGATATGGCGGATGAAAACTGGTTTGTGTATAGCTTACTATAATTTTTACGTTGTGCTTTAGGACAGAACTCAAGACACTAGGAACAGATCAGTTTCGAACTGCTTTAGACATGGGCAATGAAACAGGAATGCCAATGTATGAGTGGAAACCTGATTCACTGGAAGAACATTTGGTCACAGAAACAGTGCCTCCTATCAATAACTTAATAGGAATGAATTTTGATCGTCCAGAAAAAGATGATATTGAACGGGTATAGTGGCTGCTTGAATATTTAGAAAGAGATACTTCAGTCCCTTGTCAGCATGCTAGAAGAATTTCGATCGGGAAACATGCGCTCGTTCTCCGATGAACAAATCGCTGCAATGCGAGCTGCTAAACAAATGCACGAAGAAGTTACCAATATGCATATTGCTCTCTATGATCTTGATTCTGACTCAACCGATAGTGATATTGGATCCCGACTTGAGGCCGTGTGTGATAGCCTTTCTTCCAAAATGATTAACATGCATAGCCGCTTGGCAAGCCTTCTCCCTTCCCAGCGCAGCTGATATTCTTCTTAATTTGCTATCCTTTTTCTGTATAAATATGTTTATGAAATAAAAAATAAATTTCAGAATGTCAGGACAACTGAAGAGCGAATTCAATTCTATTGAGCAAATGATTTCAACTGTCAATGGTTTGCAGATGGATAAAGGTAGATTCAAACAGTATTTCTTATAGCACTATTTTCAGATGAGGCAGCCGCCTTTGTAGCGGACATTGCACGGAAAAATAAAGAGCTGCTCGAACAAAAACCTAATGAGACGGATCAAATTTTGGCGCATATAAATCCAGGCTACAGCAGTGTAAATGACTTCTGTTTTATCTTAATATAAAGAATTTGTAGGCATTATTTATCGCTTGTATAAAGGCGATTCTTGATGTAGGCCTAGCGAAAAAACAAGATCAGAATGTTGAGAGAGCAACGGATCTCTTTTGTACTTTTTTGGAATCAGAAACGTGCGTCAAGGAGCATGTGCGACGCATTCCCGATCTTTGTAAGTGTTCAAATTGTATTTCTCATTTATGAATTTGCAGATCTTCCCCTAGCCCGCGAATGCGTCATACATTGCCTGGTGAAACGCTCAGATGTAGGTGCTTCCAGCTTGCATAAATTCTTTTTAGCCATTCTTTGCATATGATTTGGGAAAAACAGCCATTGAAACGTACATGTACGAAGGAGAAGACTGCTTAACCTCTTTGCATGCGGTAACCTTAGCTGCTGCTATTAGAATTGGCGATTTTGAAGAGGCTAAGAAATACGTGTTCACTCCTATTCACGATGTTATGTCCGAGGTTGCCTTTTCTTTTTGTATTTTCAACAACGTGATTTTTAAGCTAAATCCGACCCAAGAGAGCATTGATATTACCAGCAAGCGTTCCCGATGTGCTGCACCACCGTACTTCGATTCCAAATATATGCTTTCTTATTTTTTCTATTGTGGTTTGGTAGTGGGAAAATTGGTATAATCTTTGACTACCCTATAACAAGCTATTCAGGGCGATTACAAAAAAGCATTGCAGTTCATGGAAATGTGCATTAGTGTTCCAGGATCGGTGGCCAGCCAGATTCAAATGGATGCTTTAAAGAAATATTATGTTCTCTCGCTAATTGTGAATGGAGATGTAATCATTCCAAACAACCGTTCTCCTTCTCTGATGAGGGTTTTAAAGGCCAAGTAATCTTTAATGCTTCTTTTGTTATGTTTTTACAGAGGACGATTAGACGCATATACAGCTCTAACTGAAGCTGTGACTGAGAATAGTGATAAATCGAAGGCTGTTATGCAAATACTGGAAACGAAGAAAACTCATTTTGATCAAGACAATAATTGGGGTCTTTGCCTGATATTGGTCGAAACCCTTCGAAAGAAGGCAGTTCTTAATGTTGTAAAGGTAACTTTTTAGATTAATTAATATTATGCTTACCATAGACATACTCTTCCATAAGAATCAACGATTTAGCTCGCCGTGCTTATTGTCGTGAGGAGGAGATTATTCCGTTTTTAAAGGTAATACCATTCATCATAGTTGATATCATGTTTTAAGGACCTCGAAGACAAAGGAGAAGTTCAAACTGAAATTGATTTCGACAACGGTGTCGTTAGACTTGCAGTAAGGCGAAATCCTGTTACGCAGAGCATACTCCAAAGTAAAATCGAATAGTATGTATAATTTTGTCTGTTAAGTTTGAAACGTTTAGCCTTCAAAATGTAAGAAAAGAGGTTGATCGTCTTGAAGTTGCTGCCCAAAAGAATCCATCTCATATAATTCGTACTCTTCGTGGAATTGCAGGCCAAATAGCTATGATGGATGACGAAGGACTCTCCGAATCAGCTTGCCCCATAGATGCATAATTATAATTTATTTTACGGTAAATCTCAGCTAAATCCCAAGCTTGGGTCCACGATACTGGTATCAATAAAGTTCTGCAGCTAACTGAAATATTTTGCACAATACCGTTATTTACGGAAGTGTATTCATACTATAGCTTACATTCTGTTGGAGAAGTATTGAATGCGTGGTGTTTCTAATAAAAATAATTTTCTCGATATAAAATGGAAACCATAGTTCTTCCAAACGGGGTATATTGTCCTATATAATCGCCCAACACTGTCGAATGTCCTTGATTGTTGTTATCAGTAGAGCCTGTTTGGTACCGTTTACCACGTAGCTGGTTTTAGCGCAAATATTTCTTAGCAATCGATTTTCCAAATATTTTGTGTTAAGTAGAGATGCCTTATTTGCTGATATCAACTCAAATCAGGCTCGAGTGTGGGCCTACTTTTGTCGGTGATGGAAAAAGTGATACAAGCCTCATGGCTAAACTTGAAGCAACTCCTTCAAAGCAGCTCGGAAACGAGTTTTCTGTAGGTTGTTAGTTTTAAAAATAAAAATATTTATTATAATTTTATCTAACAAGATAAGAATGCTCGTTTTGCAGGAGTATGTTACTAATTTATGCCCTCGACAAGTGCTAAACATTTTGGAAAAAGAGGGCTGGAAAGTAATTGGTATGGCTGGTATCGGGCAAACTTGTGCATGGACTCTGTTTAAAGAATAATCCAATTTATAATTTATAGTTTACAATAATAAATACTCCAAATATTGAGGCAAACACCACGCATTTATATGTCCTTCTGCTCTTTTTATTTTGTTTTCAGATAAACAGTTAATTCCTTTAAAAATATTATTACATGATCAACAACTGTCATATTCCATGATATGGTTAGTTTACTTGTTACCTGGTATTACAATTGTCTGTAATGAAGATATAGATTGCAATATATATATATATATATATATATATATATATATATAAACTTTTTTTCAGGTTAAACAAGCAACTCTTATAAAAATCGCTGCAGGGACTTTTCTCGCTGGCTCTACGGGTTTGTATATTGCTCAAAAATGGATGCAGCAAAAAGTTAGAAGCCTACCCCATTATACCGAAAGTTTGAAAATAATAGCCGACCATAGTAAGGCTAAGGTATGTCATTGTTTCATTAGTGAATTTCTTTTTTATTTGAGGAAGCTCTTGGCCAGCCAATTCAAGTAGGATCAGTGGATTTAGCGGATAACCACCACAACTATGTAGGAAAGAAAAAAAGTGCTGTTAGGATGGTTTAAAATACGATTAATAACGTTTTCCAGTTACGGATTCCCCTTACGGGTACATCTGATTGTGGCTACGCAGACGTATTCGCGTGTCGAAATAGTGAAGAAGAACCTTTCGTGACAACGTTAATTCAACTGTCTCTGCAAGCAGGTGTCGTTACTATCTACGACATTCCCACTCTTTCAAAAGCAGTAGATGCTCTAGAATCCGATTAACAAATAAAGGAGGTTTCAACAATAGAAATAAATGATATTTACAATCAATTTGATATTTTTGACAGAGCAGTCCATGTGTTATACCACCTGTGTACTTTTAAATGCCTACTTATTTATTTATTTATCCAACTTGCAGATATCGCATTCAGGGAAGAGCTTTCGCCATGGGTATTGCTAATATCATTGAATGGGCCCAAGGTTTGTTTTTATTTTCTAAGACAGCTCTGAGTGGTTTAAGGTATAACTTGGCCGGACTTTCTTCAGCCCCATGTTGAAGTGCTCTTACTTTGGATAACCTGGGCTGTTGACTATATTGACCTGGACTATTTAGAGGTTGGTTGTAGATAATTTTTGTGAGATTATCCGGTAGCGCGTCAGCAAATATGTTGGAGAATAGGTTTCATTGCCCGCATGGTTTTTCTCTTATCTTATCTGCTCGCATTACCGTTTGCTCTTCACAACTAATTCATTGAAGGAAATGTGGTTAAATAATTTTAACCCAATTACTACTGACAATACCTCAAGTGAGGTAGGTTGTACCTTTGAAAGAAGATCAGTTTACATGCTTGTCTCTGTAGATTTGTTTTCAGTATCTGCTCTGGCTATTTTTACCTATCATCGTGGTATTTGTGCTTCCCGTCATACTAGTTGTATTCATATATGGTTGTATAATTTTTCTACACGTCTATGGACTCCGAAATCAAGTTTGATATTTAAAAAGTCATATACTTTATATATTAAAGATTCAAGAAGCTTATCATACAAGTTACTGGAACGGCGCTCGGGTAGCGATTGCTTCATTTTGGGATGCTGTTGGCTCTGTTTGGCACGGTTCGAAAATATACCCTCGTTTTTTAGTTATTTTGTTTAGGGTACGAACTGCGTGGTATAGAGAATGTTCCGGATGAAGGTTCAGCACTGTTTATTTATTATCACGGGTGCTTACCACTAGATGTATATTATCTAATTTCTAAGCTAGTAATTCACAAAAATAGATCTCTTCATTGTGTAGGGGATAAGTTCATCTTTAAAATACCTGGTACAACTGCCCAAATTAAACCTATTTTTTTATAAGTTTAGGATGGAAACCTCTTTGCAAAGTGTTCAGCATTACGGCTGGTACTGTTGATGAATGCACAGAAGAGTTAAAAGAAGGGAATCTTCTCTGTATTGCACCAGGAGGTGTCCGTGAAGCTCTGTTTTCCGACCCCCATATATATGATATCCAGTGGGGAAAACGATTAGGCTTTGCACGGGTGGTTATCAATTCTCGATGTGTTAGTTGGCCTACTTTTCTTTGTAATCGAATTTTCAGCCAGTTATTCCAATGTTTACGGAGAATTGCCGAGAATCATTTCGCACTCCTGAATGGGGACGTAATTTTTTCCGATGGATTTATGAAAAAACAAAAATTCCACTGTGCCCAATATATGGTGGATTTCCGGTTAAAATGATCACTCATCTAGGAAAACCAATGACATTCAACTACGATAATACTACCCCTGAAGAAGTAAGTGTACAAGTAATTTTTTTTTAAATAGTATATGGTAGGTACGAAGGCTTATTAAACGTGAAGTTCGAAACCTCATAAGAGAACATCAGCGTCTCCCTGGAAGTGTTATTCGTGGAATTATGCAACGGTTCCATGATCCAAGGAAATCCCAGGAAACTGGCCGCACAGTGGAAGAAATTGTAAGCTTCTGACTTTTGAATTAGTTGCTCTTTTTATATTTTTGTGTTATTCGAAGTCTTATTTCTTTCTTTAGGAACTTCTTCCTACGTCGGAAGGCCTCTCTTCTTCTCAAATCCCTCACACTAATGGTGATTTAGCTGAAGAGACGCTGAGTGGGCCTAGTGAAGCCGATGATACGATGTATGTTCAGCCATAATTATAAATTTCACTATCCCGGTGATAATATAGTTGCATAGTCACTTCTCATTTACGGTTGATCTCGGTTAGTTCGCTTGCGCACGTTTTACCTTTTTGTACATATTTTCACCTGTCATGTATGTAGTTCTAACTGTGATCCTGATTTTTTTTTAATTTTTGGCCTACAGCGAACAATCATTTTTCTTTCATAATATCGTCTTAGCTTTTGTGATTGCGTAATAATTTAATAAAAGTTTTATCTTGATCTATAGTTCTCAACGACCTATAGATTCTACAGAAGCACCTCATCATTTAAGAATGATGTTTGCATGGTGGTAACCAATCCACAACGCCTCACTGCTCCTTGTATTCATACATGCTCATCCTTTCCCTTCTCGTCACTAGCTCTCTGGTAGGTGTATCTTCCAACTACTCTAGATGTTCTAAGAGTTGTAAACCAGCTCTTATAACACCAAGGGGATTTACTGCCATCTCGGATCTTCTCCCGCCTGAGCTAGCCAAATTAATGGGTATCCAAGCAGCTGCTCCAATAGTTCCGCTTCTAGCAGATGAACCAAAGGTCCCTGAGATCGAGGCGGAAGGTTCTGGTGAAGATCTGCCACAGGTAATTACGGTGCAGCCTGTAGCAGCGTGAGTGAGCCACTCAGATAAACAGAAAAAAAAGCAGAGCATGTGCTCATTCGGCCAAAGTGGAATTGCTGACGAGTTACCCGTGGAACGACGGCAAATTGAATGAATACGGGTGAGATTGTCGGCTAGTTGATTTACTGCCATCTCGGATGGTTGATAGGGTCCTCCTCGAACACGACTTTCGCCGGCTACAGAAATACAGCCGGACATCGGTGGCATCTTTTGGGGGGAAGATGGCTCGACACGTGGTGTGGGTTCGGATAAGGGGCACTTAACTAAGAGGGAGATATAGGAAAGTGGAGACGACGAGAGGACCCTACTATGGGCAGAGGTTCGCCGTCGAAGGAGTCACCGCGTCATGTCGAGCAGTCAATGAATTCGTGAGGAAGGCCGTCTCCTGGAGTACTACGGTAGGGGAGATCCCCGAGAAGGAGGATAGACAAAATTACAGATACCGAAGGCGACGGTCACGTGCCGGTGCGAGAGGCCGGTTGTCATCCAGAAGATCTAATAAATAAAGTTATTTTGGCCGGGAGACAACTGTCCCCTGAAAAAATTATGACCCTTACAACTCGAGGGATCCGTCCTCCCTGGACCGCCTGAATTATCCACGAGTACCGACGGCCACCCTTCATTTTCCCACATTCGGCAGCCGATCCGAGCCCGGGAGGAAAACATTTCCCGCTCATCTGCCTGCTCCGAAAACACCAGCCCTACTCTGAGGATGCCTATCCCCCCAGAAAAACCCGAGAAAAGGGATGGGGGGCAGTCGTCGCTATCGGCCGGGGTCCATCTATTAGCTTCTGCCAGATAAAAGGCCCTTCCCCTTTGATTTAATGACACAAAATCCGCCTCAAAGGCTACCGTAGCCGGCCAACTTGGCATTTCCATTTCAATCAGGCGGAGAGCCTCGAAATCTCTGGTCTGAAACCGAGAGTTGCCCTGACGTAGTGTCATCTCCAATTCCACGCTGGCCATTTCTATTCTGATAGTTCACCCCTATTAGGACGGGGGGGAGGGGGACTATAGATGACCCCGCCACTTCCTGTTATCTGGGGGCATCTTACTGGGAAGGGGTGCGGGATGGGAGCCGCGAGCATCCTTTATTTGCCAAAGAACACGTTCGGTCTCTTTTTAACCTGATCACCGGGGGGTCGGCTCGACCCTCCCCCCACGCCCCACGTTGAAGAAGTCCATTTTTTTGCAGGGGATGACTGCCGGCCACATAACAATCCATTACGCCGGAGTAGGAGCTATTGCCTCTCGCTCGTCCTTGTTCCGTCTGGGAATGACTAACCTTGTTATGTTGCGGCATCCCTAACGCCCTAATTAATTAATTTATTTCAAACATCCAATTCCAAGATATACCGCTCTGCCCCTACCGGCCACACCCGACAGTACCCCCTGCCCCCTCGCCTGGGAGATCGGCCAAATTGTTTTGAGCAGACCCTATTGGTGTTTTGTAGAGGGTAGCAAACAAATTCAAGTGAATAGCCCATAAAGGACGGCCAGTAACTAACTTGACGCCCTTACTCCTTTCACGGGAGCAGCTGATTTCGGCTGATTGGCCGGATAAAGTCGGGAAATGTCCGACAGCTGCCGCCTCCGTGTTGACTGGTTTCTCGACAACGAGGGGGATCCCCTTCCCCAGGAGAGAACAATCCTCCCCTGTGTAATTAGATGTAGCCGGGCAGGTGTGCCCTGTCACCCCGACGTCTCTTCCAGGAGAGCCCTCTCCTCATCTGTTCCAATCTGTTGAATTGAATTTGTCCACGTCGTAAGATCGCTGAAAGCATCCTCCCGTCACCCGGCCGCCTTGAACCCCTCGGCTGTCCTCCTCCTTCTTTTTAGAGCAGAAGCCACTCATCGTCTATTCCTCGGCTCTCTTTATTTTCCGAATGCTTTCAGGATGCGAGAACGCGACCGTCTCGCCGAGGCTCTCCTCGACTATGCTCCGTATTTCCCGGATTGCAGCACCTTCAACTGTATCCTCCGGTAGGTGGCCCCTCCCCCTTGTTATGGCCCTGAATTGTTAGATGTTAAAAACAAGATACCGACGAGTTCTGCCGTCCC
Source organism: Oscheius dolichura (assembly GCA_932521035.1). Classification (NCBI taxonomy): domain Eukaryota; kingdom Metazoa; phylum Nematoda; class Chromadorea; order Rhabditida; family Rhabditidae; genus Oscheius; species Oscheius dolichura. The sequence goes on from OW051495.1 coordinate 5,371,030, forward strand.
CTCCTTTCCGGCCTCCTCCTGCTCCGTTCCCCACGCTCCGCAGATCAAGGCGGGAACTCAAAATTAAAAAGACCGAAACTCACCATAGCCCCAGGCACTCAGTTCTGCATCAAATTTCATGCAATTTTGAGCAAAGAATCTTCAGGTCGGGTTACACGGTGCCCTTATGATGTCGAATCTGTTTGTTCTGCTTCGTACTTTCCGTTTTTGTGGATCAATCACCGACAGGTTCAGGGGACAGGGCCACGACCCTTTGCCCCTTCTGAACTTCTCCGAGTCCCTTTTTGGATTTTCAGTCTATCCAAATTCAATTTCCCGGTCTTTTGTGAGTGTCCTTCGGCCCCATCAGAACTCGTAAAGACCCTCGTCGAAGAGATAACTGAGGGTGGACGAGGGAGGACGGGGGAGGACGGGGGAGGACAGAGAACATCATCTGTTTCCATTTGTCGGGGTTGTCCCAGATGGTCTTATCCCGGGAGATAACCTTTCCCGAGGTTCCCACCGTCGGCCACTTCCACTCGCTTCGCTACTCCAATATTCTTCATTAAATCTGGCCATATTAATATTTCTGTTTACCCGGCTGCCTCATTTGGGGTGTCGTCATCCGGACCCTCTCCAGCGGTCTATTGTCCTCTAGGACAACCTCTTTCGTCCGTCATGATAGCCCGCTCCGTCCCCCGTCGTCTCAAATATCTCCATTAAATTCCCCCTAATTTCCATCTTGACTGCCCCTCGTCCTCCTCCTGGCCCCGTTCATTTTCCCCTCTGATTCGTCCAAAATGCCGGACGAGTCTCCCCGTTTTATATGTTCCTCGTTATCTACGGTGTCCCAGTCGAAGCCGTTGTTTGCCCGACAGCTCCTTTTGGCACTCGTAATTCCCTTGTTTTCCAGGGAGATAACCGGCCCAAACTTTACAATGATGAACTGCAGCTATCGCTATTCGAGTCAAGACGCCATCACCAGCTACGCCCTCTGGATAGACGTGAGTCGGCCCCGCTATCCTAGAACATACCCTCATTCAGGGTCCCTGTACCGCGTTGGCCGCCTTGTTGGCCCTGATCGGAGCCCGGTTCGCCTTCCGATTCCTCTACAAAGCTGGCCTGAACAAGGACCTCACGGCGGGTAGGCCTCTCTCCCTCTCTCTCTATAGATGTAACCCAATCTCAGCTCTGTTCTCGCTGTGTCTGATCGACTCCCTCCTGATGATCACCGTCTTTTCGTTTTATTGTATAGAAGCTCTAGGAATGCTAACTACGGGTTCCAATATCATGTACCGGCACCAGGCCTTCAGCGTCGGGCTCAATGGCGTGGGGCAGAGTCTCACCACCTCTTCCGTATGCCCCTTCCCCTCCCTCTCACCCTTTCTCCAGACCATGCTCGTCATCTACGTGTCCATCCTCCGCTGCCTCGTCGTCGTCCAGCCACTCAAATATGCCCACAACTCACACAACAGACTGAAAACGGCAAGTCTTCTGCCTGTCCTTCGTAATCCCTCTTTTCAGGCGAACAGCATCTCGCAGAGTCGGAGTTCGGCGGCGCATAGCGGGAAGGAGGAAGCCGTGCCACTGCATCCCTCCTTCCGAAGAAACAACCGGCCCATCCAGTTCCGGAAGGTCCTGAAGCCGTTCCTCCTGCCCCGTAAGTCTTCCCCTCCCCTCACCTCTCTTTTCAGTTCTGGTCATCCTCGTCTGTTTCGCCATCAACATTCCCGTCTACTTCGAGTTCACCCTCGAGCCCTGCTTCGACGTGGAACACAGCATGGAGGCCAGCTGTCCAGCTCCCACTGTCTTCCGCTACAACGTGAGTCTCACAACGAACAGTCACAACACATCCATCAACAGTATGCCACCTACAAAACAGTTCTGATGACCATCACACAAACTGTCGGCCCCGTCATAACCATCCTGTTCTTTTCTGTCCTCACGGAATATCACGTCCACCGGAGTCTCAAGGCCAGGAGAAAGTGAGTGCCTCAAAAGATCTTCCTAGATGGCCCTTCAGGCTCTTCGAAAGCCAGCAGCGGAGTCGATCAGTCGTCTTGTCAGAGGAGTTGAAGGAGAAGATATCCCGGGCCGTGGCCTGCTTCATCGCCATCAAGTTCCTCATTTTGAGGTCTGTACAGGGAGAGGATAGGGCCACAAGAGGGGGTTCAGGTCGATGCCGGTCTTCTTCGACGTCTACGAGTACAAGTATGGGATCGAGTCGTTCGGGGTGCGCCTGTCCATCCTCGTGAGGATATCCGACTTCATGATTGTCCTCAACTCGGCGACAAATTCACTGGCTTATTTCGGGAAGAAAAGGTTTGGTGGCTTGGCAACGGGGAGAACGGGCCGGTTCAGGTGGCTGGAGAAGCGACTTCGATTGCACATCCTGAAAAAGGAGGAGAGGCGACAGCAGAAGGCCACCGGCAGACGAAACAATTCCGTAAGTGGCCCGTCCAGCCAATGCTCACCGGTCCAGCAGTGTCCGACTTCCTACGTGAACTCCGCCGAAGTCAGCCAACTGCAGTTGCCAGCCGACGAAGCCGTCAACTGCGTCTAGCCCCCCCTCCCCCTAGTCTTCTCATTTCCATAAGGGTACTCCAGAATGAATTGTTTCCTCTGGCAGAGAATCTCATGTTTTCCCAACTTGGCCACCTGTGGGGGCGATCCGTCACCAACGTGACAAATCGGCGACCGTCGACGCCCTGTTGCGAAATTCCTGATCTCTTTTCTGTGGTGGGCCTGTCTCCCGGGTAAGTCACTTCCACGAGTGGCGATGTCTCCGCCACCCCTCTTTGGATGTGACACATGGCGAGAGAGGGGGGAATGCCCTCCCTTGAACTGGCTCGTCTGCTCGGCGACCTCTGACGATGGGCCGGGCGTTCCCCGGCGGTACTTGTCAGTTCCCCTTTGCCCGGCGATATATCATCGCCGACCACATGCCAGTGTTCCCCCTATCCATTTATGTCTCCCTCGTCAAAATAGACTTCGTTTTTATGGGTTTTTGGGCCTTTGGCTGCCTCGCCACCCTCGCAGTTGGTCCCAGGGGAGCAGGGGGGCTATTCTGGGGGCCCCCGGGCCTTCTGTCCCGGCCCCCGGCTATAGTCGTCTGTCGGGCGGAGACGATCAAATTACGCAGTGCTCTGCCCCTCTCCCCTGCCCGCCGTCGTCTTTGTTTTGCTTTTTATTCGGTCTTCCCATAATCCCAGGAATGACTCCTAATTGTACCCATTCATCTGGCCCGGATGACATGCCCCACTCATTAGGGGGCATAGATTTCAGTCTCTTGACGTCTCACGGGGGTACTGTAGGGGGAAGTAAAGAAGTAGGCCTCGTTAAGAGACACTTATAGAAAACAAATAAAATCAGCTGCCGGAAGCGGGCCGCCCCATTTTTCGTAAACATCGTCCTCTGTTTATTTTCGTCTGGCAACTCGTATTCCATTGTTATGAATAGTTGAGCCTCATTTGATGGCCACCTGATTTGGCCGGCCGCGAGAGGGCAAACAGCCCTCCTCTCCTCCCTGTAGCCTCCGAGCAGCTGACGTGTCCCGTTCATCTTTTTCCAGACTTTACACCCGAGTCCATCGGGCACAGTGCCGTCATTTTGACCTATTCGATAATCCAGCGTGGTAGTCCCCTTTCACTCCTCCCCCAGATGGCGTGGCTCTGTTTGTTCAGCTTGTTTTCACCGACACCTGTCCTCCTCCTCCCCTTGACTTTCTGCTCCCCCCATTGGTATTCCGTCCTCCTCCCCTGAATTTGTATTCCCGCCCAGGGACCGTCTCGTCGCCCCTCCCCGGCCACTCTGCCCCCGTTTGCACCTGTCCCACCCCGTTCCAGTGGATTCTCACGGCTCGAGGACCACTTCTTCCCGCCTACACGGGCCCCCCGAAAAACAGGAAGCCGTTGGGAAATCGTTGCTATCACTGGACCCGGGCTTTTTTCCCCCGGAAACCCATAAATTTCCCGTGGTTTAGTTTAAAATGGCGCGGTTTCTTTGATAAAAAGCCGCGCAGTTGATATTATTCGCTGGGAAGAGAGGGGGCTTCCAGCCGGCTGGCTGTTGCACAGTGTCCCCGATAAGGGGCGCCGGTTTCCGGTGGTGGGTGGTGCAGTTGTCTCGGCCGTCGCCACCTGACCCAGGCCATCCTCCCTGCTCCCCCCGTGGCACATCCTCCAGTTCCGGGTGCTTATTTTGATGTGTAGAAGTTGGCCACCTCCTCGCGGCCGCCTCCTAACCAGTCTTCTCCTGAATAATTCAACACGGAGATTACGTAGGAGATCGGACCCCTAAATCCCCTCGAAAACACGTTGGCTGCCCTCTGAAAAAGGCCGAATTGTTATATGGGCAATATCTGACGTGATTAAGGGGATTACAAAGCAGAGAGCGAGGAGGGGGAGGAGGTCAGGGCGCAAGATAGATGGCCGTCGCTTACGAGCCCTAGCAGCCGGTCTTTGAGCCCTTCTCCACGGCACAATGCGCATTTGGCAACTCCTCGACCTCCCACGGTACAGGCTCCTTCCCTTTGTAATCCTATCATTTCCGGTCGTCTCTCATGATTTGTGTGGCGATGGGCCGCGCGTTTTATGGCTTCGCGTCCCCGTCTCTTCCTGCCTGCTTCTTCATTCGTTGGCTGTACCTACTCTCTCGCTGCGTCGCCCTTCATTAATCCAAATGGGGCAATATTTAGTGTTTCTCGTATTTCTCCCCGAGTTTAGAGGCTTTTTTGTGATCATTCACTTGCTCAAGTCCGTGTTTTCTGCCGTCCCAAGCGGCCAAATGAGCCTCGGAATGAATCGCAGATGTGGCGGGGAAAGTAAATGAAAGCGACCACCTCTACCTCTCCCCCGAGTCCTTTTCGTTGTTCTTCTGTTCCGGGCTCTCCCCATTCATAGAATCTCATATGTTAACTGTTTTGTCCGCTTGACACACCTACGCGACAATTTTTTTGCTGTACCACAAGCCCTGGGGGAGCAATTGATGCCTTCTCGAAAGGCTTGCACTTCTTTCTTCCGCCTTTTTGACAGATTTCTAATTGAAGTAGGCACGAGAGAAAAGAATAATATATCTTAATTGGATACGCAGAAGGGACAGGTTCTTGTCAAGTGGAGAAATAACTCAGCCTGGGTAATTAGCATAGAGAACCAGCCGGGCATGCATCCGTAATTTAGCGATACAGCATAGTGCTATAACGCCGGAAGTGCTGCAATTTTCCCGGCGGCTGGACTTTACGATGAAGGAACATCGCAGATGGCCGCTCTCTGCGAAATTTATGTATAACAAAACAGCCAGTGTTTTCAGTGGACGGAAAGAAGTAGAAATACTTTGGACAGGTGCTAAATTTGCAGATGCATAATACAATCAAACTTGAGAACCACTTTGCATTGCAACACGTTAATACGAGCTAAATCTAGGCCGTTTTAGTCGTTGTTGCAATTTCGAATCAGTTTTCTATGCAAACGAAACTAGACTTTTACCATTTATCTACAGACCTTGCTCTAAATGATTATATTTTTATGAAACTCGAGAAAGTAAATAGGCAACACAAAAATGAACACAAAAAATGCAAACATAATTAAACGCCCTATCAGTTGTTTTTTTCGTTTTTAGAACATCTGCTGCTTTAGCATATATAACAAGTGTTTTAACGTTAAGTCTTCAAGGCGTCAGTCCTCGTGGGTAAACACTGCTTCGCCGCCCATCCCAGATGAGATCGCATGTACTCGCGCAGCCACCTCTACAGCTGTAAATCGTCGCCCACGCTAAAAATGTTGGCCGATAATTGGGCTGTCCAGAATCCATCCCCGAGAGAGCTCTTATCTTCTCGGGGCTTCCTGTCTCTTCTTACATATACCTGGCACTAGCTTGCAGTTCAAATTTTTTAATTCCAAAATTTATTAGAAAGTACGGGATATTTGTTATTTTCCAGACTAGACTTTTGAACAAGTAAGTAATAGAAAGACATGGATCAAAATGCGGACAGAGTACACATAGGAGCGCCCGTTGAAGATTCTTTTATTTACCCGTGTCTCGTTTTTGGGTTTGAATACGAGACGATTCTTGTCTTATCATTTGATAACACTCCCCACCTGGCCAACAGCTATTTCTACGCCGCAAAACTGGATCAAACACCATTTTTCCTTTTCCTTCATGAATTTTTGGGAGAGAAATTAGGAGGAATTGAAATGGCAACTGCATTCACAGGGGCCTGCGTATTCTCGCCTTTGTATTTGCCTGCTGACGTTTCTACTCTATTTTCCCCCTTGTTTGTATTTTATTTATTTTCGCTTATTATCTTTTAACGTTGATTATCGCTATATTCAAATAACCATTACAAAATAGCCACAATAGAATAACTGATAAACCGTGCAAAGTATACCTTCTATTCTTTTAAATACTGTTTCTTTTTTTGGTTATATCAGTAGTTTATTTCAGGGTATGGTTTCAAATCCAACTCCGTGCGCGTCAACATCCCTTCAGGATGAACGAGTAGATGGCGAGCAGTTAGTCCATATAATTAGGAATGATCCACAATCTGTATACATTCTTGATTGTCGCTCAGAAGGACCAGCAATTAAAAATGCACAACGGTTAGCTTTTTTTTTACATTTATGAAAGAGTTTTAATAACACGTTTACTTTCGAATATTTTTTGTAGAATTCGCCTTCCAACTGTTCTGTTCCGTCGTTTGCAGCAGGGATCTCTTGCCCTTTCAAATGTTTCGCAACGTCTATCAGATCGTTCGCTCAACGTCGTTGTCGTTCCAGGTTTTTAAAACATATTTCTATTTCAAGGAACGTATTATTTAGGTGTAAGTGGAAACGATGCTGCACTTTCTACGGCTTTAATAAAATTGCTAAGGAAAGAAGGATTTCATTTTGCTATCCTTGAAGGTGAAACATTTCATTGTACTTTTTGAATTGTTAAAACTTTTAAGATAATATTCAACGCTTGACATTAACTGCGCCTTGTCTCTTTTCCAATGAAACTGTCGATCTGGGAGAAAGATTTGCAAATGATGTTGGATGTCTTAATCTCACGTTAGTTTCACATTCTTTTTCATCAACCTTTTAGATCTTTTTTTCCAAATTTATAAATTTATTTCAATTTTTCAGTTCCTTACGTATCGAGCCAGAGCCGCGTCCAGTACAAAATTTTCCGGTACAAATTATGCAGCATTTATATCTAGGAAATGCAGAAACAGCTGGAAATGTAGACCTTCTTGAAAGGTAAATGATTTGATTTGATGTTTTTATAATAATTTTTTTCAGCTTGGGTATCCATCATATTATCAACGTAACATCAAATTTGCCCAATGCTCTTGAAGAGGATCCTCGTTTCCGCTATTTAAGAATTTCTGTTGATGATAACAGTTCTCACAACCTTGTTCAGTTTTTCCCAGGTAGTTTCTCTTAGTAGTTTTGCAATTTATATCAATTTTTAGCGGCTATTTCTTTTATTGCGGAAGCTGAAAGCAAGGGAGATGCTTGTCTTGTCCACTGTCTTGCTGGAATTTCACGTAGTGTTACAATTTGCCTTGCTTACATTATGTCTACTCAAAAGTAATTATCCCTTGTGTACTTTTTAACCATAGTTTTTCTAGATGCTGCCTTGATGAAGCTTACGATTTTGTTCTTCGTCGTAATGCAGCTATTGCCCCAAATTTCCACTTTATGGGACAATTGACAGACTACCAAAGGCATCTGGGAATTGTTAGTAGCGGCTCAGGGGTATGCCTTCTACATCATCTTTTTGTTGTAACTATTACGGAAGTATTGAGTGGGAATTAACATCATTGATGCGTGACATAATCAATGCTTTTGTTACCTTTTACAACAAAAATGTGTTTAAAATATTTTATATGTCAATCTTACAAAAAATTTCAGTATTGAGCTATCCCCTCAAGATTTCTACTAGTCCAATCACATGTCTCGGTTGGATTAGATAGTAATAAAAGTATTATGATCTTTCAGATTTATTCTTCTATGCCGCCACGCTCACCTTCCTGCGCTATCGAAGCTGCAGCTACCTCTGCTTTGCTAACTCCTCCACCGACTAGTTGTTCCGCTTCACCACAAAGCAGTGCTCATTCTGCTAAGAGCTTTGACTAGGTATGATTTTTTTTCTATATACTGGAATTTAGAAGAGGTGCGAGAAGATTTGGATGGCTTTTCGAGTAGAGCCCGCTGTTAATTTTCCTAAATAAATACCGGCGTGTTTTCAGACTCAGCTCTTCTCATATCTTTTTCTTGATATGCATCTGCGTGGTTTGTCCGTGGTCTCCTTGTTTGTCATTGGTTGGATGCTGACGGTGTATAATTGCCTTTTTCCAACTTTCTTTTTTTCCTATGAAACCTACCCTTTGCTATTGATTTATATTTTGATACTCCCTGTTTCCACACGATGTTTCATACAGAGGCTGAAGTGATGTTAGTGACTAGGTCCCCTTTCCTTGAAAAGTGATCAAGTTCCCGTCCTTTCCTCATACTTACGTACCTCTCTTATTTCTTTATATTTTCTGCTATTGTTTTGGTCTTTGTGTACAGAGACGTTATTTTTTCACTATGGTTAGTTTTATTATTTTTTCCGGTACGTTTTAGTTTATATTGGCTTTCCATTTCCTACCATGACCCCAATTCATGTTTCGCATTTTTCTATACAGTATTACAAATATGGTACAAAATAATGAATTTGATACACCATTACAATTTCTCTTTATATATAATGGGAAGAAAGGCCAACTTGAACAGAATATAATTGGTAAGAACGATCGCAGGACAGGGTATCCATGACAGTAGGTGGAAGTGTCGAATTATACTTCTACAGATAAGGATTCTCGTCCTTTACTTCCTCCTGGTGACGTGTCATGCGACAGTCCGAGTGCTAGTGACATCTCTGGCCGTTATTGGCTTCGTAAGATGAATCAGGGCACATTCCAGGTTTTTGTAGGGGAAGTGCTGCCGGTGATTGGGCCAATGATGATGAGCTTCTCGCTACGCCTCCTCGTTAGTGAGCTGGCCGAGTTCAGAGTGGCTCAATCTCCTGCACTGAGCGAGTCCGCCACGGTCGCGCTCCAGGTTAGTCTCTGCATGGGTTACGGTAGTCTCTCTCGGCTGATGCATGCGTTGCGACCTGTCGCTCCTTACAGCGGCCAGCAACTAGCCGGTGTGTCATGTTAAACTGAAAAGAACTAGAAATTGACGCGGTAAGTGCTTCTATTCGTGTTGTTTTGGCACTCGTCGAAGTAAATATGTCCAGGTGTCAATTGGGCACGGCTCGTCCGGGCGCATATCCGGGGTCTGTGCCCTCCGACCACCCTCCTTATTATTATTTTGTCCTGGCCAATTGTTTCGATCTATTTGGAAATAACAGTGCACGCGGCTCCTCCTACGTCGGCTCTCATTTCCCGCGACCAAGTGCTTTCTCACAAATGAGATTATGGCTAGGAACAGACCCGACAAAATGGGTGGTCTCCCGGGGAATCCGGCACATTATCATATCGGCCGGACACCTCTCGCTGACGTGAAGAATATGGCCCGCGTGGCCAACGGATCCGATTACCCCGGCTTGATCGTCTTCTTCGTCTCCAGCTCGTCGGCCACGGCCAGAGGTGAGAGACGGTGGCCGGACAAAGGGAAAGGGCCAGGAGTCTATTTCGAAAAGTCCAAGTGACGCGGTCTCCGGTCTCGGCCTTCCGGCTCAGCAAGCTCCGTTTGAACACACGTAATAACGAGGTTTTCTATTTTTCTCGCTTCTATTCGAGCAGGTACAGGTGCACACATGACACCGAGATATTTTCTCTTTCTCCAGCTCTAATCCAAAAGAAAAATTCCGGCCAGCGAGGCGCCACAGTACACACACCGCCTCATTTCATCAGATTATCCTGCCCGTTTAATTGTGTCCCTAAATTGGCGTTCAAATGTCCCGACAGCAAACACGAGTTGTGAGAAATGAGGCCATATCGTCCGGGGGCCTCGTCCTCGCCGGCCTCCTCGGCCCAAGTCGACGGTTTTATGATGAGTGGGCCGCTTTATAAACTGCATGTGGTTCCGCTCAGGCCGGCTCGGTCGCCCCCTCGTACCATCCTTATTTGCTCCTTATTTTGATGCGTTTCCCACAACTGCTTCCCTCTAAACATAGCATGACCTTTTACTCTCTCCCCTCCTAATCCAGCCCGTCTTCAGAGCGACGGTCGCCATGTCGTCGTCGGTCTTCCTCCTATTGTGGTGAGTTCGGGGCTCAGATGAGTCGGGTCCCTGCACGGTAATTTGATTCATCAGTCATCGAGCAGCCGCCTCCTTCGGTGGTTCCCCGAGATCATTAGGGAGATGGCTCAATCTGCCGGAGTAGAATCTCCCGTCACCTCATAACTTTTTCCGACGCCACTGACACTCCTTTAATGAGGAGCCGCTCGTTTTTGTTTATGTTGACTCATCCGGCCCATTAAAATGCGATGAATATGCGAGGAGTCTCCTCCCTAAAAGAGGCACCCTCGTAAACACGGCACGTGAGCTTAATACGATCCTCTTTATCGAGGAATTCAAAAGGAAACAAGTTCCCGGGGACATCGTCTGTTTTGGCAGAAGTGAGAACTCGGGGACAAGTACGAGACACTTGTCATCCCGTCCTCCCCCGCCCCAATCCCCCTCGGCTATGGTTAAAAGTCCTTATACTCTCTCTCCTCTCGTCCGTCTAGGCCAAAATACACAGTTTGGCTCTCTTTCTATGGTTTCATCCCTGTAAACAATGAAAACAATACCCTCGACGCCAGTCCCCTGGGTGCTCCGTCCTTCTCCTCCGGTCAATTGTGGCCCAAAAAGAGAGGGGGAAATGGGATGGGACCCTCTCCGTAGGTTAAGTGCCGTAATCGTCGATCTGTTTACTTCTTCTCTTTTTCTTGAATTTGACTTTGAACCCTTCTCTTCCGGTCTGTTATTGTCCTCCTCCCGACACGGTGTCCATTATCTGCCCCGCCGTCATATTTCCATATTTCTTGGGTGCCCGTCTCAACTGTCCCGGTCCCTTCACAAGTTATCCCCCCGGAAGTTGAATCACGGCGTGTGTCGTGTGATCCAAACAGAATAACTGACTAACTAGTCTCCCCTGGCTAAAGTGTCTAATTGCAGCCTCCTCCTCTATGGCCACGACGCCGCGTCGACATCTGATTCCCGAGCCGAGCCTGTTCAAACGTGAGTTTCTGCTATTCTTTAGCCCGTCGTCAGTCTGCCATTAGGCTAATTTCATTAGGCCGAGAGTTGTTCCGGGTGATACAGGATTCCTTTGTATTCGGGGGAGTGTCCCTTCTGTGGAGCCCGCCCCTCTGCTCAGTCGGAGCCTCGCCCCTTCCCCGATGGTTCTTTCTGTTTTGCTGATATTGATCCCTAAATCCGGCTTAGGCTCGAGTAGTGCAGCCTTGATCCGTGAAATAGAGACGCCCCAGACGTTCTCCCGTATCTTTCGATTCGGCCGTTCATTAGCCCCCATCCTTCCCAATAAGGCCCCTGCCCCCCTCGCTATTAGCTCCAATTCCCCATTGTATTCCATTATTGAGTGGATAAAGCTCTTCTCCTTTCAGAGTTGTCCCAATGAATTACACCGGCGATCTCAACGCCGACATGGTCGACTGGGTCGTCCGCCGGAGGGTAGGAGGTCCGAGTCCGTCTGACTTCTCCAGTTTCAGTTCATGGAAAACTGTACGGACGACATGTTGTCCATCTCGAAGAAGTGGGATCTCTTCGCCTCCCGCTACATATTCCCCTTCCATTTCGTGGCGGGAACTATTGGCAATGTCCTCAACCTGTGTGTCCTGCTGACGATGAACACGGAAATGAGTGTGGTCAGCCGCCGTCGCTAAACAACAAGCAGCCAGTCCAATTACAGGCCAACATTCTCTTCGCCGGGGTGGCTTTCGCCGACCTCGGCCTGTTGCTCTCGATGTCCACCAATTTTCTCGGAGCCTGGCCCATCTTCTACACCCGCAACAGTGTCAGGTATCCCCTCCGGCATACGGCAGCCTATCCCCTAGATGGTTCTACTACCACACGCACTTCGTCTTCCTCTACTTCAGTAACACCTTCCTCTGTGTCTCCTCCTGGTTCGTGTCGGCCGTCAGCATCGAGAGGTCCTCCTCCTCTCCGTACAGAAGTAACAGTCCTTTAGATTCCTGAGTATTCGCGACCCGATCCGTCTTCACCGGGACCCGAACCCGTTCCGGACGTGGCTGATCGTGGCCGGGATCATCATCGGCTCGCTGGTGATCAACATCTACCACCTGGTCGAGTACCAGTACGGGTTCACGTACATCTGCGAGGGTACGGTGCTCTTTGGTTTGCATCATTCGATCTTTCTCGTAAGCGTCTTTTCCACCCCTAATCCACCTCCACTTTTAGCTCCAAAAGGCCCACCAAATCCCCTCCTGGATTACAACGTACGTCAGTGTTAATAAAATGCTTCACGTAAGGCGACTGTTGGCATTGGTGTAAGGCCGTATTTTTAAGATCTTCACGGCCGTCTTCATGCCGCTGATTCTGATCACGGCTCTAAACATACAGATTATCTTCCTGCTCAAGGGGAGTCGGGGGATCGTCTCCTCCCAGCGGGTGACGGCAGAACGGAGCCATGTGATCCGGTAAGGACGAAAACATTCGTGGGAGCCGATTATAGGAGTACAAGCACCGAAGAGGCCCGGCAGAGGAGAGACCGGAAGATCAGCATCACTATAGTCACAATTATATCCTTCTACATTTTGACCCACGTACGGGCTGTCCCCCCTCCCCGGACAATGTCTCCCCTTTCCAGGCGCCCTCCTCCATCCCCTTCTTCATCGAGATCTTCAAACTGGATCTGCCCAACTGGATGAAGGCTTACGGTAACACGATTATCATCTACTGGCTGCTCTGTGGAAAGGTCTGCTCCTCTCTTATCCCCGAATATCTCGGTCATTACAGGTCATGAACTTCGTGTTGTTCTGTCTGACCTCCAAGTACTTCCGCGGCCGACTCCGCGTCTTCGCCCAGCAGCGAATCAACGACCTGGTGGGTGTCTCTAACGACCCCAATAAGCATATGTTCCAGCTGACGAAATGTGGCTTGGCCACCGAGAAGAAGTACTCGATGATCTCCAACGGACGGACACACTCCATGAAGATGCGAATGCTCAGGGTAAGGGCTGTTCTTGCCGTAGAGACAGTGATACACGGGAAGCTGTCCGAATTACGGTGATTTCAGTCGCATCGGTACAGTTCAAACGCGGCCAGCGACCAGTACACCGAGGTGGAGATCCACCCGCGGTCCAGCCGAGACGAGTAACAGTCCATTTGCAGGGCGACTGATACGGCCTGTTCTCTGTCTCCTCGCTCGCATGTGTCGAGGACCATCTATCCTTTCCTTTTCCTTTCTCACAGTCCAACGAGGTACCCCACAAGTCCCGTGTTACGTGTCTCATCCACGTCGCCCCGGTGCGACCCCACGTGTCTCACTACTAACAGCCGCATGATCTCGTCCCCGTGCCCTCCTCCTCCCACTCTCACTGTCTTCTGTCGATCTCCTCTCCCTTTCCACCATATCTCTGTACTGTCTAATAAATAGTTCTTTTCCGTCTTATTCCAAATCTGTTGATCCTCCGATTAGGTCTGGTCTCTGCCTCCCCCGGCCGATCCGATCATTGGGGTGTCAGGAGTACGGAAAGCTTTGGATAAGTAGCTGCCCGGAGGCGGGAAAAGACAGAAATCACCTCGCATGCCAATCCGGGACAACTGTTTTGGGAGCGGGCTGTTTGCGTGGTCAGCTGTTACGTGAGATATCTTTTGATGGGGGCAGCCAGCTGGAGACATTCCCGGTCCAGCATTTCAATCGACCTCCACCGCCTCTCCTCCGATTCCCACTGAGCTAGATATTCAGAAAAAAAGAGGAGAGGGAGATGTTTGCTGGGTTCAGGAGGAGGAACAGCTACTGGAGGTGAGCAGGGGAGGGGCCGACAAAGACTACGATGAGGGGGGCTGTAACTCGAGACGCTTTACTGCGGTAGACAATAGACACCCTCCATGACCCGCTCCCTGCCCGCCAATTCCTCTTTCGGTAACCTCATTGATAACTTCGACGAATGGTCTGCCCTCGTACTCCTTTTATACTGACAACCATTTCAGGAGGGAGTCCCGAAAATTTAAAGAGCCCGTCGAGAAACTGCTGAGGCCAGAGAACATCCAGCTGAAACAGAGTTCGGCGGGGGAGATCAAGACAAATGAGGTGAGGTGTCTCCCCCCCTCGAAGACGGTCCCTTCCAGGCCATAAAAGTACTGGGAGAGGCCCTGCAAGAGTGTGGGATTGAGAACGAGATAGCCACTTATGTCAAGAGAAAATTCGACGACAAGTTCGGTTGGTTCTGTTCGTTATCCAGTCTATAAGAGAGCCGTCTAGGACCCGGATGGCAGTGTATCGTCGGGAGGAACTTCGGCAGCCACCTGGACACGATCGAGTTCATCCACCTGAATGTTTCGAAGATAGCCATTTTGATATTTCGATGTACATAAAAAGAGAAGGAGACTGGCTTTATTTATTTACATTTGCACAGAGTAAAGCGAGCTATACGAGGAAAACGGACAATTCTAACAACGGACATAAATAGATCGCTGGAACAGCCACAGGACGGAAAGTTTGGACTGTCCAAAAATGCGAGAGGCGTCCTGTGACCGTTGGCAGCGGCTTGGCAACCCAGAAAAACGGCAATTGTGGAGGGGAAAGAGTGGCGATTATGCACTGGTCAAGTAGATACTTGATATTGAAGACACCGCATGCATTCAAGTGATCTGGAGACATCACAGACTGACTATTTTGGCACTAACATAACAAATAACAATGGGGCCAGCCGGCCGGCTCAGGAGTGCGTCGTTATGACCTCCTTGCCAGTGCCGCGCACGAAGATTACCCGGTTTATGTTGTCCGACAACACCTCCAGGTAGTGGATGTAGTCGTCGAGGCCTGAATACTCATTAGAGGGGAGAGGAGGACGGGGGACTGACCTTCCTTTCCTCGGGGAGGTTTCGGCAGATTGAGCAGCACCAGCTGACTGTTGGCCGAGTGCTCGATGATCAGCTCGTTCAGCCGCACCGCCGTGTGCATCTTGTGCACCTTGTTCTTGTCGAGGGCCCTCATCTTCTCCTTCTTTGACTTCTCCTTCTCCTTCTCCCCGACGCCCAGAGAGTTTTGTGACTTTCCGTCTTCATTGTCCGGCGACGACTCTCCGCCGTTCTCCTCTCCGCTCTCCTCTTCGCTCTTCTTCGCCTTCTCTCTCTTCTTCTCGGCCAATACCAGGGGCTGAAAGGGCTTGTTTACTGCTCGAAAAGAAGAAAGACATACAGAAATGCCTCTATGAGCAGAGTTGACGGTCAGGGAGTTTCCACTGCGGGCCTCTTGCATCTGCTTCATCACCAGCGTGCGCTCTTCCATGAGTAGCGTCCTCTCGAAGGCGTTCTTGGAAATCTCGGGGTCGGCTAATTCAACAATCTGAACAAGCAATTCTATAATGAGAAGGGGAGACAGCGGCTACCAATATCTTGGCGTCGATCCTCAACTGGTAGACGTATTGTTGGAGTTCCTGCTGCATCTTCAGGTTGTTGTCGTTCTCCTGGGCGATGGCGATGATCCTCAGTTTGCATCCTCTCCACACCTGCAAAAGATTGTTCTCCATATTGTCAATATTACGCGGTTACCTTGTGTTGTTTGAGTAGATAGGCCATGAGCAGACAGAGGCCTCCGTCCTGGACAATCCAGTAGACGTCGATGAAGCCGGTGAGTTTGAAAACGCCGCTGGGGAAGTCGATGATGCCCTTGGCCACGAGGAGGCACATGTCCATGGCACACGCCGCGTGGAGCTTATCTGGAAGACGGACTTGTTATGATCAGTTGGAGGGAACTAGGGGGATAAGGGGCAGACGGGGTTATTTGTTGTGTTAGTGACGGTCATTTGATAATTGTATCTATCGTCGACGGTCGGTCTTTCCCCAGTTTGTCTACCCCATATTTTCAGTAGCATGTTCTATTCAATAAATCCCAAAATAACCAACGCCAAGGTCAACGGGCGCTGTATTAAAGTTGCCAAGGATGGCCTCCTCAACGACCGCGACAAAAACTACGCGCAGATTGTGTGTCGTCGTTGCAGTTCGATTTTCTTCCCGGACGACCGAATCGAATACATCGAGAACAACCCCGTAGATCTGCGCGTCATGACTCATCAGGCGGCCGGGCCCCTCGAGACAGAACGTATCTCCTGGTGGTGGTACACCAACGACGACATGGACTTTGACACCATCGGCTGGCAGACGGTGGACAACAAAAAGGTTCTCATGTGCGGGGACTGCGAGCTGGGTCCGATCGGATACCGCACCGAGGACAACAGCAAGTTCTACGTGGCCGTGGAGAGGGTGTCCTACAAGCCGGTGGAGGACAGCGAGGAGTCGGAGGAGGAGAAGAAGCCCGTCCCCGCCAAGAAGACACCCAGCAAGGGTCTCCTCAACAAGGCCACCCCCGGCAAGAGCACCCCCAACAAGAATGGCAAGCCCATTGGGAAGACTACCTCCAACTTCAAAACAAAGACCAAAACGAAGTAATAAAAGTTTTTGCTACTCACCGGTGAAGGTGTTGTACTCGCTGTCGCTGCTGTCCGAGACACCGCGCTCGTAGACCGGCCACGAGATGAGCATCGTGTTCGGCTTGAGGCCTCCTAGTCCGACGGACTGGATGAGAGTCGACATTGAACCCAAGATCTAAACTCGTCCTTTGGTTTACTTCTAGAAAATGTCGGGTTACCTGCCCCTCGTCGTGGACGAGAGTCTTGGCGAAGCCTTTGAGACGGCACTGGTTCATGTCAAAGTCCATCCTCGACTTGATCTGCTCGGCTCGTTTCCGATCGTCCGTACTACAGGCGTTTCCTCGGATGAAGGAGGTCACAACGGTCAGTCCTCGACCGGCCTTCAGTTGGGAGGCCAGATTGAGCAGGTTGAGGTAGCGCACGTCGACGAGTTCCTTGGCCCAGGGCATGGAAAGGATGAGCAGCAGCTGAGGCCTCCAGTTCTTGGGATGGGGCTCCTTGTCTTCGATCTTCATCAAAGAGTACTGGGCCGTGGTCAGGGCCAGTCCGCGGATGCCGTCTCCCCACTCCTTTTTGGCTCCCTTCCACTCGACGTACTTGTAGATCAGAACACAGAGGAAGATGGAGACGAGCGCGTAGTCCCAGTGGGTGGAGAACATGATGAAGAAGCAGAGGCCGGCTCCGAGCAGGGACAGCGACCAGTGGTAGTAACGGAAGCGAGGACGCCAGTTGGGTGCCCCGAGGAGAGAGTGCAGGGCACAGATCAGGTTGACGAAGGCGTAGCACATGAGGAAGAAGAAGTCCACTACGGCGGCGATGTTGTCCATAGCACCCATGAGGATGGCCAGCTCGGCGATGATCGTCGTAATGACCAATCTGAAAGGACGAAGATAACTGTTAGACGAGCAAAAGTCTCACCCGAGGAAGGGCTCGTTGTTCTTGGTGACCTTCTTGAAAGGTGTGAGAAGGGGGATGACCTCATCCTTCGCAATGGCCTGAAGCAGACGAGGGGCCGAGCAGAGACACTGGAGGGCAGCTCCGAAGGTGGAGAGGAAAGAGCCGACGAGGAGGACCCACTTGGATGGCCACGCTAAGGCTGCCACCACCATAGAACCGCCGATACTTTGTCCATTTCTGAAGAGTTGGATGATACAAGGTAAAGGGTAAGAGAGCTTACTTGTCACGGAGTACATTTCCATCGATGGCAGCGCCGAAGACGAACGCCAGCGAGAAGTAGATGAAGGAGGTGGTCAGGTTGGCGGCTATGGTTCCGGCCGGGATGGAGGACTGCGGATTCTTCAAGTCACCACTCATATTGGCTCCTGTGAAGATGCCCGTGACGGCGGGGAAGTAGATTGCCAACAGGACCCAGAACGAGGTCTTGACGTCTTGGAAGACATCTGTCTTCACGTTGGCCTTATCGTCGACTGTCGCGAAGTACTTGTCCACGTAGGCCGAGCCGAAATTGTCTGAAATGGAGGATGACGAGGAAGAGAAAGAGGGCTCACCAAAAAAGGCGTTGCTCTTGAAACCGGGAAAGCCGTTGACACAGGTGAGGTTGAGGTTGCAGTCGGAACCGTTGATACCGGTCAGGGGACCGCACAGATAACTGAAGGACCGTAGACAAGCCGATAAAGGAACTCACTCGTTGGTACAGTAGTTACACATTTCGGACATGTCGACATCGGGCGGAAGGAAGATCTTCGACTGGAGGAGGATGTCCCCATTCATGCAGACCCTAGAAATTAGGATAGAGCGGCAAAGAGGGAAAGGCTTACATTTGACCGGAGGAAGGGTTCAGAGTCTTCTCAATTCCACCGGCATAGCAGGCGAGGATTGAGAGGACGACGGCCACGAGAGAGACAGGGGCAAGCATCTGGACGAACTTGACTCCCATGGCGACGATGAAGAACTCGAGGATGAGGAAGAGGGTGGAGTAGAAGCGGAGGTTGTTGGTCATCATGCCGAAGGTGCCCGTGTCCGAATGGACTTCGTCTCCTCCGATTGTCAGGCCGGGGAAGAGGTAGAGCTGAAGAAGAGGATGGGAACAACAAAAATAATGACTGACCAGTAAGATCTCCACTCCTCCGACGAGATACATGGAGGTAGCGATGGTATTGGCCAGGTAGAAGAGCACACCCACAGCCGAACCGAACTCCGGACCAAGATTTCGACTGATCATAAAGTAGGCCCCGCCACTCTCAACGACTCCATTCGTGGCCACGGCCGAGATCGAGATACACGTGAGGAATGTCTGAAGAAAGCGGAATAAGGGACGAAAAGGACTCGACTTACACAGAGACAGCAGAGGAAGAGAAGAAGGAACGTCTGCCCGAGGCCGGCGATTCCCACGACCCAGAAGAGACGGATGAACATCGTGACACCGAGAATGTGCTGGATGGTCGGCAGGTAGACTCCCAACATGACTCCTAGATCTGCCTAAACGTCCTCCATTAGCCGGTCTCTCTCCTCTGGCTAACCTTCTTTTTCTGATTCTCGCTGGTGGCCCTCTCCAGCGGGCCGGGGGTGATGTGTGCCTTGAGGTAGTTGGAGAAGAACGGCATGGAGGGTTCCTCGAAGAGGGCCAGGTTGTTGGTGGCCATGTCCTTGTTCTCGGCTCCCCATGAGAACAGCTCTCCTGAAAGGCGACTCTCATTCCAGCTGGCTCAAATGAATACTCCGTTTTATGGGCCCGCCCCCGTGTTAGATAAACTGAAAAGAAAGCGTACGATGGCTCTGATCCCTGGACAGGGCTGAATCACTGTGGTTATTATCGACTGCGTGGAGGGTGAAGCGTGAGGCGACTTTGTTTATGAAGCTCTGTCGACTCTTCGCACTGGGACTGAGCGGCGGGTTGGTGGCCGACGGTGAGGTCGGCGGCGACTCAACCCCGTGCTCCAGGAGACTCTTGTCGTCGTCGGCTCCGATGACGATGGATATGCCAGCTGACGGCGAATTGACCATTAGTCTGCATGGGGTTAATAAGGTGATGGTTAGAAACGGAAGAAGCGAACACAAAAAGAAATGACTCGTCGAGGGACGCGAGATAAGCAAAAGACTGGACAGTACAGATCAGAGTCGACCCGTCCTGACCCGAAAGATAATAGGCGGAGGAGGCGGCCGAGGACATTCCGCCAGATGTATGAGACGGCGGGACATTTGAAAACGAGCCGGGTGGGAGTGGAGTCAAGGGGCATCCTCACCTGATGATTAGCCGCGAACATTCTACAGGGATATGTTTGCTTGCCGACGACTATCCTCAAACACTGGCGCCAAAGAGGAAAAGATTAAAGAAAACAGATAATAGAGCATTTCCCAGGCGTCTCTCTCGAGGGAGAGAGAGGGGGAGAGAGTCTCTGCTTACGAAAGAGGGGAGCACTGTTGCAAGGATCACTCGACCAGTTCATGCTAGAGAAAAAAGAGAAGGAGACGGGAGCTTATCAGCGGAAGGATGGTCGCAAATCAATTTAGAAGTCGTGATAAGACCCAGCTGCTCTTTAGAGCTCACCCCAGAGGACTGTCTGGGTGGCAGCCGGGCTGTACTCCGGTACAGATGTTGTCTGCCCAAGCGGAAGGAGTGGATAATTGGCCGGTGGGAGATGAAAGTGACGCCTGGCCGGGGAAAGGCGTATTTGAAAGTGCTCCTTATCGCGAGGTGACGACTTTCAAAATATGCGGCGAGTTCCTTGGCGCAGAGACCAATGAACGATCAAAGAAGAAGAGCAGCCAGGGCTCAAGAGATGAACCGAAAATCGATCAAACCGGGAATGACTGCCGGAGCCGTGGCTCAGAATAGACAAGTCGTGTGCCACGGGGAAGCAATCGGCACCCTTGGTCATCCCAACAACAGCAGGTGGACACCCCCTTGAAAATAAGGAAAAACTCACGGTCTCCCATGCTGATCGTGGACATGTTTCGTTGTCGGTCGATACCATTGCTGAAATGGCTGTCCTCGTCTGTTCCCAGTTTTATTCCCTACCTCTGAGCACTTTCCGGCGAGAGGACGATTTCCGGTGTCGATTGGGACGTCTTCGAGTCATCCATGACCAGATTTCGCCACCACGGCGCCTGTTTTCTGAAAACAGAGCGATTCACAGGGACACGGGAGGGTGGCGACGGCTTTGAGCGGTCACCCGTTTGGGGAAGAATCTGTACCCGGGGACGGTGTGTGACACACGGAAATGAGAAGGACGCTGTGAGGAGAAGCGAAAGCTCGGCCAGGAACTGTCTGCCGCTTCTAGCGCTTTTGTAGCAGGTGGCAAGCGGCCGACGGGAAGAGATCCAGGAGGGGGACAGGGGCACGTGAACATCTACCAAATAACCTACTTGCTCTGTTGTTTTGGTGACACTTTATGGGGAGAAGACCCCATGGAAGACATGGAGACGCGGGTACCGGTCTGCTACTGCCAACGGCCGCCCCCGGATCATTTTACAATTTGCTTCATCCCGGCAGTCCCCCTACCGAAACACGTTTCTTTATAGTCTTCACTGATATTTTTGTTGTTCCGATCCTTTGGTTTGTTATCAAACGCATTCCAAAAGGTATAAATTATCTCCCCGCGGGGTCTTACCACAGGCGGCTACTGCTTCTTGTCTGCTCCTGTCTACCTTTCCCTTTAAAAGGAGACACAACGGTCTAGCCCCCGACGGATTCATTGGTTTTTGGATCCTTCTACCGCTTTTTTATTAAACTCTCTCCTAATAGTTTGTCGGAGATTGGCCACCATCAGTCACGGGCACCAGAGATAGGACACAACAGGGGTGGTGTAACAGTTCTAGTCGAATCAATTGACCAATGTCGGAAGCTAAGATTTCGGGTTGAATCAAGACCGTTTTCCATCAAAGTCCAGTTGATTTCGAATGGAACCCGTGATTGATGACCGTCACCGTCGCTGCCTTGTTTTTGGCCAGAGTGGCAGAGACAAACGGAGAGGAGGACTACGGTAGGGCTTATTCAAATTTTGGGAGAGGAGATTATCACGGGTATTATGGACAGGAAAACCGGGAAAGTGAAATATTGCGGTGGACTGATACCGATTGGACGGAATGTGACCATATCCGGCGGTACGGGTGATAGCGACTCGGATAACAACGGAAACCCACTTCTCGACTGGAGGCGAGTCCGGCGTCTGGTACAGCACGATCGAGGCCTTCTTCGTCGATGGGGGCGCCCCTTTGACTGCCTGGAGGAGACTGTGACTGGGGAACGGGGAAAGAAACCCACCTCGACGGACGAGACACGTCGACCCATTCGAAGACCTTCCATCGAACTCACCCTAGGAGGATGATATTCGGCTGGGTAGGGAGAGACACTCACCTGGCGATGTCAGGCACGGGGGCAGAGGGCGTGGTGGGTGCCGATGGTTCAGTCGACGGACTCTCTGGCTCCTTCATTTTCTGTAATTGACACTCTTAGAATACTAAGCGCCACGTGCTCGTTCCGGGACTAATAGAGGAGGACGGGATAGGTCAGGTTTAATCTCGGCCATTGGGCATTAGAGGGACGGAGGGACATGTTCCCGGGGCTAGGTGTGTTTAGGGGGGAACCCCGGGCCATTGTCTGTGGCCAGCCAACTGCCATCTTCCGTAAGTGACTCGAAAACGGATAAAAACAAGCTCACGGTAATGGGCAGCTCTTCGTGGAACCAGACCTTACGCATCTCGGGAAGCGGACTGGCGGGAGCGGAACCAAAAAGTTCGAATCAATGAGTATCAGGCCCTATTTTGTCATTTTTAATGGCTCTCTAACGATGGGAACCGGCAGACACAAAAGAACTGACAATGGGCAACGAGGCACTGGGCCAAAGTATGGAAAGTACGGGAGGAGCCGGCGCCGACACCGCATAAGTCGCTATTTGTAGTTATGGAGCACAAAAAACCGGTACGGACAGAACGAACCGCCGAATAAGTTAGCGGACTCCTCGAATCTTCTATTATATGGGTCAAAGAATCAGGGAAACAAGGCCGCTCCTCGTTTTGGGGGAGAGGAAAAGATCTGCGTTTTGTGTTCTTTTAAAAGACAAAAGAATGAATTAGTCAGCCCCGACCGACGGGTTCACACGTTTGCCGTATAAAGGCAATCTCTCGAAGCAGTAAACTGTCCTCCTTCTCTGATTCATTCTGTCTTTTCGAAGTTATCCTCTCTCTGTCTATCCAGAGTGCTCTTCGTGACAACATGTTTGATCTCTGATTTAGACTTTCGTCTTTGCCGCGCCTCATCGGAATAATCGACTCGTCTGACGCAACTCACTGTATTTTGACAGCCAAGGATCAGTTCGGAGGGAGGAAGACGACGGAGCCAGATGTTTTGGCAAGTCTCAGGGAACATTTTATAGCCGGGAGCCTCTTTTGACGGTGTTTGTTGATGGAGTCAAGGGAGGGGTGGCAGACAGCCGTACAGTTGGACGACACAAAAAGAACCTTCATTGGATCTACGAGAATAAGTTAATAGCCTATGTAGCGGGAATGTATTTGACCAGAGAGGGAAAGTCTTTGATTGAGTATCGGTTTGACGAGATTGAGATCACACTCGGGAATGTGGACTAGAGGGAGGACAGACTAGACATGAATGAGAAGAGAAGGAGCAAACGCGGGATATACACAGTAATCGGGGGTAAGTGAGTCTAAAAGGCAGATGAACCGCTCACGGGGAGAACGAGCGAGCCGGCACAGTCTTCATATGGCACATGAATTCACACACGAGTGGCAGACGAGGAGGAGGACGAGGGGCTACATCTCGAAGAGAGCAGACGGCAGGGGGGACAGGGCCTGAAACAGGGAGGATGATTTGGAGGAGGAGGACGGGAGAAGACGGATGGCACCTGATATAGCACGACACGGAGAAGAGAGACAACCGCCTACCCTAGCTGGAGAGCCACTCCTCGCTCAAACCGTCGGCGGACATGTCCCACGACGCCTCCTGAAGATTCTGTTCTCTCTTGTTTCCGTTGTTTGTGTATGTAAATTAATCCCCGGGGATAAACTGCCCGGCCCTCTCTAGCCCCTCTGCTCACCTGGTCCTCTCTGTTATGTTGTGAATTATTCGACACATTGGAGCTTCTGTCCTCGTCGGGCCGCTGGTCGTGTCCCCTTCGACGCGCATTCATAAAGAAGTTGGCCACGGTGGTCGGATCCAGCTGGAGCTGCTGGCTGATTGTCAGCTGCATTTCCCTCGATGGCCTCTTCGTCTCGCGAAAAATGGCCTGGAATTAAGGATAATTCCGTGGCTCGATGTGGCAGCTGATCGCCGTTATTGGGAGCCATTCCTCACCTGGAGGGTCCTCCTCTGGATGTCGGTGAAGACGAGGCGCGGCTTCTTGGGCGGCTGCGGCTGGCTGCTCTGCACTTGTTGTTCTTCTTTCCTCTTGCAGGCTGAAACTCCGTAATGAGTCGTGTTCGGGTCCTCCCCCGTTTCTGCTTCAAGAGAGCCACACAAAGAAGGGGACTCGAAATCGGCTGGCCGCCATTCAGCGCGCGTACAACAAAACGCTCTCGAGCGTCCCCGTCACTCAGGGCTATCCCCCGGGCAATGTGCGCCTGATTGCTCTTGGAGAGGACGACGGGGAGGAGGAGCAGAGCCATCATATGCAGATCGGCCTGAGATAAGCGCGATTGAGCGATTTCCACAAAGGAAATGAAGGTAATTTAGATAAACGGGAGATGGCGCCCGTGATCTCCCTCCTCCCCGGCCGGCAGACAGCTGGAGACGGCCGCCGGTGTGTCGTCACTTTCCCACGCTGGTCCGTGTCGACGTCTAACGTGAATAAGGCCCCACCCTCTCGCCCTCCGAATCGATCCTTTTCAGGTCTCGTTCCCCCCACTTTTTCGGGACCTTTCCCCTCCCGCCTAGTTTCCTAATTGCGCCATCGCCCGAGGCCTGCTCTGCGTCTCTCCGAATGTACATTGCCTCCCAATAGTGTCCAATTCATCGATTTGCTATTGGCTCATTACGGTCGGAGCAAACTTGGACCCGTGGCTACGGTAGTCGCCGCCGCCGTTTGGATTACCTCCCTAAAATTGGAGGGAAAGGGAGGAGGAAGGGTTTCAATCGCTAGACGAAGCCGGAGATTATGGTAGGGGGAAAGCAATCAATCAGGAGATAAGCCGACGATGAATAGGGGCTCCCGGGGGACACAAAACAGGCCCTTTCAGGGCATGACTCCGACCCATTAAAAATGTACAAAATGAGGTGTTTGGGCGGGAGACAGCCATCTGTCGGCGCGGTTATCTATCGATTCAATTAGGCTCTGGCAGATGGACAGTATGTCATATTAGGGGGATTAGAGGACACAGCCAAAAGGGCGTACCTGCCATTCGAAGGGCCGACATCCGCTGGAATTCCGGCTCCTGGAGCCACTTGGCCATCCGACGGAATGTCTCCCGGCCACTCTTCAACTTGGACCACGGCTTGGGATTGCGCAGCAGGTCGGACAGTGTTCCCTGCGACCTGAAACAAAGCCAATGAGCGAGAAGAGTAGCTGACCCCCTAATCGGTCTAATTAGTCTGCCTGCCGTTCTAATCTCCTTTCGCGCAATCAGCGCCACAATTTGCACACGACGAAAGCGAGTTAGGCACGCGGCCCACAATTCGAATGGGAAAACACTGACCTGCACAGGACTCGCTGGGCAAAAATGGCCTGTGGGATACTGTAGCGCTTGAGTTCGGCCGAGATGCGCTGGGCGAGGTCTTTCGTGTTCAGCTCCTCTCCATCATCGAGGTCCTCGCCGTCGACACTGCCGCCATTCATTAATGGCGAGTCTTTCTTCGGGGAAGGACTCTAAAGAGGGCCTCGTTGTTTCTGTCTGCCAGGGGGACTGACCATGCCCGGCTCGTCTACATCACAGTCCCCATTGTAGCCGTTGTAGCCGAAGGGGTCCTTCTCGTGTTTGGCCTCTATACTTCCGTAGGACGAGTAGCTCGTCGAGAACGGGTTGACCTCCCCCTGGCTCTGGGTCGAGTAGTCCGAGTCCGATCGGGCCGCCTGCCCTGAAATTCATTTCTTCATTTTCATTAGCATGCCATCTGCTGGTGCTCGAAACCCGAGACCCTATTTACCAACATCATGCCATGTTTGCGAAACACTATAGTGTGAAGGGACACGCGTGTGAGGGGGGACAGTACCTGCCGGCGAGTCGGGCTCCTCCTCGTTCTGGTCGTACTCGTACTTTATGTTCACTCCATAGGAGCTGTAGGACTGCGTCGAGGAGGGGAAGAAGTACCTGACAAGGGGGCTATAAAAGAGGAAGAAGGCCGGACTTACGCGGAGCCAGTGGACCTCTCGCGGGTCGGGGAGGAGGAGGCGCTGAATTTGTCGCCGTTGGAGGTGACCGTCGAGATGGGAGGCAGCGGTTGGAGATTGGTGAGGGTGGCATAGTTGTTGAAGCTGGAAAGAGAAGCAATTGCGAGGGGAGATAATGGAGCGACAACGGCTACTAATCATCAGGAGGAAATGGAAAGGGACTCACAAATAAGCCGGCGGGCAGGAAAAGGCAGACATTCACTCGACCAAGACAGGCGCCCGTCCCCACGTGGAATACATTCGCACGCCGCCGCCACGAATGCTAATGGCCCGTGAATTCTGCTCTTTTTTATAGTAAAACGGCCGGCCACAATGCGATTTTGGGGGGAGTGGTGACTCGATTTACATTGAGCCGTCCTCCTTCCGGGAGGGGGAGGTGTCTCCGAGTCGTGTCTTCCATTTCTGGCAGGACACGGAGCCCTCCGGCAATTAGCCAGCTGTCGCGGAAATTCGTCGTAGCGACGCGACGGAAAACAACGGATCGTGCCAGGAGGCAGGGCCACCTATAGAAGGTAGGGGGCACAACGACTGACAACTTCTC
This sequence comes from Oscheius dolichura, assembly GCA_932521035.1. NCBI lineage: Eukaryota > Metazoa > Nematoda > Chromadorea > Rhabditida > Rhabditidae > Oscheius > Oscheius dolichura. Next base: position 5,397,439 of record OW051495.1, read on the forward strand.
CGTCCCACGTCTAATGAGACTTCTATTTACAGGGAGCGGGGGCAGGCGACAACGGGCGCATTGGGCATGCGCCCGGGATACAAGCAGTGCATTCATGAGTGGCAGTAGAGACACACCTAGTGAGGGAATCAGAACGGGGCCCTTCCTTTCGAAATAATCCAATCCACGCTCTACTTGTGAACAAACAGCCAGATACTTTTGGAGGAGGAAGATGGCGGGCCAGAGCTTGGAGGTGGGGTGAGTGAGAAGTGGGGGCAGAGTTATCAGAAGGGGCGAAGGGATGAGGGGGTCCCGGGAAGATGTCGGGGCAGAGGGGGAAAATCGTTAGAAAGGAGCGGCTTACCCGAAAATGGTCCCGGCGTGGGGACTGCTGCGGCCCCCGCCGTGGTGCTGGTAGTCCTGTAGGAAGTGCTCCTCCCTGCTCGTGTTCGGGCTACTGAGGGCTGCCGAGAGAAGCGGGTCTGCCATGGGGCCACCGCTCTCGAGGGCCTCCATGCTCCCTCTGGCGGGCCGCACCGCAACACGCACGCGTAGCCCCGGGGCTGGGGAGGCGAGGATTAGCCGGCTGTCCAGTGGTCAGCATAGCTTTTTCCTTTTAAGGAAGGGACCGAAGCCACCGGAGGCCGGTTCGAGGGCCACCGAAGAACGGTCGATGGGGCTGCCCCCGAGACGATGAAGAGTGCCGGCCTGCCCCACAAATCTATACGCAACAGCAGGCTTGTTGGGAAAAAGCTATGGCAGCAAAAAGGTATCGAACATTTTCATTACGCGCCCCTCAGGCTGTCCCCTCCACGCCGCCATTATACTCCTCCGCTCCCTTTCCGGAAACGGCCTCCTTTGCGTGACTGCGGCTTACGGTACCTTCCGAATACAAATCTGTGCTCAGATAAGGCAGTCCTCAAAATATTATTAGAGAATACGATTCAGCCCAAGGCAAAGTAACCTCGTTGTCTGTAATGCTCATCTGAGTAGACATCCTCAGTTTGTCCTTTGTTTACCTAGCGGATGGATACGGTAATCTGGATCATGTGACTAGATAGACGTCTAATCATCTCTACAATATCTCTCTATCTTTTCCTCGAACAGATACGAATGATCCCGGCTCAGACTCGGCCCAAAAGATGCATGTTGCGAGAGTGACTCGTAATCCCCAAAGACGCCGTGGCTGTTTGACTGGTTGCAAGCCCTCCGGGACGGGTTCACTCTCATATTTCTCAGGCTGTCTTGTGAATGAGCAGACCTCAGGGGCTTGAGGCGCCGGCTCATTAGGTTGTCGGACCAGCTGGCACTCCTCTTCCACGAGATTACCACTGTTCCGTTGACATTATGAAGGAGCGCGGCTGGAATTGAATGCTCTCCGTGCCTCCTTCCTTCATCATTCTTTTATCGTAAAAATATATTTCTCCTGTCAAAAGCGTATAGAAACCGCTGCGAACTCCTCTTTCTCCATTCTGCTCGGATGCCACATAAGAACAGGCGAATTCAATAAGATACTCTTCTTTTCGATTAATTTGGTGCCAGATGGTATCTTTGCTACCCAGGCTACATCCATCAATCAATGGCTTTTGCCTTCTGATGCGACTCCTATACTGCTTGCATAATTCATCATGGTGTGGTGCCGACGGACTACAAAACGGTGCCCCCGAGGACTCCCGCAAGGCAATTACATCCGGAGGCTGCTATCGGAAGGGCCACCTGTGGTGTCTGTAGGCAGGAAACATATATTTAAGACACGCTTAAATAAATAACTTTGTACAATACCTCAAGGCTAGCAAAGAAATGCAACGGGGACCCGGAGGAGATAAAGGGAGATTACGAACATGGAATAAGGAATGTTGAGCAATGGGCAAAGAGTAAAAATTAGACTTTTTTTAGGTATCATCAGAAAAATGACGTCCTCCGGTGAGACTGGGATGCACCGGTGGTTGAAACTCAATCACTGCTCTATCTTCTTCATATTCGTCGACAGCAGTAAAATTAGTTAGGATAGCGAATATCTGGTTATTCAGCATATGAAAATGACGGATTCGTTCAACCATCTTTACCAGATCCTGAAATCATTTGTCTCAAGCTTATTGAAAACTGACTATTCCATTTATATTTTCATCTTTGTAGTCGTTCTTCTGGACTTTATGTAAGTGGTAGCAGAAATCCAAAACTTCAAACCGTCGCTGCTGACCAAGTAAACTGATAATGGTTAAGGCGGCCCACTGCACCGAGTCTCCATATATTTCTCTGAACAAGAGAAAATGCCTGTCTTAAATATTTTTACTCTGCAAGTGGTTCATTGGGCCGTTTAAATGATTGACACATAAAAAATTGCAATGCTGACCACACCCGTTGAAATTCTACACACTCGTCAAGCCACATTACCCCATTGGTCGGATGGCCGCCAGTATATATCTAGCAAAGCAAATGATTGAAATTTAAAAAAAAAAGAAGCAAACCTCGTCTTGATAAATATTTAATTTAATTTTCATGAGAAACATTTCAAACACGTTAAGTCCACAGCAGAGCCTTTCTTTTGTAAGTAATTCAGCTTCCCGAGCCTCTTGAATTTGCTATAGCAGAATTTTGTAATAGCCGTTCTACTGCACCTACCCTAGGTGAGCCCATTTTTTCAACAACATTCGTTAACTGTATTCGCGAATATTTTTCTTCGAGTTTTGCTATCTGTCTTTCTGTTTCAATTGCATCTGAAAAAAGAAATAAAAGGATGAGTCATAAACCCTCCATTGTAAGTGCAAATAGATTCAAACATACTTTTTGCAGGAGGCTTTGGTATTTGATTAGTAAAAGCAGCAGCTGCTAATAAATCTTGAACTTCTTCTTGTGCTAATCCTAACTCCAATTGCATGCAAAAAAGCACTATGTTTCCCAACACTCTGAGTTCCTATATTTTCCATTTAACATTTTACGAGTTACTTAACTTACATGAAATATTTCAGTTCTTATTTCCGGAGATTTTCCGACCATATCTAGGTGATGACAGTAGTATTGCAAAACGGCTGAAAGTGTATAACTAAAGAATATTACTGGAAAAACCTGGACTGCCATAATCTTCTTTCGGTAGCTTGCATATCTTCGGCATGAATTTCATAATTGAAGTTATTTTATGTTTGAGCCGATTTCCGAGTATATCATTTGCGATCTTTAAAAGCTCTTCCAATATAACAGCGATTCCTATATTGAATATTACGAGGTTATAGGCAAAATACCTTGATACTGAAGTAATCTGGCCATAGCTTTTAAGTGAGGTACTCCTATGAATCCTAGGTAGGCATGAAAAATGTTCATAAAAGCAATGTCCAGTGATTTTGACCCCCACTTATATACTGGCGTAACGTGTGGTGGCTTTTCTCTTGAAGGAACTTTTTGTGTATTGTACTGAAACTAATAATTAATATTAGGAGCATCCCAAACCTTAGATCTTATAAATCGATGGGTCGACCCATTATACTGAAAATTTAGCAAGAAATCATAATTCAACCCCCAAAAAATTTGCAAAGTTATCCGACCATGTGGAGCAGAGACACTATGGTTAGCTTCTTGCAAAAGGTCTCCGAATTCGGCAATAGAGTGGAGACGCGTTTGAAGAAGGGAATGGCACATACGATTAGTTTCAATGGCGTAGTCAAGCTCCTGAAGCAAGAAAAACTAATCTAACAAGCTTTAAAATACCATTATTCCGGAGAGTTCGCTTGCTTCAAATTGCCAGATAGCAGTATCCAAAGCTTTTAGCAACGAGATATTGATACGTTGGGAAATCAAACGATTTAAGTCAATGGATCGCCCAAGAAGCTGAACATGGCGTTGTTTTAAAAGACTGTCAAATCTGCCAGCCCCAGGAGTTCTAACAAATACTCCAGCCTTTTGTATTTCCTGTTTAAATCGCTTGTCAAGCATCATACTACAAAAAAATTTCATAGAATGTTAAAAGAACGGACCATGACGCAATCTGTTTATAGTGAGCGAAAACCATTTCAGAAAATTTAAAAACAAACTGATCAAAGCACAGGTTCACTTCAGCTTCTACCTATAATCGGTAATTCACAATCAAAAGTAAGTTATGCTTACTTCATCATGTAGAAATTGTTTCTTAAAGTTGAACAAACTGTAGTTTGTTGCATCGTTGTATAGATCCAGTTGGTATAGGATGCTCTCCAAAAGAGATTGGTCTTGTGAGGTAAGAATGTGATCCGTTAATATCCATGGCATAGACATCTCTATTGGGAACTAGAAATTTTGTTATTTGATTATTAAAAAGCCGCTTACCTGTATTCTTGCACCCATAGTCATTTCCAAATAGAACTCTCTAAACCATAATTGACTAAGCTCTCCAGCGTTGCTTATAGAATCACAAAGGCGAAACAGAGCAGGCCAATGCGCAGACTTTCTGAACAAGATGGTATATATAAACATATAGAAATTACTTCAAAAACACAATTATATGCTCAATTGTAGCAGAGTCTAGCTCTTTTCTCAAAGACTTTTTCCCTCCTGAATACCTTTCTGACACCAAAGATTCTAATTGTGTTCGCACCATATAAAGCTGAAAAATATACAAATTGTTATAAGCTGTAACAAACAAACTTGTGTACTACTTGGTGCTGGTGGTTGTCCTTTCTTCGGCCTTAAATCGCTTGTAGAGCTACTTGCAGAATCTTTCCCTTGTTTCTTCTTTTTGTCCTTTTCCGGTTTCAGTTCGATTCCTGCATTAAGATCCATACAAGAATCGCGTACAGACTGTAGAATGCTGAAAATAGGGCTGTATATGGATACAACACTCAAGAAATACCTGAAGAGAATATCTTTCTTGTTTTTTGCTGCTTTTTCAAGAGGATGAGATATGGTTTTCTGCACAAATTCCTGAAGTTCGGCATACACGAATCGGCGTATAGCTGCCGAGAGATCTGGCTCTATTTTACACAGCAAAGCTTGCAGCCCTTTTACCATAGCAATCGTTTGAATTAAAGCAGCTTTTTCTTCTGTTGTGTAATTATACCTAAATTTTGAATAATTTCATTGTAAGATAAAATGTTAAAAACTGACCTCGTAGCTCTTTCATACTCTTCAGCTTCCTCTGGGCAATCTTTATTTTCTCTTGTGTTGGTAGGATGCAGTAGTTTCCAACTGATTGTTTCTACAATATCCGATGTCCACGCACATATAAGCTGTATCCCGCTTAGTGCTAAGGATGTTAACTCTTGATTTTCCCGGTGACTGCCACCGATTAATTTGTCACTAATAGCAACCTGAAATAATTAAATAAAACATAAACAATCGTGCATTACTAGATTATTAACTTTTGCCAATTGTGTCACGTAAGATTCGTGGTCAGACTGATTGAGCTTCATTTTACTGACAATATTAACATGACAGTGATCTCCTATAGATAAGAATAAAGCACGAGCACAGCAAAGGTCTCACCTTCTTTATCGCTTAAAGGCCATTTTCCAGCATCATAAAATTGTGATCGACGGACAAAAGAAAACGGCTGTATTTGCATATCACCATAAAGAGGAACTATTTCAAGGCTCTAAAAACAAACTTAAAATGTTACAAATATGAAATACCTTAAATATTTTATCTAACCTACTGATAGAAACTCTTTTCTTTTGATCAAGTTTTACAACATTAGGTGCGTCACCATCCATAAGAAACAGAGAGAAGGCTATAATCTAAAATATGGATTATAGATAGGCATAAAAAGCTCGGAAACCTTTACATACATATGTCTTTCAGAAGGTGTCAGGTAAAGCTTGTTTTCAAACATATAAGCGCAAATATTTACAACATCGGCGAGTAGCTCTTCGTATCCATCTATCTGGAAAAATGTAATGTTTTAATAAGTAAACAACTTACTTTTATCATATCAGCGCGAAGCGTATCCTTGATTTTGTTTTGCGTAGCCAAAAACATACTGAGATGTTGCATTTCATGCACAGCGTTTATATCTGACATCGACTGGAGAAACTGGGCTGCTCTATTTGGAAATATTAGATATAATAAATCTACTTTCAAATCACCTTCGGAATGTCGAAAAGTCGTTCTTTATAGAAGCCTTCATATTTTTTAGTTCATCCAAAACAGCAAACATGTTTAAAAAACGACCAATTGTCAGTAGATACGCTTCAGAAACAAAATCTTTTCGTTTCTCTACGTGACAGAGCCGTTTAACTTCCTCAGCAAACTTGGATGTCGCATTCATCTGTAATGTAAATAGATAAATATATTGAAAACAGTACCGTGAATCTCATGAACGTATATAGTTTTTCTACTTCAGGCTGTAGCACTTCCACGACTTTTTGGTTAATTTCTACCCTGTTTGGTTGATCATTCGACTTTGCCTGAAAAGATAATTCTAGTTTTACTAACATTTTTAGGATACCATTGGAACAGCACGAGAACAACAACGCCATGTGTAAAGGTCAGCGGCGTGTTGTAAGCCATCTTCCAGCATATTGTTCTGTAACACTAGTTGCAAAGAGTCAAATAAAAAATTACGAATTCAGCATGTCGGCTTGCTTCTTCGATATATTTTGATACTCCTGTAACATAAGCATTTTTATCCTCGAAGTTGGTGTCAAAATTAGCCCTACAATATCTACTTATCAAAAATGCGACACACTGACCTGCACAACAATGGCAACGGCTGTGCTTCTATATGAGGGAGATCATCAGGCAGCAAAAGTTCATCCAGCAGCTAAAGTTTTGTACACAAATATGATAAAGTTGAAGTTATAATAAATGCATCAAACTTTCAACAGACCTCAACGTTGACTATTGCATCCCGGAGAAGGGAAGAAGGCTCCCCCATTCGTTAATGAAACAGTATATCGTCTGAAAGTTTACAATATAAACTTGGAAACAGATAAAATGTCGTACATTCCGCTATCATAAGATTAGTAAGCGGCACGCTGAGAGGGAAAAAGAATGGGCGAAGGTCGCATGGCGGACAATCCCACTTCCAGTGGCACGCCCGGGCGTCCTGGGCGCCCAGTTGAGATCCTAATTTTTTTATAGCATTCAACTCCTAAAGATGGTTCGTCAAAAGGAAGATATAAAACTGGAAGTAGGACCAACTAAAGAAGTAAAACAAGAGCTGGAATATCAACTGGAGGATATTTGCAAGCAAATAAAAGCAGAAAAATCGGTGAATTTGGAACTTATAAACCAGCTGAAGATAGCCTTGAAAAATGTAAGCATGTTTTTTTCTAATAATATTATGCTGTTCAAGAATGACAACTCAGATCATATTAAATATCTTGTGGATATACACATTCTCACATCTCTTTTATCATCGTATGAAGCACTTCGTACACCCAAAGATGTTAAAATTTATGATGTTATTAGCAAACTGGAAAAGAAGCATGGTATAGATTTTGGGTTTGTTTTCTTTGCTACTGCTTAACTCATATTTTAGACCTCTGCAGCCGTTTGTATGGGGACCATCCGCCGTCGAACACTACCACAAATTAACTACGCTCGGCTCAACTCTACATAGAATCTCGCCTAATCAGGTATGACATCCAAATCTTTACTAATTGCTACAGATTATCACCATTTTTGATAGTTCCGTAATGTGGAATACTGTCAAAAACCATTCAAAGCCGGAAAACAAATCAGTCTATGATGAGAGGTTTGTTATGAGGCTTTTCGCATCACTGATGTACGCTGGCTCTGAGGTATTAGGCTCTTTTTATAAATGAAATTGTTTGCAGCTATCTTGTAAACCGTTCATTGAAAGCAACTGCTTAGCACTGATTTTTTCATGTACAAGTTCAAAAAATACTTCTACTCGCACTCTTGCCTATTACAATTTACAAAAATTTTTATCGCTACTCTTGGTATGTTGCTTTCAATATCTCTTAAGCTTATTTAGGAGCTGAAAGAAGAGAAATTCGAAGAGAAAGCTTTGTACATTTATATATTACGACTTTTTAAACAGAGTATTACCACGGAAGCACCTAGAATATCTCACCGTAAGAGTTCACATAGATATTTGTAAATATCTCTTTGTAGTAATTTCTCACTTCTTTGCTCGAGTCTCCAAGTTAACCTTACATCCAAAATCTCCGGCGTATTCTCAAATTTTATCTTTTCTTTGCCAAAAACCGCAAGTAGATCTCAATAATGTAAGATATGCATAACTGTAACTCAGGAATACGTGCTTAGGTCCCTGAGTTTTATAAGCTTCTCCTTTCAACTTCATCTGAACATTACAAAAATGAGCGAGAATGGATGCTCCAGTTGCTTTCTGAAGCCATTATTGATCCGATTGACTATAACGTTCTACAAAACAGGTAATCATGATTATGTATGAACCCTCAATTCTTTTTCTTAGATCTGGTATAAAAATATTATTATGCTTTTTTATCTCATGCCTCAGTGATCAACCATGCCGAAAACTTATTTTGGCCACATTGAAAGCTGCATGTACTATACCCTCTGCTGCGTATGATTTGTTTCACCGTTGTAATTTGCACTCTTGGATTTCCATAGCTATAAGGGCAAGCTTTCTCAGCTTCTCACAAACAGACTTGCAGAATCCAAATTTGACGCGATGGGAGCGAAACTATTTAGCACAAATATTTGTTATCCTTCTAGAAAATGAGAAGTTAGTAAGAAGCGAAAGAAGCGATGTAGAAGACAGAGTAGCGGCAGTTTCAGCCAAGTTGGCAGCCAAATCAGTATTTCATTTTATTTTTTTCTGCTTTAACCTAGTTAAGGTGATGAGCGTACTAGAAGAAACTGATATGACGGAAGCGGTTTCCGCACAGCATATACAATCTCTAAATAAGTTTTTTGGCCTATAATTGTTATTTGTTTCTGTTTTGTTAACGCCCATGTTGTTATTGTTTTATAAAGATTCTACAGAATAGCCTTTATTCATAATAAAAAATAATTCATGGAAGGCTACGAGTAATTACGAGATACCAGAAAGTCTTTGATGGGCGAGAAGATCAGCGTGCGCCAACGCGAGTTCTTGGATTTCCATTATTTGGTGGAGCACATGGAATTTTGTCCGGGAGAGGACGGCGAAAAAGCAACACATGACGCTCGGGACTGTGTATCATATAGTGCACCCATCCAGGAGACTGCAATCTTTCATTTAGGCATTGAGATGTGCTTACCTGCTGGATACCCAAACTGCGCCATTCCGTTTCGGTCATGAGGCGATTTTTGGGAATAAGTTTAGCAACTTCCTGTAAAATAATTATAATAAACGTTCACCATAAGCGATATAAAATAAATAATGAGAAATAGCAAACCTTGGTGACATGAACATGTCTGTATTCGTATTCATCGTCTTCATATTTTGGAGAATAGTAAAAATCATTAGCTCCGGTGGTCATTTTACTGTAAAATATTTGACAATATGAAGGAGATTCAAAGCAGTTAAAGGAAATCCTTTTTCTGATAACTACTATATATAAACAAATTTATTCAACATTTAAAGATCAAGGATGATGAAGATTGACAAGACGAGCATGCAAAGGAGCAATATCCTGAAATAAATATTAGAAAAGCAAAAAACATATTCAAATTTGTAATAGCTTTAAAGCATCGACCGTACTATTTCTACAACATCCCATTATGAGCTAAAGAACTACATGTGAAATCGATAAGAAAAGCGATGTTATGTCGATCGAAGAAGTTTAATGTATAAAATAATAACCTGAAGTGTTTTATTATACTCGGCCAAGGTCATCGAAAATGTAGCATAGAATTCTGTTTGGCCAATAAAATAATGAACATTCAATTTGGAAGAAGGTTCAGACCCTGATTTAAAGCAACAATCAACTGAACTTTTTTATGTGGAAAATACATAAATCTTACCAATAAGAGAAAACGAGTTAATGGTCGGCGTAGACATTCTGAAAACCAAAACGAAATGGTTTCAAGCTACGAAAATATGCTAATTTGTTTGATAGGAACAAAGAAACGGATTAAGCAAAGCGATCCGAAAATATTTATGTGGGCTTGCTCAGCATCAGATTAACTGTATTTGCGACAGTTCTCAGTCTAATAATAGAGCATATATATAATTTTAAAAATAAACCTTTCTCATAATTTTTGTTATAGTGCTGTCGTCGCCAACAGTAATAATAGTATTTCCGCACGTACTGAAGCATACCTGACGAATTGAACGCCTGCTGACAGTCATTTCAAAGGTTCTTTTAATTACTAAATTATGAAGGATGTCCAAATACTTACGGTTCCACACACATGTTTTGCGGATTCAGGTCAAAAAATAGTAATTTCCCGTCTGTTCCACCGAAAACGGCCCACTAGAACAAAATAAAGCTAAGATTATAAACTACTCACATCATATTGGGGAGAGACATCGAATTTCAGGAACCACACATCACAATGAGGAAGTGGAAATGTCTTAATAAGAGTTGTGACGCGATCACTTTTATATGGAAAAAGTTTGTGAAATGGTTCCCCTGTATGTCCAAAACGAAAAACGTTAGCAGTTTTTTCAGTACCCTATAAGATAGTGTTGCTAAGAAATTTCGTGAAATTACTTTGGATATTAAATACCATCCCACAAATCGAATGCAGTCAACATAATCAGTATGTAAGTCTGTTGTTTCACAACAAGGAAATTGTTGATATATTGGGCCACTATAACACATATATTATTACTATATGGTTGCATACCGCGGTATATGGTCTGTAGTCCTCGGTATATGCGTGTGATTACGAGGCTCCTCTTCAGAATCGTCTTTCTCATAAAGGGAACTATCGAAAAGCTTTTGTGCGTCTTCATTCAAATACCAAAATTTAATAGAATGGTCCATACTACAAGTAACCAAAAATGTACTATCGGGAGACCAATCCTAAAAGAGCATATGAGCATAGACTGACTTACACATGACAGAACTTGATCAAGATGCCCTTTTTGTCCGCCTAAAACAATTAAGGCCGATTTCTTTCTGAGATGCCAAATACGAGCGCTGTTATCTTTAGAAACGGATGCGAAAACCATGGAATTGTTAGGATCCGTGCGCAGTTCATTTACTGTATCGCCATGGCCAAACTTTTCCTAAACATAATGTTATAACGCATATAATCACTCATACATGCAGAATAACACCACTCGCTGGATCTATAACTTTAATAAATCCACATTCTCCAGCAACGATTATTCTTGATCTCTTTTCTATTTGGTCGAAACACCAGCTAAGAGCATAGTAGTCTTCATTGTTCTAAAGAAATCTCAATGTTAAAAACAAACTCTTACATTCGTATCTTGTATTATACGTTTCAGTTCCACTTTCCTAGAGCTGTTGTCACTAGCATACACATGGATCTGAGCAATCAAGGAGCGACAGTGAAATTAAACTTACAACATGTTTAGCGGCCGTAGCGAAAACAGACCAAGTACCATCAACGTCATAAGGACTAAAAGCTACCGCATAAATTCCCTCCCTGTGATGTGTTTCCTAAAAGCTTATAATAGAAGTGGGCAATTATATTATGGCCAGGAATCCTCTCAGGCCAGTGAAAATAGAAGTTAAAACTAAATACCTGCATTTTCTTCACCATAGAAAATTCATTTCTTCGCGCTATATAATTAAATTCTAAAAAAGGTTACTTTGAACTGCAAAGAAAACCTCGACCTTCATCCTCATAGGGGTCCGGTAAATTACATCCGAAGTCTATATCATGTCGTCTTCGCTTATTCCTTGGTTCTTCTTCCGAAATGTTTTCTATATTATCCGGGGAAGAAGGTAACTCTTCGTTTTCTTCGTCTTCTAATGGAAACATTTTATCGATGCATGCACAGGTTTAAAGCTGAAAAAAAATGTAACTAGGAGATTAAATAGCAACAGGAACAAAGTGCTAAAATAAATATACAAAAATGAGCGTTGTGAAAAATAATGTTGAGATGCTTTTGACGTGCACTATAGACTACCTTGTTTTGAATATGACATATAACGGTGCATTGTGCCAACATCGTGGAACTAACCATTCTCAAATAACCCGTCCTCTATACTTTGAACTTTGTTCCAGAGGCAGAAAATGAACTCTTTACAATTGAAACAGCTGAGGTCAGCTGAATCGGCTGAAAAGCCGCGGAAAAATAGTTATTTGAATTCGCGGAGGGATCGAACCATGCTGCGGGACCTAGGATACAGACCTTTAGCATGCGCATTTTTAGCCCAGAAGATTCCTTTCACTATTCGAACAAGCGAGGCTTCCATTTTTGTTTGCTTTTGATTTCTCTCCTTTTATTCTTCTCTAAAGTCTTTATCGTAGGGGTTTTTTCAAGTATCTTGATTTGAATATGGCGATGAATATCCCGAAATCAGGCTATAGCCGCTTTATGAAAGAAGGCTCTCAGGTATGGCAATTCAGACATTTCTAAAATAACATTTTAGCACTTCAAAGGAGTCGATGAAGCTGTTTTACGGAACATCGATGCTTGCGTTGAGCTTGCATCCCAACTGAAATCAGCTTATGGTCCTAATGGTATGTACCTTTAACCCTATAAATTTTTTTATTAAGGAATGAACAAAATGGTGATTAATCACATTGAAAAGCTGTTTGTCACAAATGATGCCGCTACAATCCTTCGCGAGCTCGATATTCAACATCCCGCAGCTAAAATTATAATTATGGCTAGTCAAATGCAAGAAAAGCAGGTACACTTTTATCCTGCCGTTTTAAGTATTTTTTTGAGGTCGGCGACAATACGAATACTGTTGTTATACTGGCTGCTTCTCTTTTAGAGCATGCTGCACATTTAATAAGTATGGGATTGACACCTCAAGAAGTCGCTGCTGGATATGAGCAAGCTTCAGAAAAGGCTTTAGCCATTCTTCCTTCCCTTGTTGTTAAAGAGGCCGTAGATCTAAAAGATATTGATCAGGTTGGGCATGAGATGCCTAATAAAACTCATTCCTACAGGTAAAAATCTTTTTGAGAGCCGCCATCACATCTAAACAATATGATAATGAAGAAATAATTGCTGATTTGGTTGCTAAAGCATGCGGTAGGCAGCACTATAAAGACAATTTTCGATTTTTTTCAGTGCAAACTGTTCCCGTTAATAGTTTCAATTTTAACGTGGACAATATTCGAATTTGCAAGATCATAGGAGCCGGAGTATCTCAATCATTAGTTATGAACGGGATGGTTTTCAAGCGTGGCGCTGAAGGCGAAGTCAAAAAGGTTGAAAATGGTCGAGTAGCTGTGTTTACATGCCCTTTCGACCTAACCCAGACCGAAACAAAAGTGAGATTTAAAAACATTCAATTATAGCTTATTGTTTGAGGGCACCGTCCTTATAGAAAATGCCGATGAGCTTATGGGATTCTCTAAAGGCGAGGAATCGGAGATTGAAGCACAAGTGAAGGCTTTAGCGGACAGCGGTGTTCAGGTACACCTTTTACACTCTTCATACATTTTTCGAAAGCATTTTTTCAAGTTTCAAGTTTTATTCCCATAATCAGCGCATATCACGCGATGGAGGTCTCTTGTTCCTTGTTGCTGCGCGAGTTCTTGAACTGCTACAGCGGGACGGCGAGGAGGTACTCTCCCAGGTGGTCAAGTCGACGGGGAGAGGGAGTCTGCATCCATAACCGTTGATGTTGTTGCTGCTTCTGTTGGTAGAAGTCGCTGGCCGGCTAGGATGTTGAATCCAGTAGAGCCTACGGCCTCACGGTGCTCCAGTCCGGCTTGAGGCTCGGGATCCTGTCGTTTATCACGGCAGCACGGCGGCGGACGGGTAGCAACAGCAGTTGAAGTCGGCAGCACCCGCGGCTGGCTGCTTTAGTGGCAGAGAATTGGGAACCGACCGCCCGCGCGGTGGAAATAAGCAAAAATCAATAAAAAAAATAAAGCATTTACTTTACGAAAAATTTAGGTTGTCGTGGCGGCAGGAAAATTTGGCGATCTTTACTTACATTTTTTGAACAAATATAAGATCATGGCTGTCAGGTATCATTGTTAGACGGTGGTTACTATTCGTTGCAGACTGGTTTCTAAATTTGATCTACGTCGTCTTTGCAGAACAGTTGGAGCTCAAGCACAAGCTCGAATTGTAAGAAATACTTGGTTTATTTTTAGTTTATCAAGTTTCAGTGCGCCCCTGCAGTTAACCTTTTGGGAACTTGTGACATAGTACAAGTTAAAGAAATTGGAGATGAAAATGTAGTGGTTTTTGACAAGAAGGCCGACAAAGGCAACGTGGCTACAATAGTAATTCGAGGTTCATCACAGTCTCGCATTGACGACGTAGAACGAGCAATTGATGATGCAGTGAATACATACAAGGCTCTTACTAAAAATGCCAAGGTGTTCAGGCATTGTTATCATATAAACATAGTTTTAGCTTCTTCCTGGAGCTGGTGCTGTGGAAGTTGAGCTCGCACGGCAGATTGAATCGTGGGGTGAGAAATGCGAGGGATTAGAGCAATATGCTATTAAAAAGTTTGCTCATGCACTTGAGACATTACCCAAAAGTATTGCGGAGAATGCTGGAATCAATGTAGTTCTCTTTATTTGGCCTATATCTTACGTTTTAGGCTAACGAAATGCTTACAAAATTATATGCTGCACATGAGGCTGGCCAAACATCTGCTGGAATTGATATATGGAAGCAGGGTTTGTTGACTATCATACAATAAATAGCTTAAAATAGAAATAATGAATGCCGTCGATAACCATATTTTTGACCTCCTGTCCGGAAAAACATCAGCAATAAGATTAGCTACGGAAGCAGCCTCTACTATCCTTAAGGTTGATCAAGTGAGTGAATTTTCTTCCAATTCTGGTACAATTGGGAGTACAGCGGAAAAGGCTAATCCATAGAAAAGAATACATAGAAAGTATTCGCATAATCCTTATTTTAGATTATAATGGCGAAACAAGCTACTGGTGGTCCGAAACCCCGTGGCCCGAAGGCTCAAGATGACGATGGAGATGATGGAATGGCATAAGTTTTTTTCTCCAACTACTTTGTTCAGTTGCTTTATTTTCTCGTTACTGATCTGGCTTTGAAAACAATTGTTTGTTACTTTTGCGACTTTTTTGTTTTGCACAATAAATGTTTGCTGTTTTAGTGCTCTTACTGATCTAGAGGGTCACTTTTCCAGATGTTTAAATGTAGTTCTATTTATGCCCTAAGTATTCTTTATAGGATGGAATCAGATGATGTAGCGAATGTTTTTAAAAATCAGAGCGATCACAAAGCTCAGTTGGATGGTCTTACTATTTTGCTAGATACAGCATTTCCTACTACCGTTCAGCTAGATTTACAAAAATTGGAAGCTTTGGTGCAGTCTGGTATTTTCATTATTGAAGGCTAACATTTAGTTCTTTTTAAGTTGTCGGCCTTGAAGCTGGTAGTATGGTAGTGTCACGTCATTTTATGCAATCAGTACTGGAACGGTTGGCAGGGGCACAATTGACTCTTGAGGGATTTGCTGCTATCTATCAGCGTTTATTGGATATCCTACAAACTAGAGCCATCTCTTACGAAGACCAAGTGTTGTTTGTTATTTCTTGAGTTTTATTCTGTTCAGGTGTGCATGCTTCGCTATAGACTAGCTGATATTTATGAAAGGCAAGGACGTCACGCAGATGCCGCGCAAATGTTAGCAGGGCTGCCAGTAGAAACAGGACAAAAGTATTTGGAATACGTTTAAAATTACATTTCATTTAGGCCAATGCAACCGACACAAAAAATGGACCTTTATTTGAGAATTGCATGCTTGCTACTGGAAGATCAACAATATGGGGAAGCCGATTTGTATGTTAATCGTGCAGGTCACCATCAAACAGAAGCATCTTCAGATCTGAGCACTAAATTCAAGGTTTTGTATATAGCTATGATGTAAAATAGACACAATTTAGGCGACTTCTGCTAGAGTTTTGGATTGCAAACGAAAATTTATTGATGCTGCTCAGCGTTACTATGAGGTCTCTCTTTTGCCTGATGTTACAAGAGATGAGAAAGAAAATGCCTTAATTCGAGCTATGACTTGTACGATTCTTGCAAGTCCCGGTATGCATGGCTTTCTTCTAAATTTTTCTCAATTACAGGAATTTCTCGTAGTCAAATGCTTTCAACTCTTTATAAAGATGAGCGTACCCATCCACTGCCTATTTTCGGTCTTCTGCAAAAACTTTTCCTGGATAGATTGATCAAGCCTAATGAGGTTATTCTTTCCAATAGATTTCTTAATGCTTTGCTTTATTTTAGCTGACTGAATTTGAACAAGGCTTGGATCTCCACCAAAAAGAAGATGAAGATGGTCGTTCCATTGTTAGAGGTGTGATTTTAGAGCACAATATGACCGCCGCGTCTCTTCTGTACACTAATATTTCTTTCGAAACGCTGGGAACGCTGTTAGGAATAGATGGCGATAAGGTTAAATCTTTTAAATTACTCCCAGTATGTGTAACTTCAGGCAGAAGAAATCGTGGTACAAATGATCTCAACTAATAGGCTTTCTGGAACGGTTGATCAGATGGAAGGAATAGTTTCATTCAAAGGTAAGAGTAAATTCCGTCGTTGACTAAACACTTTAAAGGCATGTCTTCTTTGCGTCAATTAGATGATCAGGTTTTAACTATGTGCCAGCAGGTGAATATTGTTTCTAACATGATCCTTGCAGTACATCCTGATTTGGTCGCAGAGTGATAACTTTATTTATGCTCTCCAAGTGGTTCGTCATCTGTCCGGGTACATATTCTAAACAACAAAATAAACCTTTTTATTTATTTCTTTAATAGATATTGACTTAGACATTGGTTCACTACGATTCGTGTCACCGAAAAGTTTTTATACTCGTTCACCGCGGCTTTACAAAGGGCAAGACTGAAATGGTTAAGTATTTTTTAGAAGGATATAAATAGAAGGTGACTAGAATGAGATCGGGGTGGTTATATTATGATTAAAACGAGACAAATACACATATCCGGGGAAGGGTACCCGGTCTGATTGAAAGACGCGGTTATATAAGTACAAGTTTACAAGGAATAAATTGAACAAAACAGCAAACCTAACAGTTAAGCGATAGTGGGGTCTTTAAGTTCAAATGGCATCATATTCGAAGTGAGGAAAGCCCCTAGAAGAGTGTTATGGATGGGCGGAGCAGAAGTGAAAGTAGGATGGTTCAGAGCTGAGAGTTCATGGCTCTGTAGCTGCTGGAGCAGAAGTTGAGTGCTCAGCAGCGTGTTGGTACTCAACAGAGAAGGCTGGAGGAGACTGCCGTTGAGGTTATCCAAAATCCCTTTAAGG
This sequence comes from Oscheius dolichura, assembly GCA_932521035.1. Lineage (NCBI taxonomy): Eukaryota > Metazoa > Nematoda > Chromadorea > Rhabditida > Rhabditidae > Oscheius > Oscheius dolichura. The sequence continues at coordinate 5,414,702 of OW051495.1, forward strand.
ATCATGGACGTATCCAGCAGCTGGGGAGGAGTGGAGGTTCGGATAGGGGCCGAGAATGCCGAAAAACTGTCGGAAATTGACATCTCCGAAGAGTACGGCTGTTTTGGCGGTAGAATCTGGGGAAAGTCTTGCGTGGGCAGCTAAAAGTCTCCAGTTGAAATCTATAATAGCAGGGATACCTCTGGAGCACGGAAAGACGAAAGGTGCGGAGTAGGGACCTGGAAAGAGGGGAAGGATGCCGGCGTCAGGTTGATGGTCTTCTCCGGAAGGGACAGCTGGCTGTAGCTGGGCACCGACCCCATCAAAGGCGTGTCTATATGTTTTTGTCTCTTCCGCATTTCTCCCTCTGCTCACCTTTATAAATATTAGGAACAGGGAAGTCGATTTTCCGGCTGGCCTCGTCTGAACAGTCGCTATCCGTGTCCACGTTGATCGGGCTCTCGGAGTTGCTCCTCTCCAGGAATTGCTGACATTGTTCCATGTGAATCTTGAGTCCGACTTTCTGCGCATAGCACTTCCCACAGCCGATGCAGGAGTAGGGCTTCTCGCCGGTGTGTACCCTCTGGTGGACCTGCATGTTGCCCTGGTTGGTGAATGTCTTCGCACAGTACTGGCAGCTGCAATCCCCTGGTTCTCTTTAATCCGAGCCCCTACCTGAATGGCCTTTCCCCCGTGTGCAGCCGGGTGTGCACGTAGAGACTGCTGGCATACGCGTATTTTTTACCACAATACTTGCAGACGTACTCGTTTCCCTTCCTCTCCTGGTCCAGAGACGCCGCCGTCGCGTAGTTGTGGGTGGCCTCATGGGCGGTCAGCTGGGACTTCTGGATGAAGCTCCTCCCGCACTGGCCGCAGGTGTAGGGTCTCTCGCCGGTGTGGGTCCTCTCGTGAGACTGCAGGTTGCCCTGGCTAGCGAAGGCCTTCGGACAGAACTTGCAGCAGTAGGGCCGCTCTCCCGTGTGGGTCCGCACGTGTACCTGGAAAGGAGTCCCATTGTGGCCTGCCCGATGGCCCTACCTGAAGGGAGCCGGCGTAGGCAAAGCTCTTGGAGCAGAAACGGCAGATGTGTTTTCTCTCGTTCTGCTCGTGTACCTGCTTCACGTGGAGCTTCAGATAGTTTTTCAGGGTAAACGTCTTCGGGCAGCACTCGCACTGAGCAGGCAATTATGAGGGGAAGGGGGCCAGTTACCTTGAATGTCTTCTCGCCATGGGTCTTCTTGTGGGTGTAGAGGGCGGACGGCGAGGAGAGACACTTGTCGCACTTGGGGCACTTGTAGTTCCTCATCCCCAGGTGGGCACTCTTCTCGTGGACGGTTTTCGTCCCGTACTGGGCGAACGTCTTCTCACAGAACCGGCACTTGTACCTGGACAGCTCGCTGTGTCTCTCCCCCATAAACAACACTTACGGCCTCTCTCCGGTGTGGGTCCTCTCGTGTACCTGAAGAGTGGCCTTCTGGGCAAACTTCTTGTCGCAATGTTGGCAGTGGAACGGCTTCTCACCCGTGTGGCAGCGCTTGTGTGACTCCAAGATGGACAGGTATGGGAAACCCTTAAGATCTCATTGGTTATACTCATCTCAATACCTACCTTGCCACACATCTCACAAATGTGTCGTTTCTCCGGACCGGAAGAGGGAACTGTGGCCGGCGCCACCGAGGAGTCGGACGAGCTGCGGGGACTGTCAGCTGCGAGGCCAATTGTGGCCGGGGATGCGCTGGGGACATGCGGGGAAGTAGAGGCCATCGAGGACGAGGTGTCACTTCCATCCTGAAAGACGCTGTCCAGAGACGGGGACCCTCTGCCCACCAGGATCTCCTCAGGGTCTATCTCCTCAGTCTCCTCGACGTCGACCAGCTCGTCCTCCTCCTCCTCCTCATCCTCCTCATCCTCGTCCATTTCGTCCTGCGGCTCGATCAGCGAGGCACTGTCCTCTTCTAGTTTGATCATCTGGAAGTGTTGACAAGTCAGAGCATTCCGAGTAAGAGAGCGTGTTGACAAGAGGAGGCTGTGGTCAACGACGGCGAGGGCAACAAGACCCGATGTTCGATGAACACGTTAACAAGGCCGAGCAGTATAAGCATTAATGAAACACGCTGACGTCGGGGAGAGGAAAACAGGGAAGGGGGAGGCTATCAGTGGGATATCCAAAACAATAAGGCAGGGCCCCAGAGAATAGCCGGGAGCTGCAGCTGTTTGTGCTCTTGTGCCTGTCTCCAGCTATGTTCCCCGTGGTCAGCCGAGGCAGGCACGACCAGAACCTGCAGCAGAAGCAGTTCGTAAACAAGGGGAAGGCCGAATACGGGAGGGTCCCTGGAAGGATCAGAGCACACCCGTCGCAGCCTGGCACCGTCTCATTCACGTGGAGCCAATTAGGGAAAGTCTCTGAGGCTATCAGATTCGAAGCCAGAGTTCAGAAACGGAGACGTTCGCCTCTTCCCGAGATAAAAGAATCAGTGTCCGCTAGCGTGTGACTGGCTCGCATCAGCTGGCCCCCAGTGCCCAAGTGGTACGTCTCGCGACTGGCACTATTTCTCGGGGCACTGGTGCCAGTCCGTGTCCTCCTGGCCCACAAAACCAGGCTCCAACCAACCAACAAAACACGGGCCAGCACAACAAAAGTCAACCGGGATGAGGATGGACCGGTCACTGTACCGGAAGACCCTCAAAATAAGGGAGAGCCAGTCCTCTTCTCCTATGTTCTGTTACTCTGTTTGTCAATTAGGCCCAGGTGCATCGGCGAGGAGTTCCAAGGCCACGAGAGTTGGCTGACGTCACCGCCCGGGGGGTTCCCCCTTGCTTGGCTCAAAATGGGACGAGAGATCATCGCTCGCTTTCACCCTGCCCTTTGCCAGGTCGTGCCATTGCCTGGGGCTGTGCCGACTGGCACCCCCCGGATGAAAAAACGGACCCACGACTGACCAACCATTATGAAAAGAGCGGCACACGCCGGCACCGCCAGTGGCGATTGCAGGAGACGAGCCATAATACCCAACTATACGGACAGGTAGGGGGTCAGGCCGACTGAATTCGCTATTCCGACGGGGGGAAGACTTTCACTTATTTTAGGAGAAGCCACAGGGGTGAAGGAGGAAGAGGAAGGGAAAAGAGAGTGCGAAAGAACACGCCTGGTCAAAGACAAAAGGAGATCAGAGGGATTACGAGAAGAGGGAAATCCCCCATAAATACGGCTATTCAACCGAGTCTAATGAAAGAGTCTATGAACTTCGGAAAAGGAGAGAAGGTAGACTGGATTTAAATTGAGAGGCTGGTGCGACCGAGTGACCAGTGGTCATCCCAGGACAGAAAGAGCCGCGGCGCCCCAACTCATTGGGGAATCCTGCAGCTCGGGGTTGGCACAGGCCGGCCAGGGATGGGTTCAGCGCCGTACGCGCAGCTATTTTGTGTGCATGGCGCTGACTGCCTCCTCGACGGCCACCGCCTGGCACGGACTCTGTTTGTGATGCCGAGCGCCCGGGTGGACACAGAAACCGCTGGCACATGGATGAGGACTTTTTGATATTCACATCAGAAAGGATTAACATATTCATCCGCCCGAATTAGCGGCAGGTGCAGCGGGGGCCAACGACCAAATGAGCCCGTTCCCACGGGTGCGATTGCACCCAGTTTGCTCTCGGGAAGGGGAACCCCCTTGATTTCCTCTTTGAGAGATTGAAGGGGATATTTTATGAGGAGGAAAAGAGAAGATAATGAGGGTGTAGTCTTTGGGAGAATATGTCTCGACCTATGGTCGACAACTTCAAAGGACATCAGTTTCAGGGGGCAGTCTATTCAGGAGGGGGGTACTGGGAAGGGAGGATTCTGAGAGGAAAGAGAGGAGAAGGGGTCTGGCAACTCTTGGTTGACCTATGCTGGAACGGGGAAACATTCACAGAAACAAAGATAAACATGTTCCAGGGGGTGGCGGCCTCGGGGTGGGGCTCGGACCTGGAGGTCGGACCTCGTCTAGAGAAGTAGTAAAGTGAAGACCGTTAGCCTGGAGCCCCGTAGAAGCAACAAAAACGTGCTAGTTGGTACAGCTTGGTACCCGGGCCCTCGGGCGGGGTACAATAGACGCAGAGAGGCCAGAGGACGGCGAGAGACCGGGCAAACGGAGAGGAGCCGAGCCCAGTTCACGCCCGGAGAGAACATGTCAGTTTCAACACTGATAGCGAGTCAAACGGAAGCAACACTCGGGGGCCTGATGGATGACCGGGTCATAGGTCAAGTTTTGCAAAATCTCGAGTTTGGAGGGAGGGGATGAGCAGGAGACGAGGTAACAGGGGCAACAAGAGGAGAGGCTCGTCTTCTTCAGAACCGGGAGAGGTCTGGGTGGGTGTAAGGTGGAGCAGAGCAAAGGCCTTGCCACCTGCAATTATATCTTCGCAAGTAATAGGGTCCGAGTCCCCGCCATGTCCTGGCACCACTAGGCCCTGCCAGCCCCCTCCGAAATTTGAGAGACACTCCCAGGGATTTATACCTATGGCGAGGGGAGAAGCTGCTCCCGGAGCCCAGATTAACATTCGCATAAGCAGGTTGCCGAGGGAGGATACGGCCCGGCACCAGTAATACGGGTTCAGAGCAAAAAACACCAGATTATGAGAAAAAGAGAATAATCTCCAAAGAATAATCTCCAACTTCCTATTCAAAATGTGCAAGAGGGATTATCTTTCTGAAACCTCTGTTCTTGTGAATGTTATTCTGAGAGCAGCGCTAATAAAGTCCGGGGCAGACCACCTTCCCCTTCCCTATCCTCCCCCTCTGCCCTTGACGTCGGGCCATCTTAGATCAGATATTTGGAGGGGCCAAGGGTTATAAAAAGAGGGAAAGGAGGATAGAAAGAGCGGGAACAGAGTCAGGGACTACAGTAATCTGGGATGGACGCGGGACGATAGCGAGAGCTGAGCCGGTCGAGTAGGGGAAAGTGGTTCTTGCTGAAGGGAGGATTGCGTCGAAACCGGGACTGGTAGCCGCCGACGGCTGTTTGTTGGTCAGAGGAGAAAACAGGCAAGATATGCTCCTGGAGAGAACGGGCGAGATGACCAAAACAACAACTATTAGGGAGGGATGGCCACGGCCACGAACCGGTATGAAAGGGATACGCGAGACCGAAAACGCCGCCGAGAAGAAACCGAAAGCCGCTAACTGACTTCTTCTTTCGATACACGCGGGAACGCAGTAGCGGATACGGGAATACGGGGAAGCACGTGTTCTCCTGGCCGGCCGGAGCTGCCATCCTCTGGGACTCCTCTCCTCGGACTCCTCTCCTTGGCCCGTGCTGCAACAGTTCCACCTAGCAGGCAAAACACGCACTGTTTTGAGGTCAACATACTCGTTTTGATGGTGCTTCTGTTGCAAGAAAAGGCTTGAAACACCAACAAGACACTGATTATTTATTGACCACCGGGGGCTTCTCCATTTGGAAAGAACAGCGACATCGAGTACATTTTTTGCTTTTTGGTTGTGGCGGAGGAGAAAGCACTCGGATGATGTGGCTATTCGATTGAGTTCGAGGTGGTCGGCATGAATTACCGACGATATTTCTCAGCCCTAATAAGCGAACAATATTTTGACTCGGAGACGCTATTAACCTTCCCTATACCAATTTGCAGCTGACTGTATTCCCTCCCTGGCGGTGGCTCCCTTCATGACGGCTACTCCAGAGTCTAAACCGCCATATCTCAATAAAAATCAACTATTCAGGAGGAGCGCCGCCTTCTTTTTGTGTGCCACCTAATGCGACAAGGGTCTCCCTTCTTTTCGGGCTCCGGTGGTCCGGCCAAGTGATAACTCCAGTCTATTTGTGTACATTTCGTTTAAAATTGATCGATACTCTGGGGGTTTTACAGTCACGTGAACAGTCGTGGTCCTCCTCGGCCCGCCCCAAGTACAGAGACAAAGAGGAGACACATTAACACCGTCGCTATTCATAGCCCCTTCCTTTTCTTATACTTCCTGCCCCCTGCCCTCGACTTCAGTAGTATAATGGATCTCTAGGGCGCCGCCGCCATCTTCAAATTTAGCAGTTTTTAACATTTTTTTTGTTTGTTAGACTAGCATTTAGGTTGAAAAGAACAAGAAAAGCGTTAAAAATGGTGAAAAATGGAAGAAATTGAGGTAGCCCTCTGTCGATGTGAATCCTGGTGCCTTTTTAAAGGGATAACCCTTTGCAATCAAAAAATTGTTTGGTTTTGAGTAAAATCTGCTTATTTTAGCACAAAAAATGTTAAAAACTGCTAAATTTGAAGATGGCGGCGGCGCCCTAGAGACCCATTATAGTTCTTTTCCAAAAAATAGGGATACACTAATTTGCCTCCGTTCGGGACCATTTGGGATCGGAGAACAAAATCGCAAATTTTGCCTGATTTTCAAGAAAAGCCTGATTACTGTATCCCTATTTTTTGGAAAAGAACTATATACTACTGACTTCCAATTGGCTTCCCTTTGTCTTTGTCTAATATTAACATTGACTCATCCTCCCGGGGGTGTCCCTGCTCCGTTCCCTGGAGCACAGGATGTTTCCGTCTCGTTCGCCCAAGAAGCGTCTCCGTCCCCGTGGTTTTCAGTTTTCCAGTCGCTATCCATTTCCAAATAGGACGGCCCCGCCTCTTCCGTCCAACAACTCTCCCGTACCTCTCCTTATCCGACCAACTGTTTTCTGGTGCCCTCCGTGTTCTGTTCTATCGATCCATCCTCCTCCTGTGAATATTTCGAGATTCGTCTGAATCAGCCATCGATTTCCTCGTCCTCTGAATCACATGACGTGGGCGATAACCTGTTGTTGAGCGTGTAGCTGTCCCCCATGTCCCCTCCTTGACTCCCTGTGGTCCTCTTCCCGTGCTTGCACTCAGTGCAAAGGAATGTCCCGTTAAGAAGCAGCTGACGCAGGTCTTTGTTTAACCGAGGCTGTCTAAAAGACCAAATGATGGCTGGCCTTTGAGTGCCGACCGCTCATAGGGCAATGTCCGAGCCATCCTCCCCTGACAGTTTGCCTCCTGCCCTTCCCGCTCATCCCTCATCCTCCTCTACCCAATCTTGAACTGATAAGTTGGCATCCCTAGCCAGATCCGTTCCAGTGGCCGACCGACCGCCGACATCATTTATTCCCCCGAGCACAATAACCTTTCTGTTATATGCTGTTTTCCTTCCTGGTCGTCCCCCGAAGCTCTCCCAAAAAGGCAGCACAGTTCCGTTTCTTGTACACTTTTGTCAATATTTGTACGACAAGGGGCAGCCGAAGCAGTATGACGAAGACTGGTAAACGTGATTTCCTCGGAGATCTGCCGACTATAGGGCCCCTTGCCAACCTTGATCCGCCTGATTATCCAGATCTGATCCTCTTTGATATCTTATATTGTCTCGTCCGATCGATGTGTCCGTGGACTTCAGTCATCCTCGGTGGGAATACCGAGACAGCTGTCCCCAGCGCATCCTTCCTCCTTTTCCATCCCTATAATTTTTGGAATGGTGCCTGACACTGGACCAATATCACTCGTCGTCTTTTTTCATCGAATATTTGCATTCTTGGCTATAAAGATTAGAAAAATGGATGACTGCTTTAAAAAAGGTGAGGCTGTTCCATCCGATGGCGACGGGTCGATCTAATTGAAGGGACAGGGGGGATGCCCCGGCTAGAGGATGAAAAGGGTCTTTTGTAGCGGTGTCGTCTTTTTTGTTTTTCAGCAAGTGGCTGAACATTCTTCGATGGCTAGATTTATGGCCATCACGGGACGACGTCGTCCCCCTGCCCCCCGATCCCCCGCTACTTACTGTCCCCAAGAACAAGGGATCAGGTCCTTCCCCAGACCTCGCTCCCTGACGTCAGCACTCAAAATAGTCTGCGAATTCGAGCACTATCTCTGTGCTTTCTGCGTTATCTTCGGTCAGCAACCGGCTCGGTCCCTCCAACCTTACCCTGCCCTCCGCTCTCTCCCCCGTTGATGATGTTGTCCGCCGACTATCAATCGATCCAAGTGGTGGCCCCGGTACGGGCTCGTTTTATGTGCGTCGCCGTGTCCGCCAGGCGCGGCCCCCTTTCGGTTCTCTTTCCTTTTCCTCTTCTCCCTTTTTTCTTCCTTAATTCTTCTACTTTTGCAGGTGGAGTCTGTCACCCGAGCACATTGACGCTCACAACTAACTCGATTTGAAATGTCAGCCGACGCTCAGCCAAATCCCAAGCAACGTCCTAGTAGCGACGGCGGCCTTCCGACAGTAGGAGAGAGGAACCAGGCCGTGGGCACACTGGTCAGTTCGGGAGGAGCAGAGGCTACCCCCGGGGGCCAGGATTGTATAATGGCTACAGCCGCGTCCTTTTTGGTATCGGGCAGACTCTCGGGCGACCTTCATCTTCCGGCCGGCCTGTCCATAAATCTCTTGCTTTAAACTACCACCACCGAGACCCATACCATGCAGACCAATACTGTTTTTACAGGGGAATGTTTTTAATTGGGACTGACATCGGCCAGGGACTTATACCACCCGAAAGAACATAAAACATTACCATAGGAATCACTACTCTATTAGCCGCAGTGAAAAAGGGGAAGTGGTTGAAAACAAAGACAACAAATTTTGCAAAAAGAAAATTGGCCTGCCGCGGGATCGAACTTGGGATAATACAAAAGTGGGGATCGGTAGACAAAATCGCAATCCACTCGGCCACTGGATTACTTTGTTTGCTGCCCGCTTTCTTGGCTTTTATTTTAGTGGCCGTTTCTATCACGTTCCCATCTCCAAAAGCAGTATCTTTTTTAGTGCGTGGTGTGCGGGGACCGTGCCTGCTCTCATCTCTACTACGGAGTGGCCGCTTGCCACGGATGCAAGTGTTTCGCCTGGAGAACAGCGAAGAATAGGCTCGTTTACACGTGCCGGTATGATAAGAACTGCTCCGTCTCAGGCGGTGAGTCGAGTGTGTGTTCTGGGTTACCCCATCCCCTCTGTGTCTCCCATCCCCAACCAGCCAAACTAAAAGATCCCGAGTTTATGTTTATGAGACGGGTTTATTTCTCCCGTTTCTGTTTTTATGCGATTAAAATCTGTTTTCTACCTCGGGTTTTCCATTATGGGACCATTTGGCAATTTGGCGAGGAAAGGTGCCTGAATTTCAGTTTGAAATCGTGACTAAGAATCAGGCAGCTCATCAAATTCCCAAATGGGGTTAAAACCTCGAGATTGGAAACGGACTATATCCTTGATATTTGCCCCTTTTGTAGAACTGTGAAGAGCCGCCTAACCTACACTTGTCGCTACGACGGACATTGTTCCATGACCGCCGGTAAGTCGGCGACGAGGAAGCAGCATGTGATGATTGAAAGTTGTAGTCTTTTATGTGTCGTCGCTGTCTCGAACAGGGTGCATACGGGAGAAACAAACCCGTCTCATAAACATAAACTCGGGGCCTCTTCGGGGGTCGCCGTATCGAGAGACAAAGTGTCCCTGTCACGTGATTTCCGCTGCCCTTTTCCGCCCGGTGTGTACAGTTTCGGCTAACCTGTTCCCCCCTTTTCCACGGAGATGTGTGAACTGTGGCCGGCTAGCCGTGCCCATAAAGCGGCTCCTGTCGTTTTCCCGGCCCAGTCACATGTGTTAGAGTTCACTCTGCCTCGTCCAGTTCAAGTCACTTTACGTGTTTGTATTCGAACATATTCGGGCAAACAGGATACCGTAACCGAGCCTTTTCAGCTGGAAGAAACGCTTGCCGCTACTGCCGCTTCATGAGATGCATCGATGCTGGAATGAAGCTTGAAGGTAGGTGCCCCCGGGCAGACGGAGACCAGAGAGGTTTCAGCTGTTCGTATGGAGAAGAAGCCAGAGAAGGCTGGAAAGAAGAGAAAACTGGAGATTGACAGTGACTCCAACGACGAGAATCAGGTCAGTGGGAAGCGGGGCCACTGACTAACAGTGCAGCCTTTCAGGAGAACATCGGTTCGCCCTCCGCCAAGCGGGAGCGTCAAGACAACCGTCTGCTGGCCAGCACCCTGCTGCTGATCGACCGCAACGCTAGCGACGGCCGCGAGGTGAAGCCAGACACCTTCCGAATGGCGACCTCCCTCGCAGAGGCTATGCTACACCCGGAGATGCTGGACTACGAACGCTTCGAGGTCAGTCACACCAGCTAGGGCAGACGGAGAGAGACGGCTACAGATGGCGTGGAACGGCAGCGTGTTCGCGGACTCGGCTGCTTGTGGACTAAGCGAGCGTCGGCTGTTCATTTGGGCCTTGGATTGGACTCGCCAGGCCGCTGATATTGAAGACACTCTCGGATATGAAGATAAAGTCGCGCTGCTACGTGCTTGCTGTGCCCCTCTGAGCCTGTTGGAACTCGCCTGCCACAGCTCGAAGGGCTCCGCCGTGCAGCTGCCCAGTGGAACTTTTCTTCCCAAGGACGCACCCTTGCCGGAAAATTGGTTGGTCCCCTTCCCCTCGAGGCCCAACAGCCCTCCTTTCAGTTTCATTACCAACAAGCTGATTTGGTCCCTGCCGCGTTGGGCCAATCGCCACCTCCACCCGCTAGAGCTCAGCCAACGCGAGCTCGTCCTCCTCAAGGCCCTTATCGTCCTCAACCCGGACGCCGAGGGACTCTCCTTGGAAGGCGAGCGCTGTGTTGCCGAGGTGCGTGCCCGCGTGCAGTCAGCCATGTACCAGTTCTGCTCTGATAACGTAGGCATGGAGATCGGAGGTAGACGTCTCTCCTCCATCCTGCTGCTCCTTCCCCAGCTGCAGGTGCCGCCTCCTCCCCTTCCTCTCCTAACAATCAACTTCAGGTCATGGCCATAGAGATGTCAGAACAGGCCAGGGTGCGCAACACCTTCACCTTCAAGGGCAGTGACTCCTTCCTCTACCAGCTCTTCGGAGACATCTTCGAGCACGACGACCACCTTGTGTAAGTGTCCTCCCCCGTCCTTCTCCACCACCCTCCGTTCCAGACATTCCGCCTCGTGCAGCCCCATCTCCATTGCTGGAAGTGATCACTACTAAAGAAGACCACCCCCATCCCCATACCTCCCCGCATTTGTAACCGCCCGCTTCATCTACCTATCTATCGCAGAACTGATAATACCCAATAAAGCTTGTTAGTTTATTCTTATAAATAAGGCTGTCGGAAGGATGACAGACAGATTGGCACCGTGCCACTACAGTTAGAAAAGATAATTTGTTTAATCAGCATAGCGATACATATTACTCGTCTCTTTGGCCCGTCTTGGAACCGCCTCCACCTTCACCTGGGGGCAACATGAACACGACATCAGCAAAAGCGGCACTGCTCTTCTGAACCCTCTTTTTCAGGAGATATGAATAGAGGACTGACCGATATGGAGGGAGGAAGGCCATGGTTATGATGACCAGCCACGTGGGTCGGTAGTAGCTGACGAGGAACTTGAGTGGGTCCATAAGAACCTTGGTGCTCTCGATGATGTCCGTCGCCTCGCCGACCGCCTTCGTCTTCCTGCCCATCACAGAGATCCACACGATCGACTCGACTGAATCTAGCAATTAGGTGGGTTTCTAATTCGAGTCCTCCTCCTGTGCTCTGTTGATATTCCCCGTTATTAATTATATCAAAAACACATGAGTCGGATCGGAAATAAGAGGAGAAAACAACGAGGCCCTAATTAACAATCTGGGTCTGGTCAATGACTCCTGTTTATGGGAACACCCTTCGGGGAATAATCTCCGCTGTGATTAGATCTATTCTAGAAAACACGGCTCCAAAGGATCACAGAGAGAGACAGGTGCATTTCTTGCGAAAGAGGAGGGGACAGGTGGAACTTACTGAAGAAGGGAATGAGGGTGACTAGAGGAACGACGACGTATACCAGACTCCAGGCCAGCCGACTCCGGGCATCTTGCAGCTGGATGTCCGGGGTCACCCCGTGGCCGTAGGGCAACTCCCGGGTAAGCAATGGAACGGTCTATAAAAGATGTTGTATGGAGGAGAGGGGACGGCCACTGACGAAGATGATCAGGCCGACGAGGGCAGCCACTCCGACGACGGTGACGATACGGGAGATGAAGGCGACGGCCAGGATGGCGGAGTGCAGGGCCTGCTCCTCGATGTAGAGGAGGATGCTGACAAAGAAGGGGATGATCTGGAGGACGAGGCAGATGGAGCTGAAGAAGGACTAGGTCATAAAGACGGGGAAGAGGGTACTTCATGGGGAAGAGATTGATGTGGTCGCCGGGTTTGGTGGCCAGCCGACAGCAGTGGAGGAGGAGGAGCATCATGATGAGGCAGTTGTAGTGGTTGTACTGCTGGAACAGGTCCACGAACTGGCTGCTCCACTCCACGTATGACCTATTCCCTCGTCTGTTTGTCGTCCCTACCGTAACCTACTCGTAAAATTCCATCGACTCGTTCTGGGTGCTGCAGAAGAGCCACATGAAGTTGACCGTCTCGCAGTAGAAGTTGAAGATCTCCGCCAGGAAGAGGGGCACAAAGATGGTTACGGTAATGGACCGGATAAAGTCCTTCTGCATCTTGGTGCCCAGAAGGAAGATGAGGACGGCCACGCCCAGGCTGATGGACGAGTTGCACCAGCCCACGATGGTCGGCACATCCCAGTACGTTTCTGAGCAACGGTTTCGGACGGCCGGCCGACTTACCACAGAGAAACTCCTTGCAGGTCGGATAGCCGCTGTTCACCACACTCGCTGATGTGCTGTTCTCTGTCCCGTTGTCTCTACTCATCACCGAAAGAATGTTTATATTGGACAAAGGAGTGTTTTGAGTAGAAACGAGCTATTGGCCAGCGAAATAAAAGCCCAACTTGGGGGTGTTTGTCACGCGGGTAACAAAACTCTGCTTTGGAAGAATTAAGCTAGATTCGAGCGGAAAAGAGGACCAGGATGATGATGGACACAGGGAGAATGGGCGGCCTGGGAAACAGAATGGAGAGGCTCTTCTCGTCTACTACAAAAGCGGCCACAGGAGAGAGACTCGACGGACAAGTTGAGTAATAAAATTGGCGCGAAGGAATTCGCATAATCGGTGATTGTCTCGGGTGCCAAGGCGACCAATGCTGCACGGGGGACAGTCCAAATGAGCATATCTAGACATTCATCGGGGATGAATGAGACCGACGTCAGTGAGCATCGAAGGGAAAAATCGGAGGGGAGGAGGACACAGGGGATCACCCGAGCGACACGCTCACTGGGGAAAGACCCTGGGGAAAGGACGGCTGATGGGAAAAAAGAGAGGGCAATCAAGTGGCAGCTGATTAGCCCGGCTGAATATCAACTGCGGTCGCGACGTAGATTTTATTTTGAAATTTAGACACAGCGGAAGAGGAGAACGGCATGTGGGCCGGCCAGGAAGTGGTGGATGTGGCCGTCGAAGGCGAGCGCGGCCGCGTACTCCGAGCCCACGATGCACGACCAGCCGGGGGAGATGGTCTGTAATCTGGTAGAGGAGGACAGGAGAGGATACCTTTTCGGCGTGTTCCTTGAGTACCTGTGACAGATGGCGCTGGAGCTGCTCCTCCCCCAACACCTTGCTCTCCTTCAGGGTCGTCCGGAAGACCGAATGGATGGCCTTCTGTACATGGAAATCCAGCTCAGAATACTCGAAGGAGTGATGTGGAAGAGCAACAAGGGAAGAACTTACTACGATCTCTATATGTTCTTCTTTCTCGGGAGCAGCCGGTGGAGCGGTCATCAATCGCAGGGGGTCAGTAGAAATGACCACTGGTCCAGTTGACCTGTTCAAAGTGCGAATGACCTGTTCTTTCCAATAGACTGGATATTATTTCCCGGTATTTTGAGTAAAAGAGGAAGAGGACGAGCAACTGTTTCCGTCCCTCTCCCTATCCAAAAGAGTCCCCCAAGAGAGTAGTCCAAAATCTTCCGGCTAAAATGTCAACAGTATCACCCGCGGGAGAGTGAGTGACCTGTTGACAATTCACGCGTTTTTCGCGATCTGCTCAGCCATGCTGCTCCCTTTCCTGCTCGCCCTCCTTTCTCCAATTTCTGCCCTTCGTCGTCCCCGCGATGCCATCACCTCCAACTACACCACTCCCACCACCAGGAAGGTCTCCAGCGGCGGCTGCCAGTGGTTCGGAACCGCTCCCATATGTTATGAGACCTGTCCGCCCGGATACGACTATATCCGGGAACACAGTGGGAGGTAGGTGAAGGGACAGCCAGCACACTCAGATGATACAGATGTGAAGATGGCCGGCCATGTCAACCCGACCCGTCCTTCGGCGAGGTCTGCTTCAGCGTCTTCGGCTACCAGCTGACCAAGAAGTTCTGTTGCAAGTGAGTGGCCATCATTCATACACTTATCTCTCTAGAAGTGATCCGAGTGACGGGTGTTCGTGGTCCGGTCGCTGGACCGGCTCCCAAGACGCCTTCAACTTCTACTGCCGCTTCGACTCCTCCATCGGCCGCTGTGGAAGGATTACCTGTTCCGTCAACGCACAGCCTTTCCAAGCCCATAACGCTTCTTTGATAGGTATCAGCAGAAAGAAGCCAGAGCTTGAACCTGGGCCTATTAGGGGTTCGGTAGAATGGTCCATTGAATGACACTAATGAGATGGAGGCGTTTAGGGGAAAGGGAACTTATTATAACTGTATCAATTACAATAATAAGAAAGAGAGAGAACTAATCTCCCCAATGTCTGACCCGTGTAACTAACAGACTGACTAGATAGGGCGCCTTGTTGGGAGGCGGCCTCATTGACCGTTCCTGACAAGAGTCAGGACAGCCAGAATGTTCCCATTTTCAGGAGGAGATGACTGTGACGAGGTTTATTTATTTGGACTGCATGGAAAAGCAAGCTGTGGTTATATTGCTTGGTTCAGAGACTCACAACTGGCTAACAGCTGGTACAAATCATACTAAATCTTGCCGATTCCTGTCCCTATTTGATTGCATATTTGAGGTATAGACAAATAAAGGTACTTTCCTGTCTGGCCTCCTTGAATGTCTCTAAAACGACAAGACTCCGGCGATGTTATTTTTATATTACTCCCGTTATTTCCATTCGCCGTCGGGTGGACAGAGCGGAAGACTGGAGCCACCCGACAGGATATTCAAAATGCTTTGCTTTTTATCTTCGCCGGCCTTTTGAAAGGGAATGGTGGCAGAAGAGGAGGAGGACGCCTGACCACTGCAGACCCTTCTCATACTTCTGCTTCCCGTATAGATAGAATAGACCCCTTCCTCGGTTCGAATATCCGTTCAGAAACCGATTGTCAGGGGATTATCCATTGAAACCGGCTCTTCCAAAAACACGGTCATTGCATTATCGAACATTCATGTAAAAATGTTCTCGCCTGCCCATACTGCTGCTTCTTCGTATACGGGTACTACTCCAACGCCGTCGTTTTCGTCCGGATCCGAACCTGAAGGTGCGCGCTGCTGTACGCTGTCTTGGATCCTTTTTTCTGATCGCGCACTTCAATCTCCAAGTTGTGCGTCCGCGCTATGCAGATATGATCTGATTACTTATAGCTTGCTTTTGTTTCTTTGCTTGAATCTACTTTTCTATAGTTGAGTTGACTTCACAAGGGAAGGATACTTGCTCGGCATCACTTTTTCAAACTTTTTTGATGCCATCTTGTAGAGAATTTTCTGGCGATCAAGACATATTCTTTCCTTTTTGCTAAAATCGCGTTCTCAAGGAGGAAAATGCAAAATAAGATTCAATACTAAACATGTTTTTGGACTTGTCTATTTTCCATTCTCCTTCTAAAAATGTGAAGGGGTGGATAGTGCACTCGCCCACAAAACTTTTGTGTTTTTTTCAACTTGAGTTCGATCCTTCGATGAATGAACACAATTTTTTATAATTTTTTCGAAGTGATTGAATCGGTTTTCGACTCCTGCCCCTTTATATGCCGTAAAACAGAAGAGGAGGGCTTTCCATACCCTTCTGTTGGGAAAAGTTCTCAATCATACGTACTCCTAGTATTCTCCTCTCAAACGTGATTTTGAGTGTTACAGAGGAACTAACCGTGCTAATCACCCCCAAAAAATTACAAAAATGGTGTTCATTCATCGAAGGATCGAACCCAAGTTAAACAAAAAACATAAAAGTTTTGTGGGCGAGTGCACTATCCACTCAGCCACCGCTTTTTTTTTTCTTTGAAGGTAAATGAAAAATAGACAAGTTCAAAAACGCGTTTAGTATTGAAACTCATTTTGCATTTTCCTCCTTGAGAATGCGATTTTAGCAAAAAGGAAATGATCGTCAGAAAATTCTCTACAAGATGGCATTAAAAAAGTTTGAAAAAGTGATGCCGAGCAAGTATCCTTCCCTTGTCAGTTCAAAAAGAAGAAATCTTTCCTTTTCTGCACAGCGCTTATACCATTTTAATTCTAGATTAAATAAAAGGGATTTCTTTACATTTACACTACTATGCATTCCAGTTTATTTGATTTGTTTCGAGAATTCTTGAGGTTTTCGTTTGCCAAAAGCCTAGTTATCAGTTATACGTAGTTCGTTTGCTTGCTTATATATTGTCTGCGTCTCTATCACCGACGCCGCTTTATCTCCGGGGCGACTATTGTTTAGTCTTATACACGAATTTTATCCTTCTAGTCTTTAAGCTAAGTATTATGTTTCAGATGTTCTTTAATATCGTTGGTAAGAGATTGTTCACTACGGCGGCCCCAAAGATCAAGTGAGTCGATTTGGATCTTTTAGAAATTTTATTTATTAGGAACAACAAGCTAAAACCTACGGGAATGCAAGCTTGTTCTCCTTATATTCTTTACGTTAAAGAACAAATGTCAAACAGCACCGGTACTGACGTTTCTGAACGAATGAGTAAAATCGCTAAGCAATGGAACGCTTTGAATCCTACGCAAAAGAAAGTTTGTCTTCCATCATTCCCTGCGTGATTTTTCTACTATTGTTTGTTTCCTATGTTATTGTTTTTCAGAAATATGAAATTCTGTCGCAACAAGAAAAAGACACTAGGCTTCAAGAATTTGAGAAGCTTAGCTTGCAAGAGAAGCAAGAAATGCGTGCTAAAGACAGAGAGGCTAGACAGGAGCGGGTAAAAAGGAGGGAGCGCAAAGAGCGTCGTGAAGTTGGTTGTCTTACATTTTTGTTTTTGAGAAGTCATGTTAGTTTCAAATAGTGAAATTTAGATGTGGGAAACAACGAAGCATCCTCATCGTCCGCCTAACGCTCTGCAATTATTTGTAAAAGAGCAGTTTGAGCTAAAAAAGAAGAATAACGAGTCTCTTACTCCAGTTACCGAGCGACTCAAGGAAATTGTTGCAAAATGGAAGGATTTGCCTGAATCAGACAAAAAAGTAAGGACCATTACGTGTATTTTAACTTGCATTTTTATAGCCTTTCATTGAAAAGTCGGAAAAGTTGCGCGAAGAATACAAAGTTGCCGTTGCCGAATGGCAAAAGAAACAGAAATTGGAAGCAAGTTCAGAGAAAGCTAACTGATTATGTATCATGTAATTGTTTTTATAATGTCTATTTTCACATTACGGTTACCTTAAGATGTTCTCATAATCCTCGGCAAACAGATTTACTTCCTACATACCTCTTGTAATAAACCGGTTTTGTATGCCATTCAACAAAAAAACGGGTCTTTTCCGTTCATTACCTCGATTTAGCATGAGCTAACGATATAATAATAATTCAGGATGCGCTTTTTACTTTTCTGTTTTTTGGTCTATGTTGCCTTGGCTGAGGAAACGAAGTCGGATAAACTTCAAATTGGAATTAAGAAGCGCGCTGAGAATTGTGAGCTCAAATCCAGGTAATAAATTACATTATAAACATGATATATCTTTTAGAAAGAATGATGTTCTTCACATGCATTATACGGGTACTCTTCTAGATGGAACTGAATTTGATTCAAGCCGTACTCGTGATCAGGAGTTCACATTTACTCTCGGCAAAGGACAGGTGCTGTTTTAATAATTCAACCAGTGGGCCTTCGCAGCCTACGACTGTCATGTGTCTGTCAAAGTTATCCGTTTCGACCTGTGGTGACCTTTCCGCTCTTCTGCCGACGACCGCCTGCGGCGGTCCCCGGGGTTAAGAAATTTAATAATCCCTTTACCGTCGGACACTTTCCCATCGGACAGACAGACAAACAAACAAACAAACAGACAGACAGACAAACACCGTAGCACTTTAATAGTAAGCGATCAAGGGATATTTAGGTAATCAAGGGATGGGACCAGGGCTTACAAAACATGTGTGTGGGAGAGCGACGAATTTTGACAATTCCTCCTCACCTTGGATACGGAGAACGTGGAGCCCCTCCTAAGATTCCCGGTTAGTTTTTTGGTAGTCTATTAGATTTGCATACTTTGTCAAACGCCAAGTATTACTGAAATTTAGCTAACGCTATTCTAAAGTTCGACGTGGAACTTATGAAGATTGATCGCGCTGGAGCAGCAGGAGAGCTCTAGACATTTATTATAAAAGTTAACGTAATTTATTTTATTCGTTTTATGGGTTATGGTTTGTATTCTTTTATTTTGTTTTATCCTGAAAACGGCTGTTTGTTGTGATAATAAATTTACTTTTATGGCAAATTTTCCTTTTGCTCTTATGACCAAAGTCTCGAAGACACCATTTGCTCATTTGGATGAAGGATGGACATCGCAAATTGGATCTCTTGTTGCTTTTTGCGCTCGCTTGTCTTGGCCGCACGTGCCCCAGACAAGCGTAATCTCTGAGTTCCCTTATCGCCCCTACAGATTCCTTCCTTTGGGCTGCAAATCAATCAAGTGTATAAACCCTAGACGTTCTCTCTCATGGTTATCATTCGCCGTCCGAAAAACAGCAGACTTCCTCTTTCTATCCGCTTACCCTTCCGGCTGACATGATAATCAGATTCATTCGTCAATTACGCCCAGTGACCTCCAGTATACCATTTCATCCATTAGCAATTCTTCTCATTTACCCAGCTTTTCGACGCATGAAATTGAGCCATGTTGCCACCGGGCCCATAATTAGTACCCCCATCACGTCAATGCGGCCATTTCAGTTGGTTGTTGCTTCCTGCCCTTGATATCACTGATTTGCCTCCATTTTTCGTGGAAAACCATGTTTATTCCATCTGTTCGTTATCGGTAGCTACTGAAGCCGTTATAGAGGCCTTTAAAGCTGATTTCTCGGGCCTCTACGTTGCCAGATGTCCTGCACTGGACGTAATGGGAGTATCATTTGCTCTCATAGTTTATTAAAATGAACGGCAATCGGAACCCAACTCTGCTGCCACAGGCTTCCATCTCCGCTCTTATACTTTCTCCCATCATAAACTTTCGAGGGAATAAAAGAAGCCTAGTCCGCTGCCCAATGTGATCCAAATATTGTACATTGTATATTTTTTCTACTTTTTTACAATTATAAAGTAGAATAAGGATGTACTAAATAAGCATAGCCTGTACGAGAGGACATTTCCTCTTTGTTTACCTACTATCGCTTTCCGGCCACCAGCTGTCGACTTTCACTCTAATGCCAATCTTTATAATTTCTTATGTTCTTCTATAGTGACGTCATACTTTTACTGCTACATTATTTTAAAAATAGTTTTTATATTTGATCTCAAATAGTGAAAGTTCCCCGCTTATGACATACGAGGGCACCCCATGAATAATGTCTGGATCAGTCAATCGATATATGGAAATAACTTCAGAGAGCAGAGCAGTTGTCGCAACTGCCGACTGCGGAGAGAATGGTGCAAGGGGGGAATCGAAGACCCCACTGGATCGAGGCTGCCCAGTCGGCGTTTGCCGTTGCATCCGCCCTCCCTGCAGCTACCTTGAATAGCATGCAGATTGCCGAACTATTTGAAAAGGTTATTTTTGATACTTTTAGGAACTTTAATTGTTATGAGACATATAAGGAAGTGTTTTAGGTGGAAACAGGGCAAAGTGATTCTTCTCTCAACAATAATGATGTTCTACAGCTGAGAAATGCGGTTAGTCACTAAATTCATGCACTTATTTTCCGTGTCTTTCATTGACAGAGGTAAATCTTATAGTGGTAATGACTGCACAAAATTGTTTATATGAAATATTTTAGAAAATATAAAATAAAAAGAATGACAAGCGCTCATTAGAGCACTGATGTCCATCTTGCATATCATATCGATTTTTTCCGTTAAAAATTCATTTTAGGCAGGAGAAACGCTGCTGATAGTCGCAGCAAAAGTGAATAATATTGAGGCCGCTAAAATATTGGTGTCCCTCGCAGTAAGCGAGCCGGAAGCAGTCGACGAGACAGACAATGTAAGAGTTTTCCCTGCTTACGATGTGTTTTCTCAGGAAGGGTGGAGTGCTCTGTTGAATGCCGCCCAAAAGGGCCACTATGAAATTATAAAAATACTACTAGAAAATGGAGCCTCGGTGGATCTTCCGGACTTGGTGGGTTTCTGTCGATCAAAGGGAGAATGGAAGTATTCAGATGGGATGGAGTCCTCTAATGTGGGCAGTGTACAAAAACCAACCGGACATTGTGACCACTTTACTACAGTACAGAGTGAGTACCACGAGTCCAGTAGACTGCCCCTTTTGAGGCACACGTCAACTTGATAGACGAAGAAGACGGGCTGACTCCCCTGATAGTGTCCTCTGGGAGAGGATTCACGACGGTCGTGGAGAAGCTACTGGAATACGAAGCACAGGTGGGTGTGTCGATGTCGTTGCCTCTTCATTTGAGACATAGGTTAACGCGTGCGACAAATTCGGAAGTACTGCCCTGATATGGGCATCCAGGAAGGGACACCTCCCCGTGGTCCAGGCCCTGTTGGGGGCGGGAGCCGAGGTTGACGCCGTCGGAATGGTAGGACAGTGTCTTTCCGGTCATCCCCTCTTTAGTACTCGTGTACGGCCCTGATGATGGCCACCCGGGGCAACTACCAGAATGTCGTCGACATCCTTCTCAGCCGGGAGCCCAACATCAACGTGGCCGACCAGGTAAGGCCACATCCCTCCTTTCCAGTCCTCCTTCAGAACGGGCTGACTGCCCTGGGAATAGCTGCCCGCGAGGGGTACATCGGCATTTGTGAGTTGTTGATCCACGCAGGCGCATTCGTCAACCAGGTGGACAGGTGCCCGGCGTCCTCTTCCCTTTGTACCGTCCTTCCAGATTTGGCAACTGGATTCTGACGAGTGCCGTTCGGTCGGGGAGTATCCCCATCGTGAAGCTACTCCTGGACAAGTTCGCTGATGTCAATTGCAAGGACTCGGACAACCGGACGCCGCTGCACCTGGCCATCGACAAGTCCTTCACGGACATGGCCCAGCTGATCATCGACAAGAAGCCCAACCTCGAGATAAAGAACAAGGACGGGGAGACACCCTTGATACGGGCTGTCAAGTGCCGACACGTCGCCCTGGTGATGCTCCTCCGACGGGCCGGGGCCAAGATCTCGCCGACGGACAACAACGGAGACAATGCTCTCCACCTGGCTCTGAGAGCGCGAAGTCGGAGGCTGGCTCAGGCCCTCCTGGAAAATGCCCCGGTGGCGGAGAAACGTCTCTTGTACCGGCCGAACAAGACCGGGCAGACGGCGTACGCCATTGACATGGAGAATCCCCAGCCGATCCTCCCCCTCCTCTACGGGCCAAAACAGGCCGACCAGCAGATGGACGGCATGATGGGATACGACGTCTACAGCAACGTCCTCGCCGATATTGGTAGGTTATCTCCGCCCTCAATATGTTTTGTCTCCTTTCAGTGTGTGAGCCGGCCCTGTCCCTCCCTCTTACAATCGGCCTCTATGCCAAATGGGGATCCGGCAAGTCCATCCTGCTGACAAAGTTGAAAGACGCCATGATTGCCTTCTCCCGGAAATGGACAGAGGGGGCCAGGATGAGGTACTGCCGTATGT
Organism: Oscheius dolichura; assembly: GCA_932521035.1. Taxonomy (NCBI): domain Eukaryota; kingdom Metazoa; phylum Nematoda; class Chromadorea; order Rhabditida; family Rhabditidae; genus Oscheius; species Oscheius dolichura. The sequence goes on from OW051495.1 coordinate 5,436,518, forward strand.
CTCCTGCTTATCCTTCCCTACAGACTGTCCCCTCTTCTCATCTTCTACGTCATGTTTATGTTCCTCATCTGGACCATGACGGTGGCCACTTTCGTGGCCATCAGCAAGAGTATGGCCTGGTACATTGTGGTCTGGGTCATCGGGGGGACCGCCTGTGTCATCATGCTCCTCGCTTACGGTAAGACTTATCTAGTCTTACTTTTGAATCTTTTTTATTATTTAGGGATATTGTGGTACGGGTCAGAATATAGGGGATGGGGCACGGCCATCACCCTGGGCACGAAGATGGCCAAGGCATTCAGCTATACCCGGCTGCTGTGGAATGTCTTGACCCTCCACGCCCCCATCCAAGATGAAGGAGACCTCGCATCCAACCCTGTCAGGTTTGTTACCTCTAGACTTATTATAGACAAGGTGGTTTTAGCTTCCTCTTTGCCGACTATCACCGGTTATCTTCCATCGGAGGCGAGCAGGCCCTGGCCAAAATACTGACGACACTCATCGAAGCAGCCGAAGAACATTACGGCACACTGCCGGTCCGTCTCTTTACGACTCTCAGGATCACCAAACGTAGGATTTCAAGTGATAATTGTTAAGAATTCTTTAGCTGGCCAGCAGGGTACTCTCCGCCGGGTGCTGGGTATCCCGACCATCATCCTCTTCCTTCTCACCGGCCTCTTCCTCCTCTTGGGTGAATTCTTTATTACTCTCTGGCTCTTCAGCGACCGCAACTCCAGCTCCACCTTGTCAGTTCCCCCTTTCCATTCCCTGACATCTCCCAGGTGGATCACCCTCGGAATCACCTTTCTGGGTCTCTTCTTGTCCATGATCAGCTACCCGCTGACGATTCTCGTTCGCTACGGCCGACAGAATCTCCCCCGGCAGAGGGTCAACCAAGCAGCCAGGAATGTCGCCAATATCAAGCTGGAGGGGCTCATGCAGAGCCTCCAAAACGAGGTGGGCCCTCCTATTCCCTTTATATTCCTCAGGTCGACGTGTTGACGGAGATGGTCAAGTGCCTCGACGCGTTCACCTCGAGCCAGACTAGGCTGGTTGTCATTGTCGATGGCTTGGACAACTGTGAGCAGGTTTGGCTCTCTTTTTCTTATTATTTTTGGACTACCCTTTTAGGACAAGATGGTACAGACCCTGGATGCCATAGAGCTGCTCTTCTCAGCCAGGGAGAACCGGCCGATCATCTCCATTATCGCCGTCGACCCACATATCATCATCTCCGCCATCAGCCACAACATGCACTCTGCCCTGGCCGGCACCGAACTCACCGGCTACGACTTCCTCAAGAACATCATCAACATGCCTTTCTTTTTGCATAATTCGGCCATTAGACAACTGCATAATACACTCAAGGTTGGCTTTGATATTTTTTGGAAAAGAGAGGATTTTCAGGAGAAGAGAGAATCTATGGCGGAGTGGAAGGAACGGTTCAGGCGACAGGAAACATTCTACGGGTCACATCTGTCTTTGAGGGACGCGGACGGGGGAAGGAGTCGAAAGCCGACGATAATAGCTGCCAACTCGAAGAACATCGGGGAGACGCTGACTGACGACTACTTCTCGAACATGAACCCGCGGGCCATCCGGAGGATAGTCAACTCTCTCACTCTGTCAGGTACCGTCAATCGCCTTCCTTCCAGTTCCAAAATTCCAGGAAGACTGATGAGAGCCTTTGAGATCGAGTTCTCCTGGCTGTCCCTTGGTCACTGGGTATCGCTGCTCGAGCAGTGGCCCACCCGTGTCTGTTGGATTATCGACAGGTCCCTGGACATCTCGAATAACAACATCACCCTGGCCGAGGTCTACCTCCAGATGAAGGACCGGATACCGAAGATGGACAACTTGCTCGAATACGACCGGAATGCCAGCAACTTTGAGGTTAGCCGTCGAATTTCTCCCCACCAAAAACAAATTTAGTCATTCCTCACATCGCCGGCCATCCCTTCCTCCGAGCAGTTGACGGTTGGACACGTGAAGAAGTTCCTCCCCTGCACGAGTAACCTGGATCCATATCTGAGGAAATTGATCCACGAGAAGAGGATGGGGCTGCAGGATCCGGTGGAGGACCTGGGCTTCGGAATGGTCGTCCTCCCGCCACATGCCAAGTTCCTGTTCCCCGATGAGAAGGTCTGGAACAGTGTCTGCACACCGCTGGTCGAAATGTCCGTCGATGAGGTGGTCGCCCTGATCCGCCGGCTGAAGACACCTCCCGTCAGTCTCGAGATCATTGTCAAGAAGTTCCAAGCTCTCAATTTGAACGGACTGGTCCTTGCCTCGGCATCCCTCAACGACATCCGCGACGCCTTGAATGTGTGTTCTCTGTTTACTTTTGATACGGGAATGTTCAGATTAATCTGGGAGATTGGACTATGATCAAGCTGTTGCTGGAGACGTTGAAGGCTTTCGGGACGAATGTGCCGGGTCTGAAAGTAGACAGGGTAAAAAAGAGAAAGAGAGGGACACCATATTGAATTCAGAGGAAAGAGGCGACCTTGCAAGAGGAGGAGGAAGACGAGGACGGAGAGGAGATCGAGAAGGAACGGAGTGGGACCATCATCCAGGCTACGCCGGGGGTGGTGGAGCAGAGAAGGAGGTGAGTGACGGGGAGGTGTATTAGACTGCCGGATCACTACAGCTCCTTTCAGAAGACCCACAATTATCAAGAGGTTCGGCCTTTTTCTGTCCGGGTGGCGCGTAAGATAGTTGACATCCTCTGTGTGCATTAATAGTGTCCCTAACAGCCGTCGTTTGATCTGAAAATAATATTTGAATTGGGGATGCCGGAGCGGAATAAAGAAATAGACGAAGTCCTCTTTTCAGGTCAATGGTGATGACGAATGAACTCAACTCGGATCACAAATGGCTGATGGAAAGCCTCTCCGGCATGGATCTCAGTTAGTCCTCCCTGCTTCATTCAATGGCTTTTGATGCAGTTGAAACCGAAGGAGACCTCGAGATAGACGCCTGCTCGTCTGCCCCCTCTGTTCGGTTCGATGACGAACACGACGATCTGGCCTCGGAGGCGGACAGCATCGAGTCGAGGGTGGGCAGCAGCCGCCGAGGGAGCAGGGAGAACCTCCTCGAGCCGGTGAACCTCAGCCGACATTCCAGTTCGAACGGAAGGTGGGTCCCCCTCTTCCCGTTGGAGATGGACGGAGAGAACGTATCCTTTTAGCGTGTATAGGCCGCGGTCGGGCACCTCGTACAGAACGAGTTCGTTTTACAAGAACAAACCCCGGTAGGCTGAGTTGTGTGCCCGTTTGCAGTGGATGCTAGCCTGCTTACCTCCGATTCTACCTAACTCTTTCCCTCTCTATTCACTTTTCTTGTTGAGAAGTTGTAACCAAGAGCATTTCAGAGGAGAGATCATGGCCGGGATGCACAAGGACTCGATCCACAGCCAAGGGGGAGAGATGACGAGTGTCCGCTCGTCCCTCCTCTCGATAGACGACGACGAGCATCAGCAGACGGTCAAGAGGAGAGACAATGAGGAAAAGGACAAGGCCATCAGCCAGCTCAGGAACCTCTTCAGCCAAAACAGTGACGGGAATCAGCCGCCTTAGTTCTACGCGTGTTCACTTGCCTTACGTGTCCGGTTTCACTTGACAGATATCAATAAACAGAGCTTTATTACAGTAATCAGACCGGCCCCTTCCTATTCCGTCGTCGTCCCCTTGCCACTTCCCAGGCTCTTCGTCTCCTCCTCGTCCGGCTTCCTTTGCTCCTTCTTCGTCTTGAAACACAGCCACCAGATTGCGACGACGGCCAGAACAGCGATGACACAGCCAAAGATGAATAAAGAGACATGGAGGGGATCGGTGAAGAAGTCCCTGATGGAGGAGGCGGCCGAGCGAGAGGTCTCATCGAATTTGAAGTACTTCATCAGACAGGCCAATTCGTGGAGAAGCAGCGCATTCCTGGGTGGATAGAGTTACAGAGTAAAATATGAGGACACACGTCTTTGGCCTGTGTTCCAGATTCTTTTTGAACAGGGCCAGGTCCTTCTGGATGAGGGCCTTCTCCCCGTTACAGCCACTACCCACACAGCAGCATCCGATCCTCTTGGGAGCCGTGGCCATCTCCGCATGGCATCCGCTCTTATCACAATTCTGCAGTTTTGTTTTCTATCCGCCGACCAAAAGGAATTACCGTAGTTTCCACAGCAGCTATTCCCTTGAGGTGACTAAACACGCACGTCTCCACGTCCACCTGGTACTCCATGGAGAAGGAACACAGCGACTCGTTCGACTCAAGCCATTAACTATATAGGAAGGGGGAGGACTAACCGCGGAGAGCTGTGTCTGCCGGAAGACATTCTCCTCGTCGGCCAGGATAACTCCCACGTGACAAAAAGACTCCACTGAAATTAGGGAGGCCGACAGAAGAAGGAGGCAACTCCAAGGACCTAGACGGTTCGATGAAACTGCTCTGGAAAAAACCGACCGCTTCGCGACATGGGAAAGGTTGAATGGAAAAGATAGAGTTTCGCTGTTTGAACAAAAGACTATATTGAACCGGTGGGGTGAATCCCCCCCTTCCCCGTCGAATCTCTCTACTCGTGGTTATTGTCCTCCTCAGACATTCCCTAGACTAATCCGTCCTCGATAAGTGGTCGAATGACCGCTCTTCTCGCTCCAGATAACAATTCCTCGAAATTTCTCCACTTTTTATGATAAAGCCGACACCAGAAAAGGGAAAAGAGCTCGAAGTGGTTTAACAAACAAGAATAATTCTTTGTTCAGTCGTTTCAACACTGGTTGCAGTACTTTCCACAGCCGCTCTTCAACTGGAAGGGAGACGTCTTGATGTTGTTGCAGAAGTCCTGTCCAAGCTCAGAACAGCTGGAATTTTCTCTTATTTTTGACTGAGGGAATACGTTACTTGGAGATGAGGTCTCCGCAGGGGATGGTGTTGTTCACATAGTTGCAGACGACACAAGAACGGGGGCAGTAGAGGGCCATCATGACATCGAAGCCGGTGACACTGCAGATGCCGGAGGAGGCTCTCTGCTGGCAGTCGGGCAGGAGGTCCTTGCAGTTGTACTCTGAAGGGAGGGGGGATCGGATATAAAAGGGAGGTTACGGGGGGCGAGAGGAGCCTCGTTGCAAAAATTACAGGTTCGGGCACAATTCGCTAGGGCAAATTGGTAGACGTCTCTGGCCTCACAATTGAGGCTCTCACAGCCCTCAAGGTAGTCGTAGCAGTCGGGGGCTGGAAGGACTCTGTCGTTAGAAGGGGACCGACTCACAGGAGATGTTCAGGTCGGAGTTGGGACAGCAGGTGTCGCTGCTGAGACAGGTGTAGCCGGTGGGGCACTGTCCCAGGAAGCATTCTAAATATATTCATTGGTAGCCTCTAATTTCATCTATCCATTTGGTGTAAACTCGAATTTTTCCCAGGGACGTAATTATTTGAATTGTTATGGCGCTAACGGGGCCACCATGTTATGGCGCTAACGGGGCCACCATGTTATGGAGGCAAAGAAAGTAATAGAGGAGCGTAAGCTGGCCTAAGCGGCGCCCTGGGAGCGGGGCCACCTGATACCGACATTACCTGCATGGGATTTACCCCAAAGACACAACTTGGCCGGCTATTTGTCAAGCAATTAACTCCACGAGGGAAGTCACGTTCCCAGGAGACAGCGGAGACTTTCCCACGGTAGGAAAGGCAGATACAGGCCCCGCTCATTACGACGACTGATGGCATTCAGCATCGCTTCTCTCCTCGAGAAGACCCCCGAGCTGCCCTCCGACCTGTTGAGCCGTCTCCTGGCCGGCCAGTCACATCAGGAACAAGAGAATGGGACGCTCCTGGCCAGGTCGTCTACTTCCCCATCTCACCATGGTGGGTACACTCGAGCTATCACCAAAAACGTGTGTACTTTAGCTAGTTTGGAATATTCGTGTATCGGAGGATTGGCAGGTGGGCAAATGGCTCTCTACGCGATAGCCAACGAGCTGAAGACTCCAACTCTCATGGAACTGCAGATGCTTCTTGGTGTCGGAGGTACGGGCCGTTTCTTTTTGGAAAATGATATACTAGGGAGAAAACACGACTATCGAAAAGCTAGAAAGCCAGTCTCCGACCGAAAGCCGCGACAAGCCTACTCTGCCCGTCAGTTGGAACGGCTGGAGACTGAGTTCCAGGTAGGCCCTCTGGTTGCCAATGGACTAGTTTGCCAGGAGGACAAGTATCTTTCGGTAAAGAAGCGAGTCCAGCTGTCGAAGGCCCTCGACCTGACGGAGACCCAGATAAAGACGTGGTTCCAAAACAGGCGGTAGGTAGCAGTTTCTCTCCCTTATACGAGGTGACCAGGACCAAGTGGAAGAAGCAGTTGACCTGTTCGATCCGTCAGATGTACCGCGAGACGCCGATTGGGCCGCCTCTGTCGGTGCTTCCGATGCCTCCGGCTCTCTTCCACCCCGATCTCAAATAAACTTACTTGAAAATGGTTGAGTGCGACAGGAGACGTTTGTCGGGAGGACAGTCGTCTTGGGGATGGAGGGCAGGGGCGGGCTGGTGACCCCGATCTGCTGGAGCAGGTTGTACCAGGAGGAGGTGGAGGTGACTCCTCCGGCCAGGAGGAGACAGAGGACGAGGAACTGCATGACGGTAGGTTGAAAGTGGCGGGAAGGGAAGGGAGAAGCGCAAAAAGGACGGCAGCTGTATCTACCGGGGATACAATGGAGGACGCCAAACAAACCCCCTCAGGTTACTCATCGCTATCGTGGCACTGGCAGAACAAAAGAAGATGTTTATTTCTGTATACAGACAGCTGCGGGTGTGTCGTGGTTCACAAGCCGAGAAGCTTCTTCTTCATCTCGTCCACCTGTTTCTGGAGCGTGTCCACTTGGCCCTTCAAGACGCGGTTCCTCCTCTCGAGGGTGTCCTTCTCCTCCTGTGTCCGCTGCCACCTAAACACGCTGTAGTCCCGTGGGCCGAGGAGACTCACTTTTCCTTCTGACGGTCCCTGTACTTGGCGGCGGCCATCTTGTTCTGTTGTCTCTTCTTGCTGAGGACTACCGTATCTCCCGGCTCCTCCTTGATACTCTGGGCCGTCTTCAATACAATATCTACCAGATCAGAGAGTGGAATGGACTGCTCGTCGCCGTGGTCGTCCCTGAATGGCTGCTGTTCACAGTGAAAAGGCAGTCTCACCTGACGGTACACTTGCGGCAGTCGCCCTTCTGTAGAAGGTGCTCACACTCCTGGGAGATCTCGTTGAAAATTCTAATCTTCTCGGTCTCCGTGTCACTTGGCAAATTGGGACTGATACTGGCGGCCGGGTCCTGACAACATGTCTCGAAGTGGCCGTAGTTCTCCGTGTCGGACCAGCCTGGAGACGCGAAGTAAAGGAATCTGTAGGATCGGAGCAGCATGTCGAGGGGAGGCGACGATAAGCTCAGAGTTCGGCCGCGATTATATAGGCAACGGGTAAGAAGGCGCCAGAATTGTGCAACCTTGCGCCTACCGGACTGCCCCGCGCCTGCAGTGGATGCCCAACCACGTGCAATACTATGTCATCCTTTGTTTCGAAAACCCCCTCTCTCTTAATTTTAATTATTTAAAAATACTCACTGTTGTTACAGTTCTCATTACAAACTTGGGCACAGTATTCCGCATTGTGTTGGCAGTAATTGTAGTTGGGAACCTCGACCGGACCCTGAAATACTTCTTCCCTGTTTAAAATTATCTGTAAGAGTACCTGGAAGCAGTGATCGTGGGCATGAGAGTAGTGGGCGTAGTTGTGGTGGCCCTCGTGGCTGTTCTCGTAATTTGGGTACTGGCCGTGGTAATGGTACTGAGTAGGCCTGAAATGGGTTGGATAGTACGGTTTGGGGCCGAGGTTCCCCGGGTTCCAGTCCTAAAAGAAGCAGAGATAAGGCTTCACGGATCGATAGCAGAAGCCATCTTCGGTTAGGCCGAGCAAGGAAAGATTGTTTACCTAGGCGCGTTTGGCAAGTCGTGCCACATGATGAACAAGCACCGGACTGAACAGCGGAGGCCTAAAGACTGGCCTATTGATCCTATGTGGCCGGGCCTGACGAGGAGACAGTGCGCCACGGGAGAGGGGACAGACTGGGCCGGGCCTGGCCGACGAGGAGAGACTTCACGAGACAGAGAGACACGAGAGATAGGCCTGGTCGGGGTCTGATAAAACGGCAGACCACTTTTCACGGAGTAAAGTTCACTGGCCAGGAAGGGGCCCTGGTCAGAGGGAGATAAAGAGGGCGACTCGTCTATGTATTCTTATGGAAAGACCGGAGAATGTCACAGAAGCGGTCTGCCAGAAGCCACCAGCTCGTGTTTTTCGAATTACCCGTGCCTTCGCGGGTAAGACGGCGCCTATCCTATCCCGTATCCCCGGCGTCTTTCGTCGAATTAGCCCACCTCGTCCATGATAAGACCCGTACCTCGGGGGTATTCGCACCTCTCCGAAATATGTCCGGAACAAGCACAGTAAGGGTGCTCCAGGAATCAGTGCCAGATATCTTTTATGTCAATAGCAACAACAGCGGTTTCGTCGTGGCTCCCCAGAATGTAAACAGCTCAACTATCTCCGTCTTACCGGGGTCTCCCCTTTTTGATGAATCTCCTGCCGCCCTCTACCCTATTTATATCTACTGAACCCACGAAGGGCATCTCCTGCTTCCGGTGACACTCCGCCAATAGTTCAAAAGAATACGGCGGACAGGTAGCCATTGCCAACTGTTATGGACTATCTAAAACTTTCAGATGGATGCCGTTCCAGTTCTTCTTCCTCCCTCTCGCCTGCCCGAGCTTGTCCTCTGCCGGTAAGTGCGTCTATTCTAAAATAGAGTCAACCGCTCCAATTTTCCATAAAATTTGTATAAACTGCCCGTATTCATGGCGTCGTTTTCTATTCCAATTCCAGCTGACGCCAGATGATTTCACCCCCGCGTCAACTGGTATCCTCCTCTCCTCTTAATTAGAAGTTAAGGCTTTGTCTTGGTTCAATTAGTCCAGATTCCAATGGAACCATGCCATCTTCCTCTAGTCTATTTCGGTGTTCCTCCTCATATCCTCAGTGACATCATCGTCCAGCAAAAGGGGGTTCCCCTGCTCATCTAATTAAATCCGGGGTATTCCATCCATCCCGTCTATAGTCTGATGGAGGGGCTTTCCATCTGGGGCCTCTTTCCTAGGTATTTACCACATAACTAAACCTCCCACTAGTCAACGTCTGTGTCTCATTTCCTCCTTGCCCCCTCCTCCTTCTTGTCCTTCGAGATACAGAAGTCCGTCCGGGGGCACAGACTCATTATCAGGGAGTGCAGCCAGCTGTTTCTCCGTCTGTGTTTGCAGCCGTTTTAATTGACCTGCTTTTTTTCCTTCCCCATATTTTTTTCATCTTCCCCTCCATCCCGGTATATGTTTCAATCGATCCCTACCGGTCATCCCTCATCCTAACTACTCCCGGTCACTTTCATCCGTCCTCCTTCTCCTCCATCTTCGCGTCCTCCTGCAACAGCCATGGCCCTTCCATATTTTGTAAAGTGACTCATAACCGATGACTCCCGGGCGCCTGGTCAGCGCGACATGTCCGCATCCTTCCAGATCTTTTCTTTCTTTTTCTCTGTTCAGACGGGGTTATCTGGGAGGGGAAAGTCACACTGGCCGGTCAGCTGAGCCCCGGGAGCAGCATCTCGTGGCTGATAGTGACGGGGAGGGCTGTCCTCGTCCTTCCAGAAAAGAAATGGATGTTTTGGAGGGTAGATAAAAAACAGACATTGATTGTAGAGGCAGAGAGGCGGGGGCGCGAGAGACCCAGCCGCCGCTAGAGACGCAGGTCCGTGTTGGCAGGGAACCAAGAGGCAGTCTGCCCCTCGTCAACCGCTCCCTAATTCAAAGTGGTTTTCTCACTCGAGACTGCTCACATTATTTCCTTTTCTCTCCTCTCTACCGGCCCCTGTCCGTATATCCCCGATCTCCCCGGCCGTCCCCGGGTCAGGCGCGTCCCCCCGTGCTATCTGAGGGTGTCGCAGTCACTCGCCCTCCAATCCGACCTGTTTACCGGCTGAACTGTTCAAAACATCGAGAACTTCTCCAAAAACATCCACGTCCTCTTCCAGATCTTTGGCTCCGTTTCCGCATCATTTCCTGTCTTTTGTAACCGCGGTCCCCCTTCCCCAAAAATGTGTCCGGAGTGCTCTCGATAGATTTTGTCCGGGCGAACGGCCGTCTCCTTGAGTTTTTCTGGTCAATTCTCTCGGACGAGATTCTTTTGCACTCCCGCCAGGCTCTTTTTGTTTACTTTCGATGTCTCCCCCATATGTCTCCGTGACTCAGCCGCCGGTCATCCCCGAATGTTTCTAATAACCACAAAATCAATCTACGTGTTCGCGTCCAGGCGTTCTCCCTCATTTCACAAATCGATCCTTAGGTGAGAGAGCAGACGGCCCCAATACATTTTGAACTAATTTCTACAGCTTATCTCTCTTTTTCACGTCGTCCCGTTCTTGCAAAAGGATGAAATTTCCCGGCTGCTGCTCCTTATCGGCGGCCCTTTTCGACCGTTTATCACGAAAAATTGGAGAATTTACGAAAACCATTTGAGCGGATGAGGGAGATCCCCCGTCATCGCCAAAATGGGTGGGACTGCGTACGGCTCGAATAGTTATGACCGGCCATCTCCTGAAATGTGTCTTGTCAGATAGGGATTAGTCCTGGCCACTTTCTCCCGTGTCTCTCCCAGTCGGTTGTCGACGAGCAGTCCGTTTCCAGGATGTCCTGCTAATGTACCTGAGCCGTGCTACGTTATGGTAGAAGAGGATCCTTCCGCCATTCCGTCTCACAAAAAAACAGAATCCAAGTGTCAAAATGACTGACAAACCGCAGCAGAATGGAACCAAGGTGGGTCGGGGCAGGTATGGCAATATAAGCGGTGTGTACAGTCCGCCCATTGCCGAGTGGTTATCAATTGTTTTCGAGGTCCTGAACTGGTTCGGGTTTCTTCCCCGCTAGCCAGCCACAAACACGAAAATTATCAAGGCTTTTAAAGCACTTTTTGACGACTGTGTAAGTTTATAAAATTCCATATAAGTTATTTATAGAGAGAGAGAGAGAGAACTAACTGTTTGTGCTTTAGATCCCGACGGCTCCGCCACCGCCGCCGCCCCCTCGGCCAGATGGAAAGCGACGACTAGTAAAACGTGTCGATGAGCTGCATCCGCCAACCGAGCCAATCAACGCGTAAGTTAGAAATAAATGGGCCGACCGGACCGGGGGGAGTCCCCGTGATCGTATTACAGTTCATTTGTAATTCTAATAGAGCGCGTTCACACAATACCCGCCAAAGAACTGTCTCTGCCCCCGTTGCCGCCAGCCGCCGGCCCCCAAAATAGGCCCCAATGATCTCCTGAATTAGATGAACGTGCCCAAAGTGGTTGAACCTCATCCCAAGATGAGATCCCGGTGAGTTGTCCCCCCAAAAAGCGCGCTCTTTCCGCTTCCCGACGCGCCAGCTTTCCGTCTGCCGAAACGCGACTTGTCAGGGACGGGACCCACTGGAGAAGTAGAATATTAGGCTAAAAATGACACTGCGAGTATCTGTAACGAGTCTTTCTAGTACCGGTACGAACTGGCTGTCTGGTGAGGAGAGGTCTCGTCTCGCCGCTGTGCAGCAGGACTGGAGACGGAGCCGGCCCAACAAGGTACTGTCGCCCTTTCGTCTTCTGACCTCTTGACTTTTAGCCATGGACAAGGAAACGGGAGACGCCTGCCGAAGGAGGACACTCGCCCACCGGGCCTCTCGTCCACGCCCGTCTCACCCAGGAGACGACCCCCACCAAGGGCTCGCCCATCAAGGTTGAAGTTGAGAAGATCAGCCCCAAGGGAGTCTTCGACAGACACAGGTAAGCCCCTCTCCCTTACGGGAATTACCATTCGGGTCGACTTTTGGATTGCCCGTTTTCGAGAGAGAAAACTGTAGAAAAGGCAATAAAGCGGACGTGTCTGCGCCCCGTTCCCACGTCATTTTTATATCTTTTCTCCGTCTGAAACCGAAAATGAAAGCATATGCTCTGTAGGACGAAAGCCGAAGTCCCGGTCGAGCCCGTGCCGACGGTCAAGCTCCTGACACCCGTGAAGGAGCCGGAGAAGGAGAAGAATGAGGTGGACCGGGAGGAGGAGGAGCAGAAGCTGAAGGACACCTTCGACGAGGACTTTGACGCCCAGGAGAAGCCCATCGACAAGAGTCCAGGTACCTCTGCCCCTTTATCCTTATCAAATTCGAAGATGCAGATGGCCGGTTTTTGAAATTCGACGAGGAGTTGGGACGGGGCTCGTTTAAGACCGTCTTCCGTGGCCTCGACACCGAGACCGGCGTGGCCGTGGCCTGGTGTGAGCTGCAGGACAGCAAACTGAACAAGGTGGGGTCAGATATTCTTTCCCTCTTCTCATCCTCCCCTTCCAGGCCGAGCGACAACGGTTCCGAGAAGAGGCCGAGATGTTGAAGGACCTCCAGCACCCGAACATCGTTCGCTTCTATGACTACTGGGAACGAACGGACCACGGCGGCAAGAGGAAGTACATCGTCCTGGTGACGGAGCTGATGACCAGCGGCACCCTGAAGATGTACCTCAAGAGATTCAAACGTATCAATATCAAGGTCTGCCCGTCACCGCCTCCCGAACCAATCCTCCCATTCAGGTGTTGAAGTCGTGGTGTCGTCAAATTCTGAAGGGGCTGTCCTTTTTACATTCCCGTAATCCGCCAGTCATTCATCGCGATCTCAAGTGTGACAATATCTTCATTACGGGGACGACGGGCAGCGTCAAGATTGGAGACCTGGGCCTGGCCACCCTCAAGAACAAGTCGTACGCCAAGAGTGTCATTGGTCAGTTGTGATTCTCTCTCGATTCGGGAAGATGTTTATCATCGACCCACGAGGCTCTGTACGCCATCAGCTGTGTGGCAGCAGCGGCGATCATGTGCCAGCCTCCTGACCAAACACTCGCAATTGTCGCGAGACGCTTTGCGGGGTGAAGAGCGCGCACCACACTCCCTGTGCACGTGGCAAATATTCTGAATGTTGGCCATAAAAAATCAGAAAATGGTTTTTAGGAACGCCAGAGTTTATGGCGCCGGAGATGTACGAGGAGATGTACGACGAGAGCGTGGATGTCTACGCCTTCGGAATGTGTCTCCTGGAGATGGTGACGGGCGAGTACCCCTACTCGGAATGCCAGTTCCCGGCCCAGATCTACCGAAAAGTCACCACCGTACGTCTCGAGGCGGCGTCTGCCCTCAGTCGACTCGTTTCAGGGGGTCAAGCCGGAGTGTTTCAACCGTATCCCCCAGCAGTACCCGGAGATTAAGGAGATCATCGACAGGTGTATCCGAGTCCGGAGGGAGGAGCGCAGCACCGTCAAACAACTGCTGGCCGACGACTTCTTCACGCCGGAGGAGCTGATCGGAATACGGGTGGAGATCAAGAACAGGGACGTCGACCTGGAGAACTTGAACCTGGAGGTGGGTGACATTGGTTGCTGGAGGGAGAATAAACACGTTCAGATACAAATGCAGCTGAGGGTTTTCGACGAGAAAAAGAGGAAACAGTACCGGTTCAAGGAGAACGAGGGACTGCAGTTCGCCTTCGACATCGAGAACGACACGGCCGAGGAGGTGGTCCAGCAGATGATCGAGCAGCAGCACATCCCTGACGAGGACATGAAAATGATCACGAAGCTGATCAAGGACAAGGTGGACGGCTTCAAGAGGGACCGAGACTTCCGGTTGAACGAGATGCAGAGACAGCGGGACGAGGAAGCGCGGCTCAAGGAGGAACAAGAGATTAAGGAGGAGCTCAAGGCGAGGCAGTGTGCCAAGGAGAAGGCCGAGCGAGAGGCCCTCGAACAGCAGAACGGCAGGCAGCTGGAAAGCCAACTCTCGACGGATCCGGCTGTGTCAGCGCCGACGTCGACCGGTGCTGCTGGCCCGACTCTTCTGCCGCAGTCAACTACCGTCCCGGTGACCCTTAACCTCGCGGAGGATCATCAGCCTGCTCCTGTGGTAGGATTCTACTGGTGAGCAGAGAAATACCTACTTTTAGACGACTTCTCCGAGTGAAGATGCCCCTGATGGCCTGCTAAACCATGAAGACAAGAAGAAAACAAAGCGGAAAATAACCATCGAGATTTTGAAGGTGGACGAGTCCCAGGACAAGCCGGTAGGTGTCTAGTCCCCCTCCTCTCCAGGACCGTTTTCAGCTGGTCTCGTGCAAATTGGACACGGCCCACAAGACAGTCACCTTCCAGTTCGCGCCCGGGTCAGACAAGCCGTCGGATATCGCCGAGAAATTGGTTCGCTTTGTCTGATATCGGAAAGTAAAGGAGGTTTCAGCTCGAGGAGAACTGTCTCTCGCCTCACCACGTCGCTGTGGTACAGGACCAGCTGGACACGGTGATCAAGCTGGTGAACACGACTCCGAACAGGGGCATCGGATCCAAACTGACGAGTGTCGTCGAGATACAGACAGTCCCTGCGTCGGTATCGGCTGCCGGGGTTCACAGTCTGCCGCCATCGACACTTGCACCGGATACAAAACATCTCGAGCCGAGTCTCTCCGCTCCTCCGCCGTCCATTCCGGCAGCAACTGCTCCGGGGCTCGAAGTACCTGTCTCTGTGGCTATACCTACCCAACCACCCGTAAGTCTCTCCAGTTGTTTGACCCATTTCTTTGTCCTTTCAGAATCCGCCTCCAGTTGCATCAACCTCGATGACCCGGAGTGTCGAAGGCCAGCTGCCCCCCGAGCCCGTGCCGACGACGTTGGCCTCTTCGACATCTGTCCAATCCTTCTCTACAGCCACTGGAAAGCCTTCTAGATTCCAAGTATGAACTTCCTCTAAATTTGACAGTACTTCGTGTTTAGGTTACTCCGTCGACGGTGACCACAGTGACTCCGGCCCCTGCTCCTCCCCCGATTGCCGTGGTGACGGAGCCGCCAAATCCGGCACAGAGTCAGCTGGCTGCGCCGACGTCCGTCTCGTCTGGCTCTTCCCCGAGCAATACGGCCCACTCGAACACCTCCTCGCTCACGAGCAACTCGAGCACCGGCAGCAGATTCAAGGTTCGGCACCTCTCCTCCGACGGCAATTCCTTGTTCAGGTGCAGCCAGTCAACAACATGGCCCCTCCCGCCTCGGAGTCCGGCTTCTCCTCGTCCACCTCTACCCACACGGAGGCCAGTCTTACGAGTATCGCCTCCTCCGTGGTCACACCCCAGCCATCTGTACCCCAAGTCAAGCCAGCTGTGGTCAGATCAATTTCCACCCATTTCTAATTTCTGTGTAGGTGTCTCCCTCTCCGTCCGTCAACAGCCAGCCGACACAAACCCTGAATCCTCTGATGCTGTTGGACACGGAGCTGAGGAAGGTCAGCGGAGTGACGACGGTCTCGGCCGCCGGCCCCTCTGTCCACGCGCCGATCCCCGACTCTATGACCAGCTCCATCCACCAGACCACCAGCGTCGCTACCGGCCTCACCCATGTCAACGGCACCGTCTCTGTAGGCTCCCGGCCTTTCCTTTCAAGCCATCAACTTCAGGTACACGGCAATTCGCAGGGTCCGGCCAGTCTGCCTCACACGCCCATCCACACCGGCGATGTCACCACCAATCTGTCCGAGCTGTCCGAGAAGTTGGCAGTTCTCAGCCGGCAACGGGACGAGGAGAACGGCTCCAACCAGACGACGGCCAGCGGACCCGACGACCTCCACGTGGACACTCTCAACGGACTGAAGCAAGCCCTCCAGAAGGTGATCAACCCCGAGGCCAGGGAGCCGACGCCGTCCCACTATCCGGACTCGGCCGGCAAGCTGTCGCCTCCGGTGACCATGTCCGACTCCCACCACCACGACGAGGTATGTTCTCCTTTCGACGTGTCTCCCGTCCCTGCTTGTCCTCATTTCGTCCGTTCAATTACCCCCGCTCGTTTTCCTGCTCTAAACCCCCATAACCCGTGTGTTCTCTAGCCTCTGAGTGCCGATGTTCCCTCCTCGGCCGAAGACGAGTTCACCTCGCCGACGACGGACAGTGGCCCCGCGCAGGACGGACTCCAACCGTCACAGACGGCGCCGGATCTGCGACAGAAGAAGAACAACAATGTGGCCACCCTGGGCAATCTGGAGGATGCCCTCCTGTCCACCCTCGGGATGAACTTCCGCACGGCGACGAAAGAAGAGCCGAGCCACGGCGGAGCTATGTTTCATGTCGGCACCCCTCCGTCGTTGAGTCCCTACCCAACCTCCGAGTCCGAGTTTGACCAGGTGTGCTTTGCTTTTTGCTTCCTGTCTCCTATTCCAATAACCCTCTGTCCACCCAAATTGAATTCTTCTCTAACGCGCATTTTAGGCGGACGAGGACGAGGAAGAAGGCGATCCCGAGATCCAGGAAATGGTTTTGAGGTTAGGAATGAGACATCCTGGGTGTTGAAAAGGACCATTTCAGACATAAACTACAAATGAGGATGTTGAGAGAACAACAACGGCAGGAGCTGGAGATATTACGGGCCAGGAAGAGGCAACGCGTCGGCCGGGCGGCCACCCTCCTCCCCGAGACGTCAATGGGCGCCGTTCCGCCGTCGTCTCTGTCCTTGCCAGCCAGTCCGCCGGCTGTTACAAATGAGGTAGATCTTTCCTATATATTCTTTTTGATTGTATTCTCCGCTTCAGAAGACAGGCAACCTTCCATCCCCTCGTGGTCGAGCAGGCGATGCCGACACATTGGCAACCCAGTTGCAGTCCTTGCACACCTCGCAGCCTGCTTCGAGCCACGTAAAATTGGCGCCGGTATCCAGCCTCCCAAGCCGATCAAGAGACAACTATTCGGCCCCACCAAGACCAATATGATTTTAATACTATTTAATTTTACTCGGATGGCTCTCAGAGTGTTCGTCTCCCTATCCGGTGATTTTTGTCAAGGTGGTCCCAATAGGACTGTCTTTCCCTACGGGTCTGCTAGCTTAAAAGCCTTCCATCTGTCTGCACGAGTTGTCTTCCCAGTTGCTTTCCGAAATGCTCATTTTTATAGTCCCCACCCTCTGGTCATTTCAATTGGTGCTGTTCCCATATTATTTCTTTCTTAGCCATAACTAGCTTTTCTGTTCACAATTAACGCGTGTCGCTTTAGCTTCCGGGTGAAATTGGTCTTTAATATGTTTTTGATTATTACATAGTAGTAACGTTGTTTAGCGTTTACAATGCTGGGAACAGCTGGTCTACATATCTAAACTATTTTATTTTCTTCAAAATAAATGGTTTTTGCGGATAATATGAAGCTGGTTCTGATTCACTGCTCGACAGTGAAAGTGAATGATAGAAACGTAGAAAATTTATTCAATTATACAAAAAAAAATGACTAATCACGTCTGAAACGGCGTTCATCGATGGCTTTACGCATGTTCTTCAGGCATTCCTCGAGCGACATAGTGTTCTACAAAATGTTATAGAAGGATATAATTAGATAAGCACACCTCTTGTGACATGGCACATACCAGAGCTGGTATTTGACGTACGGCGCGACCACTGAGTCCAATTGCTTCACTTGAGATGGTCCACAGATTCGAAGACAGCTCATGGTATTTATCGCTGATTTCCCATGGTGCTGTTAACGACGACGAACTATCTACAATTCCTACCTAAAAAATACCAGCTTATTCAATTAATTTTGTAATACTCGTTGTAACTCCTTGACACAGTCATAAAGAATAGTGTACATGGCAATTTGTGATGGCTGTCCCACATGTCGGACAAAATCAACTCTATCAATCAGCGCAGAATCGAGACACTTTTCAAGATTTGAAGTGCACATAATAAGGATATTTTTCCTCCTAAAGATGCGTAAAGGGGAGAATTATGACTACAAACCTGCGAATTCGGTCAATTTGCGTAATCAATGCATTGACAGCACGGATTGAATCGGCAGGATCGCCTCGATTGGATGAGCTGTCGCGGGACATACCCAAAGATTCAACCTATAGGATAGAAAATTACTGGCACTGCTTATACCTCGTCTATCAGCACGAAAACCATGCATTTTCCATCTTCAGCTAGATCATCGATATGGTCGAACATTTTTTGCACTAATTTACCACTCTAAATACAGGTAAAGTAAACCATCAGTTAAGTTACCTCCGAAAACCATTTCGAAAAAAGGCTGTGGCTGTTAATTTCAATCATTACGCTTCTTGGATAAATATGATTAAGCTGAATGGATAACAGTTGTGCTAATCCCTTGCAAAGAGAAGTTTTTCCGGTGCCTGGCGGACCTAAAAGAAATTTATAGCATTACCTAAGGCAGACCTAAAAGCATAATCATTCGATGCACTGTGATGATATTTGTATCCACACCGCTTTCTGATAGTCTAACCAACGAGTAAACATACGACATAAGCTGAAGTTTATTATTTTTTTTAAATAAAATACAAAATACCTCATTTTTCAGATTACCGTTATAGAAAAGATTTTGCCAGATATTTTCAAACTCTATGCAAGGCAAATTCCACAACTGAGAACCAACTGCACTTTCATCCGAATTGGCGTTTACTATAATGGATGGAAATACAATTGACCTTGTAAGAAAAACTTACAAGAAAGATCTTGTGACAGCGCTCCATCTGAATTAGGTCTGTAGAGATGTAGATCCGAGAGCTTCAATATCGCAGATGTGAGCTCACGCGTTAGATCAGCTCCATCACCAATTTTAGTACATCCAACGCAGAGTGAGTCAATCATGTCTATAGCGTATACATAAATATAAAAGAGATACTAAAAGTTAACCTGATAAAGGTGACGGAACTACTAACGTTCTCCAATTTCTCTTTTTATACTTGCTATTGTGGACAATAGCCTCAATCTCACCTAAACGTGCTTCTACAATTGATTTTGCTCTAAACGACTTAATATTTTACTATTATTTAAACTGACACTCCGTTTTTAAGTCGAATTGTGATTATGGGCACAATAGAATTATTATGACTAATACTATGTTCTATATTAGAGACTGGAGAAACAGCAAAATCGTCTTCATGAACGTCATCATGGATAGTTTTGTTTGAATCCGATGTCTTCGTTTTCAAGTTTTTCGTGTCGTGATTTCCATGTATAGAAGCGGGCCTAGATACTGACGGATCTTTATTGACGGTATGACTGGAAGGTTTCTGGCCTGGGTAACTATGGGTAGGACGAACCACACTAAGGCCATTCTAAAAGCTCCCGATATTCAGGGAAAAAAATTAAAGAAACCGTTACCCTATCTTTTTCAATATATTGGTAGCTGTCCTCATCATATCCAGTCCAATATTTTACTGCATGACCTCCAGAAGCTACAATGAAAAATAAACGAAATTGTTTGAAAGCATACTTTTTTTCTTTCCTTTTTTTCCATCGTTTGTATTATTTTCAGGAAGTTTTGAAGTATTATTTGAAGTATTCGGCCTGCTATTGGTAAGTTCCTGGGGCTTGTGTGATTCTTTAGAAAGACACCGAATGTTAGATTCTTCCTAAAATTGCGTTGCATAGATAAGATCTTTTATACACTCACATTGTCGTCTGTTTCTTTCTCCCCAAAACCTAGAGTTTTTCCTCGATGAACATCCATTGTTCTCTAAAAACAAAACATTAAATATAGAGCTCGCTTGCCTGTTTTGTGTGAGACCTATTGGTAACTGTTTTAGGGTTTACTAAAGGTACATAGATATTCTTTTGTGGCATCTCGGAAACATTCGAAACCGCCTCGCTGTTTTTCGCAACGTTAGAAACAATTAATGGCTTTTCCAAGAGATTATCAAGACAATTGTGCTCCTTTTCTATCTTATTATTCATAACAGAAGGTAATTCCACATTTTTTGTTTCACCGATTTGAGTCACAAGCTGATTTTCTGGCTTCACCTTTTCTTCTTCATCGCTTTTTATCACATGTGGATTTTTCGGCTCTACATTTTCTTGCTCACTGGTTTTTAAGATAGGCAGGCTTTCCAGTTCCGTAGATTTGGAAATGGGTGTGCCAAAACCAGATCCAGCCCAAGCAATCTGAAGTATTGGAAGGTTATCACATCAATTGAACCATTAATAAAACAGTCAAAAATCCCTTACGCTATTACTCTTTCTAGGGTCATCCCTTTGGAGGAGTTTCTTCGCGCGCTGTATGAAAGAAGGATCCACAACATTTGGATTTGTAAAAGTGAGTCCATAGTTGCAAGCCGTCTTGTTACTGGAAAATGATGTATCTGAATCAATTTTTCCAAAAACAACTTTTGGCGAAAACCTTCGCTAATTCCACTAAGAACTCTTTCGCTATCTTGATATTCTGTGTCATCTTCTTCAAGTGTGGTAGAAGAAGACGACTGATATTCGTTCGACAACGCCTCCATTCCTAAACGGGTATTTTATATCACAAAGTAATGAGAGGCGGGAAATAATTGTCAACTCCTTCTTCTACTTTTGAAATTATTTGGAGAGCAAGTTTTCTACTTCTTATAAAAATCAAAGCGTTGAAAGCTAAAATAAATGAAACTAATACAAAAAGTGAAAAAAAAAAACAATGAACAGAAAGCAATCAACAGAATGCTCTTCTCTCAGGATTATAT
Organism: Oscheius dolichura; assembly: GCA_932521035.1. Classification (NCBI taxonomy): domain Eukaryota; kingdom Metazoa; phylum Nematoda; class Chromadorea; order Rhabditida; family Rhabditidae; genus Oscheius; species Oscheius dolichura. The sequence goes on from OW051495.1 coordinate 5,457,139, forward strand.
AATTTGCATTCAAAAATTTGAGACTAGCGCCAAGCGCGGTTATTTGGGCATTTTGAATTTTTGGCGAAGATGTTGTTATTTCCCATTGATGCTGCAGTTTGTTCCTCTGTACAGGCTGTGGAATCACAAAAGCGTATATGATAAACAGTTGTATAAAAAGAAGAAAACGTAGCAGTGATCTTCTGGTATGACCAACGATAATTTTCAAAGTTCCTCATATAGCGAGTCCCGTTTTCCACCGGGCCACCTTACACGAACTATTGTAATCAATAAGCACTAAATTTTATTGTGGAGATTGCTCTTTACAGTGTCCGAGGTGCTACCGGCACCCCCTCGGTGAACTCTTTGTTGGTATCGATCCGATAATCGCCCCCTTATAAAACAGTCGCCATGAACCGCGAAGAAGCCAAGCTTCTAGTCGGCTGTATCGGAGCTTCGTTTGCCGTTTACCTGGTTCTTTCCTCGTGTCCCGAATATATTCCTCCTCCTTAGACTTTTCGTCAGTTGAAGCAATGGCTCGCCTCCAATGCAAACGACGGATTTGTGCCCATCGGAGTGGTCAAGAGTTTGCACATCTATCCGGCCAAGTCATGCAAAGGGAAGCAGGTGGGACGGGGGACCAGAGAGGGAGACTGTCTTTGTAGGTATTTTCGTTTTATTGTGGATCGAAGGGGCCGCAGTGGGGAGAGGTCAAAGACCGTCACTTTCAACTTATCGACGGCAAGACCGGAGTGTTCTGGACGGCCAGGCAAAAGCCCAAAATGGTTTGTCTATCCTATCCGGGAGGAATAGGACTGTCAGGTACTGGTTGATGTGATGGTCGAGGGAGGAGTGGTCACGGTGACGGTGCCCGACGGGAGACAGGTCTCGTTTCTGGTGGCCGAGGTGGAGAAGAGGAACGACGTCAGGAAGACGACGTGAGTGCCTCTCTCGGAGGGACGAACGACTCTTTCAGTCTCCACGCGAAGTTGAGGACTGACGGGTATGACTGTGGGGACGAGGTGGCGACCCTCCTCTCGCAGTTCTTGGAGGAGGGGGACGTCCGTATGGTGATGTTCGAGGACCCCCTCTTCACCGAGAGGGTCTGCCGGACAGAGCCCCAGTGGTGGATGAACAACAAAGTGCCCAGCCGGGTGGACCACGTGGCCTACCAAGACCTGGCCCCGTACATGATTCAGACCGAGGGCTCGCTGACCGACCTCAACTCCCGGCTCGACAAAGACGTACCCTTTTCCCTTGACCAACAAAATTGACTCAGGTGGCTCAACTGAACTTCCGTCCCTCGATTGTGGTTGACCGATGCCCAGCATGGGACGAGGACTCCTGGTCGGAATTGAAGATAGGCGACGTCCGCCTCGAGTGCTTCAAGCCCTGTACCAGGTGAGACATTCCCAACTTCAAGCAGTGCCTCCAGATGTGTCCTGACCACCGTGGACCCAGAGACCGGAGAGAAGGACCCGGACATGCAGCCCTTGAAGAAATTGCGGGAGTTTCGTCTGGCCCCCGAGGGCCCAATGCGCAAGGAATTCAAGGAGTCGCCCATCTTCGGGGTGAATGCCGGCATCGTCAAATCGGTCTGTCCCCTTCTGTCCTCCCATATAAACTCCGTCTTTAGGGCTACATCCACGAGGGACAGGTCGTCTACGCCCGCTACAAGCCGTCTGCTTTCTAATCCAGTGATATAGTCCCGGCGAATAAATCATTTCCAAGGTGTGTCTTTATCAAGGAAAGTTCAAAGACAAGTCGATCGGAGCGTGACGTCGTTCGTCTGCGCGCTCCTTTTCCGGCGTTGTAATTGATATTTATACCGCGGGTTATCAGTGTTTGTATGTCATTCACAGGGTGTCTTGTCTCGGTGATGCTTCCCCCAATTAACTACCGCGATGAGTTGCCCGTCCTGCTCAGCTGCCTCGCCGCCGGCTTCATTACCTTCAATGTGAGCATCCCCTCGATCTGATCCAACTGTTCAGGGTGCCAAATATATCCGCTCCTTATTCTCAAAATCCATTACCCCAAACACAGAATTCATCCCAATCGGAGTGATCAAATCCCTCTACATCTTCCCGTTTAAATCGGCTCGAGGACATCCAGTAAGTCTGTCAGTCTCCGTGTCCAGTCCTCGTCTTCCAGGTGTTTTCCTTTTTCTGCGGTTACCGCGGCCCCACGTTGGGAGAGATCAAAGACAGAGAATTCCAACTGATCAACGGCAACACCGGCGACTACTACTCGTGCAAGATAAAGCCACAGATCATCCTGGTGGAGGCCGCTGTGGAGAACGGCGTCCTCCGGGTCAAGATTCCTGGCTTCGAGGAGATCCTCGTGAACAAGGAAGAGGTCAAAAAGAAGAACCAGATCTGCCCCACCCTGTGAGTCATTTCTATTTCTTCAAAAGAACACAAGTTCAGCTGGAACGGACTGCGAATCGACGCTTTCGACTGTGGAGACGAGGTAGGCTCGGAGACGCGCCCTCTCTAACCCCATTCCAGGCTTCTCGAGCCTTTTCCAAATATCTGGAGGAGGACAACGTCCGACTGACAATGATAGACGACGGCCTGTACAACGAGAGACTCTGCACGTCCGCCTCCTCCTTCTGGAAAAACAACCCTGTCCCCGACAGAACTGACAGGGTAGGCATGGAAAGACTCGACTGGAAAGAATTGTTCTAGGTCAATTTCCACAACTTCGCCCCGTACCTGATCCAGACGGAGGCTTCCCTGGCCGACCTCAACTCTCGGCTACCCGAGCCGGTGGAGCAGTTGCAGCTGCGACCAGTGATTGTGATCGATAAATGCCCCGGTTGGGATGAGGACCGATGGGCCGAGCTGAGGATCGGCGAAGTGGAGTTACAGTGTTACAGACCCTGTGGACGGTAGGCAAATGACTTTACAGAGAAAAACAACGGTTCAGATGCCCGTTGATCACTGTGAGCCCGACCGAGGGAAAGAAACACACGGATCTACAGCCCTTGAGGGCATTGAGAGAGTACCGGATGGCCCCGAGGGGAGCCATGTTCGACTATTTCAAGGAGAAGCCCATCTTCGGGGCCCTGGCTGGAATACACAAGGACAAGACGGGCTACATCCACGAGGGGCAGGTGGTCTACGCCCGGTACAAGCCGAGCGAGTGGTAGACGGCTCAATTGTGTTTATTACCCTGTATTTTGTGGCACTCGGACGACTTTACAAATAAATTGTTTTGTATCACAGGAGACGGATCAGTCGCGGCTGCAGCAGCCACAACAAGCACGGAGGAACTTCTTACGATAGGGGGAGAGGAGGATTATTGAGAAGATGAGGACGATGAGGGGGCGGAGGAGGAGGCAGCTGAAGTGGAGCGAGTAGAACTCGAGGGCGAGATGACGCATCACAGGCAGTGAAATGTGGAAGAGGGAGGAGAAGTCTTCCTCAAGGGAGATGGCAGCCCAGACTGAAGGGAGATAGTTTGAACGAGGTGGAGGAGGGCTCACCCAAGTAGGGAACCAGAAGGGACTGGAGGACGACTTGGAAGAGGATGAACCAGAAGAGGCGAGACTTCGAATGACGCACCTGGGAATAGGGAGACGTCTTGACGTACTCATCCCGTCGTTTACAAAAGATGAAAAGAGACTGAATAACGGTTAGTATTGGAAGAACGAGGCTCGCCTACCGCTAATGTCTGGATGAGGAGGAAAAGAGCTCCGATGCAGGCGGCAAGGCGAGGGACGACGGAGACGATGCCAAGAAGAAGAGGAGGAAGGGGGAACACTGCCAGGAGGACATCGAGGGCAGCCAGTGGCAGCACAACCAACAACTGAAGGGAGAAGAAGCCACGGCTGGAATGGATTCATAGAGGGGACAGTCGGAGACTCACAAGAAGTGCGTATAGCTGATCTCGTCAGGACGGGCGATGGCCTTGTGAGCATACTGGAATGCGGGTAATAAATAAATAAACACGGCATATTAGAACCTGGAATGCCCCGATGGAGGAGAAGAGGGACGACCAGAAGAGCCACGAGGCGAGGGAATACTCAACGATGGCCAGCCACCAAGTGGTCCTAAAAGGTCTATTTTTGAGTAAAAGAAGAGAAAACTGACGTGAAAATCCTGTAGGTGGTGTAGTAGGTGAGGACTTCTCCGTAGATATGGACAGCCCGGCTAAAATGGTCATCTATAAAAAAGAGAGAGGAGGACAACTTGCCCTTGAAGCGCGTGGAGGGCGCCGGTCCAGTCAGCCGTCTCCCCCAGGTAGTAGTACCAGTGCTGGTCCCTGAATGTCTTCTCTCATTTCTCTTCGGCTACGGCCACTCACACTCTGCCCGAAAAATCGAGGCTCGCCCTGATCTCCGTGTAGACGTCGAACCCGCATTCGAGAAGGATCGGCACCAGGAGCATGACCACGAATGTCTTGAGGAAGTCTCGTCGACGAATGACCAAAGTCAGAGTGAAAACGAGGATGGCCAACAGGCATTTGATGGCCAGGATACCGATCCGGAAGTGGGCCGGGCTGTAGGCGATTAGGGCCGGTACAACTGCAACCGGGGTTGATTCTGTCACCCTTCCCCACCCGTTTGTTTATACGGGCTCTGTCCACCCCTAATAAACAGCCAACCTCGTGTTGTGACCACATCCCCCGGGCCCTCGGTCGTCGCCTCCCCGGTCAGAAGGGGCTCCTCGGCTGCCGTGATGTTCTCCACACTGCGAATGACGGCATCTTCTGGCGAATCACCGCTGCCTTCCATTTCTGAAAAGGACGTTTTGGAAAAAAAGACAGATAAAGTCGGGACACGAAACGATCAAGGGCGAACGGGTTGTGATGCGAGACGACGGCAGGAGACAGAGATTATTGGAGGGTACAAGTAGCCCTATCAGGGGTGAAATCCGAGGAACGACCGAAGAAATACGAGAGGATAAAAGGCGGGTAGACTTCCTCAAAATGAGGATAGTAGCGGAAGAGGTCCGCCCATCCAAACAAAACACTGGCCAGAGATGGGAAATGTGATACGGGGGCAGATATAAACTGTGACAGTAGGGGCAGGGAGTGTAAAGGGCCTCGAGACTAACTACCCGTGACCGTATTCAAGCCTCCCAGGTGAGACTGAGCTCGTTTCGATTGATCGATCGGGGGACGAGGATGTTCCCCGGGGAAAGGGGCAGGGAAGAGGGCATGAACAAAAGAGACGGCGAACGGCCTTCTAGACTCCAGAATTCCCTCGAAAGCTTGATTTACCAGGAAGCAATTGCGGGCAGAAACCTGCTATTTATCGCAGGAAAACATCACTGTAGAGACGGGCCGGTTTAAAAAATACGACGTCTCAATTTAAAATGGAAGCAGGGGGAATTGATTTGAGGGTGAGTGACGATGGGGGACAGGAGACAGGGGGTGGCGATTAGTCAGCCGGGAGAAAAAGGTGCGAATCATCAGGAGAGGGGTGACACCATCGCGAGTAACTTCCTCGGGAGAAATCGTATCGGAGCGGCTATTCTTTTGTTGATTGCTGTGGCGCAACAGACTCTTTTTTGAAGGGATATCCATGTCTGCCTCTCGCCCAGCTAATAGATCCCCCAAAATGGACAGAACTGGCCGGGCAGAAACTGAACTGTGGCGGCAAACTGGCCGCTCCCGTTTAAAAGAAGCGTGAAAACGAGACGGACACCTTCGCAAAGAATTGGATTAGGATGGAACAAAATTGGAGACGGGGGGAGGAGGACGCCTTGGCGGGAAGTACAAGTTGTCTTGGCGGGAAGTACAAGTTGTTGTTGCTATAAGACAGAGTCATCCAGGGGTCTCCGTGAAGTTATTCTGTTGACCGAGGCGATTACTCCTGTCTCTGATCAAGCGGTGGGCACAAAGTAAAGATCAATGGGAAGGGCTGCAGGAGCTGAGGAGAGAGCAGTTTAAGACACGTGTCGCTGGAGGGGACCCAGCTGATTTATGCCTGGGCCTGTCCCGGGTCGGTCATCCCTGTAGAGGGCCGATCCACTTTACTCGTCGCCTATGCCTCTCCGGCTGACAGTACATGCCATTCGATAATTGTTTTTATTCTGTCATTCACTGTGTCTCGCAGTCTGTTGTGCTTGTTAGTCTTCCTCGGCCCCAAGCAGAGGATCTATTTGATGACAACAACAGACGTCTCTTCCAGACGCCCCGATTTCACGGCTTCCCCTCTTTCTTGTCTGTTGTTTATTACAGTTATCCCACCAATTATATTGCCATTTTACACATCTTCAAGATGCTGGTTAAACTTTAATTTGATAAGATCTTTATTGCTTCAGATATTCACAGGGGCGACAAGCCGTGTTCTCTGAAGAAGGCGGAGAAGACCACAAGGGCACTTTTTCTCTAAATAAAGCAATTACCATGATACTAACCAGCAGAGGACAGAATAAAAACGACTACCCCTGATAGAGATGGACAGGTTCTGCGAATAGAACGGATACCTGGGTGTGCTTATCAAAACTAGAAGTTCTACTCGAGGAGGATTAGGGCCACGAAGGGTGATGGATACGGACAGACGACTGGGGTCGAGATTGATAGAACAGCTTCTAATTGGCAGACAATAATGTTTACTCAGGATTATCCCCGAGGTCTTCCTGCTGTCATTGAAAATGGAGGCGGGGATACCATAAGAGATGATGGGCCAGAACACGGCAGAATATGTCGGAAGATCGGCAGCCTTCTCGTGATGTCAAAGGAGTACTGTAGTGATTAAGAGAGAGAGAGAGAGAGGGAGCACAGTACTCGTGAAGTGTTGTCCGCGTGTCCTCCTTCCCGGACACCCGTCCCCGGCCAATCAAACAATTTGTTCGGAGCAGGGCCGACTAGTTTAATCTGCGTATGATATCCCCTTTTTACACCTTTCTTCTGGTCCGAATTTTGCCGCAACACCTGCCCCAGGAACTTAGTTATCCTCTCAGATTGATGGCCGGCCTGGCTGACACCGCGCCTATGTAGTCCTTCCTCGTCCCCGGACAAAACTCAAACAGTCGACTCGAGGGTGTTTGCCGTGTTCCCCGTGTCCCTCCTCGTCTCGGACCACTCGTCTCTCCCCCATTCCCTTACCTCGTTCCAGATGTGTCCTCCCCTTGTCTCGGCAATGTTCCTCCTCCTCCAGTCCTGGGAACATGTCTAATTGTGGCAATTAGAACGGGGTCCCCCTAATCCCGGGCGGCTATCGCCAGCCGTCCAGATGGTCCTCGGTCCACAAGACATATCTCCTGTCCTCGGGAATGTGTCCGGCCTGTTTATCTGTTCCGAGTGTATATGACATTTGAATTGGTCGAACTGCCATCCTCCGGGGAATCGGCCCTTGACCTCTCTCGGCCGATTATCCTCCCCTCCTCCACTCCCTGATTCAGTGGCTGCTTCCTGTCGTTTTCTCCCCGAAAAACAAGAGGAACAACTGCACCGGTTTATGGTTGTCACACCCGGAATTACCCTCTTTTTATTTTTGTATAGACCCTAGGTAGGCCTATCGGGCCCTTTGTACTGGCTCGGCTGACAGCTGTGACAGATGGGACCAACTTTGTTTCCCTCCTTCTCCCCTCATTCTGTTTTCCCCTTCGTGGTCATAAAACAAGAATTAATTAGCAGTACAGGCCTAATTAGGAGTGGGTGCGAGAGTCGCGCACTCATCGCCGACATCTGCCGGCCCCACTCCTCCCTTCAGTGGTACCCCATCCGGGTGAAATATAGATGCAAATTTGAGGTCCATTCAGGCGTCAATTGACAAATTCGGAGGAGCAGGGCGTGCCGTCTTCGCCATAACGTGGTCCTCCTCCTTATATACGAAGCCGGCTCCGTCACGAGCCAGCTGTTCCTCGGACTCCCTCCCTCTTTCTCTTGTGTAACTGCCGGAATTCGCACCGCAACTTGATACTTCCCATTTTTTGTGTTTCTTCTCGTTGATTCCTTCACACTATACTCGTTTAGATGAACGTGAACCCGTACCACGGGACTGACCCGTCCCTGGAGCGGAAGCTGGCCTCCCTCCACGAGGAGATGCAGTCGCTTCGGATGGAGTGCGACAGCCTGATCAACAAGCATCTGCTCGTCGAAAATAACCTCTACCAGGTGAGATTCGATACTTTCAGTAATGGGGCCATTTGTCGTCGGAGCACGGCTCGTTCGCAACCTGGCGATGAACAGACGAGATTAGTCCGCCTGAAACTATCAATCACTCTGACACATGGCGTTTTCACTGGATACTTTTCAGAGAAACCTCATATTTACCAATCCGGACACCTCCAGTGCCTATAACACCGGCGGCGAGAGCTGTAGAAGCAATTCCGTCACTCCGGAAGACAATATGAGGTTCGGCGGATTGTTTCCTTCCCATACAACTCTGTTCAGCCCCCAAGAATTTTATGATCGTCTTTATTCTCCGCGTTCCCCTCGTGGACTACATCGTGCTCTGCCCCTTACCCCTCTTACCTCGAGTACACGAAAAAATATTCCCGAAGAGCCTCGAATTGTAGATATCAGTAAGTATGGGCCAGTCCCGGCTGAAGGCAGCTTCCAGAAATACCCATGAGTCTTTTACATGTGACAAATAACAACATTCCATCGAAGAACACCATTCACTTGAAGAAGTCGTCTAGAATTTCCCCTACCAAAGAAGTTTACGCTCGACGATTCAGGTTTGGGGTGGCAAGGAGACCATCTATACAAGTTGCAGGATACCGGCATATTCCATTATATTGAGAGACGAAAGTAAGCCCCGGAGTGACGTCGTTCATCCTAAAGAGGAGTTTCACATGCCAAAGTGAGTTCATACCAACCAAATTTAATAAAATCAGATTTTTTCGATCTACAAAAACACGTGAAAAGTTGTATATGTTTGACAAGCCTGTGGAAGAACTACAAGAAGAATTAAGCGATGAGGAGAGGGCAGGAACTTCCAAAGAACAGGAAGATGAGGACACAAAGAAAAGAGATGAACCGACGCAGTTCAAGTGGAAAGTAAAGAGACGATGTGATGGGACGCGCTATGTTGTGAAGAGGCCCATCAGAAGTCAGATATTAAAGAAAAGAGAAGCTCAACTATTACGGGAGAGACCGGGACTAAGCACAGACGACGACGCTCTAAGCGAACTGAAAGTGATTAATGAATTGCTAGAGCTACTAAAAAGGGATATTTCAGCTGGGCCACTTCCATTCGAGAGAAGAACGAAAACAGCACATGGACAAAGAGAAAAAGAGGAAGGAAAAGATACAGCAAAAGATCCAAGAAGTTCGGCCTGTAGACACGGTAAAGTAAAAAAAATTTCGTATGCTGGTTATTTCAGACAATTGTGGAGTTATCGCATAAAAAGATGCAGAAAAAAACCAATCAGATGCTTTTGGATGGTTTTGTGACAACGCAAGAGGTGAGCGAGTCAAAACGATTTGGCGACATTCTTGTTATTAGGTGCTAAGCCAACGAAACACGTCGTTAGCGGGTAAACATGGAATACTTTCGGTGACTACGGTATAAATTACTTCATTTTTCTGTACAGATATTATGTGCCGATAAATTATCTTGTATAATTACATAAGATTTCCAGTTGACCAGAGTATATTACAAGTAAGGAGAACAAACTGACTAGCGTGACAGAGAACGATAAATAAGAAACAGAAGTGAAAACATCATGAGAACGGCCACAATGAGTAATAGTAGTCGGTTTTGAATAACTCTGAAAAGGCGATAAAAATGGTAATCCAAAAAACCTTTTTATCATAGTGTTCAGCATTTTGTTGCTCCTTGACAGATCAGCGTCCGCTTCTCGCATTCGTTCCCGGGCTCGAGTAATGGTTTCTCGTTGCGAAGACAAATTTCCTAACACTTCAGTTCCTATCTGGAGAGATCTTTATGCCGAGATATAAACCGAGTTCACCTGTTCGGTCTCAATAGCCATTCGGTAGGCATCCTGTAGTTTCCTAGAAGATCTTTCTAGTCGTTCTGTATTTGCAATAAGCATGTCTTCCTAAAAAAACTTATAACCGTATTACATGTTTCTGGATACTTGTTGATCAATTTGAACTGCTTCGTCAAATGCTAGGAGCTCATCCCTGTCTGCGGCATCACGTAGACGTCGCACCGCTTTATCCAACTCCGAATCAAGTTGCTTTTTGTCAGAATAATAACTTCGCACTCGCAGGTCGTATTTTGCACGATCCGTGCTAAAAATGCAGGGTTTAAAGAAGAAAAAAATCATCAACCTTCCAGGAGGCAGGTCGCGCACCGCCAATTCCATTTGTTCCAGCAACTCGGCCACATCGGTCAATAAGCGTTGTACTGCCTGACAACTATACTAAAGGAGATAAAGATTTTTTACCTGTACAGCCGACGGCCTTTCGGATGCAGCCAGCATTTGCAGCCTACCTATTTTTGAGGTGATCTAAAGCATATATAATTTATTATATTTTAAAAAAGATTGTAAAACGCACCTCAGCCGTTTGGATAGAATACTGTTGCTCAAATTCTGCTAGTGTTGTGGTTGTCATTTTTGATGAGCCAAGATCCCCCATTTCGATCATCTACAAATGGTATTGCCGCGCACAGCAAATTAAAATAAAGTAATAAAACGAGAAGTACGTTTTGGGTTGCGAGAAGAAATGAATAGTTCACTATTTATACCAATCAAAACAATAACATTTAAAAATCAACCTCTATAATGAGCGTAAGCTCGATTAGCTTCACATGTTTTGTGTAATTCTTGTTTTGCTTGAATTGTGAGACCTTCATTCTGATAAGCAGCTAGCAATTCATTAGCAAGTATGTCTCTATAAATATAGAAATAACACCCGTATACATTATAACAAACTTGAAGTGGGTTTCGCCATGGGCAGCCCGTTGTCTACAAATATCTCGCATCATTTTCATAGCACGGAATTCGGCTTCTGCATCTTCAATAGGAAATGGTACCTGGTAAGTTGTACCTCCTAAAACAATTGTAGAAATATATTACTGCTAAGTCAACCTCTTGTTACACCCTGGAGTTTCATTAGCGGCCAGCAATTTCGCATTCCTGTTTGTGCTATAACAAAAGGGTCGAGTTCTATTTTCTTCTTAAATTTTAATTTATGATGACTCATATATAGCCACCTTTTCATCTTCAGACGCTTGAACCCAAGCTTTATATTGTCGCCTTTTAATTATTTCTAATGCTGCGTAAACATGCTTCTTTGACGTTTCCTTATCTCCTATTTTCATAGCTACACGAATAAATTTGTCGATCTGAACGGAATAAGGAGTCAAAAGATGACATACCACATGATCACGATAAAAAACTGGCGTTTCATCACTTTTCATAGCCTTAATATATAGGAAATTACGTTCATCGTCAGGATCGAGAGGTTCTGATGGCTAAAATATACAGAATGTTACAGAGGTGAAAGTGTACCTTTTTGGTAACGGGCTCGCGGAAGACTCGTGGATCATACATACTGCTGACACTAGCTGAGGTTGAAACATTGCGGCATAGCCCTATGCATCGGCTTCCAATTGTGACTATCGTCATCTGAATTACTGAAATGTATGAAGTGGAGAAATGATTAAAATGACGATAGAATTACGCCGGAGATGATCAATAAATGGCAAAAATCCGCTCTAATTCGTAGATGTAAAAATGTGTACGTCGAACGATTTTTTTTTTACAAATTCACGGTCCAGTTCTTCAAAGCTCTTTTGTCTTCTCTCTGTGTTTCTGTTTGTTTTGTGTGCTCTTTCTACGTTTCTCTATATTTCTCTAGTAAGAGCACTTTTTAGATGCCTTTCCTCCTAGTCACAGGCCATCCATCATGTGGAAAGTCAACTATAGTTGATCGGCTCTCCGAATATTTTAAGGAAAGGGGGAAGGATGTTACAGTAATAAAAGACGAAGACAATTCGGCATTTTCAAGAAGTATATTTAATGATTCACAAAAGGTAAGAATGTATAGAGACTTTTACATTCATTACATTATAGGAAAAAGACCATCGTTCGTTTATACGGTCGTTAGTTCAAAAGTTGGCGAGTAAAAACTCTATAATCATATGCGATGGAATGAATTACATTAAAGGTTATTCGAGTATATTCTGCTATTGTTATTTCAGGGTACAGGTATGAATTATTCCTTTCGGGTAAGCTCTCAAAAACTACATATGCAGTACTGCACTGTGATGCTAATGAAACAACATGTATCTGGCTCGATTCAATGAAAAGCCAAAGTGAAAGGTATTATTATACATTGTTTATTTTCATAATTTTGTTGACTACAGATACGGAGAAGAACTAATAAAAGCATTAATTCAACGTTATGAAGAGCCACTCTCTAAGAATCGATGGGATTCTCCCTTATTTGAAGTTAAAATAGGTAAATGTGAAGAGTATGAAAATATGCATCATTTAAATGATTTTACTTTAGACACCCTTCAGCTGATGCGTTAGAAAACATGGATATTGATTTAGAACATTCTTCTCCGCGCTATGTCGAACTTCCTTCGGAAGAAATTCACAATTGGTTGTGTGAGGTAAGCGATCTGTTTATCAAACGTTTTTTCTAAAAATTTAGGGCGTACCATTAACTGAAAACAAAAGCACCCAAGTCGTACCATTAGCCCCAACCAATTTTCTTCATAATTTAGACAGAATAACCCAAGAAGTAAGTAGTTCTCTATATTCAGATTTTGTAATCATTAGGTGGTGAATTGCTTAGTTCAAGGACAAAGGGAGAACGTTATAAGTCAACCAATTGTAATACAATGTGCAGAGGAAGGGAGTAATAAGGTTTTATTCCCAACAGTGTATTTATATGGGTATTTAGATTGACTTTACCAAGATAAGATCCTTGCCGGAGTTAACCCGTTTAAGGCGACAGTTTATATCAATGTCAAAATCTCACCCAGTAAAAAACCCAGAGAAAATAGCTTCACTTTTTATTAATTTTCTAAATACAACAAATCTTTCTTGAGTTATGTGCAAGAATTGTAATAAATAAGATAAAGATATATTTTATAAAGAGATAGAAGTGCATTGATTTTCTGGTTTAAAAAAAAGGTTACATGCTATCAGCCCTTTCGGCAGCTGCCTTCACAGCTTCGATAACTGCACTTCGGAAACCTGAATACGGTCTTTCCACTTTATGGACTGCTTACCGGCGCTCTCGAGCTTCCGTACACCTGCAATGGTTGTACCACCCGGAGAGCAAACCATATCCTTTAGCATACCTGGATGCTCTCCACTTTCCAGCAATAGCTTTGCAGCTCCCTATAAAGGCAATAGGGGAAACAGATAAAGTATACCATCACTGTTTGTGCTGCTAGCAATGTTGCTTGCTGCCGGGGAACCCCAGCTAAAACGCCTCCATCGGCTAGAGATTCAATGAACATGTAAACCTAAACAGATTTTTCGTAAACTATTCCGTTCTTACAAATGCCGGACCACACGATGCAACTGCTGCCGCCCCATTATAAATACTCTCGTCAACTTCTGCCCACATCCCCACTGATTCAGCTAATTTTTTGACAATCTGCCCCTGAATCTCTTCGTTTTCCAGATGAGTGAAACAATAACCAAGTTTGGATTAGCCAGAGGAGTTTTGGCTATCAGCGTCGCACCGGCGCCTACAGCAGACGGTGTATTTGGCATTATACGAATGACGGGGCCAAAATAACTAATTTCTGCTAGCTGATAAACGTTCTTTAAATTTCGGAAAGCAAAACATTACTTCTTTTTGTAATACTGGTGTTTTTATCCCAGCCATCAGGGAAATAACCATTGGCACACCCATAAAATTGGTGCGTTTCAGTTCGTTGAATACCTCATGTCGGAACTGAGGCTTTACTGATAGTACAATGATGCCTATAAACCTGAGGTATGAAATGCTGTAATGACAGCCTACAACTGCCAAGCACATCGATCATTCCTGAATTTGTAGTCGAAACATGGGCATAACCTTTGCTCATCCACTTGTCTGCACTCGTTTGAGTCCTCGTCGTAATAGCTATCTGTTCCTTTTTTAAAAAGCCTTTGAAAAGAAGATGGGGGTTTGCAACGGACCTTACCAGATTTTTGGCTTCCTTCGATGATTGCCCCGGCCATATTACCCCCGCCGATGAATAGAATCTTAGGGGCACAATCGCACTGAAGCGCGAGGCTTTCAAAGCCGGTCATCTTATTTTGTTTTCAAATGAGTGGACACTGATTTGGAAAAGATAGAAACTGGTATTACAGAGAGCTAAAGCATTAACTTATAATCTCGTTTTATTTGTCTTATAATTTGCAACATGTGAAAAAGAAACCTCAATATAATCATCTCAATTAAATTCGTTGTGTTTTTTCTCTTTTTAGAATTCTTTCGGCTATACCTACAAAATATACCATTTGGGCGATTCCGAATCTAAATAGCACAGTAAATAAATAAGAGTAAATAAATACAGAGGAGCCATAACCATCATTCGGCAAGCCGCTCCTTTGAAAAGGGCCATCGGTCCTTCATTCGTCAATATAGATTTGAACGTGTTCCAAATACTGGAAAGTTGGAAAATGTTGCTCGAAAATGTACCTTCTGTCTTTAACCGCTGGTGATTGTAGTCTCGTCTTAATGACATCTAAAGGAGTTACGCAGAACGATCCCATTGCACCTGCTGCAAGCCCAGCGAGGAAACTGGCCCAGAAGACTGCATCACCTTAAATTTTCTGAATGCTAATCAGATTGGGTGCCAAAATCAAAATAAAGGCAAGCCTAACCAGATCCATATCGTTTTCGAGGTCCTAAGGAGTCCAATTTAGCAAAAAGAGGAAAATATATAGCAGAAAATGTGACATCCCGAGCGATAGTCGGCCCAAGTCCTTTGTAAAGCCCACGTATACCATCAGTCTTCAAAAAATTCATGACAAGTTTTCTGGCACTCGTACCACCTGCTCCCTGTTGCATCCGTATTTTTAAAAGTTCCATCTAAATGAAATGAATCTAATACAATCTAAGACTAACTGGTGTTGTTACAACAACCTGGCAGAACCCTGCACATGCTCCTGCTATCATTCCTCTAAATAACGTATCTAAAGATAATAAATGAAATAAAACCTAATATTAGAAAGTGATTCATTTTCCTTCTTCAGTGCATACCGAAAAATATCATTGGCAACCAGTTTTATAGCTTTTTCTGGTGTTATGAGGATTATATTCACAGAGGCTCCTTGATACAGCGCACGAAACTGACTAAATCGTGAAGGACCTGCTGCCGCTACGGTTTTTTGAAAGCAGTCGACAATTCCAGTGTAAGTAGAGACTCCTTTCTGGCTTTGCAATCGAGTTTTGACCAAATCGAGGGGAAACACACACGAAACTCCCACAATTCCAGCTATTCCTCCGTTCAAAATTCTTGGTAAACAATCCACTCCTCTTTTTGTGACAACAGCTGATTCGTTGCCTAAGTCTAACTCGTCGACGTCCATCCGGCCTGAAAAGAAAAGAATATGTACAGCAACATGATAATGAAAAACACAGCAAAAGTTTATAATAAAATTAATTTTACTAGCGTTATCACGATCATCGCAAACTTTTTTATTCAAAATGTTCCAGATAAAGTTTCAAGACACGGTGAATTCGGTTGTACAAATACCGGCTGCTTATCAAGGGCAATTGCTTACCTTTTCATGGCTACCCTTCGTAAGCAAATGCTTTTTAGCTTCCTAAAGCCATGCATGGCTTCTCTAGAAGCCTGCGCTTGTTGTTTAGCGGTGTGTAGGGAAGTATTGTTATATATTGTATTGGTTTGAATTCTTATTTTTTGCTTTTGTTTTTATTGATTCCTTCTACTTTTTCATGCAATTTTGGTGTTTAGATATGATTCGAAGAGAGAATCGACTGCGAAGAGAATATATTTATCGTAAATCGCTGGAAGAAAAACAGAAGACTATCGAAGAAAAGCGGGAGAAAATTCGTGATGCATTAGAAAATAACAAGTAAGTTTTTTTACAGTGACAATGTCTATCTTCTAAAGGAAAATTGACTCTACTCTTCGAAAGGAAGCAGTGGAACTTGCAAAGGGATCCGAATGGGGAGGGCAGGTTCGTAACATTCAATCTTAAATGTATCTGTATTAGATTGAAACGATTGATGACGAATACCGTTGGGCTGGTTCTCGTGACCCTAAAATAGTTATTTCTACAAGCCGGGATCCGTCCAGCAAATTAAAGATTTTTTCCAAAGTTTGCCCTTTAATAATTTAAAAATCTGCTTCTTTAGGAAATGAAGCTTATATTTCCTAATTCTCAACGTATTAATCGTGGTCACTATGATGTAAAGCAGTTGATCCAAGCGTGTAAAGCCAATGATGTATGTAATGACCATTTATTTCGAGATATATTTTTAGGTTACCGACTTTATTTTATTGACTGAAACTCGTGGACAACCCGACGGAATGGTAGTGTGCCATTTGCCATATGGCCCTACTGCTTATTTTACACTATGTAATGCTGTTATGCGACATGATGTTCCTGACCGTCAAGCTGTTAGCGAACAATATCCGCATCTAATTTTCAATAATCTAAATACAAAATTAGGACAAAGGGTTTGTTTTTTTTTAAAATTAAAAATGAGGCTTTTCTAGTTTACCAGCATTTTAAAATATCTATTTCCTGTACCCAAGAGCAGTTCCAAGCGGGTGATCACGTTCGCGAACAAAGATGACTTTATTTCGTTTCGCCATCATACCTACAAGGTTCACTATTATATTTGCTTATTTATACAATAATGTTCAGACCGTCGAAGGTGGAGAGATAGAGTTGCAAGAAGCTGGTCCAAGATTCGAGCTGCGGCGTAAGTTTTAGTTATTTACGCACTACAACTATTTTTTAATGCCCCATTTTCAGCATACTGTATAAAACTTGGCACATTAGAAAGTATCAATGCAGTAGAGGATGAATGGATTCTTCGTTCGTATACCAATACTGCTAAAAAGAAGCAATATTTAAGTACAAAGGGAGATAGTGAAGACGAAGAAACCTGAATATACATTTGTTATTATTGTTATCTTGTTGCTGTTACGAATAAATGTTTTGTTCCAACCTTTTCAAGTACCCCGAGCTTTCTAGAAAGCTTTGCATGACGTGTTTGATGACCGAGCTGTTTGATTCGGGCTCGGGTCCGTATTACACTGTCGAGCGGGAGCCAGTGCCGAAATCTCAGCTGACTCCACTTGTTCAATATTTCGCACAGAACGCCCTGTTCCGTTTTTCTAAACAATTGACTTTTATATATTCTCCCATAAGTTAGCTTACCTCTCCCCATACAACACAATAGGTCATTCCAAGGTATTTTATCGAAAGATTGATTAGAAACGAGCTAGTTATCATCAATACATCTTTATATCCGCCTTTGTGACTACTTTTTTTTGCTCCGGACTCATTTATTTATCCCTTCTCTTCCGCGTGACTCGGCCACTGTCTTGCGCCTAGGCGTCGATTGTTTTGTTGTGGAGGAGAGATGCCGGAAACTCTCCTTACCGGCGAACAGATGCTGCCCAAGTCCCTTTCGGACTCGGACGTAGGTTCCTCTCCACCACCTCGATATTCAGCCCAGGTTATTGGATCACCTCTTCGAAAGAGTCCGTCGGCCAAGGTACTGGCCGTCGAGGAGTTGAGCGGCTCGAATGCAGCGGCAGGAGAGCGGTTCTGGATCATCCTGGCCCACGCCCCCGAACACCCCGTGGAGGTTCTCCTGGCAGCCGGGGACGATATGACACCGGCCGAGGATGTCATTGAACGAGACAAGGTATCCGTACTCCGTGGAGATCGATGTCCTTATTCCATTCCAGTTGGTCACTTTTGTCATCCCACGCCTGTCTATCCAGGCCGAGGAAGTTCAGCTTTGTCTCCGGAGTTTGGAGGCCGAGGTTCGAATACCCGTGGCGTACAGCGAGAGCGACAGGCAGGCGGCCCTCTTTCTTCTGTTACTGGTGCATTTCAGGAAGCTACGGCGGTCTCCGAGTCAATTGAACGACTGTCTCCAGGACTTCGCCCGGACCGGGGAGATCTTGCCCCTCCTCGGTCCTTTCGTGGCGGCCATCAAGAATCAGGACGCCGACGGCAATTCGTCCCTTCACACCGCGGCAAAAAACACCCAAAGTTTTGCCTTAAAAGCCTTACTTTCGGCTCTTCCCGACGGCGATAGAAAAGGTAGTTCTGCTACGTTTTTTTCTTGAAAGGAGAGCTTGAAGAGGTTGTGAATCTGACAAACCAGCGGAGGCAGACGGCCCTCCAGTGCGCCATCCGCTCGGGCGACCCGGATTCCGTCCACTATCTCGTTCACAATGGAGCAGATGTCACCCTGGCGGATAGCCATAAGAATACGGTATGGATATCTATTGAAAAAGTGAAAGGCCATCAGGCTGTCCATTACCTGGCGGATGCCTACAACGAGGCCATATTCAAGGAGGTTTTGGAGGCGAAGGATGGGCTGCCGCTGCCGTTGGAGGAGCTGAATGATGAGGGGCACGCTCCTCTCCACCTGGCCGTTCGCAGGTTAGCATATTTTTTGTTTGGAATAGCGTCTCTCGTTAGGCTGAAATTGTCTCTGGTGGAGATGTTGCTCGAGGCCGGCTGCCAGATCAACGCCGTGGACGGAGCCGGGAAGACGCCGCTGATGCACGCCGTGCTGATGAATGACCCCGAGCTGGTGCAGTTCCTCGTCCAGGTAGGGGTCTCTCTCCTCCTCTTTCACTTGTTCGGGTACAGCGGGAAGCTGACTGTAACGCCGAGGACAAAAACGGGGTGACTGCTCTGCTCCTCGCCAGACAGAATGCCAACTATGTCATTTTGGGACAACTGCTGGACGGAGGAGCAGATCCACAACGGAAGAACCAACACGGGGAATGCCTGGCGGATTGGGACGACGAGACAGCTCAGAAGATCATTGGAGGACACAGGTTGAAGAGCGGTTGGGGAAGGAGAGATCGACATTTACAGGGTGACACCGCCACCGAAAGAAGTGGAGTGGACGACGCCGAAGGACCTGCCAACGACAAGGGAGTCCCTCTTCGGGCGATCGGTGCGTCCGCATGTTGATAACGGTCTATCGAGAGTAATTGTGAAGCCGGGACATGCCTCGCCTTCGCCGCCCCCCGAGCGCGAATCCCTCTCCCCGGAGCCCGCCCACGACCAGCCGTCCACCTCCCAGTCCTACGGCCGAAGTGCCGCTCCTGCGCGACAAGGCGGCAAAGCATTCTGCAAAGGTATTCCCTCGATTTTATTCTATTCTTCTTTTTGTTCAGACGACATCAGCTGCTTGGACTACTTGACCCGTCTCCGTCTCTCAAAACTGCTGGATTCCGACGAGAAATGGCAACACTTGGCCAGGGAACTGAACTGTCAACACATGGTAAGGTCTCTTCCCAACCGTGTTCATTCGAGTCAGATCGAGCTGATATCCATCTGTTCGGACGAGGACTCCAGTCCGTCGATGATCCTCCTCGACCAGTTTGAGGTAGTCTCCCTTATTCCCCCAGAGAAATACCGAAACTTTTAAGCAACTGCCAGACGCGACGATATCCCAGGTGAGGGAGGCGCTGTCCCGGATGGGCCAGGCCGACGCCGTCGAGTTGATTGACCAACGCGTTGTCTTCTGACCGTTTCACTTTTATTATAAATACTCTTTGAAAGAACACTATTGATGCTTCCCGGATGAGTTCTGTCGACGGAGGAGTTCCTACTCCTCGGCCGTTTCCCGCATGTCCTCTTTCTTATGTAGGGTCTGCTTCTGGGTCAGCTCGTAGTAGACCCCGCGGTGGCCTATTAGTTCCGTGTGTGTACCTGAATTCGGACTTTTTCCATTTGGATTGAGCTCCTCTCACCCTGCTCCACAATGACTCCATCTTTGACTACAGCGATACTATCGGCCGAGACGACGGTACTGGAAGAGGCAGGGTTACTTTGGAGGAGAGAGATCCGCCCACCTCAGACGATGGGCGATAACAATACACGTCCGTCCCTCTCGGGCCTTGTCAAGGGCCGCCTGTACAATCCCCTCACTCTCGGTGTCCAATGCCGACGTGGCTTCGTCGAGGAGTAGGATCTTCGGATTCCTCACCAGCGCCCTGGCGATGGCAATTCTCTGTTTCTGTCCTCCCGACAGCTGTGTCCCCTTCTCACCTACACGTGTATCGTAGCCCTGAAATGGTTTGTTTTCCATGGGATATAAAGGGGACGAACATCGGGCAATTGGGCGATGAACTGGTGGATGTTGGCCAGTCGACAGGCCTCTTCTATCCTCTCGTGCTCGACTTCTTCTGAAATGGATCTGTTGAGACATCTCCAAAGATACCCACCATCCATGCCGTATACGATGTTCTCGGAGATGGAGGCGTCGAAGAGGATCGGCTCCTGAGAGACGATGGCTATCTGGGACCGGGTGAACATCAAGTTCAGCGATCGGATGTCGTGGCCATCCAAGATAACCTCTCCTTCCTTGACATCGTAAAATCTGAAAAAGATAACTAAAGAACTGAGATTAACGCGTACCTCTCAATCAACGACACTACAGTACTCTTCCCGCACCCGGAAGGCCCAACCAGGGCCAGAGTCTGCCCGGGATGGACGGAGAAGTTCAACCCTTTCAGGATCTCTACCTGGGGCCGCTGGGGGTAGCTGAACCTCACGTTTCTAAACTCCACCTGCCCCGTTATGATCTTAATAGTAGGCGTTATTCCTTACATCTCGATATAGACATACCTCCTTTGCTCCGGTGGGGTCGAGATTATTGATGTTCGAGCGCTCCTTGAGCATGCTGAAGATGATGCCGCCGGCGAGTCGTGCCTTCATATACTCAGGGAAGTAGGAGGTAGCAAAGCCGAGGGTGGTGGCCGAGATGGAGATGGCATACATGACACGGAGCACTCGAATGGGGTCCATCTGGTTGGACTCGATCAGGTAGAGACCCAGCCGGTAGGAGATGCAGTTGAGCACGAATATCACACAGGACGCGAATCCGTACGCTAATCCCTGGATCCAGGCCTCCTTGAGGGCGTCTCGGTGGGGCCCGTCCAGGTAGTGACAGAACTTCTCGTAGAAGAGCTGCTCCTTGGTCAGGGCCTGCACTGTCCTCACGTGCTCGATGGCCTCCATGGCTACCTATAGAACACATGGGTTATGAGGCTGTCCCCCACTGTCAAACCTTTCCGGAATCTTCGAAATCCTTTGCATTTTTCCTGTGTTTTCCTTGCATAACTCGGGTTCTCAACGACTGTCCCAGACCTGGAATTTCCTCATTTTACACAAAAAAAAACAGGATGTTCACCGAGAATGGGGACAAAGGCCACAACGAGCAGGGCCATCTTCCATCCGTAATAGAAGGCGAGGGCGACACCGGCACACATGGAGATGAGGGTCACGAGCACCGTACTCAGACGGAAGTCTAGGGCCTGAACCGTCTTCTCTTTCCTCTATTAAGAGATACTCACGGATCGAAGGTTGGGTACGTCGGTGGCCAGTCGAGTGCAGAGTTTACCGCAGGCGTGGAGAGGAGAGTCGAAGTAGCCCATATCCTGGGAGACAATGTTGGTGAACAGCCTGTTCCGGAGGTCGGAGGCCAGGTTCTCGGCTCCCATTCCCATGAAAAACGTTTCCAAAAAGAAGGTCGAGCCTTGAATGACGGCGAGGACCAGGAACATCAGGGCCCAGAAGTGACCCTTCTTCAGGAGCTGATCCGGTGGCCCGGCGAAAACCTAGACAGTTGCAGATAGATTTTAATTTTTTTTAGGGGATTACCTGGAGAATTTGGGTGAAGAAGACTGAGTAGGCAGGAAAGACTAAACCACCGGCTAAAGAACATATGGGTTACGAGGCTGCTCCCACTGTCAAACCTAAGCAGGCGCCGAGGCCGATGGAAATTGCCCACCATGAGGTACGAGCGTGGACCAGGATCTCGAAGAGGTTTGTCTTGGAAACGTTGGCCTCTTTCAGTTCTGGAATCGGGCCGATGAATAGTTCCGCTAAAAGGATACCTCTCTTGAGTCGGTTGAGGTCGTCCTTTTTCAGCGCCTTGTGGTCTTCGACCTCCTCCGTCGGGTCCAGAGTAAAGATGGACGCACTCCTGGCCCTGATTCCCACGTCACTGGATACCACAGATATCTCCCGGGAGAACTCCCTGCTGTAAATGACCGAGGCCTTGCTGCCACGGCGAGATCCCCTGCGAGACAGCATCTCATCTTCGACGCTAGCTGAAACGAGCCTGTCTACAAGGATAATCAAATTCTCCTACTTTTGACATTGTCGACGGCGTCCGTGAAGGACTGGGCGTTGACCAGATCGTAGTAGAGCCCCTTCAGTTTCAACAACTCATCGTGGGTTCCCTCCTCCATCACCTGCCCTCCTTTGATGGCGATGATCTTATGGGCATTTCGAATGGTACTCAGCCGGTGGGCGATGATGATCGTTGTCCTTCCCTTGGACGCCTTGTCCAGGGCAGCCTGTACGACTCCCTCGCTCTCGGCATCGAGGGCCGAGGTGGCCTCGTCTAGCAGGAGAATCTTGGGGTCTCTGACCAGAGCACGGGCGATGGCTATGCGTTGTTTCTGCCCGCCGGACAGCTGTGTTCCACGGTCTCCGACCAATGTTTGATAGCCCTGAAATGGGAACTGCCCTCCGTCCGTTGAGCTAAGGATACCTGGGGCATTCCACTGATGAAGGCGTGGGCATTGGCCATCTTACAGGCGGCGATCATCCGTTTCTCGTCAATATCGACTCTTCCATACTGAAACCGATTGCTCGAGACTCACTCCTTGACCTACCTTGATGTTCTCCTCAATACTGCAGTTAAAGAGAACCGGCTCCTGGGAGACGACCGCAATCTGGTTGCGAAGGTACTCGATGTTCAGCTCGGAGAGAGGCACTCCATCGATGGATATCTAAACTGTTCCCTTCTTCCAGTCCGAATGAATAGGTACCGTTCCACTCTCGACGTTGTAATAGTGGAGCAGAAGTCCGACGATGGTACTTTTTCCGCATCCACTGGCTCCGACGAGGGCGACCGTCTCGCCGGCTTTCACCCGAAGGGACAGCTGGTTGAGGACTTGGACATCGGGACGAGTCGGGTAGCGGAAGTTGACCCTCTCCACCACAATATTGCCCGTGATCGGGTGGTCCGTTATCCCGCTCTTGCTCGAGCTGTCGATCTCCGGCTCCTGAGATTAGTTATAACATGTCTACCGTAATCCCCCACCCTGTCCAATACTTCGAAAACTGAAGCAGCAGCTCCTTGAGCAGCACCGAGAACAGCGAACTGAGGACCGGCTTGCCCCAGGGCAATTGATCCCATCATCACGGAAAAGCTAAAGACAGTACGATAGGACAGATAGAATAAACACTTACAAGGCGGTCATTAGATCTTGGACTTGTAGATTGCCGCTGTGCACCCATCCGACCCCGACGTAGAAGGCCAGAGCGAACGAGGAAAAGTTGGTGAGACCCATGGCCAGGAAGGAGATTCCCATGAAGAGATGCTTCAATATTCCGGCCTTGCGAGCTTCGGCCACCGCATCGGCATATCGGTCTATTTCGAAGTGGAGTCCGCCCAGGGCGGCCACAGTTCGGATTGAGGAGATCGCCTGCTCCATTATACGGCCTGCTTTTGCATATTTCAAGGACTCGACCAAAGTAAATGTGGACATGGACTGAAACACATGAAAAAAATGAGGGAGAGGGTTACTTTGGCGATTCCAAACCCGCAGAGGGCCTGGATGGGCGTGAAGGCCATCATTATCAACGTTAATTTCCAACTGTGGGTAAAGGCCACGATAAATCCTGTCAGGAATTGGCTCAGGTACTGGAACATCAGCCCGATCTTGTCTCCCGTACCTTCCCTCACTCTCTCCAGGTTACTGTAATCAAGAGCTTGTTAAGTTTCCTTGAAAAGGAAAGAAAAATGAATCGCTTTCATTTTTTTGTCTAGAAAACTTCTAGAATATTCGATTCGGCCCCAATCTTTATCTCATGATATTCTACGCCCAATTCTGTATAAGTAGGTAAATTTTCAACTCGAAACACCGTATTCCTGGTTTTTTATCCTGTAAAGAAGGCGCCGCGACGGTGGCGCCCAAAATGTCAAAATTTCAATATCGCTTCTGATTACCCTAATATTGGTAGCAATCGACTGCTCTCGTTGAGCTGAGTCCAATGATACTAATATCATCTTAGCTGGAAGAGATTTGAAGGAGTTAGCCCCTTTCGAATACACCCCCTTGCTCTTGATAAAGCGTTATTCTTCTTTAAATCGGTTTTAATTACAAAAACGCTTAGAAGGACACCCTATTTCAGCAAAAACGAATGTTTCTAGTTTTCTAGACAATAAATATTCCTTTTCCCCGCACAAATCATCCCTCTAAACTTACTCGAAGAGTGTACCAGACAGTGAGCCGGCGTTGTTCTTGTCAAACCAGGGGATGTCTTGCCGGAGGATGGCCTCGACGAATCGTCTCCTGAGCCGGTTGCTCATCTGCTCGCAGACTATCAGGAAACAGGTGACCTGGAGACTGGCCGCCGTGAAAATGCCGACGGCCATCCCCGCATATCCCCAGACAACATTCATCACATCGTGCTTGAATTTATCGTCGGTAAAACCAGGGACAGTTACTGGAACGGGCAGCCATAGATAGCTAGAAACATAATTACTCACTGTTGTTTATAGTAGCTTCTTTGTCTATGAAATCTTGGGAGACTTTTCCTTGGAGGATGGAGAGCAGGGGCAGACCGGCTCCGGTGCCACAGGAGACGACGATGCCGAGCACGAGGAGACAGAGTTCGCCCCGGGTGGCATATCGAAACTGGAAACAGCTGGTCGGAAATGGACTCGGCTTTGGGAATTATCAGCCATTAATCAAGCAGTTCCTCTGGTTGCCGGCAGACACACCGGGGGAAAATGATAAGAATCGGGCTGTTTCAGTATTTCTACTTCTACAAAGGGATCTAATTTGAGCCTACTCTTCAATGGAGTCTCTCAACTTGTTAAAATTGAGAGAAACCCTCTCAGGATCGCGAGAACCATCTCATCGGGTAAAGAATATTTGGCTGGGGCAGTGGCTCGCAATATTCAACCCAGACGAGAGGAGGAAGGGCTTACCAATGTCTTCAGCGGGACCTTCTTCGGCGGTTCAGCGTCCGGCTTTTTTGTCACGTCTTCAGAGGAATCACTGGAAGGTGGGCTTACCTGCCCAGACGGAAGTCAGACTTACCTGTGTCCGTTGGCTGCTCCATTCGACGAGGCGCCCATATTCGAGCAGAAGAGAGACTAGCTGTAAGATAAGGGCCACGGCTCACTCGTCCCAAATCACATTCCCTCCTCCATTTTCTCGTCACCTTTTTGCACTTCTCACCGGGGCACATGGAGTTTGTCTTCGCCCAACGATTTCCGAATTCCGTCCAAGAAGAGAAGAAGAGGACAGAGCTTCTATCCTTTGTCTACAACTTCCCGTCAATTCCCTCCTCTCCAGTAAAACGTCTTTCAGTCGAGCATCTTTCCTGTGTTCCCTATTCTTCTCTCCCTTACCGTTGAAATCAACCAGATGCGCATTCATTTTTCGAAGACAGACAAATAAACTATATAGAATAGCCCGAGCATAAGAGCCTTTCAGAATACGTATATTGTCGCCAGGAAGAGTTCTCCGAGCATGGCGTCGAGTGGAGTAATCTCTCTCCCTCGTGTTTATTCCCATCTCACAAAATTTGCTAGTAAACAGGTCATAACTTAACTTGTCATTGTTAAGAAAAACACAAAAAATTAGTGGAGATCATTTTATCAGAAAAGTTGTAGTTGATAAGCTGGAGGGGACACAAAGCACAGTGCTGCAGATCACAGACTTTTGTCACTTTCTGGGGTTCACCCGGTTTGTGAAGTTTGTTCACCAAGTGTTCGAATCTAGTCATTTCTGTGCTGCTCCTAATATTTTTCAATATTACACAATTTGTTGTAAGGAGTTTTCGGTTATCAGTGGTGTCACTGCTCCGCGGCGTCTAAACAAAGGAACAGTGATTGCGGGAGGGGAGCGCCCCCCGAGGAAGAGCAATTAATAACCCCGACGAAGCTGTCGACACTCTCTCCCAGAGGGTCTCCCCGTGGAAACACTTCCCAATAGCATCTTCTTTATTATAGTCTCGTTGTAAATGATCATCGTATCCGCCGTGGCTCGTCGTAGACTCTCGTCTGGCTGGAGGAAGAGACGCTGTACCCTGAGCCTGAATATCTTGTTTCTCTTTTAGGGGGGACTAACTGTTCGTGACTTCCGAAATGCTCGAGGCACACGATTCGTCGTCCAGCTGGGCGAAACAGAGATTGTGTAGGCCACGAGCCAGGGCGAGGAGGCCGGCCGACCCAAGAAGGACACCTGCGATTGCGACGGCTGTTGCCTGCCAGCGGAGGACACAAAAACGCTCCTCCGAGGATAAAAACTCTGAATATTTTAATGCGTACCCCTCCGAGCGACGTTTTGACAGCTCCCTTGCATAGGGGATAGGCTTCTCACTCACCAGGACGCGGCCTCTTTTCGGTGGCCGCCTTCTTCTCCCTCTCCACCACTGTCAGTGTGCCCGTCACCGTTTTCCTCTGTCCCCGGAAACTGAAGTCCGGTTTGACTCTTGGACTCCTCTTCTTCCTTCCAAAACTCTTCAAGTTCCCATCACAGACAACCTAGAACGAGTCATTCGGCCCTTTTATGGCTCTTGCCGGTGACCTTGTCACACGGCCTCTCTTTCCTGTACGTGTTCCTCTATCTTCCCTTTATTCCAGATGACTAGGTACACCCCTCGTGGCCTCTACTACCAGGGTGCCGTTCAAGAAGGCCTTTCCATTGTCGTCGACGACGAGGGGAAGATCACTTCCATCGAGCCATCCCGACCTGTCGACAAAGTCGAAGATGTCATCCTGCTGCCCGGCTTTGTCAACGCTCACTCTCATGCCTTCCACCGTCATCTCCGGGGCAGAAGCGAGATCGGCGGCAAGTCGGCCGAGACGTTTTGGGCGTGGAGGGACAATATGTACGGTCTGGTGGACGGGGTCACAGAAGAGACACTCTTCCAGGTGGGACTATTCTCTATCTCTGATATCGCATCTGTTTCAGTACTGTGCCACCACGTTCAAGGAGATGCTCTCAGCGGGGATTACGACCGTTGGCGAATACCATTACGTGCACCATGGAACGGGCAGATTCGACCTGGATGCAACGGTCATCAAGGCAGCGAAGTACGTGGGCATCAGGATAGTACTAATCCAGGTGGGGGGAAGAGCCTATCGAAAAGTGGCAATAGACTCTCTACGAGAGAGCTGGCTTCACCGACGGGGAACTGCACCCAGTCCAGAAAAGTTTCACGGCCTCTTACGAGGAGTTCATCGAAAACTTGGAGAAGCTTCTAGAGGAGGAAGGGCCGACAGTGACCGTGGCCGTGGCCGGTAAGCATTCCAACTGGTTACTCTATACCAGTTTATAGCCCACTCTGCCCGCGCTGTCTCCCTCCAAAATATCCAAAGACTGCACGAGTATTCCAAGAAGAAAGAGCTGGCCTTCCATATGCACCTGGAGGAGCAGCCGAAGGAGATCGTCGACTGCCGGGCCTTCCACCAAAAATTGCCCTCCGATCTCCTCTTGGAGAATCTTGCATTAGACGACAACTTCACCGCGGTTCACGCCACTTACACCTCCCCCGAAAATATGAAGAAGCTGGCTAAAATGGTTAGCAGGCGTTGAAAATGGAGAAGAAGTTGTTCTAGGGAGTGAATATATGTGTCTGTCCCCTGACGGAAGGATATCTGGGAGACGGCATTCCCGAGGTCAGCGAGTCGACGCATCTCTCGTTTGGGACAGATTGCAACAACAGAGTAGCCTTTTTGGAAGAGATGAGATGGGCCTGCTATACACAACAGGTATGCCCTTACTCTGCTTCAACTAGACGGACCAGATGAAACACAACTCTCGAAGTGTCGCGGGGCTGACGGCTCAGAAGCTGTTTCAGGCGGCCACTACCGGAGGGGCCAGGTCTTTGAAACTATCTGACAGAGTTGGCAGTTTTGAGGTAACCTGCTCCGTCTACTAAGAAGTGTATCCTCTCTAGACTGGGAAGCAGTTCGACGCGGTATTCATCGACGCCTCCTCGGACCTGCTCAATGGCCTCCCAGCCGACCAGATGCTTGACGCCATCGTCTTTGGAACGGGGAATAGGGAGATCAAGAAGGTTTACGTCGACGGAAAGATAAGACTTGACCAGGAATAAATGGGAAGGCGACTCACTGGAGGACACTCATCCACACAGACGTCGATGGCGCATTTGATCCTCACTCTCCTCGAGCCGTCGAAGCGAAACGTCTTCAGACGAGTACTGAACCCGCCGGGGATCTGCTCGATCGGGTCGTGTATTAGTTTCCCCTGGACACGTTCTTCGGGACAGCTGAAAAGGGAAGTTATAAGGGGAGGAGAGGACGGGACCCGCGATAGATCAGCTTCAACGGTTCCGGCTCAGGAGGCGCGCCACCCACCCTCTCGGCTACACATTCGTTGACAAAGAAACCCAGTCCGGAAGATGGGTCGACCACTAAATTTGAGGTAGAATAAGGGATGAGAGCAACACACCCGTCCACCGCAGTTCCACCTTCTCTCCCAGTGGGACAACGGTCACCGGGGCTCCTCCGCGCAGAATTGCCATCTTTATTTTGTTGGACTTTAGCTCCACATCTCGGCCTCTGGAATGGCTGAGTTTTCAAAGGGACCCATTTCCTTACGGGGTGAAATCTCTTTCTACGAGTTTGGTGTAGTCGCAGGTCACGTTGAAGACACGATCCGTCGAGGTGACCAGGGAGGGCGAGGACATCTCATTCCTTTGGACGACGATCATGAATGACCAGTGGGAGGGACTCTGTCGCATAACATTATGTAGGGCCTTCTGAAACCAACCAGCTCCACTCCGGGACATCGCGGGGAGGCCTCGTCACTCCTGGGAAAGGGAATGTGGAGGTCGGCCTCTTTGCTGTCTGTGAACAGTGCTCGGCACGTGGCGAAGTGGTCTTTCACGTAGATGGAGCCCGAGGTGTTCTGCGAGAAGGAGATTCCCACCGTGACCCCGGACATTCTGCACTCGCTCGTCATATCTGAACAGCCACTCTGCTCGCCGTGTCTCCCAGCTAACTTACGAGCCTTGACGTGATTCCCGTTGCTAGCCACACTGTTAGTCTCCTCGAAGTCCTCCTCGTCGTCGATCACCGTCTCTTCCGCCTCTGCCCGAGTCTCTCCGAAGGTGGCCGCCTTCACCTCCGTCGGCGGGTCGAAGTCGTCATCCAAATTTGGCTCAACAAGCAAAGATGGATAGTCTGAAGTTGCCAGTGGAGTGGATACCGTAATCCGTGGTGCCGCGAGGGCCTGCTGTTTTTTCTCTTCCAAGGCGGCTGTGTCACATATCTGGAGACGGTTCTGAATTGCTAGTGAGACAACGATACCTTGTCAAAATAGTCGAAGCCATCCGCATGGAGAAAGAGTTCCGGGTGGCTGAACTGGGACTTGTCAGAAAGGCCACACTCGTCCTGAAAAAAAGGTGGTTGGGAGAAACAGAGGGAGAGCAGACCAGGAGATTGTCATAAGTGACCGAGGCACAGGAGGCGCCGTCGTCGATACACAGCGACAGACAGGAGTGGACACTGGGGGCAGAGAATACCTGGAAAGCAATCAATTCTGTCTACTGTCACCACAAACCTTGTAGGGCTCGGCACCTATCTTCCGGTTGATAACATGCTCAAAAGAGGCATCGACACATCTGACCGTAGCTGGAAGAGAACATTGTCCCGTAAGACATCAATGGCCTACTATTGAGACAGTACTTCTGGAAGTATTCCCCGGCCGAGATGGGACTCAGTTGAGCAGATTGCGTCGAACTGGAACGTGTCACAACTCCCGCCTCTGCCGATAGATGACATTCCCCTTTGGAGCCACTGAAGACAAAAGCCCGGCAAGGGAATCGCTCCTCTCCCACGTTGTTTGCCTAAAAGTTTGGTAACTGTAGAAGCTAATTTGAGAGTACGGTACAGAGGGCGCGGCATTCCTCGATACTGTTGCTCTCGACTATGACGTCTTTCCGAGGGGCTATTCGGAAGTCTTCTGACCGGATCCAATGAAGAACACCTCCGCCGCAATCGACTAAAGTTGATGTTTAACTTATACATAGGAAAAACAAACCATCTTGGCAGACATTCTCGAAATAATCGACGAGGACATCGCTGACGCCTTCCCTAAATCCGGGGGATAGGTAAACTGGCATCTCTCTCACTTGAATAGTTTTGGCGATCCCTCCTTGGTGACTCTGTTGACGATACACTCGCCCGTCTCGTAGAAATACATCACAGAATTACAAGGGACGGGGAGGACGGGCGACAGACACAGTGAGAGACACTCGGACAAGCCGCCGACCACTTCTACGTGGAGGGCATGGCCCGCCAACATCGACTGGGGATGACGCTCGAAGGCATACGGAGTGGGACAGAGACGGTCTTCTGAACAGATAATGATATCTAGAGACAAATACTATATATACATACCAGTGACGCAGATTTGCTGGAAAAAGGCAAGCGGAGGATCAGCTTTGGCCAGCACTGATGGCCCCAGTGGCTGGCCGTCTTCTGCGTGCATAGCACACTCCTGAGCCTGTGCGTCGTACTCGAAACTCGAGCACGGATGACCCTAAACGCGGGCTGCCTCTCCTTGTATGACATGTGCTTACATTTGCCTCGGTGGAACAGGAATCGGCACAGACATTGAGAGTGACCTGGCTCAGCGAGTGGGTGGCGAACTCCATCAGGCGCAGTCCTTCTGATCGCAGATACGTCGTCTCGTTGCCCTTCCCACATCCTCGTCCAGCTGAGCCAGATTCCGATCAATACTGTAATTATTATACCTGAGACAGTCGCGAGAAAGTGGATGAGGGCGAGCAGCACGAACATTGACTGTCGCCTGTAATTGCCCTGCGGCCGAATTCCCCCCGTCCGGACTGACCAGAGAAACCGTTGCGCAACCGGAGGAGTCGGGTAATTAGGGGACGGCGAGACTTACTTTCGCCAGGAAAAGTCACCCGAAACCCACAAGGGAAAGTTTTTTTACCTACTGGAGCCATTTCACCCCGTAACCGGTAAAGGTTTTTGCCATCCTCGAAAAATGGTCAGAGACCATCTTTACAAGTTAGGGGGTGACGTAGAATTTCGCTGAACTGGCACCTCCTCGAGTCGGCGGAGATCTCGACCAAACGAGGTGCGACCAGTTTATCTCGTCCTCCTATAAAAGGACGGCTCCCTCTGCCCGGAATTAGTCAACATGTGGCCCCTCCTTTTGCTCGTCTCCCTGGCCGCTGCCCAAAACTTTCAGCCGCAGTTTACCTCCTCAGGGACAGAAGGCGGCCGCTGGTTTCACGGAGGAATGGTGAGTGGGAGGAGGAGGACGAGGGGCGGAATCGGCCGTTTCAGGGCAGAGGGTTCGGCCGCTGGCCGTGTCACTACCCCCGGATGGTAGACCGTCTGCCGCTCGATGCCCAGGCCAAAATCCGATCCATTTGGAGCAACTGGAAGGAAGGACAGGACTGTGCCCAGGAGAGGATGCTCACCCGCCAACTGGTACCCCTTCCTCCTCTCCCTCATCCGGTTTCAGTTCTTCACTCTGCCCCAAGAACAGCGGATGCAAATATTCCAAGCAATGCGGCAAAATTTCCTCCAGCGTCATCCTGAATTTGCCAACCTCCAAGCCAAGGGTGGCTGGCCCTCATTCTGGGGACGCCGACACCAGTGGAATGGAAACATGAACAATGGCCCCACCCAGACTAGATAATCTTCTTTTATGTCAAGTAACTTTGCCTCTTTCCAATTGCCGTCTCCCTCAATAAACTATTTCTAACCCAACTGTGGTGGTGGTGGACAGCGCGGAGATTGAAAACGACAAACCTCTGTCAGCAGCTTCACTTCCAAACAGACACCCATCCTGGTCGTTTCCGTCTTTCTCGCCTTCTCAACTAGAGCCATGTCTTTGGCGTATGATCTTGTTGTTTTCCACCCAATTCTTTGCCCACGATGGTAACTGTCGCTGAAACAAAGAGGAATAATTAGAGCAGTTTCAAGCCGACTTACTGTTTCTTGCCTGCTACCGAGTCATCGTTCCCGTCCGCTTCATATCCCTTCTCCAGATCCAACCAGTCGTCGAGGGCCAAGTTCTGAAAATAAAGAGACAGCAGCGATATCACCCAGAAAAGCGACAAAAGCGTTGTTGTTTTAAAAAAAATTTAGATCAAAAAGTCCTCTGGGGGAGTGAGCCCTTCCAGTCTTCATTGATATCGGGGATTCATCTGCGCTATTCCAAACACCGCTGTGGACGCAGAGAATGCCCACGATGAAAGAAACCCGGGCCAGAACCCCTGTGCTCTAGAGATGATTCTATAGGGAGCACAGGGTCTCCGAGGAGGCGGATTCCCCTCTTCGAGTTCCGTTGGCCGTCTCACTTCTCCCCAATTCAGATCAAAAGGTACTCTCGGCACGGCGAGGGTTTAGTTTTAATGAAATCTTTTAAAAAGTTAAAAACATAGCTTAATTCTCAAAGGAGACGGCCATGTGTTGCTGGAGAAAAAGGAAGACTGACCTGGCAGAGAAGCCATTCCGTCTCGACCACCGGCCGACAGGTCCGGGCGTCACTATCGGACAAACTTCTTCGAATTTTGTTTTTCGCTTGTCAAAGGGTAACACTGGTTTTAAAATGGAACAGAGGGTTATACGTAGACCGTTCTAAACGTTTCCGATGCCAGTTTTAGGATTTCGAAGGCGAGAGAACCCTTCTCGTCCAGGAAGTTGTGATCGTGGTTTCTAGGTGGCTTCCATAGGAAGAGAGCCCCAGCAAACGATATGATGCCGATCATATTCGTGGCTCTATGAAGAGCCTGCCGTGTCATCTTCAGATATTTCGACATCTTCGATGAAAGGGGCTTCAGAACTAGGGCAGTAGGTCGCCTGAGCGGAAGATGTCCCTAGGCAAACGAACCTATCCCTTCCCAGCAAAATATTTATGTCTCCCCGTTATTTTGGGGGTATCTCTGTTTGCATAACATGGATCAATAGTTTCCTTATCGCCGTCACCTTTGTCTGCTCGGGAATCCTTTCCATGCCCCCCCCCCCCCCCCCCCCCCCCCCCGCACTAGCTTCTTCTCTGCAGCGCGTACTCTCCCTATTGCCGACAGCTCGTTCTCCCCATGCTCAACAGAAACTACTTCCGACCTAATTCGGTCCTGTTTACTTCCGCTCCATTCACATGACCTGATAAGAAGAATCTCCTCTATAAAGCATTGCTTCCCCACCGTACAGTATTTCTCCGCCGTTACTCATCCCTTCCCGGGGAATTTCACAACCTCCTCCATTTTAGGACAAAGCTGCGTCATCCTAACTATAAGCGGCGAAAAAGAGGCCAAAACTAGTAAATGTTGGTAGCCGTGATTGTCTTTTCAACGGTGATATTTGGGTCGACGCTAGCCGAGGAGAAGCCGATCCGGCTGACGCAGTACTCGTCCGACAAGTGTACGGGAGATGTCATCTGTGAGTCTGTCCCCTTCCCAGTACAATCCCATTCCAGGTCCCTCTAATTTTTTATATTATTTCGCCTGTTGTGCCGACGAGTGTTGTCTGAGGCTACAGCCAGTCCCAGCCGTCATTTTGGGTCTCTTCGCGGCTCTGGTTGGAGTGGGAATAGTCTACGCCGTTTGTTGTTTTATATGCTGTCCCAAGCCCTGAGTCTGTCTTTCCTTGATCTCCTCTTATCCAGCACAAATTGTCTTCTCTGTACTGTGATTAGGTGTGATAAAGCTTTATTCACCGGGGCAAGGCACAGAAAAACGTCTCAATATGGGCACCGAACTGATAGCAGACATGGATATGCGCGGGGATATGACAATGGGACAACTACCTCTCGTCCTCCTTCGAGACACACTTCTCCACGGTTGGCCGTAGCCAGACATATGTCCAGATGAGGAAGAGGGTCACCAGGGACACGGGCACGGCCACGATCCCGGCAGACACCAGACCCGTCTGCAGGGTGAGCACAGTAGCGGCGATGGCTCCACTGGCCGCTCCTCCCAGTCCAATTCCCTATGCTCTCTCTTCAGGTGTCTATTTATATACGTACTAGGAGGACAGAGTCTCCACAGGCGGTCATCGCGGAGACACAGCCAGTCACTCTTTTCGCCTCATTCATTCGCTTGTACCTTTCCAGCTCAGCCTGTATTTAGTGTAATCTCATCGTCTGCCCGACCTACATTGATGTCTTCTTGGAGTTTCTCGAGCAATTTCAGTCTGATCGAGGGGTCGCCTATCTTCGGACTCTTGTCAAACGTCAAGATGGCCGTGATCCCATGCTGGATGTGGTGTTCCAGAAGTCTCTTCTCTGGGATCATCCGGGCAGACGTCGTCGACTGTAACTGTTCCTTCTTGGCCATCCCATACTAACCCACCCGATCCATTCCTCTACAGTATGCCACCTTTGCCTCGTGTGCTGCCTCCAGGCAGAGCAGTTTGGCATTGGCATTAAGGAGTCCCTGCGGCTCGGGCAGGTAGTTGCCGTCGAAACATTTGACGTACTCCTTGAAGTATTGGATGAGCTTCTTGCATGAGACCTGCTTCCCGTTGATTGTCTTCGGCTTGAGGGCGTGCGGGTGCAGCAGACTGCCGACCATCTTCTTGGCTTCTTGGAGGAACAGCGACCGAATGTCTCGGATGTGGCCACGGAAGGACTGTCTCTCAGCCACCTGTAAGTAATTAGCTGTTTCGAAGAGAAGAGACCCTACCCGGTGGCCAGGATAAGGTAGAAGGAAGCATGTTGTCGTCTCAAAGCAGTCGTTGAGCTGTTCCCTCACTGACCGGAGTTCCTCTGGCTGGTCCTCGGACGTCTGAATATTCTTTGTTGGCGGACAACGTCCCATCGACCTCAAGGACGCTCTGCAGGAAGAGATCGCCACCCTCTTGCCCGTACGCGTACTCATCTGCATTTTTGAAATCACGGACGCAAAAGACGAGGGTCTGGAAGGGCTTTCCGAACTGATGTGCCTCTCGAAGTGCCAAACGGCCGTATTCGACGAAGAGGGACAGGTGCTGGAGGGCGTCCTCCTGGATGTTGTCGACCACGTTGTATATCTGGTATGTGTATCGGAGAGACGGAGGAGGATACCTACCTGTACACAGCTGGCTATGGTCGAGAGGGCGAAGACTGTCATACAACTGTTATATGTCGAATTGTTGTCGAAAGTGCCCTGGGTGTCCATCTGGAATGAGAAAACTGCCTCGGAAAAGGTCCCTCTCACCAGCAAAACAGCATACACCTCACCGGAGGCTGCCTCGATCATGATGGGCTCCCCCCAGACCCATATCCCGACGGTGTCCCTCTTGGCTCCCGACCGCCAGTGGAATCCGTGAACTTGGTAGCTGTCGTCCGCCAGCCACTCCACGGGGCCGCTCCCGTTCTGCTGGGTCTTCTGGAGGGCGTAGAGATATTCCAGGAAGAAATTGAGCAGGAAGCTCTTGCCCTTTCGAAATGCTCCGGCCACCGAGATGATACATACCTGGAGAAAGAGATTGTTGCTCGTCTATACTAAGTGCGCCCCCCGTCAGCTGTGACGCCGACCGACGGATGCCTGGATCGGCAACGAGAAAACTGAAATCCTCAGCGGGCACCTGCAGACAAAGGAACCACCCTGAAGACGAGGTTTTCATCGGGTCTCACCCAGGAAATATGGAAAAAGATTGAGGAGGGGGAGGGGGTGGGGGGAAATGAGGAAAGGAAGAGGAAGACACAGGCCCTTCTGTGGCGAAATGAGAGGCTCTTTGGGTCTTCACGACAAGGGCCCAACGAGGAGCCCCTTATCGGAGAGCGAATGTCACAAGGAAAACACCTTTCTTCACCACTCATTTAAGTCTCGATTCATTCATTTTGGTGATAAAAGACAGCCCATAAGAGAACGTTCAAGGGGGATGTTTCCTACCCTAACAAAGTGGGGCACATTCAATCATTTAACTCGCCCATTTCTCCCTGAAAAACCTAAACTACCGTCGTGTCCAAGTGTTCCAGGGAGTGCTTTTCCCTGCTTCATTCCTATCGGATCGCGCGTTTTACAGTTTCGGTCCCGTCGGATCGGCTACGGATCGAGCCCCGCCCTCCAGTCCGCTGTCGGCTATAAAATGGGCCTCTGTGGTCGTCCCCTCGGTCAGCCACGATGGACATCGACTCTAAAATCAAGGCGTACCGCTTCGTCGGCTACGCGGCCGTCTGCTTCTCGGCCGTAGCCGTCCTCTCGGTCTGTGTCACCCTGCCCATGGTCTACAACTACGTCCACCATGTCCGTAGCCAGATGCACGGCGAGTTGAACCAGTGCCGAGTAAGTCTCCCCTTGTCCATTTAAATGGCTAACCCCTCCTTTCCAGACCACCGCCAAGGATGTCTGGACCAGTGTCTATTCCATCAAGGAGTTGCCGGTCGCCGCCAACAGAACCGCCCGTAGCGCGTACAACGACCAGTGCAGCGGATGCTGTCTCCCCGGACCCCAGGGACCTCAGGGAACACCTGGAAAGCCAGGAAAGCCTGGTCGCCCCGGAGCTCCCGGACAGCCCGGAAATCCCGGCCGACCGCCACAGGCACCATGCGAGCCAGTCACTCCCCCTCCTTGCCCATCCTGCCCACAGGGGCCTCCCGGACCACCCGGGCCACCCGGTAAATATTATTTCGATGAGACTTTTTTTCCCCAAGAGTTCTTTTTTTTTACATCCATTTTATAGGACCTCCTGGCGATAACGGGGAGGCTGGCCCACTCGGACCTAAAGGACCCGACGCAACTCCAGGTAATTAACCAACACTCAAGCTTACTTTTACACTGTTTCGAAATTTATTCTATCTTAAACTAACCCCTTTTTTTCAGGAGAGCCAGGACCCAAGGGACCCCCGGGACCACCAGGACCGGCCGGAAAGCCCGGAGCCCCTGGAGAGCCTGGAGCCAATGCCAAGTGAGGCCCGCCCTTCTGCTCGTTCTTATCTCCAATTTCTAGATCCGAACCAGTTGTGCCCGGACCTCCTGGCCCCCCTGGAGCACCTGGACCTCAAGGACCTCCCGGCCCACCCGGCTCAAATGGGCAAGATGGAAATCCAGGACAGCCTGGAGCAAAGGGTGCCTCGGGAGAGGACGGAGTGAGTCACGGCCGGCCGTCCCGCTCATAATGATCATTTAGACACCCGGAAAAGACGGAGAGCCAGGCCAGCCAGGACACGCCGGAACGCCCGGAGCTGGAGGCGAGAAGGGTATCTGCCCCCGCTACTGTGCCCTCGACGGAGGAGTCTTCTTCGAGGACGGAACCCGCCGTCGCTAGACGCCGTCCCAATAAATTATTACTCAAAAATACTCTTAAAAGTATAAGAAAGGACTCACTTTTTTATTGGCTATGGCCGAATGCCCCAAGACACTGTTCAATCCGCTCTCATTCAGACGAAATCTGCCCGGGAAGGCGGGCGAGGGGGCGACTATCTGGGAAGGAGAGATGGAAGGGGGCAGACTATGGTGACCAACCTGTACAGCTCGTATCTTGTGTCGGTGTTCCCATTGCTCTTTTCCCGTGAAGTCTGGTACAAAGGGGGCGCTGAGGTCGAAGTCAAAGTCGAAGGACATCTGCCTTCGGGGGCTCCTGCAACGACAAAATCCGTCTTTTGGAGAGCTGATGGCAAACAAAACGGAATCGAGAGCCGCGCGAATTAGCATACGTCATCCGGGGCTAGATTATGTGGCTTTAAATGAAATACTTGGATGGGGAGGTGAGAGTAAGTTGTTTGGAAGGGCAGATTGATTGAGATTAGGCGCCGATGGCTTCCTGCGGAATTCCCACACCGGGGATGCACCTTCCCGTCAATCAGTACGTTATTACAAGTGGCAACACATTAGGGGGCAGACGCGCCGGGGGCCACTTCCGCCAGAAGAGGGGAGGATACAAAAGGGGACCCTCTTTTACCTTGCTCGACGACGGAGGGGAAAGGGTCGGAAGGGCATGGGCTGAGGCTACTGGCCACAAACACATTAGCTGTCCTCGAATGGGTCCAGGTCTCTCCCTGGATCCGAACATGTCCGACGGATAGAGATCAGGCCAATCCATTAGGGGCACCCAACTTTTAGGGAGGTGATTAAATTAACGGCAGAGTGAAATTTACTCGACGAATAAAAATAGAAGCCGGGAGGAGTGGAACGGGCTCGAAGGAGCTACAGATCCGATCGATCGCGATGTTTGAGTAGAGATTTTGGAAATCGGGCAATGTACACAGAGGAGGACGCGCATCCGTCGTCTGAATTATTCGAGCCATGCCCAAACATGTGGCTGTCAGCTGGAACATTCAAACTGAATTCAGCTCCTCGTTACACACCATTTCCCCTCAATGTAGCCCGTCTTTTGTCCGATCACAAATATTTTACGGGTCCCAAACCTCGTTGCGGCAGAGGGGCAAAGCCACTTATCAGAGACGAGGACGGTTCCCTCGGTTGTACGGCTTCTCCGTGGCATTTCCCTCAGATTTGCCTCGAAGATTCGATCAGGCCCCCCGCTTACAAAGCGGCTCAGGGATGATCTCAAGAAACAATGAAAATAATCAGGGTGAGCAGGTGAAAAGGGCGAGGGAAGAGGAATGGCAGACCTCACCGGCTGGAGCAGAAGATTTCGAACATTTGCATGTTTCTGGGAGAATCTGTGAGGCGGAAATGTCGTTTCCGGCCCTGGCGGCGCGGATGGCCATGTACTCGACGGACGACCGGGATCGAGGTGAAGACTCGTCTCCCCTGGACCGGGGCCTTTCTCGGTAATTATAACTGCATCATTTATTGGAATGGCTAAACTCTTTATTCTCCATATCTCCTGTCCATCTGGCAGCTAGAAGTTGAGCAGACAGGGGCTCCTCCATGTATCTTTATAAAAAGGAATAGATGATATGGATGGGTCTGTATCTGTCCCTGCTCACTGTATACTCGTCGATGGCTTGTCCGCCTACGTTTCCCTTCAGGCGTAACCAGATTCGTCCCTCGTTTCCCGCGACGCTACTCGCCCTTTTGTGATTCAATCCGATCCCCGTCGTCCTCCACCTGATTCCCCTATAGCCTTCTCCCTGTAGCCTGACCCGTCTCGAGCAGAGAAAAGTCCTTCCCGATCAGCCGGATCATCGTGAGGCGGTCGTCGTGACAACCGCCGGCCAGTCGCCTAAGCGGACCATATCGGATGCAATCGCTCTGCGAGTAATGGAATTTTTGAGCTCCGAGAAATTAGTTATGGCCATTTGGAACAATCAGCCGTGGCCGATGATAGACGCACGCGGAAATGGCGTTGCCCCAATCAGTAGCCACGAGGGCCGTTCCCATTATATCCCCCTCGACTCCCTACAGAAGTCTCAGAGGTCATCCTGCGGGGGCCCTACAATTTCCCGTTCCCATTACCTTCTGTTTCCGGGGAATCGGATGTCCTCGTCAGCTGACCCCCTTGTCCTTCTCAATGAAATTCTCCTAATTGGATTCAATCCATCTGTCCCTTTCACCTCTTTCGTGCCGAATACAACTAGCCTCCCCTGCCCCCGAGGTCGATGGAGATACAACAACAGATCTAGGCATAGACACACACTGGCTGGCATTTTTGGGACGTGACTAGACCGAGCATAGACCGGTGAATGTGCTCTTTTTGGAGGGAAATGACCTTTGATAGTGGGAAACTGAAGAAAGGGGAAAATGGCAGAGTTCAGTATTACAACCCAGGTTGTCCTCCTCCGAGGATGAGAGGTGTCTCCTGCCATCCTCCGGCCATCCTCCCGAAGAACTTTTCGAGTTCTCTCGACCCATCCATCCGAGCAAAAAAAGTTTCTCCCCCAGCCACCATCCAAGTCTCAAAGCGACAGCCATAAATTCAGAGCGAGAAGAGATTATTCTTGGCCCGTGAGCGGGGGCCCAGTGAAGCGTTCCATTGGCTGTGAAGTCCTTTTCTGGCCCTAATGGCCCTTGGCCCCCCTCCTCCTCCCTTGATTCTCGTTTATTTGTCTCTCCTAAAATGTCCAAATAATGTCGGAATCAGAAGCCCCCGAGCGTCGTGGTAACTCTAGCCTCCTCGTCAAAAGGGGCGGCGCGTCAACCGGTCCAGTGCCGCGATGTCCGAACCGAGGCCGCCGTTGCCTTTTCTCTTTCTACTTCTTTTAAAAACAGCTGCCCTCGGGCTCGTCTGTCCGGGACCGTCTGCCACAGGTTCGTTTCCCCTTTCCTTGCCTAATTTGTCATATTTCTACCAGTCTCCCTCATTAATTAGCCCAAGTAGGGTCCAGCCAGATCACCCCTCCTGGCTATCCCCTGGTTAGAGGGGGTCTTTAATGCGTAGTGTCTACTTCCCCCCATAGAGACCAGGGTGCCCCCCGGCTGATAGGAGGTGTTCGAGTGGGGGGATAATTGCCCCGTCGAAAGTGACAGCCGACCGGCTCAGTTCCTAATCCCTCTCTATTGATTCCAACTTGTTATTTGGTTGCCCCAGGACCATTTGTCGCTATTAATGACTCCTCCCTACACGAACACCTGTCAACTATTTTTCGGGGGCACGGGGTTGACCCCTGGCGATCAATGGAAGTGACGCGAATAATCGAATCAGCTGTAAATATTCGGGGAAAGGCGCCCGCAAACACCAGCTGCCATGGAGGTCTGCCTTCTTTCCGTGACATCCGACCGATCATCGCACAAACCGCAGGGCAGCCTTGTTCAAATAGAGCCGAGTGACATAAAGCTGACATTTGCAGGGCTCAAGTCGAACAAGACATGTCCGGACTTCAAGGCGCCCGAGGACAGCGTCTACTGTTGCGTCTCGAAGCTGCCCTCGACCGGCCACACCACCCACCACAAGGAGCGACTCCACACCTATTTCTGTTGTACGGAGGCGGACTTCGAGAAGGAGCAGCAGGAGATCGCCGACGCCGAGTTCAAGAACTTCATCAAAGAGTGAGTCTGTCCCGATAATGGGCCCCGTTTGTCCCCGGTGTGATAATGGCCCCCGGACAGTTGTCTTTTCTGCAGGCCGCACTCTCCAAATTGCATCATGAGTCGGCCAACTTCGGTCACCCAATCAGCCTAATAGCCGGAATCGCATTGCGTCTCTCTGAGCCACAAAACTTGGCCTCTTCTGTTCGAGAAAGTGAGACGAGCGGGTGGCACACAAGGGCGAGGCCGTCCTTATGGGCCCGAAAAAGCGGAAATGGGAACCATCCGGGACGAGGTCGGCGGAAAAGTGCCATGAAGACTCTCTCTCCGCAATCAATGCTGTTTGCTCCGAGACCCTTCTCGTGTCAAAATGGCACTTGGCAGCCGAGCGGAGTGGAGTCAGTCAGTCCGGGACCGGCCCTCCACAGGGACTCGGCCTGATCCCCTGCGACGTGCCCAGTCCCCCCGGAATCCCCTGGTCCCGTCAAAGTGTCACAACTGCTCGGGTGTCAAAAGGAGTCCCTCGGTTGTTTTATCCCCCCGGCCGGCATCGATAGCAATCTGGTTCGCACTTGTTTGGCCATTGTCGAAGGCCAAATTCAATCGTCGCCGAGGGCCGAAGGCGGCGTGGCCTCCCCCGGGGATTCTTCTGCTCGAGACCCGCCGTCGGCCCTCTTTAATTAGAGGCATTCGTAAATGGGTCTCGTTAAAAGCTGCCGACTGCAGATGTGTCCCACGCGCACTTTTGGACCGTCCTCCCGGGGCGAGAGGAGGACTTTCTGCTTGGCTGACCCCCGAGGAAAAAGGTCGCAGTCCGGCGGGAGCCGGTTAATAAATTATGAGATAAGCCGGCCTCGGAATGATATTAGGGCAGCCGGGAACTCCTTCCCTGTTGACGAAGCCACTTCCCAGATTAACTATAGTCATTGTTTTTGTGGTGGCTGTTTTCATAGGATCAACGGGGCCAGCCAATTAAAGTTAATTTAATCAATTTCGGGAGATAAGACCGCCATTAGCATAGCCCCTGCCCCCGTACACTAATCCCCTCGTAGCATATTATTTTGATGTGTCGCCCGAGGCCTTTGTCAATCACCGACTCCGATTTCGAGACAACTTTCGTCGCGGGACCAGGCAACCGGAAACGACTAATGGCCGCCTCATTAGGGAGCGTCTTGGTCCTGGAGGTGACAGACCTTTACTGCCGGGGTCCTCGACTTTTATCACCCGGGTGTAAACTGGCAGAGACGAGTCGTTTTCAGCTACCTGGTGCTGCTCGTCCTAGGGGTGTTGGCCGGCTCGTGTCTGGCCGTTCTGCTCGTCTCCTTCATCTGCCGACGGGTCAAGCGGTGTCCCCTCTACGCCCACCCGAGTCTGACCCCCATCCAGACGGCCTCCTCCATGTACCGGCCGGTGGATACCATCCCGCCCAAGATGTATGAAGGTGAGTGTCCTCGCACTTGTTAGCTAGTCATAGCCGCTCCCTCTCGAAACTATGACCACCCATTACAAGGGGAAATTGACTCGGAAACGGCGCCAATGAAACTGCGATGAGGTCGCCGGGGTATACAGCTCTAATTGAGCCTTAATAACTGTTTTCTACGCGCTGGCCGATGTTGGGCCGGAAGGGCTTCCTGGCCAGAATAGCGGACCATACCCTATGCCTTTTCATAATTACTTTTCAGCCCCGCCACCTTACGAATGCTTCGTGCCACCACCGGATCAGGGAGGCAATGACTGGAATTGCGTCTTGGAGAATGAGGTCAACGTCGGCCGACACCCCACTCCTACCGTTGTCTCTTAGGGTTATTACGACTCGAAAAAGTAGTCAAGGGTCCAATACGGGTTGTAAAGTCTTTTTTGCCCTGTGAAACCTCCGTTTCCGCCTTATTGCTGTGATTTGCCATGCAATGATTCCCATAAAGCTTTATTTTCAGCGTGTTTTTAAAATGCTCGAGTGATTTCCATAACAGAAATAGCCTCCTGGGAGAGAATTGACGAAGAGCAATATAATATCTTGTCTAACTTGTCAGACAAATAATTCCACTTCCATTCCCGTTGGGATATACGACATCGCACTATG
The DNA here is from genome assembly GCA_932521035.1 of Oscheius dolichura. Lineage (NCBI taxonomy): Eukaryota > Metazoa > Nematoda > Chromadorea > Rhabditida > Rhabditidae > Oscheius > Oscheius dolichura. The sequence goes on from OW051495.1 coordinate 5,500,156, forward strand.
CTGCTTCTAACAAGGGAAAGATACATACTCGCGGAGACTTTTTGAAACTTTTTTGACGTAGTTTTGTAGAGAATTTTGTGGCGATCCAGACATATTTTCGGAATTTTGCTCTAATGCCCCCGTTGTGGAGGAAAATGCAAAATAAGATTGCGTTGCAAAAGAATTTTGGACTTGTCTATTTTCCATTCTCCTTCCAAAAATGTGAAGCGGTGGCTGAGTGGGTAGTGAACTCGCCCACCAAACTTTTGCATTTTTTTCAACTTGGGTTCGATTCTTTCAAGGAACCAAGTCATTTTTGCTATTTTTTGGGGGTGATTGAATCTGTTTTCGACTCCCGTCCCCTTTATATACCGTAAAAAAGACGAGGAGGAGTTTCCACACCCTTCTGCGGTGAAAATTTGACCATTCTCGGAACTCCCAGTATTCTCCTCTCCAACGTGATTTTGAGGGTTACAGAGGGATCAACCGGTATCAATCACCCCAAAAAATAGCAAAAATGACTTGGTTCCTTGGAAGAATCGAACCTAAGTTAAAAATAATTGCAGAAGCTAGTGGGCGAGTGCACTATCCACTCAGCCACCGCTTCACATTTTTAGAAGGAGAATGGAAAATAGACAAGTCCAAAATTCTTTTGCAATGCAATCTTATTTTGCATTTTCCTCCACAACGGGGGCATTAGAGCAAAATTCCGAAAATATGTCTGGATCGCCACAAAATTCTCTACAAAACTACGTCAAAAAAGTTTCAAAAAGTCTCCGCGAGTATGTATCCTTCCCTTGTAAGGGTGGAAAGGACATTTCCGGAATACATTCAACAGGCAATTGGAAATGGGCGAAATAGCATTCTAAAATCCTTTCCACTTTAAAATTTTATATTACAAAATTCTACAATTACACGTTTACACTTCTGCAATAGCTTGTCGATATATTTCAGCCTCGCTTGCCATTTCATCATGGGTTCGTGGTTTTTTCTCAGGATCTCTAGAAATTAGATGCCGGATCATAATAATCCAAGAAAGAAAACTCACTTATCATGCTTTTCTAGGTTTTCGTATAGGTTATCAGGGGTACAGCCAAAATCTCCTGGTTTTCTTGGCAAAATGTGCACATGAACATGCGAAAAAAAATTCAATGAACAGAATATGCTTTGCTTACATCAACAGTTTGGCCGGCAGCTGCCCCATCTTGTACACAAACTGTGGAAGACGTTACCTGATGATGTTTCTCTAGCATTTTTTGAATTTTTTTAGTAGTGTTAAAAAGATCTGCTGTTTCTTCATCGTTCAGGTCAGTTAGTCGCTTATGCTTCGTTTTTGTGCTTACAAGAACATCTACAAATAAAGTAATTTGGAAACAAAATAGTTACGTCCAGGCAAAACTGGTTTCAAGTTTACAAACGCAAAACAATGAGAACTTCGGTAAAAAACACATTCTGGAGCAATCGTAATCTCCGAAAAATATAAAGAAGTGTTGTCTAAATGTAAAGTAATTGAATAACCTAGCGACTTTACCAGAATCTATTTCATTGACGTGAAGTGAGTAAAGGTCACTGCGACGATGAGAGAAGACTGGCTGCATTTCGCGCAGCTCGGAAATGTATCCCAAATCGATTTCAGCAAATGCGATATCTAATTGAGCAAGAGATTAAAAGATAAAATTAAACGGACCAACTCTTTCAGAGCATTGTGCAACAACAGCTCCCCATGGATCGACGATCATTGCGTGACCATAAGACATTCGTTTGTCATTGTGTTTTCCGGTTTGAGCTGCAGCAATAACATAGCACTGATTTTCAATTGCTCGAGCGCGTAGTAGCACCTTAAAAAATACTATAACCAAAAAGACGGACATTGAAACCTCCCAGTGTGCGAGCCCTGTAGGTACGGTAAAAGCAGCTGGAAAAGTTAAAATATCAGCACCCTTTTTTCTATTCCAAATAGACAGCTCAGGAAATCGTAGATCATAGCAAATTGAAAAAGCAACACGACCAGCGGGTGTCTCAACAGGAAGAACCATCTGGAAAGAACACCTTCCATCTGATATGAGGTTTACACCTACCGATTTCCCTCCTTGACTGAATTCACTTTCCAATAATCTGACTTTCCCTGGGATATCTAAGTCGAAAAGGTGCAATTTATCATATTTGGTACGGGTCTGCCCATCACTGTCAATTATGAGATGAGTATTCCGCGGAAGACCGTTAGGATCCTTCCGATGCAAGCCACCTAGTGAGAGCCAGATATTATGTATTTTTGCAAGCTGTCTAAAAACAAATATAGAATAATTATACTCCCTTACTTACCTAAATCGTTCAAGGTATTCACAGTCATCGCTCATAGCAAGTTCAATGCTTTCTTCTTTGGTTCTGCCTACGTAATCGAAGCATTCGGGAAAAAATATCATCTAAAAACGTTATAACCTTCTCAAAGAACAATTTGTGGCAACAACTAAAGAAACAAACCTTGCAGTTCCGATTGCCGGCTCTTTCAATCATTCCTTTACAAGTCTCAAAATTAATTTCTAAATCGTGCTGAGCGGTCATTTGGCACACTGCCACCTAACAAAGCAAATATACGTTAAATTTTAGTTGGCTTACCAGATTTTTTTCAGCAACTTTTGTTGACATAGCTTTTGTAAGGATTCTTCCTGCTGCTATCATCTAAACGTACCGGCAATAAATATAATAATGGTGTATTTGTGATAAAAACGTTACTACCTTTGCAAAACAAGAAATGAGATGTTTACAGGAGTATATTTAAATTATATTATTTAAAAAATCTACTAGGTATAGGTATTACCTAGAAAAGCTATCAATAGCTAACATTCAAAAAATTTGGGACAATCCCTACACGTCTTGAAGGAGATTTTCTAGCGCCAACATCTTATGGTTTTTTCTCTGAAGGTGGACTTTCTGATTGAGCTTGGAGCTGTGCTCGGCTTTCGGATTGCTTACGAGCTGCGTCGCGTACTCCAAGCTTACGATATCTAACAAGTATGATATTTTATAGCAATAAGCACCCACTTACTTATATAATCTTCGTCCATAATATTGTTTTTTCTTTTCATATTCTGACCGTACCTAAAACACGTCAGTTAAACAAAAATATACTTACTTTGTATTCAACTTCACGAGCTGTTCTTAGCCTACCCATGCGGCGAAGACTCCAGAACGAAGCTTGAATAAGAACTAAAGTTGTAGCATATCGAAGAGGTATTACTATCTACATAACTATCTAAACGCGAATGCATGTAACTTACTTTGTACAAAATGAGTGCTACAACAAACACTCCAGCACTACGGGGTGTGTTTTGAATTTTATGGACAATATAATCCGGCATGTGTAAAGTTTGAAGCAAACCAATGACATCGACCCCACTATAAGGTTCCCTTTAAAAAAGCTAAAACAAGCGTACCTCTTTACTAAGAAATATAGTCCAACAAACCAAGATGTGCAAGACACCGTGTGTGCAGGTATAGCTATGTACCAATAACGTTTAAAATAATATTTCACTTTTGCAAAAAGTGATTGAGGAGGCTCTTCCTAAAATTTTACATTATAAGTTATACCGTATAAAAACTTTTTTCATCGCTTCAATGTGCTTTTCTTTTGCTTCCTTCTGCTCTGAGGTCATAGTCATATGGAAAGGCCATTTCTTTTTCTAAAGAAACATTGGCGGAAAAATCCATGGCGCAAACCTGTCGCTCTTCTTCGTTTTTTGTTGAAAAATTTCTAAGATAAGCAACCGGCGTAACATTGTTCCCATTGAACGGTAGGCCTACTGCGGTAAATTTAGAAAAACTACAGCGCGCTAGAAGCCGAGAACAACACAGGATACGGGAATTCATCATTGTCTGTAGGATTTATTTGACTGAATACATCAATAAACTTGTAATATTGGCAGGAGTAAAACCAAGACTATTACCCAGTGGGTTTGCAGGTATTATTCTTTATAACACAAAATAAAACGACCTGTTTTCAACAAAGATAAGCATTTAAAAAGAAAGATAATAATTTAGAAAATAAATAACTCCCCATACCCTCTAAGCATTGATTTCGGACTTCTGTTTAATGGCGTAGTAAAGACCTCCTAAAGTAACCAACAGAGCAACAGTTTCAGAAGAGATGGGAGACTTCCTAGTAAGACCTCCGTGGGCGTGATCGTGAGTAAACAGCGGTTTTGTAGCTTGATTCTATAAACCAATACAATGCATTGTAAAAGACATTTCTACCTTTTTGTAAGCAGCGATGCCATCCTCGTCGAATACTTTGACTTGGAATGTGCGAGCAGCGGCGACATCATGCTCCAAAAGCCAAGAGACTTGATATTTGGTGCTTTCCTCGGAAACAGCAAGGGCATAAATTCTGTCGTCTACTACAGCATAAAATGGAACATCCTGAAAAGAAAGGTATAGTTACTGGGTTTCCGTCACTGCTTTTGGCCAGAATAGTAAATGTATAGCACTTTTACTACTTGGACTCGTCGCTCATCGGCAAGGGCAAAATATTTATTTAAACTCACTCTAACATTATTGGCGCATGTAAGAGAGAATTCAGCAATGAATGTAGTGTGGAAGTGGAAGAATCCGTCAGTCGTGGAATAAGAGGAGCCGCTATACTTGGGCGATTCGCATTTACCAGCTGAAATTTATAAAGCTAGTGTGATACCCGTATATATTTGTCTCGCATAATAGTATAACAGAGAAATGGAAACTTACCAATGGAAATGGAAATTAGCGAGAGAACGATGGCAATGTTCAACATGGTGGAAAATACCCTGAAAAACTATTTGCTTGGCATATATAAGATGTGTAAATGGAATTAGCTAACGAAATATCAAAATGAGAGCATGTGTAACAAGATAAAACGGAGTAAAGGAAGCCAAAGCCCATCACCGATTGGACTGTTTGGCGAAGCGGTGCAGTTTGGCAGAGTTCGGCACAAGACCCGGCACATATTTGTATGCCCGTTTCCATCGAAAATAGCGGCCGTCATAAATATATATATATAACTGCCTTCCCTTATTGCTGTATAACAATGCCTTCTACTATCAACCCAAATCACAGTTTTGCCAATGAAATCTATTGTTTCGAATCCACTGCCCCTCATGTAAAAAGAGAAGACAGTTATTTATGGCTCGTTCAAGGCTTTTCTAAACAATCCAAGAAACTTCTTTTCAAGCTCAATTTATTTCTATCTAGCCACTTTATTTGCATATATTAATCAGATCCACTTTAGATCTCTTCATGACGAGTGAGGTAATTATACACGATGTATGGCGGACAAACATGGAAGAAGAATTTGCCAAAATCAGGGAGCTGATTAAGGTAGATTTGCATTCTTCGTATTACTCGTTTTTTTTTTAATTCACCGGTTAAATTGCACTTTTTAGGATTATCCATACGTCGCTATGGATACAGAATTTCCTGGTATAGTCGCCACCCCACTCGGAACTTTTCGGAATAAAGAAGATTTTCATTACCAAATGTTATTTTGCAATGTGAATATGTTAAAGCTCATTCAAGTTGGTTTGATATATTCGCAATATCAGTTTAACATTAGGTTGGATTTGTTCTTGTCAATGAAAAGGGTGAACTTCCTCCCGCAGGCGATGTTTGGCAGTTTAATTTCCAGTTCTCTTTAACTGATGACGTTTACGCCCAAGAAAGTGTAGAAATGTTGCGGACAGCCGGTATTGATTTTACTAGAATGCAGGCATCTTGTATTAGTTACTGTGTAATGATGCTGTTCAGACCGAAGGGATATCTATGGATGACTTTGGAGAACTGCTGACAACATCTGGACTCATTGTTGATGACCGAGTCACTTGGTTAACTTTTTCGTCGGGCTATGATTTTGGTTACTTGCTAAAAGCGATTACTCTCGGCGAACTTCCTAAAGAGGTTTAGTCTTAGGATTTCAACAAATACCCTTTTTAGGAAGGACAATTTTTTCAATTCCACCGAGCTCTTTTTCCTCGCAGTTACGATGTGAAAGCATTACTAAAAATGCCACAATGTACAAATGCTAAATTAAAAGGAGGACTTCAAGAGGTTTGTTTATTGTTTAGAACAATTGTTTATAGTTTTATAAATATTAAACGCTCTCGGCAATACTTATTTCTATATAGAGATTCGTGGTTAAGGAGATTTCCAGATTGCCGATCAACTAGACGTAAAAAGAGTGGGAGCAAATCATACCGCTGGCTCAGATGCTCTCCTAACTGCTCGAACCTTCTTCAAAATCAAACATCAATTTTTTGCGGACACATGGGATAAGGTTAGGGATTACCACCCTTATAGCCTTCAATGACATATTATCATGCTTTATTTAACAAACTGTGCATAGTATGTTTTTCTCTGCATATAGAATGGGTTTTGTCTGTATAATAAAAGTTTTTAGACGTCTGCACTGATTCTAGGACAGATGCATGGACTGGGTTCGTCTTTGCCCGGTTCTTTGTCAAATCGCAATATCGAGGATCTCGCCAAGGATGGCCCTATAACCGTCACTTCTTAATCGCAAATTGTGTAAATACGCTTTATACAATGTTCTCATGTTCATTCATCCGGGGTTTCATGCCCCAAATCCAATGAAAATCTCAAAATTTTTAAAATTCTGGTACACTTTCTCTAACCCAGTTAACACTGGATAATATTTGAGGCCGTTTATAATTTTATAAACTGAGCATTCCGTAGATGCCGTCTAACAGTAACAGAAAACACTCAATTTCAAATAAGACTAGAAAACGTCCCGGAAAGGATTACGATCAACTTCATGAGGACATGAAACCACAAAAAGCAAAGAAATTATTAAACCAGGAGGTGAGCTTTATTTTCATATTAGTAATCCGGCATATTCAGATAGATTTGGATTTACCGGGAGATGGACAATTTTACTGTATCGAATGTGAACGATATTTCCTCGATAAGGCTGTTTTGAATAATCATAAGAAAAGCAAGGTAAATAGTTCAATTCCATATTGGTTCAATATTCATTTAGCCTCACAAAAATCGTGTTAAAACTTTGAAAGAAGTTCCATATACAATAAAGGAGTCAGAAGCCGCAGGTGGTCTAGGTCACTACACTCATGTAACGAAGAAATCGCGAGTTGAACGAGAGACAGAGATGGACACTGATCAAACTGCGGAAGGGAAAGATGAAATAAAGGAAGAAGCAACTTGATGATCCGCTTCATCTTGCTTATAAGTTGTTATTTTCTTTCGTTATTCGTTGACTGTTATAAATTACCTTTTCTTGACAGTTTAATGAAATTTAGAGGTGTATTACCCAGATTTTTTGCGATATTGCAGCATCCATGCTTTTAGAATGTTACCACGTTTATCCGTGGGTATCAGGCAACTTAGTTCTCAAGTAACCGCTGAAAGATTACGCCATGTTTACCTGGAAAGTAAAAAGGCAAGGATTAGAAATATTTTAGCTGTTAGGAAAGACGACCAATGAGAATGATATTTCAGTTCTGTGCAAAAACAACTAATATACCTCGCGTTGACCCTCGAGCTGTTTTTGTAAATAATGAGCTAGATTTATCCAGGATTGATGTCTACGGTTTCGATTATGATTATACTTTAGCTGTTTATACTCGTGAACTCAACGAACTAATATATGGGCTTGCCGCTGAGCGACTTATCAGGCAGTTCAAAGTTGTTGCTCTTTTACTTTAGACGGTTCAAATTACAGTATCCTGAAGGTATTCTTTCCGTCAAGTATGATATGGGCTTCGCAATCAGAGGGCTGCATTTTGATGTAGCTCACAGCTGCCTTTTAAAGATCGATGGGTTCTCTACGATTCAAAGAGGTAGATCGCCAGGTAGACAGAAAGGGCGCCTCTAGGTACCGTTTTTCGAGGGAGGCAGCAGCTTTCGGACGAGGACATTAGGAAAATATATCCGAGTTTCGGTTTACCGGATGTGAAAGGTGCTAAAGAGAATAATAAGAGCAGAGGAGGGTTCAGGACGGGATTTTCCACAACTGATTGACTTATTTTCTCTGCCATGGGCTGGACTGCTTTCAACCGTTGTTCACTACTGCGATATGCATACCATTGCTTTCGACCCGAAAAGTCTATATGATGACATCGCAGTAGGAATTCCGGATAGGAATTTGAAGATTATCTTACACTAGGCCTGCATTTCTGACGTTCATACGTCCGGTGATCTTTATATGCATGTGGGCAACGACTTGAAACGATTTGTTCACCCTAATGTTGGTATCAAAGAGTATCTGGAATTCCTGTTTAACAACAAGAAGGAAATCTTTGTGGTAACCAACAGCCCATATAATTTCATGTAAGTTTATTCCTGCCAAAGTGAAAATCATTCAGAAACGTCGGAATGACCTTTATGTTAGGTGAGGATTGGAGAAAGTATTTTAAACATGTTGTTGTCTCTGCACGGAAGCCTTCATTCTTCTTCCGAAATGAGCCTTTCAGGCAAATACTAGCTTTTTATATTTTTCAAAGTTAACACTTTTCGGTTATACGATGAGAACACTGGAGCAGTAAGGTTTGAAAAGGTGATCAATCTAAATGAGGGAAACATCTATTGCGGGGTATTTTTCAATATTACCAGCAATATGGCTCTTAGGGAAATATTGAAGAGTTTTCAAAGCATGCTGGATACAATGATAAAAGTGTCCTCTATTTTGGCGACCACATTTTTACGGATCTAGCTGGTATTCAAAAAGTCTCTTGAAATGAATGCATTTCAGACCCCATGTTGCGCCTTGGATGGCGTACCGCAGCTGTGGTTCCTGAATTGGCTAGAGAAATACGCACTCAAAATGACACCGGATACAGGTACCTAGAAAATAGGGTAGAAATAAACGTCTACTGAACTATTACAGGAACCATATCCAATGGTTACAAACCCTGACAACTTTGATTGAAAGGTATCAAGGCTTAGCTAAAACCTCGCCTGAAGCAGCCAAAGTAATCGGGATGTGGTACGACGAAAGGCAGAAAATAAGGTGATGCAACGTTGACCGAAGTAAATAAAATTTCTTTAGAGAACATGTCAAGATTATGTTCAATCCACAATTTGGCTCACTCTTCCGTACATATACAAATATGACCTATTTTTCTAGACGCTTAAATCGGTAAATAGCGGATCTTCACAAAGATTTCTGTATTTAAGATTAGCGGACATTTATACAAGCAGAGTACCAAATTTGCTGAAGCATAGAATAGATCATTGCTTCTTTCCCCGAAGAAATTCCCTACCTCACGAAGCGGTACATCCTTGTCCAATTTTAATGGGTGAACTAGAGAACCCTATCCAATAAGACATAACATTTCCGAATTTTTCATTTAAATTTGGCGATTATTACAAGGTTGGCATGAGATCTGTCAAAAAATATTTCCAAAATCAACTATACCAATGTGTAAAAATCAAACAAGCAGTTAATTCACTCGTGAATCTGGAGCGGGGTATGCTCGAATGAGACGAACTTCGGACTTGGGTTTATCACCATTATCCGTTTCCACTTTACCCATATTTTGGACTACCTAAAAATAAAGTACATAAACAATAAGAAAAATACCTTCATTCCGGCTGCTACACGCCCAAATATAGTGTGTTTTCCATCAAGATGCTGTGTTGGTGCCAAAGTGATAAAAAATTGAGAACCATTTGTGTTTGGCCCTAGAATGTCGCGCTGATCTCGATGTAGGTATAACGGGGAAACAATTGTTACAAAATGACTAACCAGCGTTAGCCATCGAAAGAATTCCAGCACCTGTGTGTTTTAATCGCTCATCAATTTCGTCCGCGAAACGATCTCCATATATTGAAGCACCACCACGACCTGCACTATATGAGTATAATCTATAGCTGACCCACCTGTTCCTGTAGGATCACCACCTTGAATCATAAAGTCTGCAATAATTCGATGGAAAATCGTTCCATTATAGTATCCTCGTCGTGATAATTCACAGAAATTTTTACATGTCCTCGGCGCATGATCCCAATACAGCTCTAGACTAATTTTACCCATACTGAAATGAAATAAAGGATAGAATAAACTCTATTTACCTCGTTTCTAGGGTGACAAAAGGTGGTTTTTCAATGCCAGCCATATTCTATCACTGAAAAAAACAAAAAGAATTGTTTTCGAAGAACAGAAAAAAGAAGAAGTTTAAATGGGTAGTCGTTTACGCCGTGCCGCCGCACACCTGTCGTTGGAAACTATTGAAAATGTGACTTTCCAGCAATTACTGGACACATCTGTATCAAATTATAAGCCTAACCAAGCTTTGCATCTGGAATAATCAATAAAATTCGTCTTCCCAAAGCGTTCTCCCATTTCTTGCTTCGCTTGCAGCTGTTATTTCTCACTCCAATCCAATTTCAACCTACTCTTCCCCCCGAACCTCCGAAAAAGATAATTTTAGCTACCTCATGGATGTGCAAGGCCTAGTCAATAATGTCAAAAGCATAGCCTTGAATATTGGGGAGAAGTTCACGCCCATTCTGACCGAGAGTAAGTTTCGGGAAACGGGAGTCCTCACACCGGAGGAGTTCGTGGCAGCCGGAGATCATCTCGTCCACCATTGTCCCACATGGAAATGGGCCAAATGCTCTGACCGTAGCAAGTGGGATTCCTCTCCAGTATGCCCACATTAATGATTTTAGAATCCGCTCCTTCTTACCTGAAGATAAACAGTTCCTCATCACCAAAAATGTCCCTTGCCACAAACGATGCCGTCAAATGGAATACGACTCCTCCCAGGAGAAGGTATGCCCAGGGGAATACGAAGAGCATACCCCCTTGTCAGATTCTGTCCTCCAACGAACTCGGAGCGGAGGAGGGATACGGGGGCGACGAGGACAGCGGCTGGGTGGACACGCATCACTTCACCACCGGAAACGAGGGAAGCACGAAGACCGTCGATCTCGGCTCCCAGGAGGCAGCCGCCAGTAACGAGCTCGAGGAGGACGAAGACGCTGTCATGGACCTCGACGACTTCGCCGAGTCCGGTGAGCTCGACAACATCGACCCCAACAGGTCAGACTGCCCCGTGTCTCTTCCATTCCATTTCCTGTCCAGATTCGTCGTGAGGAAGGAGGAGTACAAGGCGGAGGTCGAGAGGCCCCGGACCTACGACCTCCACATCTGCTACGACAAGTACTACCAGGTGCCGCGGTTGTACCTAATGGGCTACGACGAGAACAGGAAGCCGCTGACCATCGACCAGATGTACGAGGATTTCTCCGCCGTAGGTCACCTCCCCTGCCGTTTAAAGGACTGGTTCAGGACCACGCCAACAAGACGATCACCATCGAAGCACACACCTCCCTGGCCGGCGACATGCCCACCGTCCACCCCTGTCGCCACGCAGAGGTGCCCCCGTTCCCCTTTATTTTAACCCATTCTCCAGATGATGAAGAGACTCCTGGACCAGTACGCGGAGAACGGGAAGGACCTCGGGGTGCACGAGTACCTGCTGCTGTTCTTGAAGTTCGTGCAGGCCGTGATCCCGACGATCGAGTACGACTACACCCGCTCGATCAAACTGTAAACACAATGAATATGACCCTTTACTTATGCACTTTTGACAATCACAGGTTTGACAATCCGAATTACAAGTGACATTTTGACTGAAGTGAATGGTGTGAGTGGGGAGGACACGCAATGTACAGAGTGAAATAAATAGGGAAATGTACAAGTCAGTTGATCTTCCAGAAGCCGATGGTCTGGTCGCTGAAAGGGGATTGGGGACGGGGGAGGCGGGCCTTACCTGGACGCGGTGAACATCAGAAAGTCGTTGGTGCAGACGCCGTTGATTGAGTCCTGGTGGGCCTTCGGGATCTGGAACGGTCTCTCCTCTTCAATCTGGAAGGCTGCCCACCTCTTCGACCAGTTTCATCCTTCTCGTCGAGGTCACATCCCAAAACTTGACGGTGCCCTCCTTGCAGACGGAGGTGAGCAGCGGCCGGCCCTGGGTCAGGCCTGTCAGACACATCCCCTGCACGTAGCTGTTGTGGGCCTTCAGCTCGAGATGGTCTCGCTTATAGTCGGCCAGGGAGAACTTCATGATGTTCTGAAGCTGCTAGTGTCTCCCCCGGGGGCTGCGACTGACCATGTCCTTGCCCGCCGTATACAGCTGGCCTCCGAAGGCCAGGGTGCAAGTGACGTTGTCGTAGTGGGGAGGGCTGAACTCGACGGTCGCCTCGTGGACACCCTCTCCTGAAATTGACTAATCCCATTAACTCTCGTATGCAACTGACCTCTCGGATTCACCTCATACATCTTCACGTAGTGGTCTCTGGAGCCGGTGAACACAAAGGGAATGCCATCTTCGTTATTGGTCACGGACAGACACGAGACCTCCGACCTGAAGACGCGTCCTAGTCTCTCCCCCGGGGGACACACATACTTTGGACTGTGGGCCGCCCCTCCGAGTCGCCCGAACGACGCCCATCTCCCGATGTTCCAGATCCTCACGTCGCCCGCGAACGTCGTGAACAGGAAGCGGCCGAGGCTGTCTACCTCTGCAGCGTGGACCATCGTCTCCAGGAAGGGCAGCGTGTTCTGTCTCGAGCCGACAGGCCCTCCGTCTCCTAGACCGTCTCCTTAATCATCTCCTCCTCTCTACGTACCTTCGATGACCTGCCCACTGGATTGGAGTACCCGGAGACACTCCCGAGTCCGTAGGTCCCAGACCCTCACCTGATACATCGAAATGGTCAGGACCATCTGTGAATGGGGCACGAATTTGACAGCATGAACATTGTTCGGGTGAACTCCGAGGGTCTTCACCTCCTGTCCCGTGGTCAGATCCCAGAGCTTCGCTGTCCGATCTGGAATTCCCCTGTCCTCCCTTCCTTCCCTCGTCAACAGACCTTTAGACCCCGAGAGGAGCATGTCGTTGGTGGCGGCCACACACGATATGCCCTTCGAATGGCCGTCCAAAGTGTGGGTCCGGGTGACGACCCGCGTTTGCAGGTTGCTTTTTATTTGGACTATTCGACCTTGTTTTCTGAACGGGGTGGGTTAAGAGGTGTCGTGTTTAACACCCGGTTATGCACCCAAAACCTCTATTAGTGGTATTTTTAGTGACATCAGTATTTTTAGTCTCTAATCTACAGGAACACGTCGAGTGCCGAAGACAAGTTCGACAGTCGACGAATCAAAAAGTGTGAGATGGCCAGTGGCACAACACAACATTATAAATGGAACTAATGGAACCGAGTAACAGTTAAGAGAGAGAAGTTAGCCAACCGATTGATAAGCGAGCTGGGCGAAGCCTCCGAGGACCAAGCCGGCACCAGGCGGGCAAAGACGGACTTGTTCGACTGCTTTCGAGGGAGATCCTCCTCCTCATGGAGGGACGGCAGACGGCCCGCCGACCTCATCCGGGACAGGCTGAAAGACACAAGACAAGACTACACGACGGCAGGGAGGGAGCACCCGTTGCGAGGAGGAGGCGGCGGAGGAGGAGGACGAGACGTGGAGGGACCGATGGTGGCCCGAACACGAGTATTCCGATGGAAGGGAGGATGGGTAGCCGAGGACGAAGCTGGTAGAGGCACACTGAACAAGCCACAAGCGGTTAACCATGCGAATGCGGGGAAGGAGGAGGCAACACACAACTCACAACTTCTTCCGCTCCTTACGCTCCTCCTCGGCCGATGGCTGGTCTCCCAGGACCTGTTCCGGCATCGGATAGAGGAGCTCCTCCACGTTGGAAGTGCGTCTCCTGATCTTGTAGTGTCCGTCGGAGCTCTCTGTATCTCCTTGTTGGGGATAGACGAGCCAGTCCCCACCTGTGTTGGTCGGGGAGGGGTTCTCATTCCGAATGGATTGCTGGGACGAGGAGCGATGTCTATTACGCATTCCCTTCTCAAGAACATCTTCCAGATCATTAGCTGAAAAATTCACTCGATCGGTCATCCGTGTATCTGATGTCACTCCACGTGCCGCCCGCTTCATCCACCCCGCGTAAACACCCATATTTCCCAACCTGAGCCTCTTCCTTTGCTGCCCTTCTCATTACTTACCCGGCCCCCTTCTGCCCTATTTACGGATTGCTCTTGTTAGCCCCCTCGAGTCCTTGTCTGTAGCCGTTTCCTGGAAGAGAGGGGCATCGGCTGCGTGTGTAGCTGACAGCCGGCCCGTGGCCGACAATACTCCCTCCGCACATAATTTATCCGGACGCCTCTGTTTCGCCTGAAAACATCTCCCTCCCCCTGCCCAATCGGAGAATTCCCTGGCCAGGTAATCACCCCCACCGGGTCTTGTCAACAGCGGCCACTCTCAAAACAAGCATTCCCTATGCATTCGATTAGCCGAGGGTTCGTCCCCCGGTCAGACCTTTCCTCTAATCCCACGGACTTCACCCGGCGTCTGATGTCACCCGAGTGATTCCTCTTTTAATCCCCAGGTTCAATGTGTTCCAATATGCCCCGGCTCGAGGATTGTCCCGCTCCAACAATGCCGAGTAATTAAAGGCGCCCGTCCCGCCCCCTTGGGTCATAGCCATATTCAGTGGCGCATCGGCCCCGGCTCTCTATCCCAGGTACAAGTTTAATCACCCACCGAGGTCCTTGTCCCGGCCTTCGATCACCGTCGATAACAGCTGCTGGCTCATGAAAGACTGATGTTCCAATTGTTGAATTCGGGCTTCCAGCTCCTGCAAATTCTCGGATACCACGTTGTTATCCATCTCCCGTGCCCCCTGGACCAAGGTGGCCATTAGCCACGAGGTCCGGCGGCTCTCCCCGTTTCGGTTGGTCGTGTCTGATGGATGTGGCCCGGCCAGACGCCAGGCCACCGGCTCCGTTGGCCTGGTCCTTTTTGAGAAAGTCCCTCCTCAAAAAGTTCGGAGTGTATCTGGCAGACACAAACAACACCACCACCCCCAACAGCCGTCTCCCTTTTGTCGCCGGCCTCCACCCGCTCATGCCCGTCCTACTCTGATATGAGCCACCGCTCTTCGAGAGTTTCAAGTCCTCGGGCCTCCTCCTCATAAACAACTTTTTGTGTCTCTTCCGTTCGTATCTGCCCCGAGACCATCCCAGGAGGGTTTCGGCGCGGAGGGGGGCATATCTGGTCCATTATCAAATGAGTCCCCGTGTGCCCCTTCCTTTCCTGGTCCCGCCAGTAAAGTGTTTATCGTGGCTCCTTCCCCCTTTGCTCTGCAAAACAACGAAATTAACGGCTTTTACCTGCCTGCCCCCGCCGCCATAACTTACCAGTTTCGTGGCCCTGAGGTTGGCGGCGGCCACTCCGTGCTCCATGCAGTGGGTGTAGAGATGCTGGAGGAGGTACTTGGCCTCGACGACGTTGACCACCCCCTCCAGGATGGCGTCGATGTTCGTTGTCTCGACGGCCTCCGTCTCCTCCTGAAATCGGACTGGGAGATAAATCTAATGGCTATTACAGAGGGGCTCCCCCGGGGAGGATTGGTCTGTCACTCGTGTTTGGCTCAACCCGTGAGTCGCCCTCTACCTAAATACCGCCGCGTGATTTAATTCCATTTCTCCGTCTCCTTGGCTACTAACTCCCCGGCCACCTGCTTACTCTTTTATCATGTGCCCCCGAGAGGAGAATACCGACCTCTGGTCAGGGGGCACCCAATACTGGAGGATCTGCTGTTGTGCCCAGGTCGAATGCAATTTCCCATGGAAAGTGCCCCATTTCGGGAGGAGGGAAGTGAGATGGCCACTAAAGATCAACCCGTTTGAGATTGTTGCCCCTAATTGTTGTGAATATAGAAAGAGCCGAGGGGCTGTTGACATCCCCTCGCCCCTTCCAACTCCTCCCATGTGACGAGGACATTCGATTGCATCCTCTCCTTCTTTTTTACGGGCAGTCAAGTCAACAAGTCAATTAACCGCAGTTCACACCCATTGTCTCGATCCCCCCTCTTCCACTTGGGACCAATTCCGCCTCCTTCCTCCACTCCCCGGGTACCCGTTAATCTGTCCCTTTATGGCCGTGTTCTACCCCCTGAAATTTGATAGGCTCCCGTTCAGAAGGTGCTTCTTGTGTGAAGCCCTTCCAACTTTCAAAGCGCGCGGGGTTTCCTCCTCTCCTCATTTCCCCCCGAATTAACCGAGAAGTCGCTACCTCGACTCGCCCCCCTCCGAATTGAAGCCCCTCCAAAATGGAGGTACTCCAACCGAACGAGCTCTGAATTATTCATTGTTGTTGTGGGTCAGGTCAGCTCCCTTCAATTCCAATTCCGTTATCGTTTTCATCCCGGGAATGTTGGCCACCTCCAATTATCGGGAGGAACCTAGTCTCTATTTATAGAGAAGGCTTCCCCTTCCGTTCCCTCGGCCACCCATCCATAAGATTTCTCACGGCCCCTAAATCGTCTACGGGCCTCTCCAGGCAATTAATCGGTCCCGAACGGAAGGCTCGTCGACAAATGTCTTCCGTTCGGGACTCGTCCTCGTCGATACTGTGCCCCCACAGGCAGCACATGTCAATCAGCGTTACAACCCTGAGGCCAGCAAAATGCCCTGACAAATCTCGTACGTGTGGCCGAGGGCACCCCACGATAGTTGTAATCGCTTCCTACAGCTGTTCGCTCCTCTTTTTATCGGCCCGATCCGCGTCCGAGAGCCCATTCGAGCCATCTCAACACCTTCTTTCTCTGCCCCTCGAATCTTCAGAGAGAGAGAGGAGGAGGACACCTTGTCCCCTGGCTCATCTTCTGCTCCCTCTACAATCCGTTTTTCTCGAAATGATCTCATATCGCAATTAGGACTAATTGCAGGAAGAGCAACCAGCATCGGGAGTCGTCGTCATTAGTGTGAAGCCCCTCTCTTGCCCCTCCTAACTATGGCCGAACCGCAGCGAGCCAACAGCTTAGGCACCGACCGAAAAAGGTCAAGTATTCAGATGAAGGTACGTCTGCCTGTCTTTTTCTCGAGTCAATCCCTTTCAGTCGGGTCTACTGGGTGAGAAGACGGGTATGAAACATATTCTGACGGCCCCCTCACAGTCACATTCACGGCGGACACCGGGAGGACAGGTACAGTGTGAACTAGGATGAAGGGGACGACATCACTTTAGCTATTTCTGTGTATAATGGGATCCGTGATAAGCACGGCCATCTGCATCTGGGTGGTAATCCTCAGCAAGGAGGACGGCTGGAGGAAAGGAGCCTTCGCCTGCGGGGCCGCGGCCTGCGCGATAATGTTCGGGTTCCTGGCCTTCATGACAGCCAAAAGAGCCAAACAGTACGTCTTTTTCTCGTATATGAAAAGAAGAGATTTTCAGCCCCCCAGAGCCCGAGCCCCTGCCCGACTTGAGCCAACGACGGTCCACAATCGGCGCCCGTGTCAGCAAGAGGTCGATCGCCGCGGCCGGGATCGGCTCGGACGACTGCCCCTCCCAGGTAGCCTTTCCCCTCTTCCAGAGATAAGACAATCCGATGTTCCAGGTCCTGGTAGTGGGCGACAAGACGCGGCCGTCCCTGACCGTCAGTTAACTGTTCTCTCATCTGTTCACTTCCAGCCCGTATCCCATGAGCCCCTGTCCCTCCCCCCACCCCCCTCCCCCCATATCGTGTGCTTGTACATTTAGTCTAAAAAAGAGACGGACCTTGTTCTCGTCCAGCGCCACAATCTGTCCCTGAACCTCGGTAATCTGATCTTGGATATAGCTCTTCTTCTGGTTACAAGCGTCCATTTGTTCTGTTAAATCGTCCCTTTCGGCCACTTCCCCGGCCGCCATAAACTTTGTTTCCTATAAATTTGTCTCATTGAATACAGTCTCCTCTTCCCCCTACCAAAGATTGCACCTCGTCCGTGAGGCGGTGTCTCTCCTCGACGAGCCTGTTCAACTCGTCCTCCATCTTGTTTGTCGTCTGCTTCCGGTTGATCATCGCTACCAGCTAAAGTCTCTACATCTCCCCGTTCTCCCGACACAACGTACCTTCTTCTCAATGGCAGCCCATTTCAATTTAGCCAATTTGGGAGAGAACTGAACCTGTGGGGGTGGCTGGTTCCTATTTAAAACGGGTACCCTTCCAGTTATCCTGGAGGTGACGGGTGTCCGAGGTTGTCGGCTCATCTAAACCGCGTCATCCCCTGAGTCCATCCGTCTCCCACCTTCTCCTGCTCCTTCTGTTGTCTCCTCAGCCGCTGGATTTCCTCGTTCGTCCTTTTGATGAACTGTTCCCTTTGCCGGTCCTTGTTCTCCAGCTGTCGTATTTTGTTGTCCTTCAGTCTCTTCTCCTTGTCCAGAGTAGCCAGTTTCTTCGCATTGGCTAGGGCCAGTTGCTGTCCCCGCTTCACCTCCTCCTTCAGTTTTTTGACCAGATCCACCTGCAAATGTCTTTGTTTCTGTTTTCTCTCCTCTACCCACCTTCGTCCTCTTCAGCTCGCCCAGCTCGCTCTGATACCTCACCATCTGTTCCCGGTCCTTTTGTTGCCGTGCCTGCATCAATTTGTGTTCCCTCTCCACGGCCTGTAGTTTCCGGAACTCCGCCTTCATATCGGCCAGCTTCCTTTCGTACTCCTCCCTGATCCTCTTTGCTTGTTCTTGGCTGGCATTGTCCCCTTTCTTGCTCAGTTTCTCTGCCAGTATCCTGTCTCTCTCGGTCTCCGTCTGCTGTATCCTCAGCGACAGTTCCGTCAGTTTCCTCTCATAGGTCAGCCGCACCTCCTGTAGCCGCCTCTCCGACTTCTCCAGCTCGCTGATCAGTCTCTCCTTGATGTTGATCTCCGTCTGTAGATCGTTGAGGTCGTCTCTCAGTGCGATGGCCTCTTTCGTCTCCCCAAAGGAGTCCTCCTCTTCTTCCTCGTCCTCGTCCAGATCGATGTCATCCATATCGTTGCTCGTCCCGTCATCCCCGTCGTCTGTAGTCGACACATAGTCCGATGTATTCGCTTCCGGGGCCGTGTTCTTCTTCATCCTCTCAATGTCCGCCTTGGCCTCCTCGATGAGCTGTTTCTGGTTGAACGACATCGGTGAGAAGGGCGAGCTGTCGGCGCCGAGAGCTGTGGCCGAAATGGAGACGCCATTTGCCAGTGCCTGTAAGAGGGTCCGTCTCTTTCTCGTCCCCAACTCACTTGTGCTTTCCACTTCTGCATTTCCCTCCTCAGCTGGTCAGAGGTGGCCTGTGACTCGTAGAGAGAAGAGCGCAGTGTCTCCACCTCCTCAAGGTACTTCCTCATCAGACCCTGCACCGCGTCGCCACCCCCTAGATTACCGCACGTAACACTACAGTAACCTTGTCTACCTTCTCCGGTGGATCCGTTGGCTATGGTTCCCAGTCCGTCGGCCTTCGCCAGGAGGTCCACGTTCCTGTTCCTCAGGATCTCATTCGTCTCTTGCAACGTCTTGACCCGTGATCTAAGCCTGTTCACCTCTTCCTGAACCCTAATTGTGCTCGTCTCCTCCCTGCCTTACCGTAAGGAGGACATTCTCGTGGTACTGGTCGTTGACAACCTCCGAGCCGTCGGCTGTGACCGCCCTCCGGCCTTGTTTGAACTCGAGTAATTCCATTTCGAGAGTAGCAATCCTCGACCGAAGATCTCCGATGACTTTCGATGATTTGTCCTGGTTGGCCACCACCTCAAAAGAGTGATTTCAAGATGAGAAAAGGGTGAGGGGCAGACCTTGTTTTTGATGTTCTTGGCCCTGTTGGCGTATTTCATGGTGTTCAATGTCTCCACGAAGTCACAGTCGCTGGGAGAGACACAGGCGATCATAAGGGTCCGACTGGAAGACGTCTCAGGGAACAGGGGGAGAAGACTGACCTGTTGCCGCCTAGGGAGTCCTGGAGGAGACGCGTCAGCTTCGAGTCTCGGTAGGGGACGTGGCTGATCTTGCCGCTGGCTCCCCCTAGTGCACTTATCACATTTCCGAGGGCCAGCTGAAAGATGTCTCCCCCTTCAAAACAAAAGGTAAAAACAGACCAGCCCGCTGTTGATGCTGATGCCCTCCTTCGCCCGGTCTCCCGTCGCCCCTGTCCGTTTCAGCCTCTCCGACCCGGCCAGATCCACAAAATGGAACTTGGCCGACAAGCTCTCCACCTCGGTCTCTCCCTATTTATTTGTTTTTGTTTGAGTGTGGTCCAAACTTACAGTTGGCTCTCCTTCCAGAGGCGTCACCGGGACTACTCGCTGTTGTTTGACGATCATTGTGAATATAGCGTGTGACCGGGAGGACTGCTCGTTCATATTCGTCGAGGCCACCGTCCTGTTCAGGGCGCCGTTCTTCAGGATTTCCAAAGTCTAGGAGAAGCTGACAAACGGAGGAGAATAGCCTACCGAGTGGAGATCCTCCACCGCCCGGGTGCTTGCCCCGTGGAGATAGATTTCCCCCCGCGAATCCTCGTGTATCCTGATATTAGCACTGGCGAGCCGGTCGTCGGTCAGCAGATCGATGACTTCCTCGTTATAGAGCTGAATTACTGTATAGCCAAGGGGCAGAGAGGAGACTGACCTCGACAAACTGGACCCCCACATCGAAGATGGGCTCGGCCAGCTCGTTCTCGACAGCTTTCGTTTTACACTCGACGACCTGACGGAAGACCTGGGAGATGGCCCTAGGGATGACCCCGATGTCGTCCTCCCCCAACACGTGGCTGTCGAAGGCCGTTCCCATCGTATACGTCTTACCCGAGCCGGTCTGAGGCAGAGTTCGGTTAGCCGGGGGACAAGGGGACCCACCTGTCCGTAGGCAAGGACGGTGGCATTGAAGCCGTCGAAGAGGCCGTTGACAAGCTTCTCGATACAGTCTTCGTAGATGAGTTGCTGGCGCGTGGCGATGTCGAAGACAAAGTCATATGTGAAGGATTTTTCCGGGCCGATGGTGACCTATCCCGGATGGGTGACTCTCTCGGGGCAACCCACCTGTGGCTCGTTGGGGATGACTACCGTACAGATGCGACTCCCCTCGACTTTCTCCCGGGTGTTCTGGGGACGAATCCTGGAACTTGAAATGGGAATTCAAGAGGAAGACTACCTGAGAGCCACCTGGACGGTGGACGCGTCCCCTCTGGCGCTTTCCATTTCTATTTACAGTAACCGATCAGTACATAGAGAAGAAATTCTGAAAACAATCGACCTGGAGCAAGATTTCGGATGAGTTGGTGGGAGAGGGGGCCGGCTTTCGGGTTAAAATGGGCGAAGACCGGAAATGGGCATTTCGAACAAGGTGGACACGGCCTTGGCTCGCATCGGCCGTTGTCGTGCCGGGACCCGACCATAATTGGCTCGGCATGAATTAATCGACCACCTTGCTCTGTTTCCAGTCTTTCCAATAGTTACCACCCGTATAAATGATACGAGAATGGGTTGGCGAGGAGGGGCCGACTAGATCGAGGACGAGGAGGAGTGTGCGGCCATCCAATTGAAACAGAGGATCGAGGGGGCCTCCGCGTGGCATAAAAAGCCCTTTTCAAAAGGGGGCGCTGTGCGTGATAGCGGCCAGTATCAAAGCGTGGTCCGCGTGAATAACCGCCGTCGAATTTTTAAGTAGCTAGGCACCGGGCGTCGTCCTGCGCGAAAGATAAATATATGCAAGAAGCCGCGACCGGACTATTTAATTGATAACCTGTCCGCCGATACTCCCTGCTGAACTCGGCCCGATTCGGAAGCGTCTCCAGAGAGACGTGCCTCGAGGGGCAGCTTCTACCGATCCCCTCCAGAAAATGAATTGTCTCCCCCCGTCGAACCTACAGTTCAGCCGGCTAGTGTTTACTGCCGTTTATTGTTTCTCAGTCGGCCAAATTGGGCCGTCACGTGTTTTCAGTGTAAAATGTCTAGAAGACACCTTTGCCCTTTTCAGAGTACTGCAGTTCGAAAGAGGGAAAATCGTCGTCCGGCCGATCCATGGAGTTTTCTTCGGCCGGGATCAGTCCAATGAACAGCTTATCCGGGCGGCTCCATCTCCCCGGATAAAGAGTTGACCAGGAAAATGACCTTGGAGAGTTACGCGAACTAACAAACTGTCTTCACCTATAAAAGGGGAGACCGGCAGTCAACACGAACCCGGCATGATACTTCGGCCAGTTCTTTGTCTAGTCTGCTTCATCTCGATCGCTCTTGCCCAATGTAAGTTTTCTTTGTTGCCCTGACCACAAGATGTATGTCAAATAATATTTGATAAAATAATATATAATACTCATTATATGATAACTTTATTACTGATTTCAGGGGGACCACCTCCATGGTGGCGACCTAGTCCATGGGGACCTCCTGGTCGCGGTATGGGATGGGGACGACCTGGTTGGAATGGACCTGGTGGCGCCGGTTGGGGTGGTGGAGGAGGAGGAGGAGGAAGAGGTTTGTTTTATACTGGGTTGTAGGCCATTGGGAATAGCAAACTGTAAGATGGCAACAAGTAATTTATCTAGGCTACACATGCTGGCACACAAATTACTAATTGACTAATCTTGTTTAGGAGGAAACAACGGCGGAGGATGGAATGGTGGCGGAGGTAACGGAGGAGGTGGCGGAGGTGGATGGAACGGAGGAGGCGGAGGCGGAGGCGGTAGAAATGGTGGAGGAGGTGGGAGAAACGGCGGTGGAAGGGGAGGCTAGGAGACAATCTACTCAACCTTTAGAAGAAAGAAACCTGTTTGTGTCAGGCTGTTTCCATTCGAATTATTCACGTTATCCCTTTATCCCCTATGAAAATTTTCGTTTGCCGGATAAAAAAGTTTTTACTTTAACATAAGACATAGCATATTCAAACAACATGGTAATAGGGAAAATACATTTGCTCGTCTTTGCTAAATACTAAATAGGTGAAGTAGGATTACAAATATACATAGCTACATTTATTTTCGGAGTTTTCGGCCGACCCATTATCATCAAAAAAGACATTCCAAAGAAACGTATCTAAGACAAATTGAGAACTAATTATTAAAAATACTAATGCGTAATGCGCAATATTACAATAGTATGTAAAACACTGCTAAATTAGATATAAACTATCGCTAAAATTATTCAGGGCAGGGGCCATTGAGATTACAGAGCGGTCGCACAGATTACAATGTCTCAAAAAATGCACAAGTTACCCATACTTAGTATATACAGCGAAGGATAATGAGGTAGAACTGGGGCGCCGCACAGCTCTGATAAACTTGAACAAGGAGACAATTTTAGTCGGGTATCACAGGAATGCAATTACCCGACTAAGTTGACCGAGGTCGGGAGATTCAATAGGAGAGGTGATGCCACATCGAACGGAATGAATATAAAAAGATGGCAAATCACCTATGTCTGCCAATAGCAGAAGTGATGCTACTAGAGTTTAACGACCGAAAGGAAACGACATTGAGGATTGAGATGGCTGAGTCCGTTGGTGAGATGTAGGAATGATTGCATACTGAGCCATTATTGGAATGTGGTCCGAAGGCACATGAGGATGAGGAAACCCTAAAATATCTCAAAAGTTAGCAGCAAACAAAGAACAAACCAATAATTTTGTGTTGGGAAATCCAATTCGCATCGAAAGGACCGAGAGTACCAAGTCGTGCAAGAGATTGCGGGGTAGAAAATATGTAATCAATCATTCCTTTAAAGTTCATACTAAATAATAGTTTGTGTAGACAAAGAAAATAGCAACTGACGTGTAATTGGTGAAAGGAACAGTATTGCAATCAACGGCAGATTCAAGTCGAAGTGCATGTTGAAGAATGGTGGGATCTTGTGACAGGGAAAACTGATCGAGACTGGCATCATCTTTAAATCCTTTTAGATCGGAATGATTGCGATTTACAAATCCTCTTGAAAGATACTCAAATACACCTGCAATCATATATTAAGAATGAGATAAGGTTTTTCCTAGTTTCTTTCATATGAAACTTTATCTTACCTGAATTAGGAAGCGAATTCAGATCACCACATATAAGTAAAGGTGTTTGTTGAGTTGAAATTTTGAATTTATCTGCAACTTCTGTCAGCATTTTATGTAGTTCTGAAGCCAGCATCATTGACTGTACTAATTTGACATCGCAAAATTCAGGATCCCAATGAATATGCGCAGTGCAAATAACTAGAGGGCTTCCCACGACGTTATCATTCGCAGAAATCCCTACTCTCCCTGAAATAATGAAAAGTATTAATATATTAAAAAATTTACGTGTAGAATATACGCTGTCTTTAATTTTCAAGACAGCACACAGAGCAATATTGTCGCGCGGCATCACCCGATTCATCATATGTTCCGATTTAGATGCCTTTGTAACGACGATTGAATTAAATTCAATTAGATGTTCTCTATCCATATCAAATCTAAAGCGGAGCTTATTAATCACAAAAATTGTACTTGTCGCTTTTCCAGAATATGGCTAAACCATCAACATATTTTCGTTCTTCTTCTGTCATCGTTTTTGCTCTAGACTTAGGTGAGAAAATGCCAATATAGCCCAAGGCTTTTAATTCTGGCTCAAACAAAAGTTTGAATTGCGCAGTTTCCACTTCCTGAAAGTATTATGAATAACACGAAACACGAAAAAAAAGAAGTATTTGGTTCTTTTTGCAAAAAAAAATTCTGTAATTTTTTTTAGTTTGTGCTAAACGAAGAATGATAAGCACGAACTTGTAAAGTAATTATATCTGCTTCGTAATTCCTAATATCGGTAAGAATCTTGACTTTTCGATACTCCCAATTCAATGCCCAGGAAGGACAATACGAATACTGATTGAAGGTAGCATATTTATCACAGAGCACATTGTAGCAAAGGCATGTGAATGTCGCTAAAATGTTAAAATATTATTTAAGAGAGAAAAAGAGATACCAATGGGACGATCAGGATCAGCATGACGAATCATAACCCATGATCTACCAGGAGGAGGCGCAGTGTTAACTAAAATTAGCCGTAATAATAATCCTTTGGAAAAAATAAGATTAACGGGAACGTATTTATGCTTTTTATTCAAAAAGACTAGTACTAATGAAGTGAAAAACTTACTTGCTAGATGGTCTAGTAAATATTGGAGCAGCTTCGCATGACCGTTAGATTCGTGATAGATTTTCTGTATTTCGGGCGACAATGGATTGCCTTGGAGGCCTTAAGTCAGTTTTAAATCATGCTGAAATAGAACACACCCAGAGTTTGGATCCGGAAAAGCTTTCCAAGTTCGTATGGTAGCACTCGCAACTGATTATTATTGAGGTAGAGATGACAAAGAGAGATCATATCGCCTAATTCCGCGGGAAGGCTACGAAGTTTGTTGTGTGATAAGTCAAGCATGGTAAGATTTTTAAGCTGGATAGTCTTTTCTAAGTATACAAGCATTTTTCCTACTTGACATATCTCTTGGGGTACCCGCTGAAGTTGATTACCGTTTAAAAAAAGAGCTGTCAACTTGTCACATTGCCATAAACTCGTGGACAAATTTTTTACTTTTCCTAAATAAGAAATAAATAAACATATTAATTAGAGGAATATAAGAATAAGGACCTACCATGTATTTCCATTTCCACCCATCTCGTATTTTTACCTTGGGCTAGCTCGTCTTCGGTGAGATATCTGTGAACACGATAAAGCCCTGAAAAATGTGCTTTGGCAGTACAAGTAGAAAACAAATACCGTTGCTTAGTTGCTTCTTTCCATTATTTTTATCGGTGATGTTCACCGGATATCCAATACCACCGTGGTTGTCCTTATACTCCCCATGACCAGCAGCATCCCCGTTGTTCATTCCTCCGGGGATAGCCTGCAAAGGTGTATAAATAATCGATATAAACACGAAATTACAGAGTAAACCTGTAAACACAGAAGGGTAAATAATATAACAGTCAAAAATGCTATATTTGGGATAGTAGAAAAATAAAAATGGAGGAGTCCGAAAAAGATTCTCCAACAGATAATTTATATAATGACCTTCTCTCAATTTCAGACATGAACCAGTTACAAAAAGTGTGCGAAACAAGCTCTACAAGTCATAGAAACTTCCCAATATCGGCATCGCGCTGAGGGGGATGCCACTTTCGTTCAAACGAAAAAACCCAGGCAAATACGCAGTTTACGTAGACCATTTGGTCCGGTATGAAAGCTCAGTTAGGAATCTCCTAAATTTCCACTCTCAAAACAGTAAAATCAGATTTTTTCGAAGTAAACGACGCTTTACAATAGAAAATTCCATTTGCAAGTGAAGTTTGTATGTTATTTGCTTACTCCCTTGTCGTTGATGACCTAAAAAATGGTGATATATCCTTTATTCATGAGTAAACTTACTGTCTTCTTTCTCGTCGTATTCATTTGCTGTATTCTAATCAAAACTAATTTCAGGTGTATGTCTGACCCATATCAACCTCCAAAGGTTGGGTTTCCTCAGGCATTTCAAGGTGGTACTGCTCCTTACCAGCCGTTACAGCAGTTTTCTCAGTACCAAAGCACACCACTGCAAAATTCCATCGGTCATTGGTGAGATCAGAGTTTACATATTTTCACCGTTTTTTTTTCAGTTATGTTGCACCAAATCAACAAATGCCTGCTTCTACACAACCTAGATCTACCCCATTACAATTTAAAGAGCATCAGGTGCCTCAGGTTTGGGTTTGTCATTTGGAAAAATGCCTCCCCAATTTAAGACATTTCAACAACCGCCTATGCCTTCGGCATTTAAGCCGCTTCAACCAGCGGTAAACAGTACATATCCACAAGTAACATTTTATATTTTTATTTTTATTTTGTTTTATTTTAGCATACATCGAATGGAGCGTTTCCGAGTCCTGTTTATCCCCCTCCTCCTAATTTAACACAAACGCAGCCAGTATTAACAACAAATTATTTGTCTCACGGCCCGCCCTCTTTTCAGTCAAATAGTACGTAATTCCAACTTACTATATAGTACTAACGTCACAGATTCTGTTCCACAGTTTCCAACTCCTGGTACTCATAGCTCAATAACGACAGGTATATGTGTAGCTCTCTACGAACAAATATTTCAGCTGTAGCTACCAACGGAGTCTCGGCGTACCCACCTGCACCGACATCTATTCCATCTCAGACTTCAATATATTCAGGACAACAGGCGTTACCAAACCAGCCCCATGGTAGTACACAGCCGCAGTATAGTGGATATCCAACAACCAGCCTTCAACAAAACTTTAGTCAAATGGTACCGTTGTAGATGGTGTATAAATTGTTTGCAGAGTATTTATCAGCCAAGTGGACATGGCCAAATAACTGATATAGTAGATCTGATATCTTATAGGAACCCAGGAGGAGAACTGTCTGATATTCCAATTAAATTAACGCAAATGATGGCCAACAATAAAGCACGTTGTGATCCTAGGTACATTTACATTAATTAAAATGACTAATGTTGCTTTCAGTATTTTCCGAAGTACTATGAATGCGGTTCCTTGCAATGAAGAACTGCTTAAGAAGAGCCGTCTCCCTTTTGGTATAACTCTTCACCCATTTCGAGATATGAAGGTTAAACCATTATTTAACATTAACTTACATTTTTACAGAATTTGAACATTATTCAGACATCAACGATAGTGCGATGTCGGTATTGCCGTACTTATATCAATCCCTTCGTTCATTTTCCTGATTCGCGACATTGGAAATGCAATCTGTGCAATAGACAAAATGATTGTAAGTTCCGCAATTCATTTTCTTGCGTAGGTTACCTATTATGCTAGACTTCAAATCTATAATTAATTTTCTTCGTTTGGGAAATATTTTTGGGTGATTTTCCGGCGTTTGGATTTTTGTTGCAAGCGATATTTATAAGGCAGATATAATCATAAAATATGAGTTCATTACTAATTTATAGTAATAAAAAGGTCCGTTTTATTCCAGTGCCCGATGACTTTTGCTGGGATCCAGTTACGAAAACATTTGGTGACCCCACTGCTCGTCCAGAAATCAGACATGCGACTGTAGAGTTTATTGCTCCTGCTGAGTATATGGTTAGTTGTTTTTCTTTGATGCTTTTATTCGGTTAAATTCAGCCTGTACGAGTAAAACATGAGAGAGCAGAGGTATCCATCCCTTTGTTGTCTTTTTTAAAACTTTAGCTTACATTTCTCGCAATTTTTCGATCATCAAAATAGAGAAGCGCTATCATTAAAAAGTTTTTAGCTCAGACCTCCTCAAGCTGCTGTATACATCTTCATTCTTGATGTAAGTGCTGCCGCCATAGAATCGGGATACCTTTATGCGTTTACCGAACAGATTCTCATTAATCTAGATCAGCTTCCTGGAGATGATCGAGCGCAGGTAAACCTAGCTGATATTCAACTTTCTATTTTTCTTAAGATCGCTTTCATTGCTGTCGACTCATGTGTGCATTTCTTTCAATTTGAGGAGAATAGTACCCCCCGACAATTAATAGTAGATGATATAGAAGGTAAAACCAATCATATTCAACAATAATGTTTTTAGATATATATCTCCCAACCAACACCGGTTTGCTAGTAAATATCAAGAAACAGAAAGATGCTATACGCTCATTTGTGAAAGAAATACCAATAATTTTTGATAGGCCTGCGTCATCCTCCAATTGTTTAGGGTCTGCTCTTCTGGCAGTTAAAGAGCTTATTGTCAGTATCTTCTTATCAAACATACAATATATTTAGTTTGAAACTGGCGGAAGAATAACAGTTTTCCAATGCATTCTGCCAAATATTGGTCCAGGATCTTTGAAAGCGAGAGAAGATCCCAATCAGAGAGCATCACAAGTATTTAGTCTGGATGATTTATATCGTAGATTATAGGATGTACAAAATCTTGGCCCAGCTACAGATTTTTACAAAAGACTAGCCTTGGAATGCACAGGTCAGCAGATCGCAATGGATTTATTTATGCTCAACACACAATATGCGGACCTCGCATCTATTTGTAATGATTTTCAAAAGTTAATTAATATAAATTTTAGCCGAAATTTGCAAATTTTCAACGGGCTGCGTCTATCATTTTCCTAATTATCACTGTTTCGACATGATTCAAGTAGGTTTAGCTGATGTTGTTTTTAATATAACTTCTAGGTGAAAAGATTTGAAAAGATTTTTACTCGTTATTTAACTCGAAAAATTGGGTTTGAAGCAGTTCTGAGAATTAGATGTTCTCGCGGTTTGGCACTTTCTGCGTTTTATGGAAACTTCTTCGTGCGCTCCACAGATCTGCTTGCTCTCGCAAACGTGAATCCCGATTCCGCGCTTGCTGTCCAAGTCAATATGGAGGAGAAGCTTGGTTCAACTGTAGTATTTCAAGCAGCCTTATTGTATACATCCAGTAAGGGTGACCGCAGGATTCGTGTTCATACTATGTGTCTCCCTACCTCTTCTGATCTTAATGAGATCTATAATTCATTTGATTTAAAAGCAACAGTTTCTCTTCTTTGCAAAATAAGTGAGTTGCTTTTTACTTTTTTTTAAATGGAGCAAAGGTGTCGAACGTTCGATGTCTGGGTCGCCGCTAACAGATTCTCGAGAAGCTGTAGTTAACGCTGTTGTTGACTCCCTTGGAGCTTATAAAAAAGCTATTGGAAATGGTCGCGGTGCCATGCCCGTTCCATTGAATGGCCATCTTCGTCATTTCCCCGTCTTTGCTTTGGCTATGCTCAAACATGTAAGGATCTTTATCTGGAGCAGTATTCTATATTTATATTCAGAGCTCACTTAGTAGCGGAGGGAGAAGCATTAAACTAGATGAGAGGGTGGCATCCATGTTAATGCTAAGATTTTCTCCGCTAGAACAGATACTCTCTGATCTTCATGCAAACTTATATAGAATTAACGAGATTGTCCAGGTAGACTGCATTTATTCTCTATTTATTTATTAGCTACCCGACGGTCAATATCCGTCTCCTCTACCGTTGTCTTTCGAATACATTAGTCGTGATGGTGTATTTGTAATGGAAGCAGGAACATCACTTTTTATCTATGTGTCGTCGGGAGCAGACGCTAATTTCATCAGTGAAGTATTCGGCTGCTCTTATAATGATGTGGAAAAGGTATATATATATATATATAAGTATGCATCTAATTTCAAAAACTTTAGAGCACATTTGATGTACAAGGAAATCCAACATCTGAAAGAGTACACGCGTTTATAAAACACATTACTATGCTTAAATTCTACTTAGGACAACCAATTATTTTAAAGTGAGTTAAATATATTAGAAAATTATGTATTTTCTTTAAACTGTATATTTAGCTAGTAATCGAAAATTATTGACATATTCAGAGAGGATTCTCCATTACGGGAAATTTTTGTCCGGCGCTTAATAGAAGATCGCACAGAGTCGACACATTCTTATCATGAGTTTCTTCAACACATCAAGCGAGAGATGTCGCAGTAAGTAGCCGGTGTATTCATTTCTTGCCTCGTTTCAATAAATTTGATAACATAGACCATTATAAGATGCAAAACTTGGAGTAATAGTTTACGATTGTCAAGAGTTAAAACGAGTTAAAGGCTACTGTGATGCTTTCATTACTCACATATTTATAAGTAGTTGTTTTTTCAAGAGTTTTATTTATTTATTTTTATTGTGACGATTGTGATAAACATTTGTAATTTCTTACTGGTTGATTACATCACTTCCCGTTTATAGACGAAGTATATCTAAGAATAGTCGAGATAATTGCATAGCTGTTGCAGATGGTCAAAAAAATGGACCCAGAAATCGGCCAAGATGATAAAAAAGAGCAGCCTAGTTATAAAAAATATCTCGCGGAAAAAAGAAAAGGAGCAAGCCTGTCTTTTCCAAAGTAAGCTTTTCCGGCATATTTATTTGCTTCTATTTTCTATAGTCATCTCTTTTTCTTTCGCTTATATCAAATTGTAGGAAGCATGGAAAACGTTTAAAAAATGATGATAAATATCGCGATATCGTTCCAGTAGATCCTGAGAAAATGAAACGGCATGATACAGGTAAAATTGCTATCCTCTTTTTTTATTTTATTGTAAAGGTGCTTCTGCGATTGATCCAACTACTATGAGAAGTAAATTTCACCAAAAGAAGTTTGCAAAGCATAAGAGAACGCTCGAGGAACGTATTGAACAAACTACACGAGCAGAGGTCCTTAACCAAGAGGAGGTTAAATTTTTTTCTGGCGTATGTGACAGGTATTTCTAGTACGGTTTACTGGAAGCTGAGCAAGGTGAATTGACTTATAACATCAGACAAGTGGATATTGTTGCTAATGTGGACTTAGCAAGTGCTTCTAAGGTGGATTTATTGTTTGCAGATAATGGCGTTCGTTCAGCATTTTGATTTACATTTGGAGCAATTTGCGCCTTATCATATGGATTACACTAATAACGGGAGATATCTATTATTAGGAGGAAAGAAAGGGCATGTTGCAACGATTGATTGGCAGACTAAAAAGCTGCAGTGCGAATTTAATGTGATGGAAACAGTGAGGGACGTAAAGTGGGTTCCTTTCTGCACTCTATCATGGAAATACATAGGTGGCTGCATACGGAAAACTTTTATGCCGTGGCCCAAAAGCATTACACATACTTCTATGACAATCAAGGAACAGAAATGCATTGTGTAAAAAACCTTAACGATGTTTTGCAAATGGAGTTCTTACCACGTCACTTTCTACTAGCAGCTGGGGTTTGTTTATCTTTCTTCAGATAAAATGACTTCGTTTTTAGTCGAAAAATTCGTTTATACATTTTCTGGATGTATCAATAGGTAAACTTGTAACATCTTTTGTTACAAAGGCAGGCCCTCTGGACACGATGTGTCAAAATCCTGCAAATGCGATAATTCATACCGGGCATACAAATGGTATTTTTTACTGTTGCTATAGTAACCTATTTACTTATTTTTAGGCACTGTTTCATTATGGTCGCCGAATGCAAAGGAACCACTTGTTCGTCTTCTAGCTCATTCCAGCACGATAAAAGGCATTGCTGTAGACGATTCAGGAAAATATATGGTGACAACGGGTTTAGATCTTAAAGCGCGGTAAACTTAGTCGAATATAATAATATTTTGCCTTAGGGTTTGGGATGTACGTATGTATAAGCAGCTGCATGCCTATTCTCTTCCGTATGGCTTGTCTAAAGTAGCTGTAAGTCAAAAAAATTTGGTTGCTTGCGCTGTAGCAAACACTGTTCAGGTTAGTTTCTTTGCATATTTGTACTTGCATAGATTTTCCAAGACATGCACTTGGGCACATGCAATAAGCCCTACCTGACACATCGCTGTTCTGGGCAAATATCTGACATGGGCTTTGTTCCATATGAAGATGTGTTGGGCGTTGGGCATGCTGATGGATTTACTAGTATGCTAGTGCCAGGATCAGGAGAAGCTAATATTGATGCGTTTAAAGTCAATCCCTATGAAACGAAAAAACAAAGAAAAGAGCGGGAAGTGAAACAACTCCTTGACAAGGTGGGCTGTCGGATTTTCTGGTTTTTATTTTTTTAGATTCAACCAGATCTCATTTGTTTGGATCCTAATGATATTACAAAGGTCAATGAGAATCTATTAGAACAAGCTGAGGAAGAGCGTAAGAAAATTCTTTATATCCGACCAGTTGCCATTCAATATACACCTAAACATAAAATGCGTGGAAAAGGTTCAGGCGGACATAAGGTAGTTCTTTTATTCTTATGTTATATTGATCTTTAGGAAATGAGGAAACAATTTGTTAAAGGTGAAATACGCGTGGATCGCAACAAGCAGAAGGAGACGTTGGAAAAAGAGTTGTTCGGACGCGGTGAAAAAGTGGAAAAACATGGATCTAGAAAGGTTCTCGATCGGTTTAAATAGTAAGTTGTTCGTTGTTATTGTTGTTCATTGTTAGTATAAATTTATTTTCAAAATAGGGTACAATTGAAAAGAGCAAGCAGTTGCTTGACGGAATGGGTAAAGCCGCAACAGCAAATGATTATTATGGCTTACGAATTAAAGCTAATGAATATCAGTATCAGTATCAGATATCAGTAACGCTAATTACAACTTTGTACACACCCATGATTAGAGTATTTTGCTCGGTCTTCGGGTATTCGCTTTGCTTGTTTTTCTTGAAGCAGGCAGACTTTCTTCTTCGCTACTGTCATAGGTTCTCTCTCCCATTCCAGCGTCATCCACGCTCATTGTTCGTTGAATCCCTGGAGGGCCAGGTATAGATCTCTGAAAATGATAGTGAATTGTTTCTTTTTTTTAAAGGTTCTCTAATCGCCTGACATGAGCTCTACTGATACAAAATGTACAGATACTGTAATTTCCTTATCAACATTTTCGAAACTAACCCTTGGATTGCGATGTCTCGGCAACTGATTGCCGTCGGGTGAATGACCGGCCGAAATCGAACCCCTCCGAGATTCGGAAGCAATCAATGGTATTATGGCATTCATTTGTTTTAATGTTCTGTATATTTTTTCATCGTTGGTTTATCTGGGAAAGGGTACCTTCTCTGTTCTTCAATATTGTAAAATGAAAACCACAAAGAGCTGATCAAATCAGTTGTGAAAACAACATCGGCGTGTTGAGCAATCAGCTGGAAGAAGCGGAGTTTTTTTTAACCCTGTGAGTGTTTCGATAGTTCAATTTTACGGGGAATTAGTGGCAACACTTAGCATGAGTGCCAAGCAATTATTCGAAAATGGGAACTTCGGTAGGTAGGTATTTTTTCAATAAATTGGCGACGTTGGATGAGTTCAACCCTATTTTCATTGGATGGAACCTCGAGACTGTTTCTGGGATTCCTCCCAAGGAAAGGAGTCCTTGAGTGTTGTCGGACCTATTCCAACCACTTACCTGCAGAAGAAACACTCCATCCAAGCCAAGGTAGATATCCAAAAATTTATCAACATTTGGCCTATTCTCTGGAATTTCCCTTTTTTGCTTTTTTTTGTTTCCTCACTGAGTTCTCTGTACTTGTCATAATCTTCGCTCATTTCAAGCCGGCTGAAGATAAAATGTTCTTTTGCGGTTCTGTTGAACATTAAAAACACCCAGCTGAGTAGATTGCCTGAAATATTCGACGTTGGGTAGCAAGAACCCTTATTACATGCCGTAAAACTTATGAGGATGATATACCACGCCCACAAAATGATGAATATCTTCTCGGTAAAAATGTTGATGAGTAATCTGTAACATTCGATATGGTGGGGCTAACAACTTTTCAGTACACGCACTGGACCGTATGGGTTTGAATGTTAGCCATTTCTCTAACCTAAAAAAACAAAGATGAAATAATAAAAATCAAGAGCAACATCGAAGTCGCAAAGAGTTACTCTTGGAAAAAGTCCGCTGTCCATCCAAGTGGAATTTCCTACCCAAAGAGATCGCCATATCTCGAATCCAAAGCCCTGGCTCACTTTATCCCGGGGAAGGAGATAACTGAAAGATTAGCGTTTTTAGAAGTAGGGCTCCAAACGCCCGGGACGGACTGTTGCCTGCTCCGACCCGGTTGGATTCATTTGGAGGAGGGACTGACTGACTTACTTGGTGAGAAGCTTGAACTGTAGCATAGCGTTTACAAGAAATGCGAATTTGGCAAGAAAATAGACGAATACGACGTGATGGGTAGAGTATTTCATGTTCAGAAAACGGAGGACCTTGTGGGGGACTAGCTTTTTCTTCAATTTAAATGGTTTACACTTGTACAGGAAAACGTACAAGTTTCAGTCGTTTTTGAAAGCGAAGAGCGCCTTGAAGATGTACACAGAGAGCGTGAACATTGGCTTTTTTCACATCTGGGACGGCATTATGCTCGTCAGTGGCTATTCGAAGAATTTCACCTACACGCATACCTAAAGCGCTAGTTTTTACAAATAACCTGCGAGTTCAGAAGCCTATTTCAACCGTTTTCACGAGTTTGACATGAGCTTTTTTTTTTGATTGAACAACTACGAACTAAACTATAACACCAACCACTTTGTGAGGCAAAATATTTCCATATAAGACAAGGAAATCTAAAGCATGCCGCCTCGAACAGAAGGAAAAAGGGCATCCATTGGAAATACGAGATCTGAAAGTGTCCCTTCTATGATCTTGCTGCAACATTTCGTTGCAATCTTACCATTTTCTTAGCTTTCTCGGTATCTCCGTCAACCGCAGCAACAGCAGATGAGAACGGCACGAAATATGTCTCCTGGGCCCAGCAATAATTTTCAGCATAATAAAACAAATTGGTTTGGGAGACTAGGAAAATGGCAAACTTGAACCCATGCCGAAGTAAAGTCCGGAGGGACCATGCACTCTATTGGTTTTCCACCAAACTGCTTCCAAGAGACTAGCACGGCTAGGCCGACGAGGACATTCGAAGTCAGGAAAGAGTGGAGAGAAGCTATCAAATCTTTCGCCCCCGCCTGGTTTGAATACGGAACGGTATTCAATACACGAAAAATGAACATCTGTAAAACAAAATGGAAATCCGCGGTGGAATGGCTCAATGGAGAACAGAGTCAATGCGTTGGGCAAACATCACACCAGTGAGAATGCTTTATCGCTTTCAGTCAACATGTGGAGCCCCAGTCTTTCCGTAGTTTACACTTTAGAATACTTGCCCCGAATACAACGGAATAACGAAGCCGGCTATGTACAAAGATAATTCATTGAATCATCTCATAACAATTAACAAATTACTCAACAATGACATCAGCTTCCTTGGTGGCACGAGTGTACACAAGTTGGCCACCGTGGTGTACAATGCATTTGACGAGTCCCTTGACTTGAAGTTCTCTCAGTCCAGCTTTAGCGAGGGAGGCGCGAACCTTCAGACGCTCAGAAACTACGGAAGGTGTGATCAGCTTGTAGGTGATTACCTGAACGATACAATGTAAGAAATGTACAAACTCAGTTTGTTGAAACCTTACAAGAAGGATTTTATGGAAAAATAAATAGTAGGCCTATCGAAATCAAAAGTGTAATGGTTGGTGTAACGGTTTTAGTTTGTACTTATAAAAATAACGATTGAGCGAGCCAAATATGCGGATTGCCAAAGACACTAAATTAAACCATGGGATCAATTGTTTTTAAGTCCAACAAGGATGTTCTTTTTTATTTATTGCGTCAAAAAGAATCAATAACCCGATCCAACTTTTTTAGTGTATGAATGCGCACCTCTGTTAGCTCCTAAAAAACTAACCTCTTTGTAAAGCTTTTCATACGTGGCTTGATCGAAAAGAACCATGTTGTTCAGCTTATCTCTGACTTTTCCCTTGGACCACTTCTTCTTCTTGGCCTTTCCTCCAGATCCCTCCTTCTTTTTGGCCGGAGCGGCCTTGCCACCTTTTGGTTCAGCCTTTTTAGACTTAGGGGGCATGTTACCTGAAAAAGACGAAATTATGAAAGCCGCAAAATCCATAAAGAAGAATTGGAACGGAAAAAGATACGACGACGGTAGAAAATCAGAAAACGGAAACCCTCTTCTCGGGTGAAATGGAAAAATTGGGATAAAACCCCCCGTTTTACCGTACACCGCCGACCGAGCGCCGCGACAGGATACGAAAAAGAGACCTTTAAACCAGCGTGAGAATAAAAATAGGGATTGCGGACGATACGTATGATTCAAAAAGATATCTTTTTGGAACTTTTCCAAGTTCTTCTGATTACTGCTTGACTTGTTTCTGTGTTCAGTGCTTACTTTTAGACTCTGTGCCTCTTATTCGAATGTGGAATTTGTATCGAAATGTTTAGGTACAGTATGGCTTACAAGATGGATCCTGGACAGTTAAAATTTGCCGAAAAACTAGTGATACTGAATGACAGAGCTGTTGGTATGCTAACCAGACTTTATAATATGAAAAAAGGAGGGTCAGCAGGTACGGCTATAATGCTATGCATTTTATTTATTTAGACTCAAAAGCGAAACCTCCATTTTTGCAAGATAAACAAATGGAAGGCGCTATCAAGCATGTAATAAAAAAGTTTCCACTAGCGGACACAAGATCAAACCAAGTTTGTTTCGTTCTCTATCTCTTATTTTAGGAAAATAATTTAGTCAACATTTCATTATGCCGCTAGTATTAAAGAGGAGATTCTACGGGCAAGTTCGTTATATTACTATACATTTGTGGATCTAATGGAGTTGAAAGACAACGTGATGGCTTTACTTACACTTATGGATGCAGCTCAGTGCCAATTGGATATTGTAAGGCTTTCTATGCGAATATTATGCTTATTATAATTTATAAATCTAGACTTACAATTATGAACTGACATCCAGTTATTTAAACCTTGTCGTGAATATGGTTTCTCTTATGATTCTAATGTCAAGGATTGAAGACAGAAAGTCGACAATAGGTTAATTACATTATTTTTTAAACATAATATTCACCTTTTTACAGGGCTATTTAATGCCGCCCATGATTTAACCCACGGAAATAGCGAGCCATCTTTTCCCCGATTAGGACAAATGATTCTAGATTACGATCAGCCTCTGAAAAAATTATCTGAAGAACTTGGACCACTAAATAGAGTATTTCTCATTTGTTAAAAATCCTTTTCTTCGCTTTCAGCTTATGCAACAAGCTCTAATCTCCTTAGCCTCTGTTTATGTGCGCAGAAATCTTACTGCTGACAGATGGAGACAAGCTCAAATTTTATCTTTGACTGCAAACCCCCAGCAGATTTTATACGCGGCACAAACTGATACAGTTAATTTTTCATAATGTTTTTACATCCCTGTTCAGATTGCTTGCGAATATTTGTCACTAGACGTGATGGACCGATGGATCGTTTGTAAGCTATCTAAAAATGTTTCGCTTCTTTAGACATATATTTTAGTATGCACAACTGTTTGCCATAATTCGTTAATGAATGATGCTACTGTTTATCAGCTTTGGCAGCACAGTTTGCAAATGGGAATATGTATTCGTATTTTCCGCGATGAAGTAAGTTTTTCCACTAATCTATTACGGTTATCAATAGGTTTTTGTGATCCACCAAGAATTAATCCAGTTTTATGATGCCATCAAGGGGTACTCAAAGAAAAGTGCAGAAGTCAAAGACCACTTATCCGTTGCCCTGCAGCAAAGGTTTTATTTAAAATTTTAAAGAAAAAAACATGGTTTGAAGTGCATGTATACATGCAGAGCGAAGACGGTTCTTGCGGTCGGCTCTAAAAGAGCTTATTCTTTTAATAAGAGACCAGCCCGGACTTTTAGGACCTAAAATTCTGTTCGTTTGGATGGCTTTGTCTTTCAGTAGAGATGAGGTTTGCAATTTTTTTGCTTTCATATTTTCCTAGGTATTATGGCTATTGCGTCATATACACGAATGGCCAGTCTCTAAAAAAGCAAATAAAGGTGCTGATGAACTTCAAGATAAGCAACTTCCTGAGTTGCTTCATTACATATGTGAGCTACGAGAGCTTGTTCTAAAATACAACGGAGTAATCCATCGATATTACTTACAGGTTTGCGAGAAATGTACAGTGTTATGCTTTTAGTATGTTGCTCGCTTTGATGCCATCGCTACGGACGAAATTATTCGCGGGTTGACTGGTTTACAAGATGATGACAGAGTTTTATTGGCCGAATTCGCAGCTTCTATAGCCAACATTAATTCAGATACAGACCTTCGTGCTCTTCGCCTCGATTGGTTCCGATTTCAGGTGAGGCAAAAGGGGATTGTTTTCTACTTTTTTTTATATATTTAGGGGCGAACTAGCATTGCCCGCTCGTCTTTTTCTTTATTGCTCAACAAAAAACTAGCTCTTATCATGAACACTAATATTTTCCATTTGAAAATGATCGACAACCAAGAAGAAATGTTGAAAGAAGTCAGTGATTTAAGTATTTATTGGTAAGCAGATTTTCTTGTACAAAAATGATGACATTAAGTTTCCATCCAAGGCTTTTCGAAAAGCAGTCGGAGCAGTGCATTGGGCACCCAGCACAGTCGCGGTATGCTATCGCATTTGCTAGAATTTGTAGCCATTTCAATGGTAGCTTACACGAAATGTGTCCCGAGGAAAAATCACACATTATTGAAAGAGTTAGTGTTTATTTGTTTATCTATTCTTGTAATTTAGTCTCTCGGCTGCTGTAACAGCACATTAGATAAAATATGCCGTACTGCCAGTGAGGTTATAGGATTATTATGTGAATACGAATTGAAATTAACGGAGCAAACAAGCGCAACACAGGTATTTTTTTGGTAACTTTTAATGTCTTATTTTAGGTTGCCCTTAGCATTGCTCAACAACTGCAAAGAAGTAAAAGTGGAAAAAATGTTCAGCAGCATACGGATCACATTCTAGCAGGAGAAGAGAGTTATCGTGCCGATAGACAAAAACTCACATATCCAGATAAGCTGCACACAGCTTTAGGTGTGCGCATTTTTAGCCTATTTTTCTTTTTTCTTCTTTTTTTGTATTATCTCACAATATCAATAATATAACGAAATTGTATATGTGAAATAGATACGATGGTCACAAGGTGCTGAAATTTTCTGATATTTTTTTTTCCAGTTGAATTATGCGCTGGCTTGGGCCAGTATCGGCAAATTCGTGTATCTGATCATGTATTTGCTCCTCGGGAATACCTGTCGCAGCACCTGGAAAATAAATTCGTCGATTTAATTTTGGAAATGAGTATGGTAGATGGATCTACTCCAAGAAGACCTTCTGAACTTTTTATGGCCATTCAGGCTTACATGGCTGTTCTTCAGAATATTGATACTTGCAGTGAGTAGTTTTTTATCATTTATTTAGGTGAAATTTTAGTAACTGTGGACATTACACGATTATTTAATAATGCCTTACTTCAACAGACTCAGCCAATGGATGCTAAAAATAGAGAAACAGTTACTTCGATCTATACAAAATGGTATTATTTTCAAGATAATGCATCAAGTTTTTGCTAGGTATCTTGAAGTTGTACTCAGACGATCTGCAATGGGATCAATTGTGTGGAGTGATCATCTACAAGCGATGATAGCGTGTGAACCCAATCACTTCTCTCCTGAACAATACACTGATCCTCATGGTTTGTTGCTATGCTAGATTTCTATTTAATTATATAGAGCTACGATGCTTGGCTCAAATATTAGGACCGTATGGTGTGAAGTATTTCTCGGAGCGGTTGACATGGCATGTTGCATGTCAAATACATGAAATGCATAAAGTAACAGATATTGTGATTTTTCTAAGATTTACAGCTTATACTACAAAACAAAGAATGCTTAAATGTCGCCCGGCAACAGTTCGATAACTCTGAAAAGATGAGAGAAATTGTGCACATATTGTCTGCGGAACATAAGGATAAAAAGGTATGATTCTGCTTTTCGCCTATCACCCGACACCAGACTGGAAACATCCAAACCTCCACTTCCGATTGTATTCTACAACGAACTGCTATTGTGGGACAAATTTTCTCATTCAGAGATGCTCTTCATTCTGCCCTAAAACAAGTATTTTAGTTGTTTAGTCTTACAATACATTTTTTAGGTTCTTGCTAGACGCTTACCGTTCATGACGGCCGCATTCCATAATCTCTATGACTCCCTCGACGAAAGCAGAAAAACGGTAGGCTATTTTATATGTATTATACAAATTTCATTAGATAACCGCCGAGTTGGCGGCAGCCATGGGTCAGCATTCTCCCGTTGATGTAGCTCTAGTCAAAACTGTTTCGGCACAAACACATCCTTATTCAGCAGAGGAATTCTATAATCTTTCATGCCTCTTATTGGTTGCTATCGCTATTTCTCTACCGAGACTAGCTAGTATTGAATCTGCATTATATAAGCCAAGTATAAGAGGTATGTACAAAATAAGATCCTTTGGTTAGCTCTAAGTGGCATTCGGTGTCTAACTTTGGAATATACATTAATGTATAAAGAACAACTTGCAGCAAATAATAATAATTCTCATTGTATACCTTTGGCTGTTAATACTATAGCTGGAGCATTATTTCATCTTCATCAAAAAGGTGACACCATGCAGAGAATAAAAGAATTCCTTGCTGTAAGATTATATTTTTTTATATAAATTTTTATATTTTCAGCTAGCTTCCAGTTGTATTCTCAGAAATGCTTGTGATGGAGAAATCGATAAGGATT
Organism: Oscheius dolichura; assembly: GCA_932521035.1. Lineage (NCBI taxonomy): Eukaryota > Metazoa > Nematoda > Chromadorea > Rhabditida > Rhabditidae > Oscheius > Oscheius dolichura. The sequence continues at coordinate 5,541,088 of OW051495.1, forward strand.
CATGTAAAAACCAAGCAGCTTTATATATTATTTTAGAACAAGTATATGTTTTCTTTTCTCAATAATGTTTGTTTCAGTTGGTTGATCGCTGCGAATGGCTAACAATGGATATATTGGAAAGGTGTCTACCTTATAATTTAGTGAGAACGGCATACCAGCATTGCTATGAATTGGAGAAAGCTAGTGCATGATTAGATATATATATATATATATATATTAACATTTTATATATATATACATAAAATCATTAACGTATACGAAATTTTAACGGGTCCTTCACTTATAACAGTTTCGTCAAGGATGACGTCTAGTCTAAAAGCATTTAATTTTTTGTTTGTTTACACCTTTCCATTTGCGTTATCTCGTAATTTGTAAGATAGACAAATAGTGCTTTATTGTTAATATATGTATATAAAAGTTCATCTATAGGCACTGAAAACATGTTAACCTGCGGTAAAATAACATAACAGTCGTCTCACATGCTAACAAGATGTGGAGGTTTCATTATTTTCAGGGATTTCGGTGTCCCCAAATCGCTTTAGTTCCAGGTAATCACGCTGACTTCTAGCCAAAGACGCTCTTGCCATTATGAGAGTTCCAATGCCCGTAGTCGTCACCTTTAAAAACCTTAGTTATTTTGTATTAAAAAAGATCATGGTGCAGTTCAGCGTTGAATGCCTTGTTGTGCTTGGACGACGGGGAATATTACCTCAATGTACGGTTGTTGTGTGCGAGGTGGGTGCATTCGTATGTCCTCATCAATTGGGTCATACAGTTTCCGCTTCAAATGAACACTGCTCGGTAAAAATGGGAAAGCATGTGATATTTTCTGTAGACACGAGCAAATATTCCGTTTTACCTGAAAAGTAATGAGTACTATTTCTGGTCGAGAAAGGGGAAGCCAACAATTACCCCGGCCGTTGACGACAATACCCCTTACCTCACGTCTGATTTGCTTATCATTGGTTGCATAAATAGGCAATTTCAAAGCACATGCCAGAATGGGAAGGAACGACGAGATGTCGGTGACAACAGCATAGAACCCGGAATTGGCATAAAGAGCCTCCATGTCGATCTGTTCAATTGTCTGATATCCTGTCCTCTATAGGCCTACCGTTTCATAAAAGGCAATCACAAAGTCCACGACGTTGGCCCCCAGGTAACAAGTGACCACCATGACGAGCATACGCGTAACTGCCCGAAGCCGGGACCGGAGACGGGTTGTCCCTCCTCTGAAACTTTACCATGGTTGTAGAAACAGTTCGACTTCAGATGGAGGCTCTCCTTCCCGTGTGGAAGACCAGTAATAGCCCTACCTGTTGCCTACGGTGACGGAGAGGACGAGAGCCTTGACGGTCTGGTCCCTGTCGGTCCTCCTCACATTTAACACTATCATCAGGTTGAAGTACGCGAGGACGACAAACGGCAGGAAGACCGTTATGATCTTCCGGATCCAGAATTTCCAGAGGGCATCCATCATGGCGGAGGGGAAGAGCCGGACAGGATTGAGGCCCATTGAAGACAAGCCGGTGCATTGGGTGTGGTAGACGACCTGAAGGGGGTAGGCCAGGGGGCAGCCGGGGGTACCTCGACTTCGAAGAAGACCGTGCCCTTGAGGATGAGACTGGCCACGAAGCAGAAGATGATGACTATTGTACGGCGGGTGGCCAGCCGGCGAAAAAGACGAACAGCCCTAAATAGAATATTTTCTGTTGATCTAGCGCTCCTTGCGGCCAATTTGCCCAAATGAGCGGCGAGTGTTCCGTGTACTTGTTGATACCCAGAAGAGGCGCGGCAACGAGGCTATTTTAGAAGGAGACATACCGGTTGTCGCCGGTGGACTGGAGGTAGCGCTCGATGGTGATGGCCATCAGAAGGAAGGAGGACGAGGACAGGGTGACGTGGGAGACTGGAACGGGAGGAGTGGGGCATGGGGGCAGGGGACTTACTGGTGAAGGCCACTCGCAGGCAATGATGCCAGAGGATGTGCAGGGTCAGCGACTCGAAGTAGTCCATGTAGACCTGGAGGGGGTTGGGAGGAGGCTGCCGGGCAGGGGTACCTGGGTGCACATGATGAAGATGTAGGAGAGGGAGACGAAGGTGTCACAGCCGGCCATCCACTGCAGGTAGGTGAAGTTCCTCTTGCGGAGGAGGCGTGAGGTGGAGAAGGTGTAGAAGAGGATGCTGTTGTGGACGATGCTGACCAGGGCGGTCAGCAGGCCCAGCACCCCCACGAAGATCATCTTCCATTCCTGAAATAGCCGGCTTCCTCCTTGGTTGACGCAGGCGCATAATGGAATAATTGAACGATAAAAGACTCAACGACGGTCATTATAATATCCCCCTGCCCCGTAAAACTTGGCAGACGTACCAGAAATATTTGGGGCTGGTACTCGCACGGGTCGTAGGGGAACTCGTCCTCGCCGGTGGAGTTCATTGCTCATTCACTGAAATTAAATAATTCAATCTAGAAAGGGAACAGGGGGCAAGGTGCGATGAAATGGGCGGGGACTCTCGGGATAATTATAGAGGGTGGAGGGAGGCATCTGCCCCATTTGCAGCTGGAGGGGGACAGTACCAGGCCATGGAGGACGGGAGTCGAGAGGGCATCCCGAGTAATCTGATGCTCATGAACAGCGGACATCCGATGACGGAATCTGTTCAAACGCGGGATTCCACGAATAGCAGGGCAATCAGAAGAATCAGGCGAGACACCGTAAACGGCCATCCAGGCAAAAAAGACCAGTTTAAAGACGATGAAATATGAGCCGGTTCGTGTCGACGGGGGACGAGATTCTCAGAATTTTAAAGGAGATGATGAGTCTGAGGACACCTTATTGGATGGGAAATGGAGAGAGGGACCGTTTGGAGGAGGAGGGCGGGAGTTATGATAATGGTGCATAATGGCTGGGTTCATTGACTCTAGACGACGCCGCTCGAAATCTGCACGCACCCCGGGAACGACGGTCCCGGCCCGGCTGTCGTGGCTGCTTCCTATTATCCGGGCGTCTTTCGCGCTTCCGAGACTTCCCGGTGGCTAATTGGAAATCCACACGTGAAACCGTGCAAATATGGAAATTAAGGGGAGTGCCAATTAAATTAGAGAGACCTTTAAAGGCAGAGAAAGCGCCCTTTACCTAATCTCCGGGACAAATTGGCTCCATTCTGAATCCCGGGCAAGCAAATCAAAGATTAGGCCAAATGATAGACTTTACGGCGTGGGCAACCCGGCCATTTCTGATGATTTGGTCCCTCGAAGGCCATGGTTAAGAGTCGGCCATCCTCCTCCTCACCGAAGCGGGGCAGACGGAGTTGGAGGGGACAATAGAAGGCACATATTGCAATTAATAGAGGGAGGAAGAGGCAGAGACATCAATCCGGAAAATGTTTTCCAACTGACATTACAGCCGGTCATTTCAGATCAACTGTTAGAGAATAGAGCACAGGGAGTGTAAGGGACAGCTCCCCCAGTGACATTTCTGGGGACGGCCCCGGAAGGCGAGGGTTCCCAGATGCCTCTCCGATGAGGAAATGAGCATTCTTCTGTCATTATCCGGGGAGAACGACTCGTGGGAAACGGACTCTCCTCCTCTCGGATATTACCTGCTTGGGGAGGGAGAGGACGGACAATGGCCGGGTGGCAGGCCAAAATAGACTGGCATTCATCCAAAAAGAATAGAGAGAAAACCAGAAGTTAATTGGAAGGTTCGTCGGAAAGACTCATTACGGCAGGAGGACAGTCAGCCAAAACAAAAACTTTGAGCCGATCTACTTTTGGGCGGACAAGCGGGCACGGCGGCGGAATAACCACATCTGAGGGAGGACGAATAACGTAGCCAAGTAATGAAGAACACATGGTTTCGAATACATCATACGCCATATGAGATATGAGAAGCCTGTTTATCACAAACAGATGGGCAGCCCTTCAAGGATCACCCCCGGCAGAGATATTTGTACTGGCTACTCACGTGTGGCCGGGGATGATGTGGGGGAGAGATTTCCTCGAGGAAATGAGACCGTGGAGAGTAGGCCAACGGGGGCCGGGAGTAGTCGGAGAGGACTACTTCCTCCTCCGGGAACTGTCTGCTTTCAGCTGCTGCTGTCCCCGCCTTTCTAATAAAAGGGGCCGCCAATTCACCGAATCTAATGTCTGAGCCCCTGTCTGTGCGCAGATTACATTAGAAAATAATAAAACCTAATCAAGTTTTCTATAAGCTGTTGGAGGGCGCTGGTCCTCTCCCCCGAATAACAAGAAACTTGGAGGAGGAGACGATGCGTGGAGGACGGCGGGACGACAGAGAACTGGGAGGGGACTATTTAAAGGGGAGGGGGCATCCCCCGGTTAGAGGGCCAAGGTGTTCGGAGATTCAACACCACCTTTTTATCCATTTAATTCTGTTTCCTGAGTGCAGTTCCGTCTGTATCCACTGGGGAACTGAAGAGGGTTCATCGACCACCGGGAGGTGAGAAGGGGACAGCGATCATTTATTGGAACGAGGACTAGAATATCTGAAGGTAGAGCGAGGCCAGGCCGCCGTAGATGGAGGAGAAGTGTCCGAAGACCGGCATCTGGTTCATCAGCTCGCCGATCTTCAACACGACGGCCTCGCGCTGCTTCGAGGACGAGATCACCCGGGGCACCTTCGACGACCGGACGCTTTCGATGGCCAGGGTCACTCGTCTCTGGTCACATTGGAGTCCGTCGGAGAGGAACCAAAAGCCGTACTTGGCCAGAACGGCCTCCTGTGAAAATCTCCATTACAGTCTCTTGCTCAAACACACCTTGTTCCCGCCGGTCTCCCCGTCCATTTGGATGGCCATCGGTGGGTTTTTCTGGCTGCCGTAGATCCACTCCCATCCGGATATAACTCTGAAATTGGAGATTTGGGAGAGAGAGGCCTCTGGCCACCTGTGAGGGAGATAGTTGCAGTCGAAGTCGCCGCGGAGACAGAACATCTTCACGAGGTCCGGGTCTGTGATGTAGATCCACTTCTGCCAGTCCAGCCACCTGGCCACGAGATCTTTCGAGTCCGGCCCGGCCGGCACGTAGAAGTTGGCCCCGTTCATCATGCGCTTCCTCGACTCGGCCGTGTCCTAAACTGGGGGTCGGACGGCCTCCTCCCAACCCACCTCGTGTCCCTGCTGGTCGAGGAGGATGGCCCCCGCCTGGGAGGCGTCGACGGCGTCGATCAGTGACCCCGTCCAGAGGGTGTCCGCCTGCAGCATCCAGAAGGGCTTGTCGAAGGCCTGGAGGGCGCTGATGAGGTTGGTCCTCATTAGGAAGAAGCTCATGTAGGTAGAGTCGTACGGGCGGAAGTGTCTCTAGGGCTTTAGTTGAATCTGCTCCCTAGGCACCTTACCTGGATACTCGGGGCATTCCAGACGACCACCTGGAGGTGTGGATACCGGCTGAGGAGCCCGTCCTTGGCGAGGTCGTCCAACACGAAGAAGAGTATTTTGTGGTGGACCCCCATGGCGGCGGTGTTACAGAGCCAGTTGAGGGTCATGTTTAGGGCATACTGGTTCAGGAGGATGACCCCGTAGCCGTCAGGCAGACTGGCCACCGCCCTGGCCAGCGGCTCGTGCTTGTACAGGTCGATGGCTCGGAAGTCCTTCTCGTTCCTGGCCATCTCGGCCAGATTCTTCGAGTTGTTGATAACATTTGAGAAGAGGAGGAAGAAGACGGGCACGAGAAGCAGGTGGATGGACAGGAAGGCCGTGGGAACCCATCTTCGGAGAAAGGACATGACTGCAACGGAGATGACACCGAAGATACGGGATGAAAGGAGGTCGACCAGTGTTTTGTGAGGCCGGCTTTACGTAGGAAAGGTCCTCGAGAGGCACTGAGGTTTATAATGAGTACTATTAAAGGAACACCGGCATAGCTTCAAAAATTAGACGCGCGCGGGCAAATCGTTACGGTAACGAACCGTTTAAAATAATTTCAACAATTGTTTCCCGTATGATTTTTCAATATTTCTTTTTGAGAAAATGATCAGCACATTTCAATTAGTGAAAGCAGGAAAAATTACAAAAAACGTATGTCACAATATGGAGAAAAATAACTCGAAAGCAATTTTTTTGGCCGATGAAAAGCAAACGCGCCCCGAGCTACTGTGCTCAGCGAAGTGCGGGAAAAGCTGTGCCGGTGTTCCTTTAACCACGGTAGTTTTATTTAAAAAAACGTCACCCTTTCGCGCTTGTGTTGCAGTATAGTCAAATTGTTTCAAATTGAAATGTCTCGGCTACTCCTTTTTTAAAGGTTAAATAAGTGGCAGATCGGGCATTTTGCCGTCTAGATGGTTCAACCCAACAGTTTTGCATGCATTTTTATGCGAATTTCACACATGTTTTCATTATTTTTATCGGCGCATTTGCCTACTTGAATTATTATCTACCCAAAAAAGTAGAAAAATGGACGAAATCTATGTCAAATCCAAATATTGGAAATTTTGTGAGAAATCGAACTCGAATAATTTGAAGGTCTGCACAGCGCGCGAAAAAGCATTTCCATTTAAAACAGACTATACCAAAATCATTTGGCGCGCCGGAGATATTTCGAAGAGAGGATGTGCTCTGTTATATTTCCCTTGAGCTGTCTCTTCGTTGTCGCTTCAACCTGTTCTATTCCATGAACACTATCGGCATAGAAACTCTGTAAATACATAAATAGGGAAAATACGACACCGATTGAAAACATTGCGCGTCTTTTTGAAGTCAAAGGGGTTTCTTTAGTAGCCACTCAAAAGTTATATGTCGAACGGTGTTGCCTTGTGCCTTGTTGTTCGATACGATTCATTATATAAAAGATACATGTTGCCTCAATTGTTTTTACTATACAATAAAATCCACCGATGATTCCAAATTAAAATGTCTTCAAGCAATCCAGTCAAAAATGGCGTCGTACTTGCGCCCTGTTCGTAAAGCTTTCACAATAAGGCCTTCCCTTTGCGCTCCTATACTAGGCTAACTACATATCCTTGTCTTTTTTTTAATTCTCTTATAATTGTTGGTCTTTATTTTCAACAATTGATTTCAATATTAGCATAATTTTAGAATAGATGTCGTCAGACGAAAGCGATGGAGATTATAAACAAGAAGCTATAGACGAAGATGTGAGTATTTGTTTTAAAACGAGACTAAATGAGGAAATAACTCAGCATATGTCTTATTTTCAATGCTCATATTATTGTATACCGATTTTTCAGGAGTTGTCTGCATCAGGTAGCGACGAAGAAGTTGAAAACAATCGAGACCCCAAAGGAGGAGCGAAAAAGAGAAAGGTATGTGCAAAAGAATTGCAAACTCATCTTACCGATTTATATAGATTCAAATAGAGAGCGAAGATGAAGAAAGTGAAGAAGAATCTGACGAAGAGGAAATTAAAAAATCCAAGAAGAAAAGAAAGGTAAATATTACTTATTTTTGAAGCAAAGGTTTTTATCTAGAAGTCGAGACGTCCGAAGGCGTCTGATTTTATTCTGGAAGACGTCGATGTGGACGATGATGACGACGAAGATGGATTGTATTCTGGCGATGAAGACGATGCTGGAAGAGATTTGGAGCCAAATGAAAAAGAAGAAGCAGAACGATATATGAAACAACTAGACAGTGAACGACGTCGTAATGAGAGGAACAGATTCGCGTAAGTATAAAGACGGAAGTTTCATTATGGTTATTTGTAGAGGAATGAATGAAGACGAAATTGGACAATATTTCGAAAATAAATACAAAAGCCAAGCTCCCTCCCGTGATTATTTTGAAGGTGATGTAGATATGGGTTTGTCGTTTTCTGTCAAGTAGGAAAATTTTACAGACGAAATATCTCAACAGGGGTTACTTCCCTCAACGAAAGATCCGAATTTGTGGATAGTGAAATGTCGAATGGGCGAAGAAAAACTGGTCGCTATGCAAATGATGAGGAAACACCTTGCTTTTGAAACTACGGAGGATCCACTGCAGATCAAATCAATTATTGTGAAGGAGGGTTTGAAGGGTATTATCTATGTGGAATCCTATAAACAATCTCACGTCGCTAGTGCCATTGAGGGTATTTCTGCGTTAAATGGCTTCAATATCACGGTAATTTCACTTCGGCTTTCAAATACAACAGTTTTAGATGGTTCCAATAAAAGATATGGTTGATTGCTTGAAAGTCACCAAAGAAACTCCCACACTGAAACCAGGAACCTTTGTCAGATTGAAGAGAACTATTTATAAAGACGACTTGGCATTGGTTGGTGTTTACTAATACATTATAATCAGAACGCAGGTTGACTGGATCGATGTACCAAACAATAAAGTGAATTTAAAGTTAGTCCCAAGAATTGACTATCAACGTATGAGAGGGGCACTAAGAACTGATCAAGATAGAAGCTATAAAATGAAAAGACGTCCCCAAGCAAAGCTTTTTGATCTTGATCGTATTAAGTAAGTGAATTGTTTTTTTTTCTGTACTTTTCTTTTGCAGGGAAATTGGTGGTGAAACAACAACGGATGGCGATTTTGTTATATTCGAAGGAAACACATACCGGCGAGGATTTTTATTCAAAGCATTTCCATTAAACGCAGTTGTGAGTTCTCTATATTACAGGCAATTCATTTTTTAATTTAGCTTATCGATGGGGTAAAGCCGTCGTTGACAGAGTTGGAAAGATTCCAAGAAAATAGCGACGATCTCAAAGCTTCTCGTTGGTTTACGAATGTATCAATATTCATACAAATATTTAGTAGAAGCAACGTCAATTAAGGACCATGTACAATATTTTGCTCCTGGTGACAATGTCGAAGTCACTGAAGGCGAGCTGGTCAACCTTCGCGGTAAAATCACGGCTATTGACGGCGACAAGATTATAATGATGCCAAACCATGAGGATCTCAAAGTGAAACGCTTCTTAATTGTTACGTATATTCTAGGAACCGCTCACTCTGAATTCTTCTGAGTTGAGGAAGTATTTTAAAAACGGAGATCATGTAAAGGTTATTACTGGTCGTTATGAAGGAGATACAGGAATGGTTGTCCGTGTTGAGGAAAACCTAATCGTTCTGATTAGTGATCTTGGCGTTCAAGAAGTAAATACTTGTATTAAATAGAAACCAATTAAATTAATTTAGCGTAAAGTTCGCCCAAGAGATATTCAACTTTGTGCGGATGTAACTACTGGAGTTGATTCCCATGGCCAATATCAATATCATGATCTAGTAGCGCTTGATCAGACTACTGTTGGAGTAATAATTAGATTGGAGCGAGATCATGTGGAAATTCTTGATATGTTTGGAAAGGTAGGCTGCCTTGAACCGCTAATCTATTTATGTAGGTTTTACGAATTAAACCTCAAATGATCCAAGGAAAGAAAGACAATAAGTTCGCCAAAGCCTTAGACAGTCAGAACAATTCGATTGAAGTCAATGATATGGTGAAAATAATCGACGGGCCACATGCTGTACGTTTTAAGCGGACTCTTTTTAAAAATTTTGTTGCTTAGCCCAAAAAAGATAAAGAAGAGGAAAAGCAAGGGGAAATCAAGCATTTGTTCCGAAATTATGCATTCGTATATTCGAGAAAACATACGGAGAATGGAGGCATCTTTGTGTGTCGTACTAAACAGCTACTATTGGTTGGAGCAAAAACAGGAAGAAGTATGATTTTACCTACTACTGTAATCTTCGTAACTTTTAGCGGAAGCTACTCCTATGCAACGGCTAGGCGCATCTCCTTTGACAATGGCTTCACCTCGTCATGGTGGACAAACACCATCCGCATTTTCGATGTCTAACAGTCAAAATGGTCGAGGAAGTATGCGTGGTGGTCAGACGCCCTCGCAAAACGGCTTAGGTTTTTTTAAAAAAAATTAGCTGTGTACTTTTGAAACTTTAGTAACTCTGGGAGCAGGACCGGCAGCAAATCGCGTTCGTCGAGATAACAATCTTATTGGTAAAACAGTGCGAATTACACTTGGCCCTATGAAGGGTTATGTTGGAGTTGTTAAAGACGCTACAGAGCAGACTGCCCGTGTTGAACTTCACTCAGGTTGTAAGGTAGGATTATCTATTTCAAATAATGTCTTGTTGTTTCAGACAATTTCTGTAGATCGATCTCGTATTATGATTGTTGGAGAAATCACAGCAGGCCCTACTACCAATCTTTCTCTCTATGCACGGACACCTGGTGCTGATACTGGACGCACACCTGGATACACAACTTCGTCTAAAACCCCTGCATATACTCCAATGTATGGAGCTCAAACCCCTGCTTATGGCGTTGCCAAGACACCGGCTTACGACGGTGGAAGAACTCCTGCGTACGGTACCGGCAGAACGCCAGCTTATGATGGAGGTAAAACACCGGGTTATGATGGAGGTAAAACACCGGGCTATGATGGAGGTAAAACACCGGGCTATGATGGCGGAAGAACACCAGCTAATGACGGTGGAAGGACACCCGGATATGACAGTGGCCGAACACCCGCATATGATGGAGGTAAACAATTTCAATTTTATGCATATTTCAATTTCAATTTAGGTCGTACTCCTGGATATGATAGTGGTCGCACTCCAGGATATGATAGTGGTCGTACTCCAGGCTATGATAGTGGTCGTACTCCAGGCTATGAGAGTGGGCGTACTCCTCGCTATGATGGAGCAAAGACACCAGCTTATGATGGTGGTCGCACTCCTGGATATGAAGCTCCAACTCCGGCAATACATAATCGAGACAGTGATGAGGAAGACGAGGACGATGTAAGAATACATTAGTATAAATTTAAATGGTTTATAGAAAGCTGATGGTGGATACCAACCTACATCGCCCATGTATTCAGCTCCGACACCTGGAAGTATGCTTCCTCCACAAACACCAGGTTTTGCTCCTGAAACTCCCGGCATGGGCAATTACAACCCCAGTACCCCAATGGGATTGGGTATGAACATGTATGATTATACACCGTCCTTTGGCGGAAACTTTGGTGCTAGAAATACGGGTAGTTCAACTATACGTAAGCGTTATAAGATATTGAATTAATCTTTATTTATAGCAACCCATTACTTAGAACAAGGAGACTGGATTATGGAGAATTTATACGTTACTATCAAAGATAATCACGAAGAAGAACGCTTCCATGATGCAGAAGCCATAATAACGAAAGTGCAAGACGGGCGTTGCCAAGTATACATGCCCGATTTGAAATGCGATGCAGAAGCAGATTTTGATCAAATTATGCCTTTGCAACCGTCCGTAGGAGATTACGTATGTTTATTTAGTGTTTATTTTTATTTTTTTTTCTAGGCTCGTGTCATTTTTGGAGATAATATGGGGATGATGGGTGGAGTTGTTTCGATAGAAGGTGGTGACTGTGCTATTCGACCGGCAGCTGGCGGCTTGGAATTAGCATCTATTAATTTCTGCTGTAAAATGGATTCACGTAGTTAGAGATATTTATTAAAATATGATTCATATCTTTGTATTGTATAATTTCACCTATGACCTCTACATTTGAGCTCAAGCAAACCAGAGACATGCACTAAGCAATCCTTGGCGTTTCAATCAATGATAAAAGGGTGACCTCAAATAATGTTGCTGTCCACGAAAAGAGTTTAATACCGTTTCAAATAACTAAAATGAAGTAAGTTTTGGAGGGATTTTAGGGGAAGGAATTTTTCTTCTAACTGGTATAGCTTCTTGTTGACATCATCGGCGGTAACTGGAGTAGCCGTAAAGTAATCAGTGCTGAACCAATTGCTCTTCCAATTAAAAACTTTATTATTTCGTACTCTCCGAAAACGAAAGATTAACTTTATAAAATGAGCAAAAAATGTATTTATCTGTAAGAAGGAAATCATTATTGTCTTCGGTTATGCCATTAAAGCTGAGATACAAACCGGAATGTATGAACTTATTGTGCGACTAGTTGAGAAGGAAGAGCCCGTACCCAATCCGGTCCTTCACGTTCAGCTGAGCAATGGACAATGGATGAAAGAAAAAGACCCGGAGAATTCAAGCAGCTTTCGCTACCGACGTGGCTCGGGTGCTCCGTAGATGTCGTGGGCAGCCATATAAGACTTCAATTCGTCGAAGATCATGCCTGTATTTTGTCTGTTTTTTATTGTCCCTGATGGAAACGTACTCTTCCAGACGTCGACGGAATGTTCTCCATCTACCACAGGGTCATATTCTCGCGGAGGTGGGGCATACACTTCCGCCTCGTCAAACCATACATTCACATAGGGATGTCTCAGCGCCTCGTCCACGGAAATCCGTCTATCCGGATCAATTACAAGCATCTTCGAGAGTAGATCACGTGCCTGGTGTGCTGAAAGGCGTGGGGCTGAATGGATCGGCCGAATCTTACCATTGAGCCGGGCGCCCTCGGCCGCCTGGGGGAACATGCTGTCGGGGAAGAGGATCTCCCAGGGCGTCGGCTGGTACTTGTTCCTTGTCTCCACGTAGTGTTTTACAGTCGAGCTCAGTTTCTCCATGAAGGCCCTGTCCGGCGTCCCCAGCTGCTCGATGACCTTCGTCCACTGGTCGATGTGGTCAGCCCCGGGGAAGAGCACCCTCCCCCGGATCAGTTCCCCGAAGATGCATCCAATCGACCAGACATCCACTGGAATCTCCCGGTCTCCCGCCTGGGCCTGTCCCTACCGTTCTCTTTGTATCCCATGCCGAGAATAACCTCCGGCGACCGGTAATACCGCGTGACTACGTAGGGCGTCATCAAGAAGTTCTCCCTGTGGGTTCGAGCCAGACCGAAGTCCAGAATTTTCAGGGTACAGTCACTCCGGACGACGATGTTCGACGGCTTCAGGTCCTGAAGGGAAGACATGAAATGCGGTCGGCTGAAGTAGCCTACCCGGTGGATGATGCCGGCTTGATGGAGATGTCTGATGCCGCAGAGCATCTGGTAGAGGAGGTAGGAGAGGCGCTCGTGGTCGAGGTCCATTTGGATCACCTGAAGAGGCCGTCTTTTGGGTCGGGGGCATGCCCTGCCTGGCAAAGATTGGCATCCATCAGCTCCATGACAATGTAGAGATCAGTGAACTCCTGGAGGCTCGATTGGGGCGAAAACACATTGAGCAGGCCGATAATCTGAAGGAAATCCGCTTGGATTGGCCGGCGACATCCTCACGTTCTTGTGATTCACGAGGTTCATTAGCTTAAATTCCCGGAAGGCCCGCTTGGCGTGGGTGACATTTTGAAAAGGCCGTGAGAGTTTCTTGATGGCCACGCTCTCATTACGGACCGAGTCGTGGGCCGCGCTGAAACGGACGGCCATTCTTCCCGGACGAGTCTCGCTCACCAGACGATCCCCTGTGCTCCGGACCCGATCAGTCGTAGGTTCTGGTACCGCTTGAGGATGACCAGCTGGGTCTCGCCCAACTGGACCGTGTAGAACTGTTCGGGCACATTCTGGGAGGAGGTGGAGGCCATCGGCGGACTGAAGGGGACGACTGGATGAGGGGGACGCCGCGACTCACCTGGCTGGACCGGGGCTGAAGGGACTCTCGAGTGACACGTCGGCCTCCGACTGGTAGCCGTCGCCTCGCGAATCGCCGGTGAACAGCTGAAAAGGGACTCGTCTCGGGAGGACTCGGCTCGTCTAATTGACACGCACAGAAGTGCAGGTAATGAGGCGTAAGCCGGCGGATTGAAAAGCCCCTGCGTCAGAGCCATGTGACCCCAGAATACAAGCTGATTTGGCCGGGGAGGAGCAGGTCGGCCGAGGGAATTCGGAGGGGGAAGAAACAGAGAAAAATGAGATGAGTAGAGGAGGGGCTGAGGCCGGGGATTAGCCCCATTGATATGGAAAATATTAGGTAGGGATTCTATGTGATGAGATCCGGAAGACAAGATTAGCAGGGAACACCCGACACGGTGTTTGTGAGCCGGCGAATATGCCCGGCAGCACGTGTTATTCTCATTTGGCATGGATCCCACGGCGGGATCCATTTGGAGGAGACTGTGGAGGGCAGAGGCCAGAAAAGGAGACAATTCGAGCGAGGAGCCGCTTAAAACGGGATAATTTAAAGGGGAACAGAAAGAGGGCGAGAGGGGGAAGAGACTGCGATAGAGCGTGTTTCTCGGATGTCCTCCTCCGTGAGGGCAGCTGGCTTATCTAAGAGGAAAACAACCGCCAATACAAATTTCTATTTTCTGGTTATTCTTCAAGGGATAAAGGCTCTACTGAAACGGGGGCAGTCGACGACGATGACTCCCCGGAAGGGGCCAGGCCGTCTGTCCCAGCGAGGCCGGCTCGGGCCGTGTCCCTCGGCCGACTCGAGCCGTGTCCCCCGGCCGAGTCTCCATGTCAGACGATAAAAACTACAGGGATGTCGTCATCGTCTCCTTCTCCTTCTCTCGCTCACTCCCCGCATTGATTTGCACAAAGGGGAATTCCCGCCGGCTAACCCGGACCGACCGCGTCGCTCCCCGCTACCCGCGACGCGTTTTCCTCAAACCAATTGTGATGTCATATGGAAGCGGCCCTTTTCGCTTAAACACACACGAGGGGGTTGACTGTAGTCGACATTTAAACGGGGGACTGGCTAAAAAAGAGGAGGAGAAGTTACCTGGGTGAACTGGTCGACGAGATGGTTCACACCGCGGTTGGTGCCTCGGAAGAGGGTGCCCAGGTATTCGGAGGCCAGCACGCTTACTCTTTCGCCGACGGTACCTGGAAAAGAAGAGATAGCCGAGTAAGTGATATGTAGAATGGGTGGGGTTTGGCCCGAGGGCGACTGGGCCTCGGCCGAGGCCAAATGTAGTGGTTTATTTATAAAAAGGGAAGCACTGGATGGGCAAACGACGTTAAAGGGTCCAGAATCGATGCAATACTCCGCCGTCTGCCGCTCCAATTGGTCCTCGGGTGACCACCAGAATTCGCCCTCATTTCCGACCCGTCGGCCCATCTCTTTTAGGGTTCCGCTCTTTAGGGAGAGTAAAGATTACCGTTGTGGACGGTCTTGGGGTCCATGGGGGGACTGCGTCGGCCGGAAAAGAAGCCACCTGAAAGCCGGATATGGAAGAGGGGGTGTTTGAACGGGAGGTGTTAGAGGAGGGTCATGTGGTTAGGACCTAGGTAATAATTAGGGGTTACGGAGACGGGCATAATTGGCAGATAGGAAGGGAAGAGACCCGAGAGTGAGGCTGGATAAGTCTTCAAGTTGATTGGTTTCCCACGTAAAAGGGTGGCCACGCAATATTCGAAAAGACGCACAAACTTTTTTAACATGCTCACTGAGAATCACCTCAAGTCTCTTCAATATTTCGCCGGATTTCGAGAAGGTCTTCGGAATGGCCGGGCTAAAATTCTTGGGGAGGACACCCTGAGCTCTATAATTCGAGCTTCAATTATGATCAGGGAAGGCGGAAATTTGAGGAGGCCACGGCGAGTAGTTGCCAAAAATTGATTCTGGCCAAGCACAGATCGCTAGGTGCTTCTTGATTATTTATAAGCCTGGCTTTGGGTGGATCGAGAGTGAAATCCTCGAGAGATAGACACGTCCGGCCAGACTCGTAATAAGGAATGCTCCTTATAAGGCGGAGTATAAGCTTATATAGCTCGAGCTACGAGTAGGTGTCATAATGGCAACTCTTTTCTGCAGAAAAAGGGCAGTTCTAAATGCTTGAAGGACCTGGAGGTGGGAGGGAGGAAAGCCACGATGACGCGAGAAGTGCGCTGATTGCTCCGACAGCCAGTTGACAAGTTGGAAAAAACCGAAAGAGCTCGAGATACTAATAAATGGCCGAAAATGGCTTCAGTTTCTCTCTATATATTGTTTTTTTCTGTGTTCTAGAAATATAGAGAAAAGAACTCTTCGGTGTCGATCAACCCCTTCCCATTATTTCTTCATTACACAACTGTACTGACCATCTAAAGAAAAGGGTGGTTGAGCTAATGGAATTTTGGGCTATCGCCATAATAAGGTCGTTAGTCTTCTTTGGAGAAAAATAGTATATACAACATGTGGTCGTAATTGGTGACTGGCAGAGCATTCATCGATCTCAGGCTCAACAATGAGCAATCGAAATTTGCTTGAACAAATACAATCCGAAATAAATGGTATATAAGCTATACTTGTTCTCGACCACCTTCTGCACAGAAGCACAACTCACTGTACTTCCTTTTTGGATTTTTCACTTGACAGCAGTTTTATATACCGTACTTACTCTATCATAAGCCCCCTCCCTCTAATTGAGGCCCCCCTCCGATAGGGGTATTGAAAAATAGAGGCTCCTGGGCTTATAATAGAGTAAATACGGTATATACTTTTCTCAAACCCCGTTTTATTTTCTATCAGTTTAGATCATCAATTGATAAAATATTTACAGGAAGCTCGTGTCTCGTAAAGAGCTGTTAGAAGGTGAGCTATTTTATGCAGCACTTGTGAACCAAAACAATGAGTCGCCCTGGTGCTTGGAATCGAGTAGCACAGAATTTCTGGAGATACTTGAAAAAAGACTGGTCACAAAAGGTATGTTGGAAACACTAGGATACATAAATATTTTTCATTATTAGAATTACATTGGAGAAGATACACAAGGACATCGTTTTTATGAGCTAACCAATAGCAGGCAAAATGTTTCTCGGTTAGTCTTCGATAAATTATTAGGCTTGTTTTCTTATTCTTTGAATTGCAGAGGCTTTGAGCCAGCGCCTGGAAGACCACAGTCACAACCAAGTCTAGAATGGCAAGCATGGTTACGCGGAACAAGACGATTTCCACCTTCAGATCAAGAGATTGCTTTCAATACCGCCCGTCAGCAAGTAAGATCATTTTATCTCCATGTTATCGGTTATAGGCACAACTAGCTGAAAACGAGACAACCGAAAGAAATGCTCCATCCGTACAATCGCAAGGCACGAGTTCAAAGGAAAAATCAGCGTTTCCCCAGTACAAAGATTTTGAGGTTGCTCCTGGTTGCAAGCAGGAAAAATAGTTATATAGCAGAGCTCCTGAATTTTCAGCGAGTGTATGTGAAATAAAACTTATTTATGGCAACCTCTTGCTGTGTGAATCAAACCACTGAATTCTGATATTTGAAATGTGAGCTTCCCGCGTCGGGAGTGCTTCGAAATTCAAATTGCGCGCCGGACTGGCCTAAAAAACGTTTTGGTCGAGTCAAAGTTGGAAAAAGTTCTTTTCCATTTTGCCTTTCCGTGGACTCCCATCTGTTCTTTCTCGCTGCAATTTTCTATTATAAGTTTAGGGAGTCGTCATTTCTTTCTTATATAAAGGAGCACTTTTGGTTCTTTCCGAAGATGCGGTTCTGGTTCACTACTCTTCTTCTCTTCTGTGCCGTTTTTGCAGAAGATATTCCTGATGAATACATTACTGCAAGTGATGTTGCTGAACTCCGCGAGGTTGGCAATCTTTTAATTGTTCTTTTAATTGCTTATAATGCTTTAAGAACGGCGAAACAGTTGTAATTGGCTTTTCAACGAAGCATTGCCCTCATTGTCAGCGTTTTGGTAGCAGACTTCCAGAGTACCGAGGTGCTTTTGAAACCAATGGAGTTGCCGCCAAAATCCACAAGGCACCATTGTAATAAGCTGATAATACCAGATATTTTAGATGGATACTCGCGACAGTGAAAACAAAGATTTTGTGGGACAGTTTGAAATCAATGGTGTTCCTACTGTTTATGTTTTCGTTGGTCAACAACCTGGAGTATTGTACGAAGGAAATCGGGAGGCCGGTGATATTGCTAAGTTCGTCAAGAAGCTGCAAAACTTGAAAGTGGAGCTCCTTACTAGTGAAAGTGACGTAGTTACTTTCAAGGTAGAACACCTTTTAAGTATTATTATAATGAGCTCAGAGTAATTATCCTGCCGTTGTTGCTGTTATTTCTGACATCGAACAAAAAATTGATGCTATTGAAGCTGCTTCCAAAGATAACATCGACATCAACTTTGCTTACTTGGCTTCTGAGTAAGAGTTGTTTTTTGTGTTAATATTTTCGTTAAGCATTGCTAAATCACTCGGAATTTCTGATGGTCTTCATATCTTCCGCGAAGACGGCAATCTTACGTTGGAAGAAATTCCCGATGATATCACTAAACTGAACAAGTGGATCAAGGTTGCTGTTCTCCGCTCCATTTCACCTTTCCCCTCTGCTGCCAAGGACATTTTCTCGTCTGGGATCCACGATATTCTTTTCCTTATTGATGCGCAGACTGGAATCATCAGTAAGTTAGAAATAATATTTAATACAGTTTTAGGTGAAAACTGGATTTTTGAATTGGCCGAGTTGCTGCGAGGAAAAATCGCTGTTGCCAGTATCGACCGTGAAAATGAAGAGAGCTCTCACGCTCTCGAGTTCTTTTCGGCTACTGAAGGTAGTGATAGCAAGGCTGCTATAAGGATTTTCAATGATGAAAAGCGAAAGCAGTATTGGTATGCATGTTGCCTTAATTTTATACGTACTTTTTCAGGATGGAAGGAGAAGTGAACAATGAAACATTATCCGCTTGGATTGAGCAATATTTCGATGGCCAAGTTGCACCTCATATGAAGAGCGAGGCCCTCGAAGATGACTGGAATACCAAGCCTACCATTACTCTTGTCGGCTCTAACTTTAAAGAGGTAGTTGTTCTCACGCTTGATGAATACAAATTACGCTAGGTTGCTTTCGATAAGGAGAAGGATGTCTTTGTATTTTTCCATGCACCTTGGTGCGGACACTGTAAAAAACTGGCGCCTCAGTGGGACGAATTGGCTAACTCGTATGCTGACAATAACCAAGTTGTCATCGCCAAACTGGATGCTACAGCTAATGATGTTGAAGATGGTCATGGAGATCTTCAAGGTTTTCCCACTCTTCGCCTCTACAAGGTAATTTCGAAATATTTAACAATGAGATTCGCATTTTTAGTCCGGCGACAACAGCATTGTCGAGTACAATGGCGATAGATCGATTGAAGCTCTTCAGAAGTTTATCAAGGAGCATACCGGTGTCTCTTCCAGCTCTGACGTTCCCGAAAGCAGTGAAGACCACGACGAGCTTTAATTTGTCTTCTAAATATTTTTTTTGTTTTTATGGTTCATTATGTGAATGTTTGTTATTTAAAAATAATATATTTTTTTATCCTATGAGGTCTAATGTTTACTTTGAAGGGGGTTCTTCCTGCAACTATAGAAATAATAAGGACTGTGTATAATCTTGATTGAAGATCATGGTGGGCCTCCGGAAAGTACTAGATGGTGTATTGAAATTTCGGCAAACAGTTAGAAAAGATTTGGTTGGTTCGGGTTTTCCGATCATGCAGTAATATTTTTTAGGTCAAGCAATTCGAAAGAGTGAAAGATAATCCAAATCCGACTGCAGTATTTTTTACATGTATGGATTCTCGAATTTTACCTGCACGATTTACTCAAAGTCAAGTTGGTAAGCGCTTCCTTTTTTCTTTTTTGATATCCAATGGTGGCGTATTTGTTGACTGTCGGAGTATTGTGTTGACTGTCGGATTTATATTGACGACAGGTCATATAAGTGACCAAACAGATGCAGCGCTTTATAGCATGGGAGTAATACAATATAATTTAGGAGACATGTTTGTGGTTAGAAACTCTGGAAATATGATTCCCCATGCAAACAACTATGGTAGGCATTTATTAGGGCTTCTTATAAGTTCTGGCTCGGGAATTTTTTCTCGCCTTCGGGCTCCATTCTTTCTGCCATGAGATTCTACGTCACGATTCATCAAGGAAGGCCAAATTTCAGCTCTTTAAACAGTTATCCTGGTTTTTAATCCCAAAAATTAGGTGCCGCTTTTTCTAGTATCGGAAACTCTATATACGCTTGGAAACCTCGGGGTTTGTTATTAAAAGATATCGATAGTTGAGACAAATCTGGGGGTGTAAGAAATATTGAAACCCAAAGGAAAGTAAAGTCGCTATGAGTGATTGAAATTTGGCTTACAAGTTGTTTGTTAGGGACAGCAAAGTGAAAATTAGATTTAATCGAAGCATAATGGATTTGGTACCAATCAAAAGATCTCCCCGTAACTTTTAACTTTTGTTTTTAGAGTACCCCAATAGGGCCCATGCCGAGATATTCACAATTTAGTAGCGCCTGCCGCGGCGACCCCACTTCATTCGCTCATAGCAGGTTTACTTTCCTTTGGATTTCAATAATTCTTTCACTCCCAGATTTGTCTCAACCATCTGTATCTTTTAGTAACAAAACCTGAGTTTTTCTAGCGTAGTTTCCGATACTTGAAAATTAGGTCACAGCTCGCCGCGGCTGAAGAGAGGTCAACGCTAATCTCATGGTAGAAAAAATGGAGCCCAAAGGCAAGAAAAAGTACCCGAGTCGCAGGACTTATGGGAAGCCCTAATATGATAGGATAAGCGTATACTCACGAAATAGGTCCCGCTGGGTACGGAGTTTCGATCTCAACAGAACCTGCTAGCTTAGAGCTTGCTGTGAAGCGGGGAAAGATCAACCATGTAATAGTTTGCGGTCACTCGGATTGTAAAGTAAGTGAAATACCTGTTTGAGTAGCCGGAGATATTGTGATGTAAGGGTCCAATTTACAAATATGGGTTCAGTTGAAAAAAAGGAATGGAGGGATGAAAAGAACTTGGAAAAATGGCGAAGACCAAGCTGTTTTGTCGCTATAGCTGAATTGGACCCGTACTTTCCTATTGGCCCCTATCACGCAATAGAACCAAGTATCCTTTATCGTTTCTAAGAATTTTTAGAAGATACATATTTAGGCGATCAACACGTTGTATAATTTATCGTGCTGCCCCAAATCGTTTGATCCTCAATCTCCTATGGATCATTGGCTGAGGCGACACGGCTATGCCTCCTTGAAGAAATTGGAAGAGCGGCTTGCAGCAAAGGGAGCCACGCCGTTGACTTTCGTCTCTGCTAATCCACTGTTTAGGTAAATGTAAATAACTAGGTCATTTATAATATTCTTTTAGTTTCGAAGCTGTAATAGATGCAGAAGAGCGGTGGGGTGTAGAAGACAAACTTTCGCAAATTAACACATTGCAACAACTTGAAAATATTGCAAGTCACGGATTTTTAAAGGTGATTTCAGTGCTTACTTTATCTTTTCAGTTTTTGCAGGAGTTCCTCGAGACAGGAAGTGTTAACCTTCACGCGATGTGGTTCGATATTTACGAAGGCGAGATGTACTTCTTTAGTAAAGAAAAGCAGCGTTTTATTTTGATTGACGAAGAAACTATAGACGAACTATCGGAAGAGCTTGCTAGGAAGAATCTTATCTAATACTTCTATGACTTACTAGATTTTTAAAACGTTTGGAACACTAGCATGTGACAAGTTGCCATTTTAAACAAGTATTATTAAATTTTTAGAAATGTAATCATATTTTATCCTTTATTGTCGACGGCTGGTCAGTCTTCATACTTTTTGTTTTTTTTCAGCTTCGTAAATCGCAATTTAGATGAATGTCATTGCTCGATCTCTTTCTTGCCGATGGTCTCACCAGGCTACTAAAGCCTCGGCTTTGACTAAACGGAGGAGGTTTTATAAAGTGCTTATAATTTATATGCTTTTATTCATTATAATTTAAGGAGGTCGACCTCGTACAGGAAAAGGGTAATGGAAACAGCTTTAAAATCAGTCTTGACGGTAAAATTTTGCGGACTACGGCTGGGAAGCCGATGCAGGTATGTTGTGATAATTATGCAACTCATAATCAGTAGATGAAACGTTTTCTTTCCTCATCCTACAAAAAATCAGGCATTGAGGATGTTTTTACCGTAAAAGGGATCATTTCAATCGCTTCCGAGTCATTACCATACACACTTAAATTTGCCATGCTTGTTTCTCGGGATGTGACCCGCGAGGGAGGAACGAGCGCCCTATCCGCAAGTCTACAGACCAGTACAAGCAGCAACAGTAGCTAAATGGTTTCTGGTTAGATGAGAATTTGCTATATTTTGCTTGAAGAATTCAAATCATACCGCAAAAAACAGTCCGACGCCTATGAAATGTAGAGCAATATTATGCAGCGTCATTGTGGCTCATGGCGAAGGTAGATAATCGATTCTCCGTCTGATAAGCTGTTTGGGTATACATTTCCGCCGTGACTCACGTTTTGCCTTAAATTCTTTCAGAGCAAACAGTACATGCGCCAAGTCCCATCATTTTTTTAGATAAAGTCGCAGCCGTTGGCGCTTGCTGTAGCCGAAGAATGGGCCTCTCAAGAAGAATTTATCGATATGGGCCACATGAGACTGACTGGATTAACATTTACTGCACAGGATAACCCCCTCGCGACTACAAAGTTTGCTTCATGTTGGTTGAGCTAAATAGACCAATAATAGAGAATCGATAACATCAAAAATATTGGAATATCTTCATGGAGACACTGTTCTTTTCTTCAATCCTGACGTTGAGCGGCTGTATAAGTAAGATTTCTATATTTAGTAACAACAATTTTTATAGCATGCAGAAAGAAGTCTGGCATCCTGATATTGAACATGTTAACAAAGGCCTGCGAACCAAATTGATTCCGGTTGAAAATATGTTTGGTAAGTAAAATTAAATGCTAGACCAAATTACTGCAGACGATGCTGTAAATCCTGAAGATCATGAAAAGGTCAAAAAGTGGCTTCTCAATCATAATCACTGGGCATTGCACGGCCTACAGTATGCCGTTGAAACAGTCAAAAGCGTTATTCTACCATACAATGTGACAAGTTTCAATTTGTCAGCTGGAGATGCGGTAGCACATGCAATGTTGGAACAAAAGGTTCAAGCTGAAACTTGGGGGCATGTGAGTCGTTTTACTTAGCGTTTAAGTTTAATATTGCCAGGTGGAATGGTCGCATGGAATTGAAGAAGAAGAACTGACTGCTCGTCTCTCGGCTGCGTCTCTTTTCGTTTACTTCAATTCCCATGACTATACCTCAAAAACAGTTTAGCTTTTTTAGGCGATTACGTACTTTTTAGTAAAATTTTATTTAAAGATCGCCGTTTATGTCGAATTTTACTGTGTGATACACACATGCAGCGTAATTGTCGGTAGGTGAGCATAGACGTTCTATGGAGTTAAGTAAGCTCGTCTGTAAAGGGCTCAGGATATGTTACGAGCCATTATAACCTTGTAACTGCTGCTCACTCCCTTCCTGTGCTCATAAGTGTCACACATTTGTCTACATTGCTTTTTTCTGCTTCCATCAATTTCCTCTCTGTCAACGACATGCACTACGGCCGTAAGAATCCCTTGCTTCAAATAATTCCAATATTCTTGCATTTTTTCGCGTTCTTCATCCTGTCTTTCGGACATTTCAGATTTTGAAGGTGTGCACATCTGCTTCCGGTTTAGTGGCAAAGTCGAACGAGTTACCTTGAATGTTAAAGTTTGTTTCATTTTTTCGGTTGAACATTCTTGGGATCCTTCACTGGCAATATACTTCTGAAAGGTTCTGGCATCTTCCGTTTCTAATCCTGCATTTTCATTGCACATATGGCAGAATGAACTGAAAGCTATAGGTTTCTTCTTGTCTACTCTACTCACCATGTCTGTTTATTTCGTAGCATATGACGAAGTTTCTCGTTCTTACTTTGAGGACACCAGCTGCTCCGGGTTATGTTGGAGCAAATGTTTTCTATTGCCCTAGGGCGCCCTTCAGCCTGACAGGGAATATTCTGGCCAAGTTGGAGAAATGCCTCGACATAGCTGAAAATGGTATTTGCCTACTTCTGGGCTCAAACGGGTTTTTGATGGGTCGCAACATGCGGAAAGTGAGACGAGCACGGTAGCAGGCGGGGAAGGAAACGGTCTTCGTCTCGCCGTTCACATCCGTTATGGTCGCGTGGTCCTCAGCTTCATCGCCGTCCACCATTTCAAAGGAAAGACGGAGAGAAGAACGGTCAATCACATCAGAACGCACTGCACAATCTTGTATATATAATGGAGTAAAGAAACTTACTATTAGGGCATGGCTGGGTGATATTTTCTCTAATGGCTATGAAAATCTGCTTTGCTGATAATATCGGCAGTAGAAGAATAAAGCCAATGCTAAGGAGAAACATGAGGGCTAGAGTGAGGAATACGGCCGCAAAAGGCTATATATTCTGCAGTTTGCGTGAGATCCTTGACCTTATTAAGTTTAGAACGTGATCACATTTATTTACACATCGTTTCGTCTACAAATAGCTTTATTTTCGGATCTACATATCGTAGTCTTCTTCATATTTTGGCTTAAAGAGGCAGACATCGTCAAAGTAAAGTTCCGCTATCTGAAAAATTATTGTCAAAAAAGGTAGAGGACAACAAGGGAAACTAAAAAACCAAACGAACCTTATTGTCCTGGTTAATTAATCTGGCTGTTACTCTATCACGTTGTTTATTTTTCTTCTCCATAATAGCCGGTTCACCTTTATACTTTCCCCTAACAACCATTATTCGGCCACCTTCAGTTCGTGGAATGACGGTTTCCATCCATTTTTGCTTCAAATCTTGAGAAAATTAATAAAAACAACACAAAGAATCAACTCACTGTAATAACTTTGTCCATAGTCATCCTCCAATGTAACCTCTTCCGGAGATGCTACGTCCACTACACGCAATTTTTCTTTATACAACTTTCCCTGGGCGTAATCTTTGTCGATAAATCGGATGATGAGGTCCGGTCTAATCCAAATATCCCCAAAAGAATCTTTCGAAGGTCCTTCTATTGAATCAATAACAACGACTTCGTCGGTTCCTCGCTTCTCTTTTCGTCGAACTTCTTTTTCCATTGCGTCCCGTTTTTTATCTATTTTAGCCTTTGCACTGTCGTATGCGCTTTTATCTAAAAAATTCTTTTTGTAAAGGTACCAAATTAGATGAGCAAATCTTTTAGTAAAAAAACTTACTGAGACATTTTCCGTCACGTTCATATTCTTTTTTCGACACTTTTTGTAGAGCAAACAGTGATACTTTGACTGTATCTCCACCTAACGCTAGCCGGACAAAAGCGCTGTTGTTATCATCATCACGAGATTCCACCTAAAAACCGTTGTCAAAAACTATGTCCAGAGTCCCAACCTTTCCGTATTTCCCTGAATTACGGCCGTTTGCAATCTTTACCAAAGAATCCTTTGTGATTTCACCACTAGTCTCATCAAATTCGTCTTTGTTATTTTTATTTTTTTGATTCATTGGTTTCGGGGTTGCTCCTAAGCCTAATCCTTTAGGTCTCTGGGCATTGATTTGCAAAGGAACAACCTACAATACAAGAAATTTATAAAGAAAAAAATTTACGCGAACCTGGGGTTTTTTGCCGATTCCTGCGCCTTCTTTCCAACCGCAGCCACGAAGAATTGCGAGTCCAAAGTGTTCGATGGGCATCTGCCAAAATGGATTAGCATTATAAAAAAAACATTGCTTACATTTTTATAATCTGCATCTTCCGCTACACTTATATCATCACCACCTATTCTAATTATGCGTTTGTTTGACACAGAGGAAGTAATCTGAATAAAAACTGTTATGACAGAACGGTTTACGGCAACAAATAACTTACCTCAAAGTCAAAGGGTTTATCTTCCGTAAGAATAGCTAGTCTTGCCTTTTCTTCATCCGTTATCGTCCCATTTTTCTGTTTTTCCAGCAATTTGGCAACTCTCCAATCGTTTTCGATAACTACGGGGATGACAAGTTTTTGTTCTTTTTCGTCGTCTTCTTTTCTGTAAGTTTTCTATAATTGTCTGATTTGAATAAATTATGAGTTGTTATTTTGGATTTGTATAAGGCTAATCGATGTATCGTTTTAGTATCAAAAACAGAACCCAATAAATATTTCTAAAGCGACTTACGGTGCCATTCCATTTTCGAATCTATCCAGTTTCCGTTTTTTGGCTTGACGGGCCTGCTCTTCAAAGTCTTTTTCTTCATCGCTATCTACTACCACTGAAAAAAATGCATTATAACTCCTTGTAATAAAACTAGCCTGCAGTTATTTGAGTTGTTGTGTGAATTAGTTTGGTGGTTTCCTTTCTTTTAACACCAAAGGATATCTTGGCAGTTGTTTCCTCGACTTTTGTTTCCACAACAGTAGTTTGAACTGTGCTTTTAGCTTCATCCATTATAACAACTTTAATTCTGAAAGGAAAATGTAATTATGTTAAACAACTGAAGCAAGACGAAGTATAGAAGCTAAAGCGAAATAAACATGCAGATTTGAAATATTCGAATGTCTTGCTCGAGGGTCAAGGTCCGTTGACTAGCGCTTGCTGTGTGTGTATCTCGTTTTCAATTCACATACAATCTTGACAACTTGTCGCTGACAATGTACCATCAAACAAAAATGATATACCAAGGATATGTTGTTGTAACTAAACATTTATGCATAAATAGATAAGATGCAGATAATAATAAAAAATAGCATAGTGGTGGAGCATGGTTCAAACAGCGGGCAGCAATATTTGATTCAGCTAATTCCACAGCTCGCCGCCCAGAACAAATTTTGGACATTGCGTATTTTACGTAATTTTTTCGCTTCTGAATAAAATCAGCGCATTATTCATTGCTCCTCTATTTTAGGGCATTTGACTCTTTTCTCCTTTGTTCTATAGTAATTCGGGGTCGGTAAAGGTAAATAAACCATAAAAAAAAACATAAAAATGTATAATAACAAAGTTAGTATTGGGGCGTGCAGACATGCAGACCTTTAAACTGTCCAAGGCGGCGAGCTGTGATCCCGTGAGAGGAACATATTGTAAACAAGTCAATATGCGCTTTCTTACTCTATTCAAATGTATCAAGTGATCAGTTATGTGTTTCGTTGGTGTTCCCGCACTGGTGTCGGCGTCCCCAGAATGAGGGCCGGCCGCCCTTGGCTTGGAGGTTGGCAAATTCAGGATGACGCTGGAGGAAGTTTTGCCGCATTGCTTGGAATATTTGCATCCGCTGTTCTTGGGGCAGAGTGAAGAACTGAAAGAGGGACCACATGTTGACTAATTCCGGGCAGAGGGAGCCGTCCTTTTATAGGAGGACGAGATAAACTGGTCGCACCTCGTTTGGTCGAGATCTCCGCCGACTCGAGGAGGTGCCAGTTCAGCGAAATTCTACGTCACCCCCTAACTTGTAAAGATGGTCTCCGACGGTCTTCCAGTAATACGGTCTATGGGCCATTGATCTCTTCGCTTTTCCCGATGTGGTTGTTTCTTCTCTCTGGGCTTCCTCTCATTTTACTGGCCCTCGCCTGTTCAAAAAAGTCACAGGTGACCTTTTACCGTAGCCCAACACATTTCCCATTTTCAGCAGAAAACAGAGAGGAGTAATAGACCAAAATTGAGGACGTCTTCTCCTCCAAAACATACCTTGAGGTCTACTCCAGGCGATAAGAAGTCGAAGAGGATGCCGGCCACCTCTAAAATAACCTCCTCCGGCTCGAAGGAGACTCCCCCCGCATCTATACCCATAAAGAAGGGGAAACCCAAAGAGCCGGCGAAGGAGGAGGGACCGACGAGCTCGGACATGCCATTCCAGCCACGGGCACAGCCACCGACCGACAAGAACGGAAAGACGGAGAGAGACGAGGAGAGACCCGCAGGGGCGAATCTACAGATGGCGAGTGGCAGCGAGCAAGAGGCGCCCCTGGCCGACTTGGACCGCACACAGAAGAGCGGCCGAGACACGGTAAAAACGGCGTCGGAGCAGAGCAAGGACAAGTTGACGGAGGACCGGCCAAAGACGGCGAGGGAACACTCAGAGAAGCCCTCCGCCTCGGGTCCGTCTAGCCGAAGAGATAGCGGTGGAATAAACAATTTCAGCTAGTCTTTCTCATTTATTCGGCCACCAGACCTTGCTGTCCACTCGTTTCTCGAAGTTCCAGCCGATCTCGTCGTTGACGTGGGTGTTGTCCAGGTCCCTCCACGATACAACCAACGGAGCTATCGTCGGCAGGGCCACGGGGTTTCCTGGCTTGATCGGCTTGGCAGGGGCTAGATAGCGGGCACGTATTGAGGAAGACGAGGGGAAGGGGCCTACCTAGGAGGGGGTGCTGGACGAGGGCCACGTCCGAGCCGAGCCAGTCCTTGGCATAGTTTGACTGAGGATTGTCTTCTTATCTACTGGACGGACTCACGTTCTTGAAGGGGATATCCACGTGTTTGAATACGTACGGGGAGAACTCGAGGTCGGCGGCATTTTGAGCCAGAAGGAAAGGAAGTTGGACGAGGAGATAGAGGAGGGACACCATGGGGGTCGAGTGGCCGGTTTGGGACGGGCAGCCGGCCGAAACATCACAACAAAACAGGTAATCTGTCACATCTTCAAGGATTCCTAGGGGAAGTACTGGGAATCTTCAATTGGGACACTCTTTATATCATAGCATAGACAACTAATTTCACGGGTAGTTTTTGAATTTCTCGGGTGAGGGGCTCTCTGAGATTTGTGTGCACTGGGTGTGGTCGTCCTCCATGGGGGTGGAGACCTTCTTCTGCGAGGATCGGTAGCGGTTGAAGAGCTGGGGTAGCTGCGGCTTGCCCCTCTCGACGGCCTGTCTCTAAAAAGGAGGATGACACACGGCCGGAAGGGTGAGCGCATGCTGTCGCATTCCCATTCCCTTACGTTTACTACTATCTGGCCTTGGCTGTTTCGGTACTGAAATATCCATTGGTTGCCCGCAACGGCCGATCCCCCGTGACTCACCTTGATCTCCCTCAGCTTCCTCCGGGGCTTGACGTAAAAGAGATAGGTGAGCACCTCGATGAGCAGCTCCCCGTACTCGAAGATGGTGATCACCGAGAACCCGATCCACAGCCCGATGTTTCCTCCGAAGTCGGAGAAGAGGTTGACCATTGTGTAGCCGGCCGTCTCCTTGAGTGTCTCGAAGTTCAGCTGTTCGTAGTAGATCTCGATGTACGCTGTGTTCTTTCGGTAGTACTCGGTACACGCTTGCGAGTCATTTCGGATGTCGTTCCCGGGACAATCGTTTCCTGAAAGCCAGAGTTTGTTGCGAGGAGCAGAATTAGATAGGGACAGATAAGGGGAGGTGTCAGTTTTGGAGAGAGTGACACTCGCCGGGGGAGGCGGTCAGCTGGCCACGGTCTCGGGAGCGTGACGAAACAGTGATAGCAGGGGTTCTGAGGAATGGGGACTGTGACCGTGTGGCAGAAAGATATTCTCCAACAAGGAAGAAGAAAGGGGAGGATCGCGGCCAACGAATGTGGGAAGGAGCGAGATTCGAAGTAGACGTGAACTCAAGAGCCACTGAAGAAAAGATAGGCTGGGCCGATAAAATACTGTAGGCCAGCCAGTTGGGTTCCATTTGCTACCAGGCAACGGCTCACAGAAATGCAAACTTCCTATTTATCCTATCGATTTCCTCACTCGAAAAAAAGTTTCGGTCACATTAGCCCCTTTTTTTATAAAAAAGTAGAAAATGGAAGGTCGAGCAGTTTTAGAGCGGGAAATGTCCACAAGGTTCAGCACAGCCTAATTGTCAGTGTATTTTGATAAACAGATATCAAAAGGGGCAATTGTTTCGGAGGCTACTCGGAGAGTGAAAGTACTTTGGTCAGTATCCGCGAAGAGTCCATTTTGATCGAAGTGGGCTGATCGGGGACTGTCCCCTGGAAAGTAACTGACAGGCGTCAGTCTCAAGCCCTCGATAAGGCCGGCCCTTCAATCAGCTGTGGCATAAAAGCTGCGGCCGTCCCCGGCCAAATCACTTCGGTCCGTCAGCATCGCCCCAAGATGCGTCTCGCGGTCCTTGTAGCCCTCTTCGGGCTGGCCCTCGCCGCCCGTCACTCCGTCTCCGTCTCCGAGAACTACTACCGCCCCGGCCGCGAGTACCGCTACCGCTTCGATGGCCACCTCTCTGCCGGTCTCCCCATCGCCGGAGAGCAGGCTGCCGCCACCCGGGTCCAGTCCCTCGTCCGTCTCCAGCCCGAAAGTGAACACGTCGCCCGTATCCAGCTGACCAAGACCCGCTTCGCCACCTCCGAGGATAACAAGATGCTGCCCTTCGAGAGCATGAAGGAGATGCGTCTCACCAACGAGGTATGCGCCTCTTCCCCCCGGCCTGTTCTAAATGGAATTTTCAGAAGCAGGAGAAGATCCTCGCCCTTCCCATCCGCGTCGCCTACCGCCACGGCCTGGTCGAGCACATCGAGTTCTCCGAGGAGGAGCAGCCCTGGTCGGCCAACATCAAAAGAGCCGTCGTCAACATGCTCCAGGTCAACCTCCTGAAGAAGGGAGCCCTCGAGAACGGAGACCGTGATTCCGAGACCGAGAACGACTTCTTTGTCGCCAACGAGGTAAGAGGCTCCCCTAAACCGGAGATGATGGAGTATTCAGCGTACCCTCGAGGGAGAGTGCCAGGTCGCCTACACCAAGGTCGAGAAGTCCCGCGAGGAGCAGCAGTGGATCAGGTCCGTCAACTTCGACAAGTGCTCCCTCCGCCCCGAGGTCATCTACGGCCGCCGCTACGCCGACGAGTGCAAGGAGTGCCA
Source organism: Oscheius dolichura (assembly GCA_932521035.1). NCBI lineage: Eukaryota > Metazoa > Nematoda > Chromadorea > Rhabditida > Rhabditidae > Oscheius > Oscheius dolichura. The sequence continues at coordinate 5,571,518 of OW051495.1, forward strand.
GCAGCAGGACAAGAAGATGTCCTCCTCTGTCTTCACCTACAACATCACCGGCACCCCCCAGAAGTTCCTCATCCACAGCGTCGAGCTCCAGTCCAAGAACGTCTTCGCCCCCATCACTCCCGAGCAACAACTCATCGTGGCCCGTGTCAACAGCAAACTCGAGCTGATCTTCGCCGGAGCCCAGGAAACCGAGATCGAAGCCGTCCGCTCCTCCGAGAAGAAGTCTCTCATCTACGACCCCGAGCACGAGTTGGCCGAGGAGAAGTTTGCCCAGACTGGAGATGAGAAGTACCTCCGCCGTCTTCCCTTCTTCGCCGACCAGATCGAGGTCATCCGCCAGCAGGTCAACCGCCTCGCCAAGGAGATGGAACAGAAGGTCGAGCTCGAGAGCACCCACAACCTGGCTCGTCTCGTGAAGGTCCTCCGCTTCGCCACCGAGGACAACCTCAACACCATCCGCCGCACCGTCTCCGAGAAGAATGAGAACTTCCAAGCCGTTTACTGGGATGCCCTGGCCCTCGCCGGAACCAAGACCACCATCTCCCACCTCCTGGAGAAGATCAACAACAAGGAAGTCTCTCCCGCCAAGGCCGCCCAGCTGATGAAGATCCTCGCCGAGGTCCGCATCCCCTCTGAGCAGATCGCCGAAGAGCTCTTCCGCTTCTGCGACTCCGACGTCGCCTCCCGCAACCCTGTCCTCCGCCAGTCCTGCTGGCTCAGCTACGGATCCCTCGTCCATGGAGTCTGCGGACAACACCAGAATGTCCACGGAGCCGGAGTGGAGGAGAAGAAGCAGTGCACCCGTCAGACCAAGGAGCAGTACGTCAACCGCCTCGTGGAGAAGATGAACCGTGCCGAGACCCGCTACGAGAAGGTCCTCTTCGTCAAGGTGCTCGCCAATGCCGGACTCGACACCTCCGTCGTCCAGCTGGAGAAGGTCATCCGCGACCAGCAGCTCGACAAGGTCGTCCGCATGCAGGCCGTCGACGCTCTCCGCCGTCTCCGTGTCATCATGCCCCGTAAGATCCAGAACATCCTGATGCCCGTCTACCGCAGCCTCAAGGAGACTCCCGAGATGCGCATGGTGGCCCTGAACATGCTCCTCCAGACCCAGCCCCACAAGGCCCTCCTCGACATGATCGTCCGTGGAATGGAGATGGAGCGCTGCCAGCAAGTCCGTGTCTACACCTACTCCACCCTGAAGACCCTGGCCAAGTCGGAAAGCCCCGCCGAGAAGGAGTTCAGCCTCCGTGTCGCCCAAGCCATCAGCTCCCTGCCCCAGGAGAGCCTCAACTACCTCGAGAGCAAGCATAACTCCTACAGCTGGTACCGTCAGCAGACTGGAGTCACCACCAACTGGGCCACCCTCTTCAGCAACGACAGCATCCTCCCCAAGGAAGTGACCGCCTCTCTGGACTCCGTCTTCGGAGGAGAATGGAACAAATACCTCGCCCAGCTCGGCCTCGTCCAGAACAACCTCGACGTCGTCCTGGCCAAGATCCTCCAGAAGGTCGAGGAGACTGGAATTGAGCAGCTCGTCGTCCGTGGCAAGCGCTCCTCCTCTTTCTTCCGCCCCGCCGACATGCTCCGTTCCCTGATCGAGTCTCTCCGCATCAGCCACCGCCAGGTCAGCAGCGACGAGCCCCACGCCATGCTCTACCTCCGCTACAAGGACATGGACTACGCCTTCCTCCCCATCGACGTCGACACCATCCCCGAGATGCTCCGCCGTGTGCTCCGCGAGGGACAGCTGGACCTTTCCGAGATCGAAAGAGTCCTCGCCCAGGCCGGTCGCTTCACCGTCTCCGGAGCTGCCTTCTTCCACGAGACCGTCCGCAAGGTCCCCTCTGCCCTCGGACTGCCCCTCGTCATGACTGCCAAGATGCCTACCGTCGCCCACATCACCGGCCAGGTCAAGTTCGAGCTTGAGCCCAAGAACTCCGAGCGCTTCACCGGTCTCCGTGTCCAGCTCAAGGCCAAGCCCCAGATCGCCTCCACCCACGTCACCAGGCTCGAGGTCCTCATCCCTGTCGGAACCGTCGGAATCAAGCTTCTCCAAGGAGGACACCTCCACACCCCCATTGACGCCGAAATCGAATTCAACTGGGACAAGAAGATGGAGATCAAGACCAACTTCAAGACCCCCGAGGACAGGAAGCACATCGTCCACATCATGAGCCGCCCCGTCGTCTTCGTCCGCGAATGGCCCAAGGAGGCTCGCCAGTACCCCGAAGCCCGTGAGGTCACCGTCCAGCTCAGCAACTCCAAATTCCCCAACCACGAGTTCGAGCGTGTCTACTTCGAGAAGACCGGGCTCAAGATGATCGTCTCCGGAAACTACCGCCGTCCTTTCGAGGCCCTCTCCGCCTTCGGAGCTGAAAACACCATGGACATCGTCATCGAGCCTGTGGAGGATGCCCCCAAGGAGATCGCCACCCGCCTCTACGTCTCCGCCTTTGAGCAGACTGAAGTCGAGGAGCCCCGTCTTCTGAACCAGTTCTACGACAAGCAGAGCGAGGTCTTCGAGACTGAGATCAACACCGACTACGAGCAGGAGAGCAGAGAGCCCGAACGCCGCTCCGAGTTCCAGAACCAACTCCGCCAGGTCAAGAAGAGCAAGGCCTACAAGCACAAGATCCAGATGAAGGTCTGGACCGTTGGAGGAGCCAAGGAACAGGAGGCCGAAGTCGAGATCCGTGGAAACTGCGACGAGCAGATGCGCTACTGCCGTGTCAACATGGACATCCACCGTTCCCCCGTCGAGGGAGAGAGCCGCCAGTGGCAGATGAAGAGCACCGCCGAATGGATCTACCCCCAGCAGCCCAGCTCGCTCAAGGGAATGATGGAACAGCCTCACCGTGAATGGACCTGCGTCTGCCACTCCAAGTGGGGATCCGACGAGCAGAACACCGTCAACCTCCGCATCCAAGGAGAGCAGAGCCCTGAACAGAAGATCTGGATGAAGAGGTTCGACCGCGAGCAGAACTCCCTCACCCAGGAGCAGAAGCTCCAGGAAGCCGCCAAGCTGAACCAGTACAAGGTTGACGCCGAGTACCAGCTCACCTCTGAGGGCAAGTACTGGATGGAGAACATCTACAGCCTCTTCAAGTCGTACAACCTCTTCTCCACCGACGTCCTCCCCAAGCAGAACCCCGCTGGACGCGTCCAAGTCAAGCTCACCGTTGAGCCCGCCACCCGCCAACTCTGCAACCTGACCGTCACCACTCCCACCGAGCAGATGAGCCTCCGCAACATCCAGATGCCCTTCCAGCTGCCCACTGCCAACATCCGCTCTTCCTTCGGAAGAATCAAGTCCGTCCGCCACATCGTCAAGGCTGCCGAGAGACAGAGCCGTCCCGAGTGCGTCGTCAAGACCAAGGAGGTCCAGACTTTCGATGAGGTCTTCTACCGTACCCCCATGACCCCCTGCTACTCCGTTCTGGCCAAGGACTGCACCGAGAAGCCCGAGTTCGCCGTCCTCATGAAGAAGGTCAACAAGCGTGGCGAGGAGAAGAAGATAAAGATCATCAGCAGCGACGTCATCATCACCCTGGAGAAGTCCGAGGACATGATGATCGTCAAGGTCAACGAGAAGGAAGTCACCGACGAGGAGGAGCTGGAGAAGGTCGGAGTCACCAAGAGGTCCGAGAACAACTACCACATCGACGTCGAGCAGGTGGCCGTCCAGTTCGACGGATACCAGGCCAACCTGAAGATGTCCCGCCTCTTCAAGAACAAGCAGTGTGGACTGTGCGGACACTATGACGGAGAGAAGACCAACGAGTTCCGCCGCGCCGACAACGAGGAGGTCGAGGACATCGAGGAGTTTAGCCGCTCCTACCTCCACAAGGACGACGAGTGCGAGATGGACGAGTCCGAGATGAGCGAGAAGAGGAACTACAAGGTCCTGAGAGAAGAGACCAGCAGCTCTGAGGAGGAGTACTTGGACAAGGAGACCCGCGGTCAGTTCACTCTCCCCCGCCCCTCCAATGCCAATCTTTCAGAGCCCATCAACCGCAACCGTGTCCTCGAGCGTGGCCAGAAGGTCTGCTTCTCCGAGAAGCCCGTCAAGATGTGCCCTCCCCAGACCAAAGCCGACAAGAGCGACAAGAGAGACGTCACCTTCAAGTGCATCGACCGCTCCGAGCACCTCGCCCAGAAGCTGATGCGCAAGGCCCGCAAGGAGGACATCTCCGAGCAGCTGAAGGAGCTGACCGAGGCCGAGACCATCGAGAAGGAGATCCGCATCCCCCGCACCTGCTCTGTCTATTGAACACCGCCACCCCCGTTCTTCGCTTTATAAATCTTTTATATAAACCAACCTATTTTGAAGTTAACACTGGGCCAGGCGGCGGCCGAGTAAGCCGTCTCGAATACATTCTCGGTACAGGGTTGGCGGCAGATACACTTGGACTTCATATGGTGGTAGCCGCCCGATTCAGAGGTCAAATTCGAGAGACACTGGCCTGAAGAAGAAGGGGACACCAGTGGCAGGAGATGACTTACGATCCACTTTGGACTTGGCCTCACAGTAGCGGACATCGTCGTTTGGCAGCGGGAATCGGGGGTCTCCGCAGCGACACTGAAGGATTTATTGAGTGAAATAGGAAAAGGGAGACTTACTGTCTTCAGGACATCCATTTGGAAACAGTTTCTGTGGCAGCCCTGAAAAGAGACGATCAACGAGCGTTAGGGGTGATCGTCTATCTCCTTCCCTTTTTATAGAATAAGTGGAAACGTGATGAAACCCACCTCGGGAGAGTAGTGTTCGTTGTAGATGTAGGGGTCGGGGCGGAAGAAGTCACTGCAGGATCCCCAGGGATAGTCTAGACGAGAAAGAACTTTCTGTAGCCGTGTCTTATTCAGCGGAGAAAGGAGGACTCACAGTTTTTAACCCGAAGGAGGAGACAAACCCAGTGGGGGCCGAGTAGCCAAAGGTATCGGGAAAGGGCTCCTGATCCTGTTCGTGGACGACGATGCGTACACCAGCTGCTTCGGTGGTCGGCAAATAGTCATCTTGATGAACATCGAGCAGGAGACGAAGACCCGAAAAGAACGATTAGAAAATGGGAGAGAGCAGGTTCTCACCATACATCGGACCGGCTCGACTGTTCTTCAGTTCTACGGAATCGTTAAAGTTGAAAGTGTCTAGAATTAAATAGTGGAAAAAGACTCCTTGTCACTTACAGCAGTTCCCGTACTCCGGGTCCATGTGCAGTTTGAAGTCTCTGAATCGAGAGATGAGTCTGCGGACAGCGAGATACCTTTTCATGTCGCAATCCTGACTGTTGAATGAGCAGCGGAGGACGAACTCTTTGAGGGTGTAGGAGAGATTCTTTCTCGTTTCCCGGGGCAGGGCCGCCACCAAGAAGATCAGATTCTCCCTAAAAGATACAAAATAGCAAACAAAGAAGTTGACCGATGTGGAAATCGAACTCGATAATAGAAAAGGATAAGTTATGCCCTCGTCAATCACTCTATCCACTCGAGTACCACTGCACACTTTCATAAAGAAAAGGAAATAAACGTAATTTGTCTTTGTTGTGATTGCTCCAGCGTCTTTGAGGTCCTAAAGGAGGGATTTGCATAAGGTGGAATACTTCAAATACCGATAATCCGAAGGCCTCCTCGTCGGCTATTGGCTTTGGGGCCTCGGTGACCGGATAGACGGTGTAGTTGTTGGGATTCCACCACCGGATCTCGTCTTTCGGGTGGACCATACAGTGATGGGACACGCCTTGACACAAGCAGGGCAACTCCTCTCCGAAGGGCTTGGTGGCATTCGGCCGGTCCGGATCGGGGCAGGTGCTTGACAGGGTCGAGCAGTGGGAACACTTCTGGAGAAGTCTCGAGATATCTCAAAAGGGGGCCGGCCACCTTGACAGTCCAGGCGTTGGTCGGGTAGCAGGGCCAGATGAGGCCACGGGTAATGTCTTCGAAACACATACAGACGGAGGCGTTCGTCTCGAGCGGGTTCCTGTTCGGGACACACTGCTCCCGGTTGATGCACGTGCACCTGACAAACACCGGTTGGTACACGGCCCCCTTCCGCAGTTCGTGCTCCTCTATGGGGAACAATAATTCCTTGTCTGCCATCCTCTTCCTGAATTTATCGGCTAAAGGGCACAATCACTTTTCCCCCTTCAGAGCTATTACTAGCAACACAAGGGGATGCCCCCTTCCCGAGAAAAACTTACGATCGAAGATCTGTCTTCCCGGCCGAGGCGTCCTTCCTCAGGGCCTCGTTCATCTCCCTCGCGTTGATCACCTGTTCCCAAATCTCGAACCCCTCCTTGATTTCCTCGTACTGGATAAGTTCCGAGTATTTGAAGGCGTTGAGATTACATATAGTGGCAGCCGGGAACGGGGCTGGAAGGAGCCATCTGGGCAACGGGGGTCGACTGACCTGCTTCGAACTTGAGCTGCATTTCGATAATAGTCCTATATTGAAAGTACTCCGACATGGTCCAATATGTTTGAATGATAAAGCAGACGGTGCACAGGATGAAGATGATGGTCCACACCCAAGGACCACAGCACGACTGGCCACTGAAAAGAGACTTCAACGAGACAAGGGTATCCCCTACCAGATGAAGGGAATGCCGTGGGAGCTGGTCCGACCGCCGAAGTCGACACACAGGGTGTTGAGGGAAGACATCCGGTACTTGCTGGAGTCGGACCTCTCTGACCGCCGGGAAGATGTCCTCCGGAACAGGGACGGCACTTTCAATTCCTAGAAAGGAACGTCGTCGGGGGCCGGAACATTTTGGGAAGCCCGTAATTGTCGACAACATCCGGTGGACTCGGGGCAATTTGAGAAGGGAACGGCTCGAAAGAGCGATACGACAGCTGATGGGAGAAGACAGTGCACAACTAATTGAGGGATGAGCAAAGTGGATAATAGGAGAAGGAGGAAGATGAAGAGCCCAACCTTTTTGATTTCTTCTTCGTCGTCGGCGTCGTGGAGGGCCGGCTCCTGAAGGGGCCGGTGCATCCTGGTGCGGATCTCGCGGTCTCCCTCCAAGGCGTTCCGTCTCCGCTCGAGCAGCTTCTTGAGCCTATGCCTCTCCTAAATCCGTGAAATGGCCCATTGAATCGGGGTGGCTCGAAGGTGGCCGCCAACCCCGGATATCGGTGCCGGCGCCGTCCAAGGGAACCCCCATTGTGCCTTGACTTACCCGCCTCATTTGGAGTGGATTGTACATGCCGTTCGAACGGCGCTCGGCCACCTGCTCCTCCTCGTCTCTTCCGGCTAGTCTGTAACCGGCCCATATCATCGTAGAGGGGGAGTGGGGGAGGAGGGGCGATGTGCTCTTATGCCAATTTGAGAAGTTATCGATGTCACATAAGAAGAGTAATGGCATCTCCGAGGGGAGGCCGGGAGGACAAGAAAAACACCACTGGATACTAGCTGCCAATGGGCCGCCGATTGGCTAGACGCTTCTTTCGTGGAAGATGCCGTCTGGACTCGAGATCAGCCGTAATCAACTTGGCACTTCCCTTTTACTCCCTTGGGTTGAGAGGGGGACACGAGTGGCAGAGGTGGCCGGGGTGGACAAGCCATATAAAAAAGGGAAAATGACAAGCTCGGACGGGATAAAGTGCCTCGAAGGGGACATGTTGGAATGGAGGCCTATCAGCAGACGAATCTGACGTCTGACAGATGACCCCCACTGAATTTGCACCCGGCGGCCAGTACTGAGCAACAGATGACCTCGTTTACTCTTCGTCAATAGGCACAGACAATATAAATATGAGGATATCACTGGGACAATGAGAGGCGAGAGCGAAACAACCCGAATTCGAAAATGATAATGAGGGGAACAAGTGAAAGAGGACGGGCAAGGGGAAGCTAGTCGTTTTTGACTTTGTAGCGGGTCCATTGGATGAGTGTCGCCGGTGACCGGAAGAGGAATATCAATTTGGCGAAGAGATCCTGAATACAGAGGTATGGAACAGGGGGGCGAGTCACCTGTTCGAGATAGAAGTCCTTAGCCTCCCGGACGAGGTAGATGTCCAGGCAGATCTTCAACATGTAGTCGGGGTTGGGGATCTCGCTGATCATTATGTCGGCCGGCGAGCTGGTGAAGACGCCCCGAAGCAGGCGCCCGATGACTATGATCAGGGAGAGATACATGGTTATGACTCTGGAAAGGGGGAGAGGGAGTGGCCAGGGGGAGAGACCTACCCTCCTTGGAGATACTTGGCGAAGAGCGACGGGTAGGCCCTGTCGATGAAGGCCACCGTCTGAAGGTATCTCCTGTTCGGCGGGTAAGAGACGGTGGACGCGTTGAAGAAGACGCTGGGGGAGTACTCGTCCGGGTGGACGGCCTCTGCCGTCCATACTTTGCCCTAAAAAGGAGTCTCTCCATTTCGAAGACAACATACCCCAGTGGCGAGTCCTTCCTGTTTCAAGAACATGTTATCCATCCAGTTGGTGGTCTTGTTTTCGTTCTTCCCGTTGAAGCCGGGCTGGTCGTCGACAATCGAGGTGATCAGAGGGTCGGGGTAGGTGACCTCTCCTTCATTCGGCACCAACATATAACTGGGGAACGAGTGGGGGATGGGTATCTGAAGAGGAACCCGTTTAGGTAGGTGGACACCAGACCGTAGCGTTGGGAGAAGCATCGAGGGCCGCAATGATGAGGTCCCTGGCCTCCCGGGTGTTGGGGACGTCGAACCTCTTGAGGTAGGTGTGTTTGGCGGCCACCTTCTTCTGGGGGTCGTAGGGCCTCGAGAACTCCATATACAATTGATACTTCATGGTCGAGGTGAGATTTCCCAATTGGACTCTGAAAAGGGGGCCATATCCGGTCGGGCGGGTGGCTACTCACTTCAACGCCTCCATGGAATCCTCCGAAATGAGCCAGAAGATTTCAGACTCGGGTCGGAAATTGACAAACTAAACGGGGATGCCTTGCCCAATCGAGAAGAGAGTGGCCTACCAGAATGTCTTCGGGGGTGTAGTCCTTCAAGAAGGCCACCGTGTTTCGGGATCTTTGCAGCGAGTCTTTGTTGTTGGGAGTGAACCGGAGAGACATCGTATCTACCAGATATTGTTTATCCTTCTCTTCGGCCAATCGCAATTCCCCTCCTTGTGCCTCTATTTGGTATAGGGGCTAGAAATGGTCTCTGTAACGGGTAAGGGGAGTACACCCACCGGATAGCCCTCAATAGATACTGTCATAGTGACCCGGTCGGGGATCTGGACCTCTCCGATTTGATTCAAAAGGGCAAAAATGAGGAGAGGCAGCCAGACAAGGAGGATGATGGCCAGGATCATCGGCACACCCATGAAGTACCTGAAAATGAGAAGTGGACAATTAACAGCCGGCCTACTTGACGATAACTCCCTTGGGCTGGCCGCGAGGGGCTGGATAGTTCTAAACATTAACATGAGTCCTGAGGGGAAGGGCCACCTACCGCCTCGAAGGTCCTAGCACACTTGAGGTTGTAGATGGTGGCGTAGAAGTTCTCCATGTTGAAGAAGTCGAAGAGGGGCATCGAGGTGTCTGTCCAGGTCCAATCGATGGCTGTCCGGAGCTCGAAGAGGAAGGGAACTGCCATGAAACTGGGGCCAAATGAAAAAGAGAAGTCAAGAGGACTTACATTTTGAAGAAGACCATGTTGGCCAGTCCGTAGGCGTGTGTTAGGAGATTGCCTATACACAGCTGGGGGTAGCCGTTGCGGATCTGCCAGGCGGAGATGAGGAGGTAGAGACACTTGATGATGTACAGCGCCTGGGCCACGTGGTTCTCGAGGGATCCTCTTTTGGTTATGGTCGGGAGGATGAAGAATATCCAGGCGTGGAGGAAGACGACGATGAGCAGCTGGTAGGCAAGTTTGCCGTAGACCCACTTGCGGAGGTAGAGACCCCGGTCGATGACGATCATGAAGGAGAAGATCATCAGCATCACCACCAGTGTCATAGGAATTCTGTTCTTCTGGAAAGAACGTATTCTCCCCCCTCATGTACCTCGGTCTCACCTGGATATCCCCGATGACATTGCCCGAGCCGCCTTCTCCGAAACTGGAATAGCCGAAGGCCACTATCAGGAAGGCGATGACGTCGAGTCCGAACATGATCGGGTAGAGATCCCTGCGAATTTGCTCATGGCCAGCCCCCTCTCAACATACCTGATATAGCGGAATTTTGGATGGAAGAGCTGGTCGATGAAACGGGCGATGGGGTTCTTTTTAGTCGTGTCCTTCTTCTCCGGTACAGCTACAGTAGTCTCTATAACTGGAGATTATAAGAAGTTAGGGGGCATACCAGGAGGGGCCTCGACTGCCGTGTGGTAGCTGGTGGTGGGGTCATTGGAGGAGCTGCTGCGGGAATGGGCTATCGTCTCCATCGTCTGGACAGTCTCACTACAAAATAAACAAAGTACTAACCACCGAGTCGGCGATGCCTCCGTTGACGAGGGTATCCTCTTGGAAGGTCACTGTGAGGTTGGCGTCCTTCCACAGGCCCAATTTCCTCAACATATATCGGTGGAAGAAGAGGGCGAACAGGAGAGGCACGTCGAAGGCGGCAAAGTTGCCCTGCCTTTGGAGACCGAGGGCCTTTGGCCAAGCTAGGGGCTCCGACGCTTGCTGGATCAGTTGATCCTCCTTGTTGAACTCCCAGATATTGAATTGGAATATGAATTTGCAGACGACCTGGAAAGGAGCAATGATGACCAGGGAATAGAGAGGGACTGACCACAAACTCCGTGTAGGCGATCATGGCAACCCAGAAGGACTTGCTCGGCCGGGGATTGGAGAGGGTACCCCAGAAGAAGACCATCAGGGGCAGAGGCAGGGTGATCACACCTGGATAAAAGGCGTGACCGACTGGAGAAATACGAACCTCCGCCCATGGCATGGGCCAGGACAGCCAAAAAGTAGCAGACGTTGTCCGTATTAGCGGCCACGCAGTTGCCGATGGCGTTGATCAGCCTGGCCAGAGATGACCTCTTCATGAACTTGTTTTGTGCCTCCGTCTCCATTCTGCAAGCCTGTATAAACCTAGAGCAGTGGTCCTACTTTTCGATGTCCTTTTCCGTTTGTACCAGATGGAGGCTGGTGATGTCCATCTGGTTCCTCAGATCTGTCAGTTTGAGACTCGTGTTGGACAGGGACTCGGCCTCCGTCTCCTTCATCTTCTCCTTCTCCTTGGCCAGGACGAAGGCCACGTATCGATGTTCCCGGGACATCTTGTTCAGTTGAACACTGATCATGTCCATCCCATTGCAGAGTATCTTCTTCACAAATCGGAATGCACCGACTATCTTGGACTCGTCCTTGTTGTCCTCTTCTGGCAGGGACACCTCAATATCAGAAGGTTCTACGACGTGGCCGGCCCCGTGCTGAAGATGATAAACTCAGAGGGGGAAGGGGAGAAAAAAAGACAACGCGGGGTGGAAACGTACCGTTTCGGAGGATGCGGGAGTGACCAGATGGCTCATCCGGGAGAAATTGTCCTTAATCTTCTCGGCTTCCTCGATGGCTTTGAGTGTCTCCCCGATGCGCTCGTCCCTACTTCCCGCAACGTAAACCAACTCAAACATGCTATTCTAGAGGAGTACGGTGGATGGCTACCTGTCCAGGGTCCAGCTTGTCGAACTGCGTGGCTTCGGGGTCAACCTCGGGGACGAAGCTCTCGATTGGCTCGACGAGCTCGTCTGTGCTCGGGTCGTAGTCGAACATGTAGTAGTCTCCGGCACGCTTGGCTGAAATCAAGAGATTCATTGGGCAGGGGAAGACAGCTGGATTAGTTCGCGAAGCGGGTTGTGACTGTTAGAGGCGTGTGTGGCCAACTCAATGAGAACAGATTGCTGAGGCTGTTACAAACCGGGGAAGGTATGGTCGTCGACGGCGGAGACGGGACCGGCGGTCGAGGGACCAGCCGTCGAGGGGGTCCAGGACTCTGTTTTAGTTGGTTATTTGAGGAAAAAGAGAGAGATAGACAGATTTAGTAGATTAGGACACCCGTTGGACTGGCACTACACGAGTTACCCGAGGGATCACTTTCTGAGAGATCCGTCTCATCTAGTTCATCGACTACTGTGTTCTATTCGGAAAGGGAAGCGGGTCAATTTACCTTGGCCGTAGGTCTCCGGCTCGAACATCACCACTCCCCGTGCCTGTTGCTTGTTGTACCTGAAATGCCGTGTCTGCCGGGGGATGGAGGGGCGAGTCACCTCTCTCGGATGGCGTCCGTTCGTCTCCTGATCTCGTCGAACTTCTCCTGCTGCTGGATGTTCTGCTCCTTCATCTCCTTCTCGATCAACTGGTTCTTCAGCACTCCCCCTCTGGAAAATGGCATACGGTAACTGAAGGAACAGAAAAGGGAGGGGCCAGAACTCATAAGGACCAACGAAACCCAATGTTCCCGAGACTACACTCCACTTACACGGAATCCTCTGTCGCGGCATATCTTTAAAGGGAGACGGTTAGTAGAAAGAGTCAGTAAGGAAGGGGAGGAGACGACTTACCGGTTGGCAAGGAGGATCTCCGATCTGTACTCGACCATACAATGCTGGAAGTACCACGAATGGAAACAGCGCATTTGGAAGACCAGAAAACCCAGGGCGACGACGTCGAAGCCGATCTGTGCCTCGAGGGTGCTCACCGGGCACTTCTTGTCGTAGTCTTCGGCTAGAAGAGGTCATTGGTGAGAGGTATTTAAGGGACTCACCGCCAGGGAAGAGCGACTCCTTCCTACCGGAGATGATGGAGTTGACACAGTCTATGCTGAACAGTTGCCGGACGACACACCCCACTTTGCTATGGAGCTGCTCCAAAAAGACACATCCCACTACCTAGATATTAGTGGATAAAAGAGAAAAGAGAGGACGACACCTGGAGAGCCACCTTACAGAAGAGGGTAATGGTGGTGTAGCTGAGGAGTGTCTTCCACCTGGCCAGGGTGCTCTTGAAACTGTTCGACTCGGCGTTCATCACGTAGAGATTGTTGCCTTGCCAGAGGATCCAGAAGGTGAGTACAATGTATCCTGTTGAAGGGAGAAGTGAACCAGAGAAAAAGAGGAAACACTCACCCAGGGCAAAGAGGGAGGTTCCCCCGATTCCGGCTATCAGAGAGGCGATCAATGTTATCCAGTGGCCGTAGTGAAAGACGGCCATCTTCACAAAGTCCACCATACTTCTGTAATATGAGGAACATAAAAAGAGAGGAGGAGGAATCCTACTTCTGGTCGGCGATGAAGTCGTAGTGGGGATTCTCCGGTTTGAGGTAGTAGTGGTCATCCGGGTAGATGCTGTCGTTGTCCTCCCCCTCTATCCGGAAGATTGTCAGCTAGAAGAGATTATTAGTCAAGGACAGGGGGATAAAAGAACCTGACAGGAGGCGGCCAGGAGGAGGAAGAAGTCGATGACGATGTTCTGTGCCGGCCATCTGACGTCGTAGTCGGACAGGCCTGCCCAGATGTCGAAGTTGATGTTCTTGACGGGGGAGAAGGTCGCGTTGTCGGCTTTGAAGAGGTGGCTCCATGGGTAGTCTGAAACTCTCCCTCGTAATGAACTTGTTCCTCTTTTTCCCCTAGTAATGAACAAGAGACAAGAACCAGCTATCGAGTTTCCAGGGGAGATCACTTTCAGGGGGAGCAAGGAGCCGTGGAGTACAATGGATGGAGCGATCAGAAAGTGTGAAAAGTGACAGATGAACACCCGCAAAACGCATGTCGATCAGTTTAAAGCGTAGTGCAATACAAACAAATCACCCACCGACACAGCTCTCCTGGGGCAGACCAACGTAGAGGGCGTACTGGATGGGCAGAATGATGGACAGGTACAGCACGAAGATCGGCCACGTATTCCGGCAGACGGATCTGAAAGGGGGGAGATGGAAAGGATCGGGTCGGAGAGTACCTCTTGCTGAGGGCGAAGAATGCCAGCCAGATACACATGACGGCTCCGAGGAAGTCCATCCTCACCCAGGCGTCGATGCCCATCAGGATCATCGAGCATTCCAGGCCGAATTTGAAGAACCAGTAGTCCATTATGAACTTAATGCCGTCGAGGAAACTCCGGTCAAAGTCCCGCATGGTGAACCCGGGGAAGATGAGCTTTTTGAGATCTTCGGACTCGCCCCTCCTTATCCTCATGTGCCTCTGCCGGTACACGACGACCGACTGGATCCCGAGGGCCACCATGGCCACCACCAAACCCTAAACAGAGGTCACTTCCCGAAAAGGGGGTATCCCCTACATTTAACAATTTCCAGGTGTCCTCGGCCTTTTGGACACCGAGCCAATCAGAGAAACTTTGGCTGGCGTTACAAGGCCCGCCAATATTGACCTGTCCAAAATCAGGGATATGTTGCAACTGAAAGGGGGCGGGGCCGCGTTTGATGTTGCCGACGAAACCCACCTGATAGATCATTTTAAACACGGCTATAACCGCCAGATAGGCACACATTATTAGGCTGATGAGACCCGCGGCAGCGTTGGGGAGGCACAGCGCCAGACTCACCAATACTATCAAGGGGAAGTAGAGGGCACATATCTGGAAGGGGTACGGTATCGGCCGTTAGGAGGGACCCACGTTGTTGGCCACGAAGCAGGCGACGATGATGAAGACGATCTTGGAGATGTGGACCTCGGTGATGCGCCAGACCAGCTCGAGGAAGTCGTTGATGACCCTCGTCGCCTTCTCCGTCAGGGTGGCTTCTGTAATCAATTTATTTGTCTGATCTCGCCACTATTTATCAATCGGCTGCCCCGGAAAAACAATATCTTCCTTCCGCCTGCCAGTGTAGTCAGATATAAAAAGGCCATAAAGACTAATCATTGGGTAATTCGATTGACTCCTCGGGGACTTATGACAATAGGATCGAGACATCTACCCGGAGGATGGCCCTTCCTTGGATCTCCTCTTCTTATTTCCGAGAGAACGGAGATCAAACGGCCGAGGTTAGATGGCACGTCTAATTGGGAACCTTGTTGGGTTCCGCTCCTTATATCGCATGTGGTATAACAGTGAGTTTACTCGGAGGGGGATACGCCTGCTCATAAGTGGGGCTAGGTGCCTCTGTCCGACTTACTCCATAGCCGGGCCCGTTGCCTCCGCCGGAGCTGGGGCCGAGCCGCAATGATCGGGGCGGTCATGTCCTCCTCGTCTATATAGAGGAAGTCGTCGACGGTACTCGTGGTGCTGGTCATCGACTCCAGCATCATGTTCTTCTCACAGGGGGTCAGCAAGCGGACATTGCGGAGAGTGGAGGAGACCCTCGAGCGGGGTCGGTCCGGCCGTCTCCGCCGGGTCTTTATAGAGAATATAGCACGATTTACATAATAGTCGAGAATGTGAACCAATTCGGAGTATATCATCGTGTCGGGACCCAATAAGGGGGGCTCACGTCGTTCATAAAATAGATTTACACATCGAGGAAGCTGGCGCTATCAATTTTGAGGGTGGCCGCCCCTCGGCGAAAAATTCGTAGTCCGCCGGATTGTCACCAGGTTGCAAGGCAACTGACGTGGCGCCAAAACAAAATTGCTCACAAAATAGGCGGAACGTCGCGAGCTGGCGAAGGAGGCGACGAGATGAGGGGAGGACGGCCTCTCCTCCCGCCTTATTCCTTATTCTTTATTGGCCCTTTCCCTCTCAGTTCAACGTCTAACATGTTCCCATCCCCAGATATATTTGTTTCAAAAGTGGGAGTCTTATTTTGAGGAAGCCGTCTGTCTTCCCATCCATCTCGAGCTGTCGGCGCCCAAAAGCAAAAGAAGGCATCCAAATGACAGGGAAGAGGCACAAGCCAAACATATCCCCATTTGTTCGACTCTTTTTAGTTGTTTCTAACCATTTGAGTATTCCGACCAGGAGGGAGTCAAGTTAACGCGATGACCCCCATCACAGGTGATAATGGTCTGTTTATTTCTGCCGGCTGGGCAGAATGCCCCCAACGGGAAAACACTTATTGACGATCACGGCCCATGTGACACGATGACCCTGACAAAAGAGTTAGTCAAAATACGGAAGGAGCCCGGGAATATCGGCCAGACAAGAAAAAAGTACAGTGGACCAGAAGACGCAGTCCGGCGAAATCTCCGCGGTAGAAAGTGAGATGATACGATCAATGCGATCTTCAAGAAGGAAGACAAACACCCGTGTGAACTGTACCCCGTCTGTATCACCGGCCGGGGATTGCCCCCAACTAACCTCTGGGGACGGGCTCCACCTCCTCCGGTGCCGCCTCGGCTTGGACCATCTTCATCCAGCGGCCGTGGAAGAACTTGAGCTGGAGAGTGGTGACTAGGAACAGCAGAATAGGCCAGAGAAGACGGACAAATAGTGATCTGAACTGGGTGTCCCCTGTCTCCGGACGGGCCTACCCCTTCTCTCCTCGGTCGGCGTAGTTGATCAGACCAATATCGTCATTCCACTCTTTGCTGAGACCCGTTAACTTTATCCAGACGTTAGGGAACTGAAAGTGTTCGTTTTATTCAGAGGAAACTGTCTCACATCTGGGAATTGGTAGACGTAGAGGGCGATGATCACAACTGCCGTGTAGATGACGGTGCCTAGCCAGAAGATGTAGGCGATGCCCCGGAAGAACCGAAGGGAGATCTGGAAGGACGAGGGGACTGTGACCGGGGATAGGGGATACCTTAAAGTAGACGATGAGCAGAGACCAGATGACAAAGAAGCCGATCGTATAGAGGACGGTGTCCTTCTGGGTGGCGACGATCAGGAGGACGCCGGCTACGACGAATATCCAGACGGCGGCGAGCCGATTCGACAACCACGAGAACCAAACCGACGGCTAGGGGATTGATATTCTGGCTCGAGTCGGCACTCACCGAATCTCTGGATGTCCTCCTCTCGGTGGCAACAGTCCGCCGCTGGTTGAAAGTACCGTAATGTGTCCGTAGTCTGGCTGTCCTCTCGTGCTCGCTCAACGCATCGTAATACCTGAACTGTTGATCAGGGGCCGGGGGAACTAGGGGCTACCTCTCTCGAAGGGCTAGACGAAGAAGGAGGAAGACGGGCAAACTGAGGAGAACCTGGAAGCTGTTGATAAATAGGGGCCGATTGAAACGGAGACAGATGACAGAATGGCGAACCGGTTGGCTTGATAACCCCCTTTTAACCGCACTACTGCCTATTCGAGATGAGAGATATGCGCTTGTTTCCGTGTTGGGGAAGGGTGATTACAGGCCGGCATCCGGACAGTTTGGACAGGCGCTGTTTTGGCAGAAGGGCTGGCATTGTTTTTGTTTCGTTGGCCCGGCTGTACCAGAAATTTCAAGGCTGAACTTTGGGGGATTGGTGGAGCGGAAAAGGACTCATTCCCAATGCATTCCAATATTCCCCAGGCATTTTTCAGTCACCTTGAGTGACCTCTGGGAAGATAGGGAAGGAAATGGCCGGGGAGGTTATCAAAGGGGAGGATGGAATGGGAAGAACGCCTGCGACTGGGGGAAGAATACAAACACTCGGAGAAGGGGAGAAGGGTCGCTTACTCATCGCCGTGAGTCAGGCCGCCGTGGTTTTCTGTATTTTGACTAGTTCCCAGTGTTCGACACCCCCCAAACGACAAGACCTCGCTACAAATCGCATAAGCGGATTTCCCATTTACGTTGGCAGCCGGGCCATTCCCGTCGGTATGGGCAGGGAGAGGGAAAGTCCCCAGTGGAGAATTCGGACTATTTCACTTATATTGACATTCCCCCGAACTGTTCAATACTGGCAAAAAAGGGTGGGTCTGGGCATTGATTACCGTACAAAAAGGATTTCTCGGGGAAATAATACAATGAGCAGATGCCGCTGTTTGGACAGCCGACTTCGCCGTCGATTGATTCAACGGCGAAACGGCAATTTTGGAATGGAAAACGAGGAAACGACGGACCTTGACCAGAAGGGTGATGAAGGCATTCTCCATGCTCGAGGCGCTGATGATGCCGAGCATCTTGCACCAGTTGGGCAGGGGGATCTCGTCCGCCTTCCAGTCCATGCTGCAGAAGTATTGGAGGACGAGGAGGATCTGTGAGAGGAGGATGAGGAGACTGGAGGAGAGAGTACCTCGATGTAGAGGAGGAGGATGGGGGCCAGTCGGAAGCAGGCATTCCTCGTGTCCTTGAACATCCAGAGGATACATCCCCAGACGAGGAGGATGAGTCCAAAGATGGAGTGGTAGAGGAGGGCCCAGACCTGAAGACGGGGGTGGAGGAGGGAGGGCAGGGGACACGGACCATGATTGCCATGAGAGAGAGGGAGTAGGCATGGCGGAGAGAGTAGAAGATGGCCGGCACCACGAAGCCCTCGGAGACGGTGAACTCGTTGTTCGTGACATCTAGAACTACGGGTCACACGGAGACAACAGATATTGGTTGACCACGGCAAGGAACTCGGGGTGTGGCCAGAAAGGACAGGGAGAGATCAAACCACTGCAAAACACACCTCTCTCACCCCGGAAGATCTGGCTGATCTTGTGCCGGTCGACGACCTTCGAGGTGACCTTGCGCATCGGGATGCCATGGGGTTGCTCGGCCTGCTCGGCAGACGTGTCGTGGTCCTCGGCGGGGAGTAGCTGCAAGTCACAATGTTTATCTATTTCGAAGGGGGAGGTTGTCGGGTCGGCGGTGGTTAGAGAACGAAAAGTGAGGATGAGTCAAAGGCCTCCAAAAAGATACCAAAGTTGCTCCTCGGGGTCTGTGACTCTCCGAGTTTTCCGCAGAGGAGAGACCAGTTGAAGTCGTTTCTCTTTCTCTCGGGGAGTTCTAAACAAAAAGCGTGAACACACAATTCACATGCATCTTTTCTATATTTTATATCTTTTTTTGGGCTGACACAAGAGACGACAACATGCGGTTATTACGGTAACTCGGGAGAGGCAACTGACCTCCTCGTGCACGGACGACTCGTGGGTCTCGTCGTCCTCGAAATACGTACGACAGCCATTGCGGGTGAAGAGGAGCTGGATTATGAGCAGGTAGTAGAAGAGCTGAAGGGACAGGTTAGAGAGGGGGAAAGGGGGGAGGAGGCACCAGGAGACAGACGGGACTGGCGAAGACCGGCCACTCGTTGGACATGTTCAGGGGGAAGGCCCACCAACGGTCACAGGTGTTGACGAACAGGGCCGACAGCCCGACTAGTCTGGAACGGGGAATGTCTCCTAGGGGAGAGGGGCTACCTGGCAACGATGTTATTCGGCGGGAGCCACGTTTGGAAGAAGGGGATCTGGTAGAGGTAGACGAGCAGTAGATGGGCCACCAACCAGCCTAGGATAATCTGAAGAGGGTGGAATAAGGAGGGGAGGAGACCGTACCCATTTGATCTTGTTGTAAGCGCCATGGCGGAGGGGCTTGTAGAGGGACCACCATGTGGAGATGAAGAGGAAGCAGAGGAAGTAGAGGAGACTCAGCAAACTGGGCTGGATACTCCCGATGACGGCTGCCAGGATAATGATGAGCACGTTGGACAGCCTTCGAAGGGACATGGACAGCTGGACGAGGGGACGCCGGGTTGCCTCGGGGCCGGACGTCGGGCTCTGGGCCCCGTCCCGGATCTGCTGGACATCCCCGACTGTGTCGAGTTCCTCACTCCGGTGGGACAGCAGATTCACCAGGAGGAATGTGAGGGCGGAGAAGATGAAGGCCACGATCTCGGGCATGATGGTCCGGGCCGACTCGAATTGGTCATCCCCCTTGAATCGGATGAGTCCCGTGTACCGTAGCCATTCGATGCCGGTGTTGTTACATATTCGATGGTAGGAGACCTCGTCCGGTCGGATAACTTTCTCGGTTATCTGATAGGCTGACTGGGCGATGAGGGTGAATGTACAGTAAACCAGGGAGAGTAGGGTAAACCCGCGGATGCCGTCTGAACTCCTTTGTGGGGAGACCCAGAGGGAACTCACTGGAGACGGGGAGGTTGGACTCTATGGAGGGGAGAAGGGGACATATCAGGGCCAGGAGCACATAGACACTCGAGAGCAGACTCGGCCGGAGTATGGCCGCTGAAAACGGAATTGTTTAGGGGTTCCCTTTGCCTCGCGGGCGCCTGTCCGGAAAGGTGACCTCTGTGTCCAACGCGCGCCAACAACTGCCCTTCAAAAACGCTGGCAGCCGATGGATATCTGGCCCCAATTAACGGGAACACCCACCGAACAGAAGAGACGCCGGGAAAACACACTTCAAACAGAGTGACTTGACTAGCGGGGCTACCATTGCTCTCCAGCCGACTGTTATCTTCTCATTGGCCTGAAACTTCTTGTTTTTGGGGCAAGTAATAGTAGAAAAAGGAAGCTATAGGAGACAGGGGAACGGAATGCGGGGGACCACAACAATGAATCAGACAAATTGTTCAGGCATGCGATCGATTTTTGAACCAGTTCAGGTCTGCTGTTGACTCTACGAATTGATACGGAGCAGTATTTTGACTAGCCCAAATAAGGAAGAGAGTCGATTTGCGGCCGAGGGACAGCGGAAAACAAATCGTGGGGGGAGGAGCGGTGACCAGCGTAGTAACTTGAGCGTCTTTACAATGGTGTTCGGACATTTTAACGGGAAAGAGGGAGCCTATCCCCTCAGTAATCATCCTCTAAACTTATGAAAATAAGGAAATGTTGGATAAGAGGGAGCCAGCGGGAATCGGAAGGCGGGATCACTTGTGTTTGTTTATTACCCCCGTCGGAGTCACGCCAGGCAGAAAATGCCGTGACAGAGTACGTAGTGACGGCGCAAAAATCTGATTCGAAAGTTCCCAAAAATTTGAAGACTCCTCCATTTTCATCAGCTTTTCGATTTATTACAGGGCCAGTTATTTTTATCTAACATATAACAATAGTTTCAGGCAAGATGTCGTATATGATGATTGGAGATGAGGAGGTTTAGTTTATGATGACTGATGATGAGGAAGATTTCAGGTCGAAATCGACACAGAAAGAGAAATCGACCTAAAAGCATTGCCAGGATACAGCTATACCATCGACAAGACCTGGGAAGGTTCTCCTGTGACACACGAGCCATTCAGTTTTGAAATGAAATGGCACTTTCAAAAAATTCCCGGACGACCTCATAAAAGAGTAGTCACAATAGAATTTGAGGTTAGTTTTACGCTTTCTTTCTTTCAAATTGGTTTTAGGGACCACTTTTCGATGATCCAGAACCGGAAGATCCGCCCGGCATCACTCCTGGGGCAAGTTGTTTAGCCTATTTGTTTCTATTTTACATTATTTAGTTATGGAATCATGAAGTTGTAGAATTTTTCTTCGCAAATGATCGGAATCAGTATCTTGAGGTGGAAGTAGGCCCACACGGTCATTGGCTATGTTTACTATTTGATGGCGTTAGGAAACCGTTTAATAATGGTTACTTAATACTTAATTGATGGCATTTTTTATTTTTCTTTAGGAGAAGAATTGGAACTTGTCGTATCTAACAAAATCATTGGATTTGACAAGTGGAAGTGTCGTTTGGAGATTCCTTTAGCATATTTTCCTGGAAGTATGATTTTTTTGTATATTTTGTTCAAAACACTATTCAGATGTAAGCAGATTCAATTCATTCGCTATCCATGGAACCGGAGACGAGCGCGTTTATGAAGCGTTCAATCCAGTAACCGACGGCACGTTTTCGGTATATTTGTTTCTTTTTACTAATCTCATATTCCGTAGGAGCCCGACTTCCACCGGTTGCAATTTTTTAAAAGATTCAATCGAGCTAAAATTATTCCGGACGGCTACGGGCATAGACCTTTTGCCGACTTCAAATATGGTGATCTGTGGGAAGGGCATTCTTAGCTATACAATAGGGTTATTGTTCACATTTTTTGGGTCCGGCGTCATTTCGTTTTAGCCTCTACACGGGTTAACACACCCCTTTTTTTCGCTTTCGTCTGTTATTTGTCATTATACATCATTTGTCAAATTGAGATTCAGTAAATAAATTATAAATTTCTCGTTGTCTCTGCACTGTACATGTTGTACTATACTTCGTGGAGTTAATGCGATAACGATTGATTAGTCGTCTGGGCAAATGTCGCGGTGGGTATCCTAGTCCTACTAACAAACTGAATTTTACAGAAAAACCTTTCAGTACATCACAGCTGGAATAGCTGTCGTTTTGCTTTTAGCTGTTATAACGTTATCAGTGCTCCTGGGTGTCTTTGTCCACAAATACAACGTATATAGTCTCGGGGGTGACAAATTACTCCTTTCAGAACGCCAAGTCCTGCGGGAATGATCCCAATGGAAATCTCCCTGGCGTGGAATTTCAGATCAAAACGACATGGAACAACCTCTCGCTTACCCATTCACCCATCACCTTTTCTCTCAAATGGAATGAGTACAACAAGGCGATAAATGTCAAGTACAGCGTAAGCAATATTCCATGGCTTGACTTTACAATCACACTTGAAAGCACTCCAACATAGAATAGAAATTTTAAAATTTGACGTCTTGAAATGCTCCTTTCAAATGTGATCCTAGGCGCCTCTCTACCGTAGTCCTCCACCCCCGAATCACACGGCCGGCGCAACGCCCGAGGTGTCTCTTTCACTAATCCAAAATGTGTCCAATTCAGTTGTACAATTACGAAGTATTCGAGATCTTCTTTCTGAACAGCGACAACCACTACCTCGAGGTCGAACTGGGCCCGTACAACCAGTGGCTGGTACTTCTCCTGAGCGGGGAGAGACAGGACATCAACACGGGTCGGTAGACGGGGTGGACACCCCAACACTCTGATTCAGGGGAGACGATCCAGCTGTCGGTGTGGACCCAACTGGGCAACGAGACTTGGGATGGCGAGGCCGAGATACCGCTCGCCTATCTCCCGGCCAGTAAGTTGTCCGGGTTGTAAGGGGGCCACTCGGAGAGGAAGATGGATCATCTCTGGCCAGGTGGCCGTCATAATGGACCGAGGGGATCTGGGGGTCACAACGAGGTGCCCTTTGACGCCAGGTTCAGATTTCAGTCTGATCAACGCCTACAACATCCACAACGAGGGGAACACGACAGTCTACGAGGCCATGAACCCCACTCCCTACGGCCAATACAGGGTACATAGACAGAGAGAGGGACAGGGGAGATGTGTTTAGGGCCCGGACTTTCACCGGCTGGAATACTTCGTGCCCGTCGATCATACGAAGATCGTTCCTGCCGAGTACTACTCACCGTCGACGCCCTTCCGCGACGAGCGATACCCCGACCTCTGGGCCGGCTATTACTGACAATAAAGGCTCACTTCGAATGGCGTCCTCCTGAAATGGTCTCCCTCTGATTCACAGTCCAAACAGTCCTCTTGCTTATCTTTGAGATAGCAATGCTCACGCAGATCATTTCCTGACACTTCCAGCCTTACCCCCGACCGGTCACCCTCTTCCCCCAATGTCCTATAATCCCTACGGAGAACAGAGACCCCCGGTAGGTACTCCTCCTTCGAAGTATAGTCTGTCAAGAAAAAAGACGACATTCAAGGTCTAACTCGCCAAGAACTAATTTTAGTGGTGGGGCGCACTGACAGATAATTTTCGAGCGGCCAAGAAGAAAAGAAGGCCAGTAAGTTCGGCTCGCGGCTAAATCGTTAGACCTTGAATGTCGTATTTTTTCTTGACAGACTATAGCCCCTTCTCCCCTAATTGTAAACCCCATATTCAACCAGTAATTCAGGCCTATGGCCAGCCCGGAACAGGTGCGTACCCGGCCCAAGTGGTCTACACCTACCCCCAGCAACAGACGGTATACACCACCCAGCCAGCCACAGTAATGTGAGCATCCCTCTTCCTCTCGGTGTTCTACGTGTCTTTCCAGAGTCGACGACTGCCACCATCACCACCACCACCACCGCTCCGACACCACCGACACCGCTGCCCAGTGTTGTCTCATCGCGATGACGGCGTGCCTCTGTGCGGCCCTGTGTGCCCGATAGCCTCCTCCTCCTCATAAAGACTCGAATCTCTCTTATTTCACAACCCGCACGGTCTAGCCTTGAGGCTGGTTTGCCATCGATCGATATGAGTCATCTTCCTCGTGCCCAGCTGTGACCGTGGTCTATCCGGCCATCGATTGCTCCTTATTTATCTTGCGGTCCTTGTGTGCTCTAGATAGCGAAACAGCCCGGATACAACTCCCTCGCAATTACCTCCTCCGACCTACGACCTTTAGTCTGCCCGAATTGAAACCAGAGCTCGCCCCTCGGACAGTTCCCCGCACTACTAGTCGATACGGGCCCTTCCGACTGATTAGACCCTCTTGTTTGCCCCTCATACTGAATATAATCTGCCCCTTCCTCTACTTCTAACAAAAGCCTCTCTACCTGTGGCTCGACCCCAGTCGGGTCATGTGGGTCCAATTAGCTATCGAGCCGCGTCGCCTGAAATATCCTCGTCTATAACAATCCTCCACACAGTCAGTGACCCGGCGTCCCTCCTTCGTTGCCCCCGCCCCGTGTCAGGTCATCCGATCCTTCTGATTATATTTCGAGGACATACTTTCACAATCTCTCCATTCTTTCATCGGACACGTCACCTCGTGCTCCCTCCCCGTCCAGTTACCAGGTAACGGCTTGTTTTCAGCCGATACCATGGCTTCCGCTCCTCCGTACCCCGGACAATACTCCGGCCAGCCTCAATACGTGGGTTTCTCTCTGTCCTCCCCCGACTGGACCCCCTTCAGAATGCTTACGGTCAGCCTCCCCAGGGCCAGCCTCCTCAGTACCACCAGCAGCCTCAGCCCAACTACTACCCCTCTCAGCCGGGATACGGCCAGGGTTATCCCCAGCAGCCGTATCCTAACCAGCCGTACCCCGGCCAGGCCTACCCCAACCAGCCCTACAACCACCAACCCGGATACAACCCCAATCCCCACGTCGTGTAGGTGTCCTTTATGGGCTGTCTCACCCCTCTTTAATTTAGGATGGTCGACCGCGAGAGGCGCCGAAGTGGAGACGGCGGAAAGTGTTGCCTGGTGGCGTTGTTGGCATGCTGTGCCGGGTGCTGCCTTGCCGACTGCTGTGATTAAGGAGAGACCTCTTCTACGGGCATTCCACTGCATTTACAGACGACATAAACATGTACACTACTCTCTTTATTATATTTACAGTAGGAGACTATCAGTGTTTGATCAGGAAACGCCACAGCTCCTGGCGGTGGCTGGCGAAGATCATCGAGGCGCCGACGGCCGAGATGGACGGCAAGACTAGGCCCGGCAGTTTGATTCCCCTGAAATATCGGAATATCTCTGCAAATCCGAGTTTGAATTTCACCCCACCGATTCTCACTAGAGCGCGTTTCTGTCCAAGAGGACAAGTGATAAACAGGGTTGTTTGTGTGGCGATCAATAGAAAACGGGGTACCTGAATATGTCGAGGAGGAGCTGGAGGGCGATGGCCGAGCAGAAGGAGTAGAAGGTGTACGGGAAGAGCAGGGTGTCGTACATGGAGCTGTACTTGAGGAGGAGGCCCATGAAGACGGCGGGGATGAGGAAGGTGCTGGTCGTGACGACCTCCTTGTTCCCCTGGAGGTCGCACGGGAGGATGATGAAGATGGGCGCCCTCTTGTTCTGGACACAGGTGCCTAAAGGGGGAGATTTCCCCGCTCCAGGACCACCTACTGATGAGATCAATGGCAAAGAACCAAAACAAATCAGTAATCACGACTCCCAGCACGAAGATGACCCCGGCCTGGTAGCCGATGACCTGGAACCGGGAGACGAGGACGTAGATGCTCGATAGGGCGAGCACGTTGTTGGTGAACCAGTTGCTGCGCAGCTCGTGGACAACCCCGCAGCCGATGGCCCCGAGGAGGGCCGCGTAGGCCAGGAAAGACCCGTGGTAGTAGAAAAAGTAGGCTGAAGGGGGAAAATGGAAAGAGGGAAGGGGACTCACGCAGCTTGATGTTCATCATCTCGAGGAAGACGATATAGAGGGCGACAACACAGCCCCAGATGGGCAGGTGGACGGCCACCACCTCGGAGAGGATGTCCATCGGCCGGATGCCGTCTTCCGCGTAGCTCGAGGAAGGGAGACTCAGCAGACTCCAGATATATTTCGGGGGATCTAGCTGCAAATCGACATTTTCCCAGAATATCCCGCCCCACCTCCATCAGTCGTTGATAGGGGTCGTAGTATTCCTCGATTTCATCGCTTATAACATCGTCCATCAAATCCGTCTCCTGGCTTTCAGAAATCGAAATCCGTTTCCCCATTGACCCCAGTCGTGTTCTCGACCCCAAATCTGGCACTCTCTCCAGTGTAAATCGGGGTGGAATCGGAGTTATAGTGGCAGCATCACTGCAAATTGTCTGCTCTTTTGTACTATTTCCCCTCACTTCTCCGGTATTTCTATTTTTGGTCCTTCTTCAAACTTTTGCACGGTGTCCTGTTCCTCGATAGCCGTTAAAAGCCCTAATAATTGCCCTAATATTGACCTCGTAATCCCCACTTTTTAGACTTCGAGCCTGCTCTTGCATATTTTCGTCTCCTGCATACGCATTAGAAAACGACGTCCTTCTGGTGGTGTCTCCCGTGCCGTATGAACACGAATGTCTTCGGGAGCCCAGTCGAGACAAGCTCTATTTTGCAGGATATCCCCATGTTTTCGTTGCTTTACCTTGGCTTGTTTTAGTTTTTGTTGCATGACTTTTTCTTCAACAATTAGAGTTCGACGAGTACTCCAATATACTAGATAAATGAACAGAGATAGTAAAAGGGGGAATAAAGCTGCTTGCTGTTTTTCAATAAACAATGTGTGGTGGGTATTCATCTGTAATGTTTGCCTCTTCCGTTTCTACTCTCGATATACCTCAAAAAAGTAGATTGTCGATGCCCTGTCACAGGCCTGATACACTACCGCACTGGTAATACTAACGATGAGAGCGCAGGCCAGCAGTCGGCCCCCAACTATTTCGCTCATCCAGAAACACATTGTGAACTACTCACTAGTCTACCCAATGTGAATAAAGGTGGAACAACCCGATAACATGCACAACAACGTTAAAAAGCATATTTATTGGGCACCAGCATTATAAGATAGAACAGAAAAATACAATATTATATATGGTCAAACAATTGTTAGTGATGAAAATATGTCTGGTAGCCACATTGTGGTATTTCTTTAGTTAGCCGAGCGAGACCGGCTTTTGGATCTGCTACGAGAGCGGCTTCGAGATGCACGTGGTGGTGGGCTTCTGAAAGCAATAACTGTACTACCACAAAAATTAATTATTAGTATTACCTGCTACGATCGCGAGAACGGCTTCGAGAGCGGCTTCTGTCCCGGCTACCTCGGCTGCGAGAACGACGATCACGAGATCGAGAACGGGAGGATCTGAATTCAGGGTGATAAAAAATTGTTTTAGTATAATTTGATAATAAATGTTTAGACAAACCGATGTCGCAGCAGCACTAAGTAGTAAAAATTGACGGTTTGTTTTGAAAAAATAAGCTCAAATGTGATCTATTTTCGTGCCTCTCTTGATGTTGTTGTAGAATGGCGCAGTTTTTAAGTTACAACAGCTAAAGTGAAGGCAGTAAATGAAGTGGAGAGTGGGAGCGGAGCTGTGAAGAGATCAAATGCGAAGGAAGGGGGAGAGCGGGAAGAGTCGCGGACGAAAGAACGTCGCCCGCTAAACAAGACTATTTCTTGCTTGAAATACAGAGAAAAAAAATTAGAAAACAAAAAGATAATACCGAAAGTAGTTGTAGTCGCGATGTTTCCATAGTCGATATAAGAAAAATAAACAAAAAACCAACCTTCCACGATAACCTCCGCCGCCTCCACCTCCATAACTACCGCCGCGACCGCCACCTTCACGACGGCGTCCATGAGACAGTTCAACACGGGCCCGAACACCACAAATCCGTCTAAAAAATAATTATAATGGGATAAAGATAACGACATACGATCCATCGAGGGCCTTTACAGCATCTTCAGCATCACGACCGTCTTCAAATTCAACAAAAGCAAATCCTGGAGGCCGACGCGCAACCCAGACTTTACGGATACGACCAAAACGGTAGAAGACGTCTTCAATTTCTTGGGATGTGGCATCATTAGGTAAACCGCCTATGTAGACTTTGGCGTCCATCCCTGAATGATTATAGTTGATAACGAGAAAATAATATTTTTAAAAAACATGAATAAGCGCCCGAGAGCCCCCATTTACGAGGAAAACTGTTTGAATAGCTGTGAGTTCAAAATGTTTACAAAATTTACAGTAAATAGTGAAACATTCCATGCTATTTTCAAAAAGTAAAATCAATAGCTTATCGAAGGAAAAACAAACGGTGGACTAGAAGTAGCAACAACAAGAAAGCGAAGGATCTTGAACGAATGAGGCCAATACGCTCGCGTCGTTCAGCATGCGTCGCGGTCGACGCGGGAAAATCAAATTGACGGGCTCGCTTTTTGTAGACGCGTCGGTGGTGGAGAACGGGGTCGAAATCAGACCAGAGTGGAATGGTTATCGCATATTCATCAATATGCGCTTTCTAGATCGCTTATTGTGGGGGTTCTCGTGTTCTCAGGGAATAAGAATAGACCACCGGTTTGACACATCGATATAGTTCTTGCTCGATGTTTTGTTTATATATTTGGGAGGTTGGTTAGTTGACGGAATGCCAATTCTATCCAAGTTGACCACGAAGAACGGATATATCCCGAGAAGGGAAGAGATTCGGGGGGATATGTGTGCAAGGAACCAGAGTCTCGGAGATAAGTAGTATGATTTATTGGAAGCATGTACAGGAAAACACAGAAAATACAGCTGTTGGCAACCTCGTGTCTCGTATCGGGAAGGTACTACTTGTAGAATTATGCAAGTCTACAAATGTCTACGTCGGAAAGGAATTGATAATTTGAACGGAGACGGAGGGCGGCTACTTCTTGTGGTCGAAAACTCCACAGGCGGACAAAATGATTAGGATGAGGATAGTCAATCCGATGAGAATGGCCACCGCGGAGATAGCCGTCCACTTGGCATTCTTCAGACACATGTGTCGCTGGACACGGTGGGCCGTCGTCTTGAACTGGGCCGACTGAAAACGGGCTTGGGAGGATAGGGGCCGGGCAACCCACGCTCTCATGAAGGGCCTCCGTCCGTCCCTCGATGTTCTCCAGTTGGTCTCCTCGCTCCATCAGGTTGGCCACATTCTGCGACATTTGCTGAAGGGGGTCGTCGGCTGACCGGGAAGGGGGGACTCACGTTCTTGACGACCTCGACCTGCTCGCGGAGGCTGTCCATCTTCTGCTGCTGGCTGCCGGTAGCCGAGTTCTGTGCCATCTGAATTCATCCAAATGAAATCGGACACAATAACCCATTCAATGGGGCGAGTTTTATGCAAACAGTTCTGACCGGATGGGGAGGGGTCGAGGGGGGACGAGGGGCCGGTTGGGAGGATGCCACTGGGACGGGCCCCTCCAACAATGGCCGTTCCCCCTACGAGTCAAGGTGCCTCGGGTCATGGAATAGAAGAAGGGTACCCGAGACATGGGAGCGCGGGCAGATCAGAAAATATCCATATCTAATTATTGGGAGGTAAATTTAAAAGGCATTGAGCAGCATGGCACAATCAATAGAATAGAATGTGACTCAGGCGAACCCAAAGGCAAACAGACGGGGCATGGAGGTAAGGCAGGTAAGTGGGGGAAGAGAGAGATCAACCGAGGACCTTCCCAAATTCGGGAGGGAATCGAGAGAATCAAGGGAATTAATCGACGGAAAGGCCAACTATCGACTGCTCGTCCTATCAGTTTCGCCAGCGGGGTGAATCAGGCCGGCTCGAAAGGGTGACGGTACCATATGACAAGGGGAACACAGAGTGACGAAGGAGCCCGGCATCTAAACAGGGCAAACGAAAGAAAGACACCGCCATCTGCCGGGTGGCCCTCGGTGTCTCCCCCTCCAAAATGCTCTACAGCAATCCCCGGAGGCCGTCTTCGTCCCCTTTGCGTACAAAATCTTCGCGTGTTTTTTTGTTTTTCCCGAACGACGACACTTCTTTTTTGCGCGTGATACGTGAGAGCTTAGGAAAATATTTCTTGGCTGATTACAAAAGGAGGAAACGAGGCGAACGAGGGCGAGCGTGGGGAGAGGCGGGTGTCGGCATGACAACGGCGAGCCTGGGAGACTCGAATTTGTTTGTTTCGAAACGGACTTTGGTGGGAAAAGCCAGGAGAAAGAGGGGAACGATAGGGCAGGACTGATAAAGGACGGTCCGGGTAATGAGAAGAGGGGGATCGATCAGGAAAGAGGGGGGACCGTGAGGAACGTACTACTCAAATATTGACGGTGGGGAACTAAATGACGTGGCTAGGGCACACTGAAAACCTGAGAAACGGGAGGACGACTCACGATGAGGGAATTGACGGGCTGGTCGAGGTGGCCCTGGAGGGCGCGGGGCTCGACCGTCGGGATCAGCATCGTCGTCTGGGCGTCGCTCAGCACCACCGACTGCAATTGTTCGATTTTGGCAGAACTACGGGCCCCACCTGGAGGGAATCCAAAAATTGCTGGGCGTCGTCGAAGCCGAGGGCACTCTCCCCGACACAAAGGAAGACCAGAGTGCACGGATCCCCGACGAAGACGGAATAGAAGAAGATGTGGCTGATGAAGGTTTCTTTGCTGGGAGGAGGAGAGCCTTACCCGTCGAGTTCGACTTTTCCTCTGTTACTGAAATGGATCTTGATCCGTTGTCTCGCCAGCCGAAGGCACTCCTGTTCCGAAGGAGGCTCTATCTGGAAGGAACTCCCTCTTTGAAGGCGGCAGCACAGACCTGGATGATGACATCCGACGTGACGGGAAGGTCGAAGTGACAACTGGCGACGACGTCGAGATCGCCGGATATGGAGGGACGACAGATGATGACGGTGCTCACCCGAGAGGGCATAGTGAAAAAACTGTAAAAGGGAAGGGGGAGGAGACTGATGAAGGGTTGGGTAAAATGAGGGAGAGTGCCCCTGAAAGTGAGGAGGACGAAGAAGGCGAGGTAAAATTGTTTATTCTAAGAAAACAACACGAGGGACCAAGAGGGAAGCCCCTGACTCGTAGAAAACAACGGGGGACGGGAGAGACTAAGAGAGGGCTACACGTCACAGATGGAGAGAACTAGATGGGGGGCTAGAGAGAGATTCCCTGAACTAGAAAGGAGTGAGGTCGGGAGAGGAAGGGTATTTACAACTGTACAGGGTAAGGAGAAAGCCTAGAACATTTGACACTTATTATCCCCGGAGGATACCATGAACGGGGAGGCGGAGGAGGACGAAAGACGGGCACACCCAGAAGGCGGGGACTACATGGCCAGGTCCTTGAAGAGACGACGGACCGTGCTGAACGAGGACTGGTGCTGCACTGAAAGAGGACTCTCGGTAATCTCGGGGGAGGGGGCACTCACTCGATGACTTGGGTCGGATGTACTTGAACAGGTAGGGCTGGCAGTCGGAGAAGCTCGTGTCGTAGACATCCTCCACGTCACACCTGAAAAGGGCAGGGTGGACAGGACGAGGGGAGGGGGCCACCTGTTGGGCATCTTCGGCAGGTACTGGGGCTTGTTGATGGTGGAACAGATGTTGAGGACGATGTCGCCGAGCGATTCGGCCACGGACTCCTTCATCCGGGCGAACTCGTCCAGGGAGGCCACCTTGAAGATGTCCAACACGAAGCTCCACTTCTCCCAGGTGTTGCTCTCGTGGGAGAGGGGCCAGCTCCGCCTTTTTACCTGGTAGAACTCTAGGCCGAAGGAGGACATCGTGAAGGGAACTGAAAGGGGGCCGACTTTGAGGAGGAAGATGGAGACAAGGACTACCTGCCGAGTCGACGGGACTGCCGACAGGTGTCCGCCGGGGAGAGAGGAAGACATTTCCCTCGAGATCTGTCCGGAACGAGCGGATGTTCTCGTCCACCTTCATGAACAGTTCATCGCTGTTCAGCCGTGCCTAAAACAGACGACTTCCTTCCTGTTCTCTTTCGCCCGCGAAAGTTCCGACCTTGGCGGTCTCTTTTGAAAGGCCTCCCCGAAATTAGACGAGAAATACCCACGTAAGTCAAGTCGACGAAGTCGCAGTCGACCTCGGCGATTCCCAGGGAACCGAGGGAGTAGTTGCAGTCGTTGGAGTAGAAGAACTGAAACATCGACCATCATTCCTTTTCGTACCCGTCAGACCCGCGAGTCTTGCCGCCAAACCGTCACGTGAAATGCACATCACGCGCGCTCCCAGACGTAGGTCACGCGGATGTCTGTCCTGACCTACGGAGATTACATCCCGTACCTCTTTTATGTATACAGTGTGCTCTCTCCTAATACTGGACTAGTGAATATAGGAATAAGAGAGGGGGGCCTCCTTGTTGACTCATAGGCAGACTGCCCCCGGGAAGGAGTCGTTTCGGACCTCTTGCAAAATATTGTCCAACCCGGTGTATTTACAGTATCACACGTCCAAACAACGCTTATTTTTGGCCTTCCCCCCAACATAAACAATCCCCTCGTTACTCTTTTTAGACAGGGAAAAGAGTAGGTAGTTTACCTTGGCTGAGGTTCTGTGGAGGAGGAGAGAGTGAAGCAGACAGGAGAGCACGTCGTGAACTTGACGAAGCTCTAGACTCTGAAATGGCTGCTTTAGACTATTCACGGACACATTAATCGATTTGTCTATCCCATATATTCCCCCCAAATGAGAAATTCGACGGGTTCGGTTAGGAAATACCACCGTTTCGGGATAGAAACCTCTCAGATATACGGAAACCCATAAACAGAACACCTTTTCGCTGTAAAATATGACAGAATATCAACTCTAATGCTTAAAATTAGATGCCCTTCAAGAGGAAATCAATATATCGAGAGGAAACGACTTGCGAACTGGAGGAATACGAAGCCTGACCCGTATTTTGGCTGTTCGGATGAGTAGGAAAAGGAAAACTTACTATACGGTACTCGTGTTCTCTTGCATTCATGCGACCTGTCTGCTCTCAGAAGAATCCGACAAGGGGGATGGAGAGAACGAAGAGACCAGACGACAGGGTGGGGAGAGACGCAGAGGCGGGATGATAAGACAGCGGAGGGCGCAGGCAAACTCAGCTGATGCGACGTTCGGGTGGGGCAGGACGGACTTGTACCAGGTGATCTGCAATGGACATTTAATGCTATCCGGGAGGAGGGAGTGTATGGGGGTACGGAGAAGAGGAAAGCAGGGAGAGAAAGGAAGACGTGGGGAGAAAAGCGAAGAAATCGAAAAGGTAAACAATTGGGGAAAGGTTAGACGCGGAGGAGCCGGCAGGAGGAGACATTTAATAAAATTGGGAAGACAACGGGATGTCACGATGCTTAGACGCGGGATTGGTCGACAACACGGAAACAAGAGCAAGATTTTGAAATCACGTGGCCAGTGGCTATTACCAGGCGCCCTATCTCCTGTCGCTATGCCACCAACCATAGATGAAATACAGGGGAGAAGGTAGGGGGCAAAATGGAGAATGGAAGAGAGGACAATTCGGATATATGACATGGAATGGATTGAACAAGGGGGGAAGAGGACACTTTCCCGTCAAAGGAACCATGTCAGGGAAGACTATGGTCTTTCTCCCGAGAACCCAGACCGGGAGAATATTCAAGGAAACTCGTTTACAACTCCGAGGCAAAAGGTCTGGGGGAGGATAGTGTTGACGAGGTGGGTACAATTTCGGGATTTCGGATGACTGCGACAATTCAAAAGAGGGTGGCGGGAAGGTGGGGATCTCAACCTCGGGAGAAAGCCCGCGGCCCGCATGAATATACAAAACATTTCTCCCAAAAGGACGTGTCTGGTGTTCTCTTCTTCGATTCTTCTTCTTTTCGCCAGACACAGTCGAGGAGTTCTCCTAGTCCATCCTGTCCAGAGGATCCGCCATCCTTGAAATTTAGACCGAGAGCGACATAAAAGACGAGAAGAGGTAAAGTTTGGTTGAATTTAGCCAAACGGGTGATAGGGGTCCAGCTCTTCCGGTCTCCAAAATAAGGCGAGATCCACAGGCAGTATGCAAGACCGCGGTTGCCACGAGTGGATACCCAAACCACGGCAGACCGGGTCGGGACACCTCCTCTGAAGAGCCCGGTTGTCCGAGAGGAGGTCGTCCCTGGCAGACCGTCCCACTGGCCGCCTCAAAAAAGCAATGACTTGAATGGACGGGAGACGAATTTTACGTGGGAAGAAAATCTACTGCCGTTTTCTGTCGATGCCCGAAGGAAGAAGAGGCATGACAGATACCACGGTCAAGGGGCCGACACGTCTTTTTAGGGCAAATTTGATAAAATTAACGTGGTATCTTGGAAGAGAATGGAGACGACTGTCGGACTACAGAGGGCCAGATGGATAAAGACGGGAAGGACGAGGATATAGCAGGTATCCGTCAGTCAAGATCTTTGGGGATACTTCGAACAGGCGTTTTGAAGCCTTTTCGCTCGAGCATATTTTCAATTTTGGGAAAATAGAGAGAGGACAACTTTTCTGTAGATTTTTGGAGGAAGAAGGGAACGAGGCTAGAGCGCGAGTAACTAGGACATCGGAAGGTGTCGCGAGAAGGGGCTCGCAAGAGTGATCAGCTAGTTTTTGGTGATTTCAGTTGTTCAAACCAGCGCTCTTTTTCAGATCGGGTCGGGTTAGACTTCTCCAAATAAATTTCAGATCAGGTCGAGTCAAATCAATTTTTCGCCTATTGAGAAAGTTGTCTTCATCAACGCTGCACAGCGAAATTTTATCGGTATATATCGATTGCAATCATTATCTATGGTCGGAAGTCTGTCGATACATACAAATCCTTGAAAGCGTTTATTTTTTTGACATTCTACAGAAATTTCGATAATATATTTTACAAAGATCTCGAAGTAACATTTCTATAGAAGAAAGCTTGTACTCAGTTGTATATATATATTTGTTTACT
Organism: Oscheius dolichura; assembly: GCA_932521035.1. Taxonomy (NCBI): domain Eukaryota; kingdom Metazoa; phylum Nematoda; class Chromadorea; order Rhabditida; family Rhabditidae; genus Oscheius; species Oscheius dolichura. The sequence goes on from OW051495.1 coordinate 5,606,376, forward strand.
TCTTCTTTTCGCTATTTATGGGAATACATGTTCTCTTGCTTATCTGAAATCCTCAAATTGAAAATGAGACTGTGTCCTAGCGCGAGGCAACATTCAATGAACTGGCACGAGTCCAAGTTGTTGGAAGCGTGCCAAACTCCACCTCCTCTGGACTTTGAATCTACTATAACTTCAAAGTCTGCATATCTTTTTACTTGAACACTTGAACAGTATCCAATGATTCTTGAAAATACCTCCCAAAAAAATTTAAAAATTTGATTGAAATTGTTGATATCATTCCATGTAACCCTGTGTAATCTCGTTTACTTTCAGGTCTGTCTGTTATCAAAGCAATGTGTCTTGCCGACGGCTAGCCTTTATGGTGAGTTTAAAAAAAAATTAGTGTCGATGTTACGTAAACCATTTGCCTGTTATAAATTTTACAATAACCATTTGGAATCTAAAGCTTTGCTCCCGCTAGTACTATGTTATATTTCGTGGAGGTATTAATTGTTGAATTTTTAGAGGCAAATGTCAACGGCATATTCAAGTAATAATGATACGTCAATTATGGCCATTTCCAAGAAAACGTAAAACATTGAATGAAGAAGTATACTTCGAAAAATTATGGTCAGTTATGTTTAAAAAATTATGGAGCTGTTAATTTTTTATGTTTTCTCTTCACAGAGATTCCATCTAATCGTATGTGCTATTTATAAAGTCATATTGTATGTGCGCGTGTGACGTTTTCGAGTTTCATTGAAATTTGCGTGTTTGTCGGCATTCACGCGGAAATTTCTTTGGTAGTGCGGAATGTGAATGTTCAGTATTATTCAAATAAAGCTGATGTTCAAACGTACAAAGAAAATAACTATAATGGTTGTCATTTTTCAGCACATCCCGAGACACAAATCTACAAGTATCAAATTTGCGCATGGTGCTAATGGACAATGACTCGTCTCGACGATCCTGTAAAAGAGTCATCTACGACTCGACAACAGTTATTCCTCTGCTCCCAGGAGCAAATCTACCGTCTGATATTCGGCTTTCAGAATGTAAAAAGTTTCAAGTAAGTTTAGTTACACATGGTTATTTATACAGCTGTTGCAGCTATTGAGAAAAAAGAAAGATGCGTCTAATCTAGTACAATTAGTATGGGGTTCTGGTCCTGCTTCTCATGGATTAGATGCATTAAAATTCCATAAATTGAGGTTTGTATTAAATTTTTTTTTTTGCAACTATTCTTAATTTTTTAGTGATGGAAGCCTCATGATCAGTCGTGTTTTTCCAATGCCACGCTCGACACATGGGTTTTGTTTATTTTTTAGCCGACAATGTTGAGTTTATAGAGACATTTATAATCAATCCGAATCTATGACTTCGTCAGACAGTGAATCTCAGTATACTCCTACTGTACGATCACTGGATACTATTGGAATGCACATAAGAAGCAATTTAAATGAGCCTCCGGAAACTTTTTGCAGGGTTAGTGTCGAAAAGCTTGATAATATTGCTTTTTAAGATGAGGAATACTAGTTTGACTATTGAATCCGATGAATCTGATGAATTCCGTGCTTTTTCACCACCTCACACTCTTTCAAAAAATAGACGGATACAGATGTCTCACTGCTCATCGCTCTGTGATCCGCGTATGTTTTTATGCTATTCATATCATAAGTATTCAGTATATGCAGTCATCTCACCATTAAATATGAGAAAACCGCGATCGAGAATGAGCTCTATTGGCTCTCAATTAGACGAAGGAAACAGTAGTAGTAGACAAAGCTTCTGTGGTAGCCAAGAGGATAAACAAGTTGCACTCGCTATTATAGTTACTAGCACATATAGTTCTTTTGTTTTCCAAGTATGTTTTACAGTCTAACTAAAAGAAGCATGTATTCCAGCATATACCACTCATTGAAGAAGAAATGACTCGTCTTGAACATAGAATAACGGCTGCTGCACAAAATAGCAAAGAATTCCTTGAAAAGGTTTATAAGGTACAGCTTAATTAGTATAGATTTCTTGTATATTTTAGGCCTGGGAAGAATTTAGCTCCCAATTATGTCTTCTTTTTAACACACCGAGATTGAAAAATCCTGTTTGGCTCGCCCTTGCAGAGAAATTAAAAGACGAGCACGATTTGGCTTCGGAGTTCTGCGAACAATTGGCCTCTTTAATTATAAATTTAGATAATAAGCAGACAAACTAGTACGTGGTTTTTTATTGTTTAGAACACTCTTTCATGCAATGGGTAAACTACCTGTTTTCAGTTTTCTTTCCAAACTGGTATCGACTGTATTGATGTATCACATGTCGTGGGTGGCCAGCGTAGCAGCACCTCATTCTAATCTTTCTGCACCTGACATTTATGTCGACAGAAGCTATGTCCATGGAACGGTAGGTTCTTTTTAGGGATCTACAAAAAGTTTCACTTCAATTTCGATTTTTTTTCCTAGTATTTTATTGCTCATGAAATTCGGTTTCAGATTCTGGATGAAGACTTTGCCTCAATTCCATACAACCCACACATTGCCCAATTCTTAGAGATCAGTGGAAACATTGGAAATATAAATAGAACAACTAAAACAGTTGTATGTGGGAAACGAGAAGACTCTGAGACCATTTCGAAACTTTTACAAATATTATCTTATTTTATACGTTGTTCTACGGTACAGTCTACGAAAAGAGGTAAGTCGTCAGATTGAGGGATTTTGGACATTTCCTGGATCTTTGTTTTCAGACAAAGAGAAAGATGAACTGCCTATACTCCGATCCTTTTCTCCAGATTTTGTGGGATCTCCAGTAAGCAGTACCAGTGATTTACCAACGTTTAATGAAAGACGTAAGTATAGTTAATACATGCCACCTCATTATTTAAAGAAGTGGTGGATTGTGATGATGTCATCGTTCCTGGTGTATCAGAATCCGTCCCTACTGAGCTCTTCCGTTCCGTTTCAAAAATAGATCATCTGGATGACAGAGATTTTTTGGGGAGATCACTTCTAGCTGGTCCATCCACTTCATTTTCTCCACATTTTATTATCTCGGGACTTATCGGAGATGGTACTATCATTGAAAAGGCAAAACAAAGGTAAAGGTCGTTTTTTTAACATATTAGGGTGCTTGGGAAATTTGTGTTGTTACTGCATGTAATTAGAAAGACTTTGTGGGCCTAAATGTTAACGAGGCTTTGTTTGCAGAGAAGGTCGAATGAAGGATTTAACTTATACATCAATGCCCCATATGTCAAGGTTAGAACTTAGCGCATGATAACCTTAGTTCTGCACATGCCCTCTAAAAAGATAACCTTTTAGAAAACAGCGACCACTCATGCCATACATTTCAGAATGTTTGATGAGGTCTCCTCCGGCTACGAACCAATATCAGTTCAACGTGCGCCGTCCTCATTGTCTTGCTCTCAAGTGTCCTCCTCTACAGATTTCCAAGGACCAGATTCGGTAATCGTTGTCGCTGATATTAGTGCTCCTACTGTGAAGGTCAGCTGTTTATTAGCAGTTAGAAATATATAGCTTTAGGTTCTCACAGCCGATACCAGTGTATCTAACTCTCGAATGGATGATGTACACAATCCATCGGAATCTGTCGTATCTATGTTTGAGAATTTCAAAAATCTTCAAGAAATAGGAACTGCTCCGAAATTTCTAATTAATTTCCTCGAAGATTCACTTTATTCAGTCCTAGGAAAATCCCTTAGCTTGGTTGAGCTAGTTAGTTGCAATCATTTGCATACGTTAAATGTTTTAATTACAGGTGTCTAGTGAACCAGATCCCAGCTCTTCAAATCAGCATCTTTCAGCTGAGCGTGTACGTGCTGTAGTGGGTTGCGATCACTCAGACTTGCGATTGATTCTTAATGTGGCTTCCGTCTATTATCCTTGTGTTCTGAGCTCCGTCACTTAAGTAGCCGTGAAAACGACATTATTCCATCGGTTCTGTTGCCAAACACAACGCCTTTCAATGGAGTCTTTTCTATACTACAGGTAACGCCGTCATTGCTTTCCCGGCTAAGCCTTTCCACAGTATGCTTTCCCCCCACGTCTTCCCTCACCTACAACGCGCCTTATTGTTAGTTTTTGATTCAAGATGTATATATTATAATAATACGCAGATTTCTATTTAGATGTTATTCGAATTATACGCGATATATAGCCCCTGAATCGAGATTTCTATTATGGCTCATTATACATGACGTTATTAACCCGTGGCACAGTAATGTATATATTGTTGCTTTTGTAGTTGTTTGGGCGATATATTGGCTCCTAACCCCTGTCTATGTAGGAATTTTCCCGTTTTTGTACATAGGTTGGGCTTCTAACCGAGGAGAGGGTTTCCCTTCTTTTTGAAAGATTAATGGATTGTTGAGATACATAACTTTGCTTCCCTTCCACTCTCTTATATTTTGATCAAGTTGTTTTTATATGCCGTATTCGGCCTTTTTTGTTTAACTAACAGGTTCCCTTGGCCAGCTTTCCCCTGGTTGCTCAGCTCCAGCTCATTTCCCGTTCTGTCTATGTGCCCATTGATTGACTATTGTTACTCGAGATTTATGAAATTTAGTAATAAATATAATTAGATTATGCATATCCTTTTCAATCTTCCAATAATGTTCAATGAAGACGGCAGATCTTTGCCGGCATCATCATATGACAAAAATGAATGAACTGATAATCAGATATGTATATATGTATCTCTTCACTACAGTAACCACTAGCACATAATTCTCAAAATACTTTTGAGCTCTGATAACATCAGCGTCGAGGTCATTTGTGGTCTTTACGGAAGTGCACAATCTGAGTTTAATGTTGATCTTCAATGCAGCTGTCGCCAAAGACATTCATTAGATTTTCAGGAGCACCTGCTATTTGTTTTTGCTCAACTAGCTGAAGAAATGGGGGCCGATACAAGAAGAGGTGTAGAGTAATACTCGGGGAACCAAAAAATCTGGTTGGCTTCCATTAGGAATTTTGAAATTTTTCGATTTTTATTGAAAAATAAATAACATTGGCATCAATAAAACTAGTAAGTGAATGACCGGGCAACTCTAAAAGTAGAAAATAAGAGGGGCCGAAAGATGTTAATATTGTCGGTTTGGTTGACGTGTAGCACAGGAAATGAGGGAGATTAGTCTGCCCCTGCCAATTGACACTGTGCCCGGCCGGGCTTTGTCCTCCCTTAGCCTCGGCGATTCAATGCCGTTTCCGTCGCCGAATTGAGCACCTACATGTGGCAGCAGGTGAGTGCCCCTTTTGTTTTTGATCGACCCGAAATATATTCAGCGAGAATGATCCTCTTACATTTGCTATTCTACGCGTCGACCTTTGGCTGTTTGACGGAGAAAAAGATCGTCGAGCTTCTGCTGAGGCCGTCAGTCTATAGCAAGCACAAGCTGCCCCGTGAGATCAATGTGTCCGCTCGACAACGGGGGTTTCAGACAACGGGGTGCTGGTGAAGGTCGAGTTCTGGATACAGTCAATCACGGCAGTTGATGAGGTAACCAACGACTTCGAGGTTGAGATGTACATAAACGAGCTCTGGCTCGACCCCAAACTTCGCTTCGACCACCTCTCAGCCTGCCGCAGCAACCTCAGCCTCGACCAGGCCGTTCTCGACCGCATCTGGAGTCCCCAGAGCAGTTTTGTCAACACAAAGAGTGCCGAGATCCTGGACTCTCCCTTTCCCAACGTCTTCTTGACCCTCTTCGAGAATGGGACCGTCTGGGTAAATTACGTAAGGGCAGCTGATTTGGAGAGAGAGAGAAACCATATTCAGAGGATACGTGTAATTGGCCCCTGTTTGATGGATCTGGCCGACTTCCCGATGGACAGCCAGTCCTGTCGCCTCAACTACCAGAGCTTCAGCTACAGTAACGCGGAGGTTCTCTTTGCCATTTTCCATAATTTGCCCCCTTGTCAGGTGAGGATGAGGTGGAATTCCCGTCGAGCGCCCGTCTTCACCCTGAGCCCGTTGAAACTACCCGAGTTCAGTCTGATTCACATCGGCCCGGCTGTAGTCCACCGAGTTTGATCTTCTCTTTTATTTCCCTATCTCCCTATTTCAGGAGTTTCCGGCGGGGATGTGGGACGAGCTCGTGGTGAACTTCGTCTTTGAGAGACGATACATGTGGTATCTTCTGCAGGCCTATATGCCCACCTATTTCACCATCTTCATCAGGTACCCGTTAGTCGAAGGGAATACCGAGATTCAGCTGGGTCTCCTTCGCCCTCGGCCCTCAGGCGATCACCCCGAGGACGATGATTGGTGTCAATGCCCTCCTCTCGATGATCTTCCACTTCGGATCCATAATGAGGTGGCCCCTTCTAGATTAGACTAACCAACTTCAGGAACCTGCCCCGGGTCAGCTACGTCAAGGCCATTGGTGAGTCTCTCCTCCCGCCCCGTAAAATACTTCCGCCAGATGTCTGGATGCTCTTCTCGATGCTTTTCGTCTTCCTCTCGATGGTCGAGCTGGCCGTCGTCGGCTACAATGAGGCCCGTCCCAATAGGTCACCGACACTCGGCCACCGGGTCGACAGAGTCGCCTGCTTCATCTTCCCCGCCGCCTTCTCTATATTCAATGTAACCGTCGGCCGGAAGAGGGCCATTCCCCTGTTCAGATCGTCTACTGGGCCCGCTACGGATGCAAGTTCACCACGTCCACTGCTCACCCCATTGCTCAACTCTAGACTGTTAAATATATCTACTTCGTTATCTACGGGAAAGGGAGGACGGAAGAACTCAATGATTGGCGAGTTTTCCCTTTCCTGGCACTAATGCGATCGTCCTCGGAGTGGCAAACCGGTCTATTCCGGGACAGGGCATTCGAGACGACGAATAAAGATTATTTATTAGGGCAAATATTGCACAGGGGTTAGGTTTGGGAGTATTCGGGGAAGCCCCCATAGTCCCCACTAGGCGATGGACTTGTAGTACTCGGCCAGTACCTGCCAGGCTTTGGGGACCATGAAACCGTCGGGGGGCAGCTGGCCAGTCCGGGCCAGTCCCCGCATCTTCGTGCCGGAGATGAACACGAAGTCTTCCTTGCGGCTGGCATCGAAGAAGGCCATCTTCCCCGCCTTCTTATCAAAGGCAGCCACTCGGAAGGGGACGATCTGCAGCTGGCTGAGACCGGGAGCCATCGAGAGCACCGGAAATTCCGTTTAGGACCATTCAGGACGGAGTTACTTTTGCCCCATGGGTGGCCTCGTAGAGATTGTCCCCATTGGGATCATTTGGCCGTGGAATGCCCGCTGGATCCCGTCCGACGATGTACGTGTTTGCCCCGGCGGCGATCCTGGCTCTGAAAGGCGGAGATCATTAGATCTCCTTCCCGTTTCTACCGTGCGTGCCATTGAACCTCAGTCGGACCGGCGTACATCATGGGAGACGGGAAGATGGCCAAGACAGTCCACGAGGGATCAAGTGCGCCGCTGTCCATGACCGCCTCGTGTTGCCGGATTCGGGTAGGGAGGGGGACGTCGTCGTCCTTCGTCCATCCGCCCAAAGGGTGGAGCAGGAGGATCGGGTTGCGGCGGGTCTGCAGCAGTTTGCGCCGGGTGTCCTGCATCAGGAGGGCGTGCCCGTTGTGGATGGGATTACGCAGCTGGAAGGCGAAGACGGCATCCGCCTCTGAAACATGCGATAAGGCCACTGGCCCGACCGGGATGTACCTTTCTCCTTGAAGATCTTCCTCAGCTCGGCCGGGGTGAGACGATACTTGTCGAGGCCGTCGTTGTAGCGGATTCTCTCGAGCACTTGTAGATCGCCCCCGAGACACCAGTTTCCACTTTCTGCCACGATGGCCACCCCCGGATGGTCCTTGTTGGGATATCCGAACTGTCGGCAGATCCTCTCGTCCTTCCTGTGCTCGAAGACCTCGCCCTTCGAGAGGATGGCCACCGCCCGACCCTCGTAAAGAAGGGCAATCCGCGTAGCCAGAGAACCGTCTAAGCCGGACTTGTCAGTACATCGCAGTCCATCCTCTCGTACCTGGCATTATGGCCACCTTCTGCTCGTCGTTGATAGGCAGCACAATGGGAATACTCTGGTTCAGAGTGGCCTGGAGGTGCCGCTCGTCCTCCGTCTGTTGGATCTCCTCCCCCGGGAAGACCGTCTTGTGCTTGAGATCAAGAATCGACCCCCAGTGGAGGACCTGTAGATACTGCCGCTCGCGCATAAAGCCGGAAAGTGGGCTAGCCCATCCCTCGCCGAGCACCTGATATCTGTATTTCTCGGGGAGGACGTGGACAGTACCTGTAGCCATTGGAGATCAATTAGAGTGAGATTCACAGAGGGGAGGGCGGCGGCCTCCTGTCTCAGGTTGGCAGCCTCGGCCACGTCTTCAACCACGAGAGGACGAAGGGGGACACTTCGCTCCTAAAGGAGGATAATTCCAAGAAAAAATCAACAACTCACTGGGATGACGCCTTCCTTCTCCAGATGGAGGAGAACCTTCTCGATACACAGCTCGATGTTGTCGTTGCCGCAGTCCAGCACCAGTTCGGCCTTCTCCGGCGGCTCGTAGGCGCTGTCGATGCCCGTGAAACCGGGGATCTGTCCAGCGCGGGCCTTCTTGTAGAGACTCTTCGGGTCACGAAGTTCGCACACTTCGAGGGTCGTGTTGATGTGGACCTCGACAAATTTTAGATTTCCCTGGAATCAGCAATATGGTAGAGGAGAAGAAATCGAATAAAAGAGAGGAACCTACTTCGACGTGGATCTTGCGGGCCTCTTCGCGGTCCGACTTGATCGGGGAGATGAAGCTGGCCAGGCAGACCATTCCCGCGTCGGCGAAGAGCTTGGCCATCTCGGCCACGCGACGGATGTTCTCGGTCCGGTCCTTCTGGGAGAAGGAGAGGTCCTTACACAGCCCGTGGCGGACATTGTCCCCGTCGAGACCGTACGCGGGGATACCCAGCTGAATAAGGGAGATCCAAACAAAAAGATAGAGAGCCCACCTCGATCAGTCGTTTCTCCAAAGCGAAGGAGATGGTCGTCTTGCCGGCTCCGGAGAGCCCGGTGAACCAGATGGTACATCCTCGAAAGCCCGAGTGTCGTCCCATGATGGCTCCTCTCTCTTCGCGTAAAGTCGAGTGTTCCTAAATAGAAAACAAACTCCGTTTGTTTCAAGACGATAACGATCGGAAGGTAACCTTCGAAGAGGACGAGGCACCCACCTGGAGGGTGACGTTGGTCGAGCCGGCCATTGAATCTCCTTGGCTGAGCATCTGAAACTCCTCCCATTAATAATTAGACCCTGTTGGGATCTCCTCCTTCTTCTGAGAGGAGGGGCAGAGGGCAAGGAGGGAGGGGGGTACTGGGTATCGGTAAATACCAAAAGAAAAACGGACGAAGGGCAATTGATAAGGGACGGGGGATCGCACTCCGGGCGGCCACCCTGGCCGGGGGAACTCACTTTGAGGCGTTTGCTCGGCGGCTGAAGGGAGTCAATTTGGACAAAAGGCGCGAAAGAGGGCATCTCTGAAAAGATTAGAATTTCAAATGGATCTCCCCTGATCAAACACGGAAGATGCCACTATGGAAATGATCCGGATAGTCTGAACTCGCCCCCGCCCAACTGGAACCGACCAAAAGCAGGCTGGACGGGCGTCGTGGATCGAGAGATTTTTTAAGGATTCGGGAGACAGTCCCCCGGCTGATAACGGCCGCCTGGAACTGACAGACGGCAAGATAACTTCGGCAGCTACCGTTCTACCAACTTTCTTCCATGAACAGGCGTTTTTGTTTTTGATGTAAAGAAAATGGACACGTCGCCACGTTTCGTTGCGTCGTTTTACGAGGAAAAAATGATCTTTAGAAGAGACGCGGACCAAGACACGCAGAGGCTACGAGGGCAACTCGCTTCTACTTATTTTCGGACAATTTCTCGACTAGAAGGTGTACTTGGCCGAATCAAAAGATGGAATTCGTAAAGCCGGGGGCGAGACGACTCTTATCTAAATTACCGGTGTGAGAAATGTGAAAACACGCGGTTAGAAGTAGCGGGGGACCGGCAAATATCAATTATGGATCATGCCAAAGTGGCGGGTAATCCACCGCCGCCCACGGGTTCTGGGGCTGATCAGTGGAACTTGGTGGGACACCAGATCTGTATCTGGCCAACGTGAACAAGACACACCGAAATCTGTGAATGTTTCGGGGGGATGAAGTCTGTTTCAGGAAGTAGTCTCTTATGCTCGAACCAGGGCTTTTTCCTGTCACTAGCTGGTCTAACAAGGCGGTTCAAACTAGAGATTGCCACTAATCAGCGGGAAGTAATGCATTATACTGGAGAAAAGAGTACAGTAGAAGGAAAATAAGTAATCTCCCGAATGCCTGACCGTACGTACCTAATAGACTGACTAGATATATTTTCCATTACCTTTCCTGACCGAGTTCAGAACATCTTTACAATTTACAATTTATTCCCATAATCAGCGTGTATCACGCGAGGGAAACCTCTTATCCTCTTGTGCGCGAGTTCTTGAACTGCTACAGCGGGACGGCGAGGTGGTAGACCGGTACTCTCCCAGGTGGCCAAGCCGACGGGGAGAGGGAGTCCGCATCCATAACCGTTGATGTTGTTGCTGCTTCTGTTGGTAGAAGTCGCTGGCCGGCAAGGATGTTGAATCCAGTAGAGCATACGGCCTCACGATGCTCCAATCCGGCTTGAGGTCGGGATCCTGTCCTTTGTCACGGCAGCATGGCGGCGGACGAGCAGCTACACGAGTTGAAGTCGGCAAAGGTCGGCAGCAAGCGCAGCTGGCTGCTTTGGCGGCAGATAAATGGGGACCGACCGCCCGCGGGGTGGAAAGGAACAGAACGCCAGAACATCTTATTCCCAATAAAAACGAACCTAGAGCCATCCGGGCGTCGTCTCCGAGGCCTGTTCGTCCGCTTCTTCCGCCCCGTCAGGGTTAAATCTGTTACTGAAATATAGAAAGACGTATCCGACCCCGGAAGATAAACTCGAGCTAGGGACTACTTCATTTAACTAAGGACAGTCCTGATGAGAAATATTTAATGGAGGGAGACGGCAAGAGCGGCTACAGGGAAAAGGGGGATCATCGGCGGCGAGGGTTCTTCGTCTCTGCGCGGTCCGGCTGGATGACACCGGCGCGGTCCAGCTGGATGACACCGAGCTCGTAGGTTTCCGGCACGAAAGTGGTGAACTCGGGCAGGGTGAAGGTCTCTCCCTTGTCGCTGTTACAGTAGTGGCGGATCTGAAGGGGACGCGTCTCGGCTGACCGGGAACAGTACCTGGATGTAGGGCTCGGGGGCATTTTTGACTCCAGGGATCCAGTCAAGGTCGTCGCCGCACCCGTCGAGCTGGAAGCTGCCGTCCTCGTTGGAGAAAGTCACCCTGAAAGGAAGCCCTCGTCTGCCGTCAAAAAAGGACAGTACCCCATGAGATCGTCGGGGTCCAGGAATTGGAACGGGCCGAAGCCGTCTCTGTCCAGCACGCGGACCTGGAAAAGGGAGATAAGCCACAGCTGTGGCCGGGAACCAACCTCGACATTCAGGTTCTTCGACTCATTCTTGGCACACTGCACTCGGCCGAGGATCCAGACACACTCCCTACCGGCGTAGACGGATAAAACAAGGACACTGACCAGTAGGGAGACCCTGATCATACCTGGAGCAACTGTAAAAAGTGATGGGGCACGGGGGAAGAAGAGGGGAAGCACGTGGGGAGGATGACGTAGAGACAGTCCAAACAAAGGAGAGAGTAACCCCTACCGAGGGAACTGGCACCTCGGATTTGGGCAAACATTGGACGGAAGGGTGGAACGGGCCGGTTGAGAGGACCCAATTGGGAGGAAGCCCTTCCAGGCAGAAGGTGTGGATGGGACATCGGTCAAGGAGGCTCGTGGCCAAGGATCGGATTTCCGAAAAGTTTAGAGGGTTTTTCTCTCGGGTTTCAGCCACGAAAAGACGTAAACATTCATTGTTAGGCATGTAGAGAGAAAGAGGCGGCTCCCGGGCTACGGGTCCAGGATGATCGGGTGTTCCATGAAGTGATCCATCGTGAGCGGTGCGTAGACGGCCGACGGTAGCTGCACGACCAGTTCTTCGCCGCTACAAAAGCTCTGACTCATTTCGGACAAGGCCAAATCTAACATAAGTCGATGGGGCAGCAGCTGTGAGGTCAGAAGAGGGCACCCGTCGCCCCGTCAAAACAGGTTAGCCACATTATAACAGGTCAAAAAGAGGCTAAGCTTGAAGACTGAATTGCCTCGGCCAAAGATTTTAAAGCGAACGAATTAAAGCATAAGTGTAATGGAGCTGATGACCGAAAATCAATAGAATCGGTCCACTGCGGTGACCTGGAACACGACTCCCACATCAGCAGGTTCAATCTGGTCACGGGTAAGCTAACTGCTTTCACTTGGCTGGTCGGTATGCATGCCCGCTGTAACAGGGGATAAAAGCATCCTTTGCCCCCATCGATCAGATGTTCTTTTAGCTTCATGTGACAAAATGATACAGCAGCTGACGGAAATGTAACTCACGAACCGGGTGGACTTGCAATTATGGCGAATTTTAAAATAAAACTCTGGACGATTACGATGAAAGGGCCCTAGCCAATCAATATCCGAGGCGCAGCCTGAAGTTTCATCTTTTTCATATAGGCCATGCGCTTTACCTTCAACTCGAAAATTTCCCTCTTCGTTATCAATAACAGTTAAACCAGCCATATCATCTGGGTCGAGGGCATCTATAGCTCCGATCTAAATATATATGTCGTCTCTGCTCAAGTTTTCACCTTTACCTCTTTTGGGCCGTCCTTATCCCAAATTTCAACTAAATTATAGCATATATCTAGTTAGAGAATATCGCAAACCGACCTACAGCATTCCGCGTTTTGGCTTGATCGTTCTGACATACCAATCGTCCGATAGCCCAGATGCATTCCGTATTGGCGGTTGCGGAAACGAACAGGAGGCAGCCAAGCAGATGAAGTCGCATCTTCCGTACAATAACACATGAAAAATAAGTTTATTTGAAAACTCCAGCTCCCAAGAAAGTCACCACATAAAAACCGAATAAATTAGCATGAGAAAAATAAATATAAAACTTCAGTAATGCTAAAATACTGAATACTACATAATTTTAAAATGTGAAGGGACGGATACGCTGCCACAATACAATAAAAAAGTGATATCTAATTACGCAATAGCAGAAGCCACGAGTGATGGAACGACTGGATCCAAAGAACTGAAAAAAATATATAGGGGGGCGGATCAACAGGAACAAGGATTCGTTCATTGTGCTTCTTAATAAAGTTGTAAATTTGGAACAAAAATTGAAACAGCTAGACAAGTGTTTTGAACGAGTCAAGTGAAATCACCGAGCTCTAAAGACATCAAACAAAAGAAGACTTTTTGTCACCGCGCGGTATACGCCTCATAAGTGCACAAAGACTTACCGGATCACGATGTTCATATTGATTGAGCGGTCGCTGGGATCGATAGCCACGGTCATTTTCGCTAGCACCTAAAAGAACCAGTTTCGGAGGGTAACATATAATGGAAAATTGAATGAAAAAGAACATACCTCATGCCCACCGCGGAACACACCAGCTAATAAGGCTGTATGTTGGGCTCGTCCTTCTTGGACTCTGTCACTTCTTTCACAAGCAGCCAATCCCAACTGCTCGGCAACCTTTTTGATAGCTTCACCTAACGAAGACACCGTGGTTAGCTGGAACGTTTCTTCTTGTTCTTCACCGGTTTCAAGCGCATCCCAAGCTGCATTGAAATTTTGTTTAGTAAGAGGCTGTACTGAATCGCCGACATTGATGTCTAATTCTTCAAGCTAAAACACGAAATTCTATAAAAGTAAAAAGAACATACTGGATAATTATCGTCATAAGAATCAGTATCGGGTTCGCCTGTCGATGGATCAATCTCACGAACTTTAAATTTAAGAGTAGCTGTCAAAGTTCCGCTAATTGCGCCTTTAAAAATGGGATTACTAAAATAGATACGCAATACCCGAATCAGGAAAACTGTAAAGAGTGTATGCCTGTTTAGGTTCGCCATAAGGTAGACTGTCAATAGTAATAACCGTGTCTGGTATCCAGTCGCCTTCAACATCTTCTAACTCAACAGAGACATTTTCTAGCAATTGGTCATTCAGAGTATTTTTACATTGAAACTAAAAAAAACTAAGCAACATTACCCTAAAAATCAAACCTGTACAACAAGATGGTTGGCAAATACATGTTTGGTAGCCGTGACGGGAAACTCGGTGACATTATCTGTAAGCGGCACTGGTGCGCTCGAACGGAATAAAGGACCAAGTGCGGCAAATTGCGGTATAGTAGAGAGAACCTCTAGAAAATAATTTTCATTAGAAAATGATTCAACAAACTGACCTGCGGCAGTGTCTTTTTTAGATGCTTTGGGCGCTTCCACAGGATCAGCCATTGCGGGAATTCGTCTTTCTGGCTGCGAAATAAGCTGACTCGTAACAGGGACTATTTTGATATCAAATCGGTTGGTAAAGTTTCCAGCATCAAGGTAATTTTTTAGGCACGTTTCCAGTCCGGAGGGAGAGACTTGCAGTCCATCAAGGATGAAGTTATTGATAATTACAGCGTCTCCACTTTTGAGCACATGCAGATAAAATGTAGCACGGTCTCGAACTTCATCGTCATTATCCAAAATGCATCTTCTAAGGAGCACTTCTATGGATGGGCGCAAATCGACACACTGCGCTCCAAACTTGGCAAGAGCGGTGACAGCAGCAGCTCTCACCTGTAACTATGTTTCAAAGTAAAAGCAGAGGAACTAACTTTAGTAGACTCCAAAATAACTCTATTATAAATAAATCTGATGTAGGAAGATGGGTTTGGCGTTTTAGGTGCTTCACGCCCAAGTAAGTGAAGGACGCGGGTGGCCAGACTGTCGTGTTCACAATCCTCGATAAATTCACACAAATGGGCTAATCCAGCTGTTTTTGCGTCAAAGTTTTCCTCGATAATCGTAATAATCGTTTCCACTATTGCTTTTTTATATTCAAGCCCACCATCTTGCCTAAAAGTTTTCGTTAGTTATACAAACTAAAGCCTACCGGAGCATATTTGCCAAAAACGGCATCATAACCGCGTGTTTCCTAGGATATCGACTGCAAAGAGAACGAACAGCATCCACCACGACAATTTTAAACTCGTCGCTAATTTCATTTACAAAAGAGCTGATCTGCTTCATAAGTCTTTCTACGCTACTTTCAGCTCCCGTTTTTAAAAGAGTGGTGATGGCAAGAGTAGCGATCGATCTAAAAGAAACTATTATTGTTATTACTCGCAAACCTATTAGGGTCAGTAATCAGTTTCTCTAAATCAACGTTACAACTCATGACAGCTTGTGGATGCTTCATCGAAACTTTATTGAGAGTACGAACTGCTGCAAAACGAAGGGAAGACTTTGGTGAGGAACAGAACAGCTGGAGAACAGAAATAGCGGGAGCCAGCTCAGATCTGCTAATATAAAACGAAAAAAAATATGCGTTCTTACGGTGTGGTATTCGGCAGTCCAACAATTGCGCTAGCAGCTTCATATACAACCATTTCACTTTTGTGTCTAAGGCAAGAATCAATAAAGGAGAAAATTGAGGAATCGGCTCTGAAAAAATAGGATAACGACGATATAAGAAAACGTACTGATCGTCTTCTGCTAATAGCTTTGCTGCTATTCTAACTAGGTAACAGACAGCATAGGGTGAGCGAAGACCTGTTTTGCTGAACTTTTGTACAAGCTTATTAATAGCAAGACGGTCATTGCTTCGGATTTGATAGAGAAGACCCAACGCATGGTACTGCACCATGTGGTTATCGGATGATACAGCTTCCTGTACTTCATTAGCCCATCGGCGAACAACCTGTAAAAATGATAAATTGGAGGTGAATTGAAAACATAAAAATATACGTTTAAAAACTCACTTCAGCACTTTTCGACATAAGATGAGAAGATGAAACTAGAGCGGCCGAGGATACACCGCCGTTCTTATCTACAATAGCCTGTTTCATGTAACGTTCTATGGCTTGAAGCATAGTGGTATCAGTAATTCGAGCAAGAGCGCGAATTGCAGGAGCTCTATGGATATCTTCTTTGCCGGTCATATCCTATGACGTTTTTAAAAGGTGAACTAATGGAACATACTTTGGTCAAACTGCTCGTTACCATAATAACATCATCAGCAATAGATGCCATTTCCTTGACGGCCAAGCAGCCAAGGCGACGAAGATTAGTGTCTTTACACTGCCAGACTTTGGTAGTAGCAAAAAAAGCACCGGTGGCTTCTTGCCTTCCCAGAGGTTCTCCTTGCATTAGCAAATATATAAGTTTTGTCATAATCACGTTGCATTTTCGGGAGTTAATTGGAGTCTCATTGAAGGCACGTGTCTAAATTGATCATAAAGATAAAACTGTCTTATTTAGGGAAAGATATTTAGTTATTTCATAATTGGAAATTTGCAGAATGAGAAAAAAAATCCAGTCTCTAAAGATATTGTAAATACAAAAGTAAAATCCAAAATTCCGTAATCTAAACTACAATGCATTTCGAATGTCACCTCTTGAAACAAGTCACAATTTGGTATTTTAATATGTCTTTTGGAACACGCTATCATTTACTTTCCTGCGAAAAGGTGTAAAAAATCTAAAAATACATAAAATAAGGCTTACTTCTTGGAGAACAGATGTTTTGTCTAAGTTGGCATAAGGATTTACGTTAGCCTCTTCATCCTTCTTGTCACCGCGCTTCATTCTGAAAAGTGACAACATTGAAACTAAAAACATGGAGCAACGCTGAAAAGAAGAAAAATAAGGACAATTCAGTCCTTTTGAAACACTGAGCACACAGTGGTGGAAGGTATGGTTATTTCCGAGTATTCATTAAGAATAATACTTTCAGAAACTCAGGCATAAAGATATATTGTTATTTTATGAAAAATTAGCAAAATCTAAACTAACTAAAGCTCTGTGGTATCTGTCTGTCCGTCACCGCCCACGCTGGGCGCGCGCGTTCAAACTAGAGTTGCGAGTTCGACCCCAGCGGCGACTAAAACTTTTGCTTTTCTCTATTTTTGTGTTTTCTTCAACTGTCACTACTTTTGCATGTGTGAAACACTAACGACGTCTCGGTTCGCATTTGTAACTATAGCTCGGCCAATTGTTGAACATTTTCGGAAATTTAAAATTCAAAACGGAGAGACGGAAAAGCTGATAGGCTGGGGGCCGCGTTTGTGACGCGGCGAAGCCCTCTTGTATCATACATTTTAGAAAAAATATAGGTAATGGATTTCTACATTGAGATGAGAGATGGGATTCCAGCATGGCACCTTTTGCCCGCCGTTTACAAGCGTGATTGTTTAGTCGTCGTTGTCCAGATTTAAAGATTTTTTGAACATTTCCTCCTTTTCTTTGCACCTTCCTACTCCCTTCCTCTTATCGGGCTCTCTTCCACTTTAGAAGACTTTTCAGATTCAACTTATTGACTGGTTAATGCATTTATAATGGTCAATCGCTTACTTATTAGATGCTATAGCTCTGCGTAAGTTCCTTTTTAAAAGTTGCTTTAATTTGGAAACTTTAGAAAAGTAGTCGTATGTGCAAACGGTGCTGTAGCTTCCTGGCATCCTCGTCAAGATACACCTTTCGAGCACACGAGACCTATTGATCTCTCTAAGCAAGAGGTTCTCGTTCTTTTATTTTATTACAATATCTCACTACTTGCAGTCTGCTGCTTACACAAATAAAAGAATTGCTCGAAAAGAAGGTCCGGATAACTCTGAATTAAAAGAGATTTTCTATACTACTAAGCACGAGTGGTTTACCAGGTAGCCTTTAAAATTTAATCATGCAAAAATGTTTTAGGACTCGCGAGGAACGACTCAGGAGTGTGGCAGCACCCCTTCCAAAGAAAGATTAATTATTTACTCAAAAGAAATGCGCTATTCTTTTCAAGTTATTAACTTATCTAGAATTTCATATACAGAGGGTTTGAGGCAACAAGAACATTTTCTTAATCTTGCTAAATCATCTAAAAATATAGACAAACCAAAGTAAGCATTAGTTATTATTTACAACAATTACTCTAGTAATTTTTTACTAGTTTTGGAACATAACCCTGTCTATACCGTTGGTATTCGTTCCAAACTTTATACACTAGAAGAAGAGGAAAGATTGAAAGGCTATGGTGCAGACTTCCAGAGGTAACTTGCCATTTAGGTCAATTTGAGTTTTACCAGAACGTCTCGAGGCGGTTTAATAACGTTTCATGGGCCAGGTCAATTAGTCATGTATCCCATTTTTAATTTAAAACACATTGCTCCAAAACCACTTGGAGTACGTTCTTATGTTGACAATTTGGAGCAGGTTGGGTTATTTTTTATACGTTACCTTCTAGTTCAGACTATTATCAAGTGTGCCACAGATAATTTCTTTATTAAAAAAGTCGGCCGTACTAAAAATACTGGGGTATGGGTTGACACCAAGAGAAAATTGGCTGCTCTCGGTGTAGCTGTATCTCATGGAATCACTTATCACGGCCTTGCTCTCAACTGCAATACTGATCTTTCGTGGTTTCAACATGTGAGTTGCTAGGCTACTATTTCAAA